>OX456523.1:227827502-228507502 GCA_949748255.1 Eustalomyia histrio
AATATTTATTGCTAAACACTTGTTTAAGCAACAATTTCTACACTTTTTCCCCTTTACTCGCCTGAAGGTAAAAACAACAATGCTATATAATGGCTTTTTATATAAAATTTTCAACAAAATTTCAATGTCAAAGTGTTTTCTTGTGCTTACAAAAAATTTACTTTTTTCTAAATGAAACAGTTTAGCAGAGGAAAGTTTTTATGCCTCGTATAACATGCTATGTTTACCATCTTTTTACACATGCAACATAAGCTTATGTATGCAGCAATAACAACAATAAAAATATAAAAAAACGAGTAAGTTTCAAAAGAAGTTGGTGTTGCAAGCAATATTTTTTTTTTTTTTTCATATTTTTTTATTGTGTTTATACAAGTTACACCACGTATGTAAAAATTGCTATTTTTTGTGGCAAAATATGTAGTAAAAGATTAGTGAGTAAAAAAACATTCTTGCTTTGTTTTCTTTGTATACATTTTGTTGTCCTTTTGTGAAAACATAAATGTATAAAAAAAATCTCCTGCTGAGCATAACATGCTTTTTGAATGACAGATAGAAAATGTTTTAATATTTTTTGTATGGATGGGGGAAAGCCTTATTATGATGTACTATCTTAGGAATATTTAAACAAATGGAAGTCGGAAGGGGCAAGGTCTGGATTATAAGGCGGGTGAGGCAAAACTTCCAATAAATTTCTACGCCCCTGTAATCGTCTGGCCCGCTTTTAGCAGCTCATAGTAGATTGGGGCCTTCTGGTCCAATCAAATACAGAGCAATACCTTGTGGCCATGGATATTCGGCTTCGGCGTTGATTTCGAGCTGATTGAACGGGCTTCAGATACGATTTCTTTCGCTTTGGGTGGTCGTTTTGGATCTATTTTTCATCGCCAATAATGATTCGATGCAAAAATGATTCGGACATGAAAAATCGTCTTTCAACGGCGGGGTCGCTGAATTGGAAGAACTAGTCTAACAACCATGTAACCCCAATTTAGATAGGACCATTATATGAGAGATAGCTTGCAATATAAAGTGATTCTATTTAAATTCATCAGTTTTCTTCCAAATATCTTTATATTTTTCGACACGAAGTTTTATTACATGTTTTACATGGACAGATAAATAGATATCGCTAACTCGATACAGAAAGTGATTTGGAGTGTATTGATTTATTTCAAGGTCGGTCTATAAGTCCTATAGTTTTAGTATAGACCATCATCAGTACAATCTCATTATACCCTGAGCAATATTCTATTTTTAATTATATTTAATTATCGTTAGGTTGAGCAAATTATTTACATATAGTGTAAAAATTAAGTGCTCTAGGCTAGTCTGAACCGAGTGACGGATCAAAGAATACTACTAACTACCAACGAGAATCGATGTTTATTCTCGTTGGTAGTTAGTGAAGAAACAGAACAACAACGTACCGTATTTTTCATGCATTCCTGACCTCCTTTCTCGAAACAAAAAAGATATGACAAAATAAAAATTATAAATATATTCTATGACTAATACTTGCTCGTAGTATACCAGTTCGATATGATTTTTGTTATTGTTTCTAGAAGATTTATATGTAAAACCAAAATTTATTTATTTATTTTTAGAAAATTAAAAATATTTTGAGAAGGAAAGGATCTCTATTGTCAGTTATTAAGTAGTTTGTTTGCTAAATAATAATTTGTATTAAAGCAATTACTTAATGTCGATAGAAAACATAATGTACCACATTTTCTGCCTTTAAACATACTCAGAAAAAAAGTTAGTAGAAAAATTTGTAAACGGTTTTCAACCGTCACTCATGTCTAAAAATAGGACATCCGCTTTAAATATCACTAAAAAGTTTTCTTTTTGTTCTAAAAATCAGCTTAAAAAACAATGAAAAAATTGACCTTAAAAGTAAAAAACTTTAACTAAAATATTTTTCAAAATAGAAATTAAAACAAAATGATAAATTCGTTTATGTTTTTACAATTTTTAAGCCTTTGTTTTTTTTTTCATTTTGTTTAAAATAGTTTTTGGAAAAAAAAAATAAAATAGTAAAATTTTGATGTTTAATAAAAAAAATTAATTTTGTACTAATATTAATAATATTTAGTAAAGATTTTTGCTGATTTTGACAAACCGATTTTAAATTCCACTTCCACTAAAATTTAGTAGCGGCTACTAATTTTTTCTACTAATTTCATTGTACTACACGTCAGCAGACATGTGTTGCTAAGATTAGCAAAAAATACCGCTGGGCTCAAATTAGCAAAATTTCCCGTTATAACAGCAAAATTTTCAGTTGGCATTAGGGTCATTCCATGTCAAACCGCACAGCATTCGGATTTGTCATCTCCGATCTTAATGAAATTCACCAAAAATATTGGAAATGGGTAGTGTTTATCAAATCATTAACCTTTCGACCCCAAAGCCTTTCGGTTTTCGAAATATGACGTCATGAAAATTGGCAAAAACGTCAAAATATCGAAAAAGTGTCCATACAAAGTCGACCATAACTTCTAAACTGTATAACCTATTTTTTGTATTAAAAGGTTAAAGGTAATTTTTTAAGTTTAATCTTCAAAGACCCATATCTCAAAAAATATATGTTTAAATTTAAGACCTCTCTACGTTTTTTGGCAAAATTTGAAGGTGGAGACTCATTTGATTCCTGAGTTATGAAGGAAAACGTGGTCGTAAGCAAATTTATCTTGACGGTTTCATACGAAAAATCTTTTACATGCTATGAGTGTGTATGTGTGTACAATGTTTAGCATATGTTAAATATTGTTGTTGTGTGTAAGCTTTTGCATATGAACTCGTCGACGAAAATTTGCTTACGATCACGTTTTCCTTCATAACAAATGAGTCTCCACTTTGAAATTTTGCGACAAATGAATTTTGAGATATGGGTCTTTGAAAATTAAACTTATAAAAATGACATTTAATCTTTTAATACAAAAAAACTTTTGGTACGCCATTTTGAAGGCCTGATTTTTTTCCTTTAAAATGGTACCAACAGAAAAATTTTAGGTTGTATGCTTTGGAAGTTACGAGCGATTTTGTATGGACACTTTTTCGATATTTTGACGTTTTTCCAGTTTTCATGACGTCATATTTCGAAAACCGAAAGGGTTTGGGACCGAAAGGTTAATGATTTAATAACCACAAACCCATTTACAATATTTGTGGCGAATTTCATTAAAATCGGAGATGATAAATCTGAAAATGACAGTTTTCTGTGCGGTTTGACATGGAATGGCCCATTACAGACTTTTTTGCTGAGTGCATGTTTTGCACAACGAATGATTTTTAAGCAAGAAGGATTTTAGGTCAATATTCCCTAAATAACAAAAAAAATACTTTCTTAAACCGAAAAAATAGTTAAAAACTCGCCAAAAATATATTTATGCTCAGGCATAGGAAGCAAATAGTCTCTACTTGCAAAATACATTACTATTTTTGCTTCAGGACTTACAGGACATCATCCGGACACGTTTTATCCCTCTAACTCAAAAACCAGTTAACAGATTTTTTTGTAGTTAAGCACTCAGACTTTGCAGAAAGCAGAGACATTTTCGGTAAAATTTTATAATGTTTAGTGTTAGTTTTGATAATAGAACAATATCAACAACATGCAGTATGTTATTTTATTTTACTGTTAGTGTTATTTATAGCAAAAAATCGAAACTATTTGATTACTGGATTTCTTGATTAGTCTTTAACCTTTATTGTACAATATCACCTAAATAAAGCGATAATTCAAAATTTTTTTATCTTTGCCACAGTAAGTTGTCAATGCCAAATATATAGTATAAATATTATCGATATCTGCAGAAAGAGCATCAGAGGGTTAAGGTATGATAAAGATTTGAAAATATATGTATTTCGTTTGTTATCAATTCTTTATCATACATATTTCTAAATTTTTCACTTCTGTTAATTTAAAAAAAAATCGATTTTGTAAATCACCTAAATAAAATACGAGATTGAAACAGCTGTTCTCGTTACGTTATTTGAAATTTTATATATAAAAATTAGAATTATATAAATCACTGCGTTGAAAAATTAATCACTTGAATTGTTTGGGCGTTGGTTTGAAATTTTTTTCAAACTATTTAAAAAAACACAAACAATTTGTAATTTGACATCAATATTGTACCGTAATTAACGTAATTGACCCTGAGAGACGAGGTATCAAAAAGTAACGAGTACATTTTTTTTTTTTTATTTTTTTGATTTTGATAGTTTTTTTCACAATTCTTTATATAAGATATTTATAATTTTATACACAAAATACAATATAAAAATTCATATTGTTAATTTCTTATTTATTTAATTTGCAAACAGCTGTTAACATTGGTGTTGCCAATAGCAAAAAAGTAGGGATAAATATAAATCAAACATAAATTCCACATATGCATAAATGCAGGTAACACTGAAATTATTTTAATTTGACTATTAAAGTAATAACGTAAAAGTCCAACTCAATGACATAGTGATTTATAAAATTTAATTTTTTTACACTCGCGTTGGCATTACAAAGTGAAGTGTTGGTGAGGCGTTGAACGCAGGGGATTTACAAAATTTGGGCATAAGTCTTTTTAAAAAATTTATGTTTAATGTTTTATAAATCTTTATGATTTTATAAAAAATTAATATAATAAAGGGTGTCCCAAGAAGAACGCAATCCGGGAAATGACTGATGCAGCAATTGAATTGTTTCTCTGGCTGTATGACATGTGGCGCCGTCTTGTTGGAACCACATGCCCTCCACATCCATTTCTTTAATTCTAGGCAAGAAAAAACTGGTTATCATTTCACGATACCGAACACCATTGACTGTTTGCGCTTGACCTGCCTCATTTTCATAAAAAAAAGGTTCAATGATTCCTCCAGCCCAAAAACCACACCACACAGTGACACGTTGAGGATGCATTTGCTTCTCGTGAATCACTCGAGGATTTTCCTCACCCCAAATGCGACAATTCTGCCTATTGACGAAGCCATCAAGATGAAAATGGGGCTCGTCACTGAAGATGATTTTATCGGCAAAATCAGCATTTTCATGTTGTCTCTCCAATACCCAATTAACGAACTCCCTTCGCTGTCCATGGTCAGCTGGCTTCAGTTCCTGAGTCAATTGAACTTTGTATGCATGAAGATGCAAATCTTTCGTCAAAATTCGCTGCAAAGTGCATTTGGGGACACCAATTTGATGAGCTCGGTGTCGAATTGAGGTGGATGGAATTTGAGCGACATCATCACGTACAGCTGCGACATTTTCGGTCGATCGACCTGGTCGATGGCGCGTTGTTGTCTTTACATCACTAACAGACCCAGTTTCGGCAAATTTATCCATTAATCTCTTTACAGTTGACACTTCGAATGTTGCCAGATTTAAAAATTGCGTTCTTCTTGGGACACCCTTTGTTTAATTATGATCTTGAACCTGATAAAATTATAAAATATATAATTAATATACACTCTGAAAAAAAAGTTAGTATAAAAATTTGCAAACGGTTTTCAATCCCACTTTACTATTTTTGTACTGATTTTTAGTAAAAAAATTATAATTTAGCAAATCTTTTTGCTATTTACATTTTACAAATTACAGTATTTTTACAGAATATTTACAAATTTTTGTTGCTAAGTTCAGAAATCATTTTACAAATTTTTGAAAACTGATTTGCTAAAATTAGCAAAAAAAAATTTACTAATTTTAAAAAAGTGGATTTTAAAGGAAATGTTATTTCTAATTAAAACTTACACCTAAATATTTTTTGAAAAAAAATACAAAAATAAAAAAATTTTAATGCTCGTTAAAAAAATAAATTTGAAATTTTGTACTAATATTAATAATATTTAGTAATTAACTTGCAAAAAGTTTACTAAAATTTGGTAGCGGGTACTAATTGTTCTACTAATTTCATTGTACTACACGTCAGCAGACATGTTTTGCTAAGATTATCAAAAATACCGCTGGGCTCAAATTAGCAAAATTTTCCGTAATAACAGCAACATTTTTAGTTGTCATTACATACAGACATTTTTTGGTGAGTGTAAGACTCTTACAATTTTTTTTTTCGGTTGCAAAATTTTGCCGTTTCTACATATGGAGTTATTTATTATTCATTAATGATTGGTAAAAGAATAATCATTTGATCAAGGTTGGTCAGAGTATTTAGGAGGTCAATATCTTTACTTAAATTTAATTAGAAATTCTCATTAACATAAATATTTTTTTTTCTTTTTTTTTTAAATTGCATTTTATTTCAATAAGGTTTCATAAATTTGAAAAAACATATTTGTAATTTTCATTTTAATAAAACATTTTAGTCATATTTATGAAGTGATACATTTAATGAAAATATATCAAGTTACTGAGATCAGTAAAGCCTTTGATAGAGTAAACCATGATTTATTATTATATAAGTTAGACCGTATTGGTTTTAGTTTGACGCTTATTAAATGGATTGAATGTTATCAATGTCCCATCTGGTGTTCCTCAAGATGATGTGAAAATATTTATTTTCTTTATTAATTGTACTGACCAAGCGTTATTGCAAATCGATATTAATAATTTTACTACATAAGGACCTAATGGACCTTAACGTAAAAAATGCATATACATGGTGTTTTCAAGATCTCTTCCAGTAAATGGTTTGTACGTGATGAATGGTATGCGACTAGTGATGGTTGAAACATTTAATCATCTTGGTGTTTTTTGGATAGATATTTATATTTCCGAAATCAAATTACTAAGACAATTAATAAAGCTGTTGGTGTATTGGGGTTTATCAAATGCTGGGCAAAATAATTTTCTTATTCTTACATAGCAATAAAGCTGTTTACTACTCTAGTGAGACCAATTCTTGAATATGGTTCTGTTGTCTGGGATCCTTTCTACAACGTACACTCTAATTCTATTGAATACGTTCAAAAACAATTCCTTATATTTTGCTTCCGTGGACTTGGTTGGAATCCTTCTGCCCTACACTTTATAGTCGCCGTAAAATGTTAAATGTAGCTTTTTAATAAACTTGATTAGATTATTATTCAGATTTCCTAGTTAGCAAACTCAACATAAATATTCCACATCGCTTATCAAGATACTATCTATTTTTTACTATTAAATACTTTTCTACACATTATGCATATTTGTATCGAATTTAATCAACTTATTATATCTTTGATTTTTATATGAGCTTAGATACTATTAAAAGAGACATTATTCTTTATCTTTATAATTTATGTATTTTATTTGTTCTATCTATTAATCATATAATTACAAATTATATGTTAATACCCTAACCGAGCACTAGCAACAAAGGCCTTCGGCCTTTGTTGCTCGGTGGGAATTGAACCCACGACCCCCGCACTGATAAGCTAGCACGCTACCAACTAGCCTACCGGGGCGCTCATCTTTATAATTAAATAATATTTATACCCTTCACCACAGATGGAAGGGTATATATAAGTTTGTCATTCCGTTTGTAATTTCTACAATATTGATCTTAGACCCTATAAAGTATATATATTCTGGGTCCTCATGAAGAGCGAAGTTGATTTAACGATGTCCGTCTGTCTGTCTGTGTGTTGAAATGGGTTTTCCGAAGAACCCAGACATGATGAGGATTTGATTATTTCTGTTATATGTGATCCATTTCTGTTTGCTATTAAAAATCAGACAGATCGGTTAATAAATGGCTGAGATATTAGAAAAAAACCAGGACTACCTCTAATTTTTTCGGTAAAATCCCTTTGTTTAATATGTATGTAGAATTTTATGCATAACAAACACATCCATGTGTTAAAATTCTTTTCTTTCATCTCCACCTTTTATACACAAACAACACACATACTAAGATTTGTCATTTAAATAAAAACTAAACAAATCTCTAATGAACGAAGACTTTTATATAAAGGGTGTCCCAAGAAGAACGCAATTTTTAAATTTTAAATAAAACACAGATATTTAAAAAAAATCGTGAAACTTTATTATATCGTAAAGTAGACAGAATGAGGTTATGTATGGAACAATATATCGTGCAGATGGCCGCCGCGGCTTTGCTGGCATGCGCGCGATCTTTTAATGAAATTTTCAATGACCGTTTTGCATGAATGCTGCGGTATTTCATTAATGCAGCGTCTAATTTCCTCTTTTAAGGCTTGAGTCGTCGTCGGCTTATTCGCGTAAACCATCGACTTCAAAAAACCCCAAAGAAAAAAATCTAATGGTGTTAAATCGCACAATCTAGGCGGCCAATTCTGATCTCCAAAACGCGAAATAACACGACCGGGAAATGACTGATCCAGCAATTGAATTGTTTCTCTGTCTGTATGACATGTGGCGCCGTCTTGTTGGAACCACATGCCCTCCACATTCATTTCTTCAATTCTAGGCAAGAAAAAACTGGTTATCATTTCACGATACCGAACACCATTGACTGTTTGCGCTTGACCTGCCTCATTTTCATAAAAAAAAGGTCCAATGATTCCTCCAGCCCAAAAACCACACCACACAGTGACACGTTGAGGATGCATTTGCTTCTCGTGAATCACTCGAGGATTTTCCTCACCCCAAATGCTACAATTCTGCCTATTGACGAAGCCATCAAGATGAAAATGGGCCTCGTCACTGAAGATGATTTTATCGGCAAAATCAGCATTTTCATGTTGTCTCTCCAATACCCAATTAACGAACTCCCTTCGCTGTCTATGGTCAGCTGGCTTCAGTTCCTGAGTCAATTGAACTTTGTATGCATGAAGATGCAAATCTTTCGTCAAAATTCGCTGCAAAGTGGATTTGGAGACACCAATTTGCTGAGCTCGGTGTCGAATTGAGGTGGATGGAGTTTGAGCGACATCATCACGTACAGCTGCGACATTTTCGGTCGATCGACCTGGTCGATGGCGCGTTGTTGTCTTTACATCACTAACAGACCCAGTTTCGGCAAATTTATCCATTAATCTCTTTACCGTTGACTCTTTTGGAGCATTATTGTGACCCCAAATTGATCGCAATTTGCGAACTGTAGAGGCAAAGCTTTCACCATTTTGGTAAAACAATTTCACAATGAGAATGCGTTGTTCATTCGTGTAGCGCTCCATTTTTACTAACCTCGTACCTTCTACTAGCAAACAATAACAATTGTTCAAACAATGACACTTCGAATGTTGCCAGATTTAAAAATTGCGTTCTTCTTGGGACACCCTTTATGTACCTCTATTGAAGATGATTTTGTGTGAGCTTCAATAGCTCAGTTGTCTAGACGCTATGTCACAAATACTTTTTTTTCTCTAAGGCCGCGGGTTTGAATCCCGGCCAATTCACTTTTTTTTTTGTACATTTTTTTTTATTATTTTCTTAAGACTTTTTTTTTTTGTTTATTTTTGGTTTTTTTTAACATTTAATAATTAATTTATATAAAATTTTATATTAATAATTAAATAATCCATAAATAGGCTAAAAACATGAACATTTTTATAAGAACCCTCTGATACAAACAAAATACAAACGTTTTTATACCCTTCATCACAGGTGGAAGGGTCGCGGGTTCGAATCCCGGTCAATTCACTTTTTTATCGTACATTTTTTTTTTATTTTCTTAAGATTTTTTTTAGTTTATTTTTTGTTTTTTTTTAACATTTAATAATTAATTTAAATAAAATTTTATATTAATAATTAAATAATCCATAAATAGGCTAAAACATCAAAATTTTTATAAAAACCCTCTGAAACAAACAAAATACAAACGGTTTTATTTCTATTTTTTGCTCCGATTTAAAAGAATGTATAAAAAGATTTTTAAACCATTTTATTTCTCACATATTAAGAAAATACATAATTTTTCTTTGAGTGCAACTATTTTAGGTCATAACTTATAATAATTTATAAAAAAAAAAAATTATAAACTATTTTCCTTCAAATTAAGCTGAAGAAATTAAAAATATTTTTAATAAAAAAGCGAAATAAAATCCCAAATGCAAATTTGCCAGCTAAATCAAACGTTTTTGTAGAAATAAAACACATGCAGTTCTAGTGATTTCTTTTAACGATTTGTTGAAATTCTTTTCTTTCACCTCTTCACCTTTTATACACAAACAACAAACACTATTCTAGAGCTGTAATATGACCTATGGATACGTCTTATATAGCAAAAGTTCGAAAATCTTTAGTATAACATATTTGCTGAAAAACTCGGAAATATCGGTTCAGATACAAAAAAGTTATGCCCAAAACATAAATTTTTTTTAAATACCTATTTTCTGGAACCATAAATCTTCCCGAGTCCAAGTTTTAACACCAAACTAAATGGTTAATTTCCTCTTAAAGGCGTCCGTATATAAATCTGTCCATTCCATATATGTCCATATATAAACTTCAGTTTTTTCCCAACCATAGTGAAGAGTATATAAGATTCGGCATAGCCGAATTTAGCCGCTCTTACTTGTTTTAATTAATTTTGTTTCAACACATAATTCTTGTTCATTTTATTACTCTCTCATATGTTTGTATTTTTCTATTATTAATAAATGAATAAAGAAATTTGATGAAGAATTTTACTGATTGTAGTGGAGAAATTAAAAATTATTCATAACATGGAACATATGTAATTTAAAACATGTTGCTCATGCATAAAATAACACTTAAGATACCTTTCATTTACTTTCCAAGCAACAACAAATCTTACCAATAAACTCCATGGTTTTCACTTATTACTCTTTATATTATAATTCTAACTTTTTTAATATGGGATATCCCAATAGTTAAGGTGTTATGGTTACGTGCAAGCTTACGAAAAAATAAAGAATAATGGGTTACGCGTATACATATTAATAATTGGTTACCAATATCTAATTTTCCGTAAGAAATTAAGTAACACATTATTTTTTAACTCCTGGTAACCAATTATAATTAACCTTAGAGTAAGCGATAACGTAATTCGATAGTGTTGTAAAATTCCTAATACGCTTTTCTTTCAAAAGGCAATATATAAATTAACCCTTTGACGGCCAATGGTTAATTAATGTTCCATTTTTAAGGGGGATAAGGTTAATTCGTAGGAAAAAAGGCATTTTTTGTGACGATACAGTTAAAATCTCTTTATTAAAATTAAAAGGACATTAAAGTATAACATTTGAAGAATGTTGTATAAAATTTTCACGAAGAAATATTAAAAAACACGGCAATGGCAGCAATTATTCGGCCGTGCCATAAATTTGAAAGACTCTCCAGCGTAAATTATGTACAGAAATAGTGTTCAAAATATGAAAAGGATAGGTGCAGTAGTTTTGAAGTTATAAGGGTCACCGGCTTTGAAAACGTAAGTTATGGGAAAAACGCTTTAAAGTTTTGAACACAAAAATTCTGGTATTAAAAACTGACACACTTGACATCAAAATATACGAGTATTTTCAATTTTGAAATTTTTAAACACAATATTCTTAACATGTTAAGCATTTATTTAAAATAAAAAAATGCAAAAAAAAATTAAATACCTTAAATACCCCTGATTCCAAATAATATGTAATGGGAAGTTAGGAAAAAAATTCTGGTCGGTTAGTTCTAAGTTTTTTTTTAAACAAAATCAAATTTCTGGCCAGCAGATTTTTCAAGTGAGACAGTTTTTTTAAGAGTAAAAATTTTGCAAACAAATTTTTTGATAGAAAAATAATCAATTAATAATAAATTTTGTTAAGATTGAATATTATTAAGAATGAATGTGATTCACACTAAAAACTCTTGCGGAAAATGTCCAATATGATTTTTATTTAAAGCTTAAATTACAAGTTTACAGAAAATTTTATATCAATAGTAAGCTTAAATTTTGCAAAACTTTAAATACTGTTGCAATTACTATGTGGAAAAATCGGAAATGGACACATCTCTTGCAATAGCAACGGTAATCATCATCATCATCATCGTCAGCAGCAACATAATGATAATGTTGACAAACCAAAATTTTGTTTATATATTAACGCTGTTTGTTTTTTTTTTACAAATTTCCTGCATATGCATGACAAATGAAGGATGAATAGATGGATGGATAGCTTGAGAGATGAATGGAAAGATGGATTAACATTCATAGCCCCCTTCAACCACACTGATATTGTAGGCAATGAATTTGAAAATCTATAGTTAGTAGTTGTTGCTAAATGCCTACACATATATTACCAACAAAACACACACACACACAAATATACACCATCACACCTTACACATATACAGATCCTCACACCTTCAATGCAAAATTGAAAAAAAAAATGTTTAAAAACATTTTTTAGTGGATTTGTATATTTTATTGTGTAGTTTCATCTCTAACGTTTTATGTTTGAGGATTTTTTTTCCTGTTCATACACATACACACACATTCGCACATTACCAACAATAACAGCAATTTCTGTCATCGTTGTTGTTCTATACACGCATAAAAAACGCATTCATATGTACAAGTGAATTACCAGCCTGCCTTCCTTGAGCTCCTTTTTTTTCATCATATTCCACATATACTCATGCATTTATACTCTCTCTCATTTGCATACATACATATGTACATGTGGTTGGTATCCATGTGAAAGCGTGAACGATGTATGAAAAAAAATTTAATGAAACGATTTTGGTTTTTTGTTTTGTACAAAATAAAAAGTTAAAAAAACGACCAAAACAAAACAACAAAATACTAAAAAAAAAAATTGCAAAAGTGTGGCAAAACACGTAACCAGAGTTACCACTAACAATCATATGGTAGCTAAAAGGGATAGGATGCGCTTGAACTAAAAATGGGTGGATTTATTGGAACCAAAAAGTGTAGACTAACAAGTAAAAATAATTTGGTTTTAAGGGGAAATGTGTTACTACCAGTTACATTTTTCCAAGGTATTTTATAAAATAAACTAACTGATGTAATAAAAGTTTTACAGGTTGGTTGAAAAGTTCCTAGCTCCAAACTTTTTTTTCTCAAGTTGGTATAACTGTCCTGAGAACACATCCAAAGTTGCAAGTCTTTCTGTCAGTTCTTTCTTTGTTTATAAGCCCTTTGAAGTTGACGTGTCATTGATTTTTTTTAATATGGAAAAAATTGAATATCGTGCAGTCATTAGATTCTTTGTTTTGAAGGGTTTAAAAGCAAAGGAAATTTATGAACAATTGTTAGAAGTGTATAAGGAGTCCTCACCTTCAAAACGCACCGTTGAATTTTCGGCTGGTGAATTTAAACGTGGTCGTACCAGCCTTGAAGACGATCCACGCGAAGGACGACCAAAAACTGCAACCACAGAAGAAATCATTGAGCAGGTACATAATATGTTTAGTGAAGATCCAAATTTGACTAAGCGCGAAATTGCTAATGCCATAGGCATTTTAGACGAACGAGTACTCCATATTTTTCATGAAGAATTACGTATGAAAAAACTTTTTGGAAAGTTAGTGCCGCACACATTAACAATTCAACAAAAACTGGATCGAAAACAAATTTCTCAGCGTAATTTGAATGGATGAGACTTGGATCTACCACCATGAACGTTTACAGTGGACTGAAGCTGGTTGTTCAGCTCCAAAGCAGGTGAAGTCACAACGATCAGCAAAGAAGGTTATGGCATCAGTTTTTTGGGATACAAAAGGAATTTTGTTGATTGGTTATCTTCAGAAAGGTAAAACAATCAACTCTGAATATTATTGCAGAATTTTGGATCAGCTGGACGAAAAAATTCGTAAGTAAAGACCTGGTTTAAAGAAGAAAAAAATAATTTTTCATCAAGACAATGCACCTGCTCACAAAAGTGTTTTGACGATGGCTAAATTCAAAGAATTAAAGTACGACTTGCTTGAACATCCACCGTATTCACCAGATTTGGCTCCCAGTGACTACTATCTCTTCAGAAATCTCAAACAATTCCTTCGTGGAAAGCATTTTTCGTCGAATGAAGAGGCCATAGCAGCCGTAGACGGTTATTTTGCAGAGCTTCCGGAAAACCATTATAAGGATGGGATAAAATTATTGGAAGATCATTAGAACAAGTGTATTGAGCTTCTAGGAGGTTATATTGAATAAAAAAATATATTTCGTAACAAAAACAGTATTCTTTCATTTCGAGCGCAGGAACTTTTCAACCAACCTGTAGTTGGCACTTTAGTTTATCTTGACAAAATCGGTTTTTGTTGGAACTCTAAGTTTTACAAAAAATTTGTAATAAATAATGTATATCAAATTAATTAGTGGGCTAAGCAGTGATATTTAATTATATGGTGAGTTAGTTATAAGTCATTGGTCGTATGATTGTTATTTAATTACACATCAGAGAACTCCAAATGCTGATTGCAAAACGTTCATACGCAATCAATACAAGAATAAACATGTGTTTGCGTTCAAACGTTGAATATACTCTAACACACATATATGTTGATGATTTTAAATCAATCAAACGACGTGCAAATTGTTGTCACTGATTTATAATCATCGGTCGTTTTTATACCATTGATTTTATTTTGTTCGTTTGAGTCAACAATAATTATTTTGATGTAGAATAAATCAGAAAAAGCAATAAATAAAGCGTATGTGTGTTCATAATTAAAACAAAATAGTTTCTTATCTATAAAAAGGGGGGTGGTTTTGTAGAAACGCATTTCATAAATTAGGGTGGGTCTCAAATCCGTTTTTTTAGAATTTTTATTAGTAATACCAAAAATATTGTTCTTTGTGAATTTTTTTTTTTTTAATTTAGATCGACATCTCAGGCTCGCCCAATCCGGTTAAAGTTAAATATTGCCTAATTTTCCACTCAAAATAGATGAAAAAAAAATTAGACAATATATAAACTTTTCCGGATTAGGCAAGCCTGAGATATCGACCTAAATTTTTTTTCCAAAAATATATTTTTATTTTACAATGAAGAATATTTTTAGTATTGTATTACTAATAAGATTTCGAAAAAATCGGATTTAAGTCCCACCCTAATGTACATAATATCATTTATGAAATGTGTTTCTATTTTGTTTTGATTATGATTACACTCATACGCGTTGTTTGTTGTTTTTTCTGATTTATTCAACACTGACTTTTTGTCGAGTGATTACATTTGCATAAAACATAATCGACAGATGATTCACACTGCTCCCAATTACGCGTTCAGTAACATGATGCTGATTTTATTCTACAGTGAATGTGAACAAGATTTTTTTTGTATGATTGATTAAATCAAGAAAAAAGTTGATTTTGCAGTTCTCTGTTACGCATCACTCATACGTACCAGTGTTCCTTACAAGAATAAGAATGTTAATTAAATATGACTTTAGCTTTGTTTCACGTACCGTATTTATTTAGTGCTGGCACATAATGCCACTGTTTATATTCTGTTATTGCTGAAAACAGATTTTAAACGAAGAGCTACAAGTAGCAACTACTTTGGAAATAAAATTGACAAGCTTTCTTAAACCCATTATAACTTTTAAATCGATAAACCGTTTTAACAAATTCTGCAAACCAAAAAGCTAATAATATTGCAATCTTAAATTAATTATTGGCGGTTTTTTCGAAATTTACGGATATATTATGCAAAAATGCTTACAAAAATATTATTCAAAGTATTGTCCGTACACCCATAAAAATTTATTTGTGAGGATTTAATTTTATTTGGAATAACCTAAACTTCATTAATAAAGCAAAAATGTTGTATTGGGAATTAAAAAGGGAAAAGAAACTAAAACTCAATCCTATTATTCCATTATTGGCATTCCCAATCATATTTAAAAACAAGTAAGAGCGGCTAAATTCGGCTATGCCGAATCTTATATACCCTTCACCATGGTTGGGAAAAAACTGAAGTTTATATATGGACATATATGGAATGGACAGATTTATATACGAGCACCTTTAAGAGGAAATTAACCATTTTGTTTGGTGATAAAACTTGGAATCGGGAAGATTTATGGTTCCAGAAAATAGGTATTTAAAAAAAATTTATGTTTTGGGCATAACTTTTTTGTATCTGAACCGATATTTCCGAGTTTTTCAGCAAATATGTTATACTAAAGATTTTCGATCTTTTGCTATATAAGACGTATCCATAGGTCATATTACAGCTCTAGAATAGTGTTTGTTGTTTGTGTATAAAAGGTCAAGAGGTGAAAGAAAAGAATTTCAACAAATCGTTAAAAGAAATCACTAGAACTGCATGTGTTTTATTTCTACAAAACGTTTGGCAAATTTGCATTTGGGATTTTATTTCGCTTTTTTATTTTAAATATTTGTAATTTCTTTAGCTTAATTTTAAAAATTTGAAGGAAAATAGTTTATAATTTTTTTTTATAAATTATTATAAGTTATGACCTAAAATAGTTGCACTCAAAGGTAAATTATGTATAAAATTTTCTTAATATGTGAGAAATAAAATGGTTTAAAAATCTTTTAATAAATTCTTTTAAGTCGGAGCAAAAAATAGAAATAAAACCGTTTGTATTTTGTTTGTATTAGAGGGTTTTTATAAAAATTTTGATGTTTTTAGCCTATTTATGGATTATTTAATTATTAATATAAAATTTTACTTAAATTAATTATTAAATGTTAAAAAAAAACAAAAAATAAACTTAAAAAAAAAATCTTAAGAAAATAAAAAAAAATGTACGAAAAAAAAAGTGAATTGACCGGGATTCGAACCCGCGACCCTTCCACCTGTGGTGAAGGGTATAAAAACGTTTGTATTTTGTTTGTATCAGAGGGTTTTTATCAAAATGTTGATGTTGTTAGCCTATTTATGGATTATTTAATTATAAATATAAAATTTTATTTAAATTAATTATTAAATGTTAAGAAAAAATAAAAAATAAACTAAAAAAAAATGTACGAAAAAAAAGTGAATTGACCGGGATTCGAACCCGCGACCCTTCCACCTGTAGTGAAGGGTATAAAAACGTTTGTATTTTGTTTTAATTAGAGGATTTTTATAAAAATGTTGATGTTTTTAGCCTATTTATGGATTATTTAATTATTAATATAAAATTTTATATAAACTAATTATTAAATGTTAGAAAAAAAACCAAAAATAAACAAAAAAGTCTTAAGAAAATAATAAAAAAAAATGTACAAAAAAAACAAAGTGAATTGACCTGACCGGGATTCGAACCTCGAACCCGCGGCCTTAGAGAAAAAAAGTATTTGTGACATAGCGTCTAGACAACTGAGCTATTGAAGCTCACACAAAATCATCGTCAATAGAGGTACATATATAAAAGTCTTCGTTCATTAGAGATTTGTTTAGTTTTTATTTAAATGACAAATCTTTGTATGTGTGTTGTTTGTGTATAAAAGGTGGAGATGAAAGAAAAGAATTTTAACACATGGATGTGTTTGTTATGCGTTAAATTCTACATACATATTAAACAAAGGGATTTTACTGAAAAAATTAGAGGTGGTCCTGGTTTTTTGCTAATATCTCAACCATTTATTAACCGATCTGTCTGATTTTTAATAGCAAACAGAAATGGATCACATGTAACAGAAATAAAAAACAATCAAGTCCTCATCATGTCTGGATTCTTCGGAAAACCCATTTCAACACACAGACGGACAGACGGACATCGTTAAATCAACTTTGCTCTTCATAAGGACCCAGAATATATATACTTTATAGGGTCTAAGATCAATATTGTAGAAATTACAAACGGAATGACAAACTTATATATACCCTTCCACCTGTGGTGAAGGGTTTAATAAAACTCGTTTAGTATTTGTGTGTGGTGGAAACAACCATTTATTTAGTCAATATATTAGAAATTTGGTACAATTTATCAAATTTATTAAAAAAAATTGTCGATATTCAAAAGTGGTAACTACAAGTACGATTATTCTGATCAAATATATCATTTAATTAGGGTTTCAGTAGAAGCAACCGAATTGTTGATTGTATTGATAATAGACGTCACTAATGATTGGTATTGATAAACAAATTTTATACTAACATTTTATTTCCTAACAAATTGTTTAAATTCAAAACTAGTCATCAAAATTTATAAGTGTTTGTGGTGTGGTGGATAGAGAGGTAGCTCAGTACTCCGAAATTCCGAGTTCAAATCTCGGAAAAAGCAAACGTTTAAAAAATTATTTTTTTAATTAAAATAAAATATTCAAAAATTTAAATGGCAAATATATCAATGAAAATTAAAATAAGTTGTGGTGCAGTAAGCAATAGTGTGAACTATGAATCTAATTGCCTCGGTTCTATAACGGGTGTGCCTGGCTACAACTTTTTCCCATCTTTCTGCCAATTTCCGGATACCAGCTCGGAAGAACAACTCGTCTTTTGTGGCAATTCCATCATAGAACCATTTTTTGCATTGTTCTTATGAATTGAACTTTTACTGGGACAAGTCAGGTGCCATCTGCAACATGTCCAGAGCATCGTCATACTGTCAAATCACTTTGTCATGTCTTTCTTCGTATTTTCTTCGGCGCGCAGCTCAAACGCATGACTTGAGTTCGATAAAGTTCCCCCGCGATCGACTTATTCTGTTTGAGCTGCTTGTAGCAGATTACAACGCTCCGGTCCCACTAAATGTAGAGCATAAACTTCATACCATATATGTATATTCGGCTTTGCGAAGGATGCTGATGGCTGTCCGGGCAAAATCCATGACTTTACGCACTTGTATGAATAATTTGGGACAAACTTTAAAGAGCATATTTTGTCCGCCATTTTGTTTTTCAAAATTTAAAGCAACAATATTGTTTAATAACTCCAATCCACCTTAAAACAAATTTTAAGTTAAATCGTACAATTTCTAAAAAAATTTCCACCATAATGGATCCGCCATTGTGATTTTTTTAGTATTTATTTAAATTTTAATACCCCGAAATTCTATATAACCACATTTTCAGTCGGATCTAGCTTCGATAAAGACAGTGCCCTGTGTGCACTGGTTAATTTAATCTAACAAATAATAAAATTTTTATTTCAAGAAACCGAAAGTTTTTGATAGCATTGGCAACTCTACGTTTGTACAGGCAAAAACAAACTAAACGAAAAAATCTAAAAGAGGACCAAAATCAACAACAACAACTACAATCTATCACACAACCAGCTAGAATGATGACTACATACTATGAAACGACAGTAAGGCAATACTAGCAACAACAAAACAACACAATTGAAGGCGGCACTCATAAAGAATACGAAAAAATATTCAGCAAAAGATACGCAAAACACTTTTTTCAATGAGTATGCATTTTTTTCGCAAATAAACGAAAAAAAAATCTGGAAAAAATCTAAAAGGGGGGCTTACAAAAAAAATCTAAGAAAAAATATTTAAAAAAATACATAAAAGGGGGGGGGGGAAGAAAAAGGGGGAAATTGAGAATTAAAAGAGAGAAAAAAATTCTAAAAAAAATAAAATACACACACACACCAAACATAAAAAAGGTTTAGGGGGAGATATAAGAGAGTAAAAAAATCAACAACAATTTTTAAGAAGGAGAAATTTGATAGAGTTTTGAAAGGATGCTGGTTGGAATTAAGAAGGTGGCGGGCTGGTATTGAAAGCAAGTTAGCAAAAGTAAAGGATTGTTAAGACATACGATACAATATAACTAGTATTTTTTTTTTTTTTTTAAGAAAAGTTAAAAAATTGAGGATTTTTTTGTTAGCAGAAAAAAAATGAGAATTTCAAAAATATAACACTCGAAAGAGAGCCAGATAATGATTGGGGTCTGGTGTAGAAGAATGTTTAATGTATTGTTTTGGTTTGGAAACACGTGAATTACAAATAAATGTATAAAAAAAAAGATAAACAACAATATTTTTGTACAATAACATGAAAATGCTACCGATGATGATAATGATGATGCTGGCGGTTGGTGATGATTATGATGTTGTTGTAGAAAAACAATAAAACACGTGCGAGTATGTGTTTGTTACAATAACAAACAGCAAATAAGGATGGCCAATATTTTGGTTAAAATATTAAAAAAAACAAAACTAAATCGAATGGCGTTCTATTAAAAATTAAACCATTTTTTCATGTTTTATGGCCGTTTATTTCCTTTTTTCAACAAACAAACAAACGACAAAACAAAACTCAACACTGTTAGACATGTAGTGGTTTTTGTTTTGTCCTGCAAACCAAATCATTCTACCACTACACCCGAACAATAGGGGAAAGGTGTTAAGGTATAAATAACACATAACAGAAGGACAAAAAAAAAGGATGTTTGAATGTAAGAAAAAATGTTGGAAAATTTGTTTACTGAATTTATGTTGTTGTTGTTTTTGTTGTTGCTGCATTAAGCCTGTTTAACAAAACAGCTCATCATTGAATAGACTGATGATGAGGAAAGTTAAATAATGTTCCAAAATTTAAGGAGAGACTGGTTGGGTGGCAGCTGGAGTTGTATACAGTGCATCACATAAACTATAGCTGCTACATACTTTTATTTTTTTTCTGTTTTTTTTTTGTTTTAATTGTATGAGGCGTAAGTTTGTGTTGTGAATGCTGGCAAAAGAAAAAAATATAAAAATGTTGCATGAATAGCATAAAAAGCAATGGTAAAAAATTCTAAAAAAACAACAACATCAAGCATAGAATTTTTTTTTTAACTTCGTTTATTCCTTGTTGGAAATTTGGAAAAATTTTAAAATGAAAAATAAAATAATAAATGCACATAGTGTGCGTGATTTAAGTTCGTTTCAAAAAAAAAACTGCCAGCGTTGGTATCCACCTCTAAGTCCCCTTGAAGCCAGTTATTGTTATTTTTCCCCCAATCCACTCTCAATACGCGTCATTTAAGTGGTTTTTGTCGTGGAATTTGCAGAGTGAAAAACCGAGTTTGTTGTCAATCGAATGTTTCGGTTGTGGTAACCGAATTTTCGGTTGTGACAATTGAAATCCAATTGAGACTTGAGTAATTTGACTGTGGGAGCAGTATTTCGGTTGTCTCAATAACAATTCGATAGTCACAACCTAAAAACTCGATTATTGAGCCATTCGATTGGCAGCACGAATCTGTTTTCTGGGTGTACGATTCCTTTAAAAATATTAATAAAACTCAAAACAAACAAATAATTTTTTTTATGAAGAATAGAGAAGCAGCACTAAAAATTTGTCCCATTAACTAATCAATTAGATTAGAATCCAAATCAGAAAGACATCTAGTCCTCACATGGTATCTGAAAGTACATTGTCCAGTGAAAAATCCCGTTAAGGTCCTTAAGTTCTTCCTGTTCATAGAAAGAAATATTCTAGAGTTTCCACCAGATGGAGCGATAAATCTTTTCGACGGACGCTTACCAATGGTAGCATATTCTAGCACTCAGTGGTCTTGAATTTCTCCCAAATCCTATATTCTGAAGGTACACAACAGAAAGGCTACAATGTGTTGTTTCTTTCGATAGAGGATAGAGAAGAATTGAAACTTGCAGAAAGATAAAGGGCTTCAAATTTGGCCACACTGTTATTGCGCTAGATGCAGCATTTTAGAATAGCTTTTGCTCGCTATCTGATAAAGAGTTGGCGAATTTGTTGAAACTTTTTCGTTCATAGCCCTAATATGGTATTTTAAGTGCTATGGGAACACCAGGCGGACGTTGCGATGTACATGAGGAACATATTGGGCAGCCAAAAAGTAATAAATTTACCTTATTTTCTATTTAAAGAAAATTTTTCTTGTGACACAGATTTTAAAAATAGTAACCCCAAAAGTTGGCTTACTGGGCAGTAGACCGTTCCTCAAAAAAAAGTTCACCGCACACCCTCAAATATAAAGTATTTTAACAAGAAAATGTTTTTTTTTTTTTTTTTGGTCGAACGTAGGGGTCGCCATTTCATATTTTTCGTTATATCTTCGCCATTTACCGTCGGATCTTAAAGTGTTGTATATCAATGTTTTTTGTCTCGCGGAGATCGATGTTTTCCTCGAAGGAGCCATTGACCTCAAGTAACCCGTTCTAGTATTAACCCACCAGATCTCAGTTGCTACCACCTTAATGTACTACCCTAATATTTTAAAATTAAAGCTCGCAAAAAAGCAATTAACTTTTGCTAGGAAAGTATTCCAATAATTCCAGCGGAACTATTATTTTATTTTTTTTTAATTTTTTTTGTTGCCGAATGTAGGGCATTTTTATTTTTTTGTCATATCTTCTGTATTTACAGTCGGATGTAAGGGTTATATATCAATCTTTTTGTTGCAATGATATAAATTTTTTACGTCAAAAATCATTGACCTCAAGCACCCTTTTATACTACTTAAGGGGTAACACCTATGTAAAAGGCCTATATATAAAAACTTCCTGACGGGAGTTTTCCAAAATTTGTGTGGGCAGGAGAAACATACGCCTTAATGTCATGCCCAAATTCCTTCTGGTAGATATCTTAAAATTAAATATATATTTTCCACTTCACGGAAAAGTTTAAACAAATGTATTAAACAAAAGGAAAAATATTGAAATTTTTTTAATTATTTCGATACGGGGGCGGCTCAATATGTACGTTTCTTTTTTTGGATAAGAAAATCATTTTATTTTTCAACATACTCTTCTTTGAGCTTTATACACTTTGTCCAACGTTTCTCCATTTTTTTATCTCTTCCAAAAAATACGATTTGTCGAGGTCATCAATATAAGATTTGTTTGCGAGTTGATTTTATAGTTGGAGTCAAATCTCTTTCCACCGAGCCATTTCTATATGTTTGAAAACAAAAAATAGTCACTTGGGGTTAAATCCGGAGAATAGGGCGGATAAGGGAGAAAGTCGTAGCATAGTTTATGGATTTTTGCCTTGGAAACGAAGTTGTCTCACGTTTGTATTTGTGGTCGATTGTGAGCAAACGCGGCAGCCATCTTGCGGCAAGCTTTCTTATACCCAAGTCATCATTCAAAATTTAAACCACTGAGCCATCTGAGATGCATCATATCGATAATTTTTCAATTGTTTAAAGTGGGCGTTCAGAACGTTCGCCACCTGTCGTGCTTGAACGACCACAACGAAATTCAGTAAACCTCTTTTTATTATTGAAATCGATGGTTCAGAGTTTCCATAGTATTTATCAAGCATAACCTTGGTTTGAGTGATGGTTTTTTTGGGGAAATGGAAAAAGTCACGGACATTTGGACCAGCCTTCGTACTGAAAACTACCAGTAACGATATTTTAAGCCAGCTTATGATAATTGCAAAACCAGTTAAAGGTATTAATTGACTTGAAACATTTTTATTTAAAAAGCTAATTTCCAATTATTTTCTAATGGGGGTCTTTAAAGCAGTAATAGCAACAACACTATGCTGACGACAACAACAACAAACTTTGAAAAAAATTGTAAAAAATGCGAAAAAATTGTTGGTGAACTTTTTTTTAGAAACTTTACCACCCCAAGGATAACAGAGCCCATGAAGGGGGGTTTGTTGGGTCACAAGGTAGTAGGGGTATTTTGTAGAGCAAGGGGGGGAGGGAAGGAGAGAGAAAAGGTTAGTGTTCAATGACGTTTATGTTGTTGTTGTTGGGTTGATTGTCAGACAAAGCTTGTTTTGAATACCGGTTAGAGAGGGCGTTATTTTTTTGGGGAGGTTTATATTTTTCGAGATAAAAAAAATCATAAAAAACTACAAAAAAAATATAAAAACGAAAAGTAATGTTTGGTATGAATAAGATGTTAGTGCATATTTTTTTATTTCTGCTGCTGTTTTACCCCTTTGCAAGGAGGGGAGGGTGGTATGGTATATAACAAAATCATCATGTTTACTATCATTATGAGGTTGTTGATAATGACGATGAGGATGACAATAATGAAGATTTGGTTAGAAATGTTACAGTTAGTAGTATAAGGTGATGATAATGATTGTATTTGCCTGTTTTGCTATGTCTGTCTGTGTGTTGTTATGTCTATTTGGTTTGTTGTATGTTGTCTGTTGCTTTTACACTAAATACAACAACAACAAAAACTGCTGCTAACATACACTGTTATTACTGCTGCTATTGCCCGACCTGGCAGCAGCTGCTACCACTACCAACTACTACTCGTCGTCAACATCATCATGACTTTGCTGCGTCTACTTTTTTCTGCTTTTTTTAAACATTTTTCCATTTTTTTTTTTATATATTTTGGCCCCCCCAAAAAAAATATATATTGTTTCAGATTTTTTTCCAACATCCAGCTTTTAGTTGAGTTTTTACATTGGTGACGGATCGTGCTGCTTGCCAAGTGTTGCTCGCTTAAACGCTCGGTCTATATATAGAACGGAGACTTAACATATAAAAAAAAAATATTTATTACAAGAAAATAATGTAAACAAAATCGGTTTTTTAGAAAAAAAAAACTATATTCAACTTAAAAAGAAAGAAAAATATTTATTGCAACACGTTTAACCTTTTGATAAAAAAATATACATATATAACTAAATATAGCCAGCGCTAATTTCTGTTTTCTCACGTGTGTTATGTATCTTCGATTGTTGTAACTATAAATTTTTTTAAATAATAAAAACGCGCGCTTCGCGCTTTCGTCCTGTTACTACTAAAGAGTGTGTCTGTGTGCTTCTGTTTGTTCCTTACAAGAAGGAAATCGTCGTCATCATAAAAATAATCCAAAAAAAAAAGAAATAAAGTATATTGTGTTTTTCAATTCTTATACAACGTGTGCTTTTTTTTTTTTTTTTGTTTGTTTGACTGGCTGGCTGCATATCCTTTTTATGTTCTTTTTATATACAATTTATATATGATATAAAATTTCTTTTCTTGTTTTCACATTCTTGCAACTAATTCTTCTTCACTTTAAGTATGAGTGTTTGTTTGTTTGTGTATGTGTGTAATTTGTCTCGTATGTTTTCTTAACGTTTTTTACGCGATTTCTTTTATCGTTCTTTCTTGAAGTAATTTGTATTACTTTCATATATGTTTGGTTTTGTTTGGGTAGGTACTGTCTGTGCCTGTGAAATTGGTTGCAATTTTCTAAACAGCTGATTGTGTTGATGTGTTTAGTATTTGCTTTTATTGATGTAACATGCATGCAATCAATAATAAAAATTAGTGTATACTTTTGAGGGTTTTTTTAGCAAATTAAAGATTGCATACTTTAAGGGGCTTTTGGGGAAAAATGCGTTGAGGTGCTAAGGCCACTCAGTTATAATGTAATATCTATGATTTTAAAAATAAATTTTTATAAAAAATACATTTCTAAATAATAGCAATAAACCGTTTTTTTTTTTAAATTTTGGTTAAAAAAATTAGAAATTTCATGATTGTAGCTCACGGAGTAATTACGTACTTGATATGAAATAAAAGTCACATATATTAAATATATATCCCTTTTAATTTTGGAAATGGCAGCTATTTAATTTTTAGCGAATTTCGATAGGCCAACTCACTGATAAGTAGGACAAGGAAGTTTGTGTAAATATATATAACTGTATTTTATGCACATAAGTTATGTTTTAAAATTAAAATAAAATGCACTTAATACTTACCAAAAACGCAATCTTCCGGAATAGAACCTATCCCAGGACACGTCACGTGACCGATTTATTGTGATAGGGACCGGTCACGGGGCCGATTTTTTATATTAAAATGATCAGTCATTTTAACAAGGCCTTGTCCTAGGAGGGGGTCAATTGCCCTCTGTGACATGTCACGGGACTGATCTAAAGGAACATGTCACACAACTTACCCCAAAGAACATATCGCAGGACTAGTAATTTTAAAATTAACACATGATAGAAGCTTTTAAACTGAGCATGTGGTAATTTTTTTAAGAAGAGATACTGTTTTCACCAAACACGGGACTAGTACATTCAGACCCAATAGGTGTTAGAGTCTTTTTAAACCAATCACGTGACAGGTATTTTAGAAACTGATTCTTTTTTTTACCTACCAAGGGACTTTTAAACCCATCACGTGACATAGAATTTTAAACCGTTCACGTGGTTGGTACTTTAGGAACCGGTACTCTTTTCACCTATCTCGTGATATGTATTTTCGCAACCGGTCCTCTTTTCACCTATCACGGGAAGGGTCCCAATTCCCAACTGACCCCTACTTTTCCGCAAGACATTTATTATTGATTTTTTTTAACGTTTTCAATATATCAATTCAATTTTCAACTCTCAATATTTTTTTATGAAAATTGTCTTCGCGATTAAAAAATAAAATTTGATATTTCTACTTCGCGAAACAAATAACCCAAACACATATCTTTCCGTTTTAGCTGACGGCTAATTGGACCTAATAGCCTTTTTCCACTGAGCTACATCTTACATCTTTCATAAATTTGCAAAGATGTTAACATCTTCCCATAATAATTATACAGGCCAAAAATTCTACATCCTTCTACATAAGATGATCCTTTCTCATTTTGTTCCATCTTACATATTTCGTTATTTAAGTGTCATCACTAAAAAAATTACAAAATAAAATCGATTTTCTTTGTGCCATCACTAGCAAACTGACATTGCAGAAAATAAACAAACAAAAATTATTCACATGTAAGAATTTCATACTGATGTCTACCAAAAATTCTTCTTCATCATCATTTTCTTCCAGAATGGCCTTTAACATAACAACGTAGTGCATTAAAATTCGGGTTTGTTCTTGCAAAGCAGCAACTACTCCAATGATTAATGCTTTCTCTAAAACCATTTTTTTTTTTATTTTTAACAAAAATTATGCGTCTTTTTCTTTTATTTTTTGATGAAAGATGTTGCCAATGTAAACACATGTTTCACGTTTTCAACATCTTCCATGCGTTTAACAAAGATGTTGTTCAGTGTAAAAAGCCTATTAAGAAAAATGTTAAAAACACAGAGTTAGTAAACAAATTTTATTTTAACTCAATAAAGCAACATGGATTATTTCTCATACAGCTTTTTCTATATAATTTGTAAGTTAATTAAGATATATTTGTAATTAACACTGTAAGGCACAAATAATGTTGATGAAGCAAATTTATTGAATTGGGTTAGTGTTTGATAACTTTTTCTGTATATTCTTAATGATTGCAATTTGCAAAATATAATAAATTTTATAATTTATTTTAAACGAGTTTTTATCCTCCGCATATTTACAAAAATGAATGAATAAAATTACTTTTATACAAAGATCTAAAATTTTAAAAACTGATTTAGATCTACTCTCTCTTAAGTAATATTTTTACAGTTTTCTTTTGTTTTTTTATGCATCAAAACACAAAAGAAAACTACAAAAAATTTGAGCCAGTGAAAATCTAAATTATTTTTTATAAAAATTAAAACTTTAAGATCTTTAAATTTAAGTAACTTAATAGTGTTTGTAAGGAAAACAACTGAACCATTTCTTTGATTTCTAATAAGAGAAAAGTTGTGCAAAAAATTCATTTTATTAGGTTTTTTTTTATCTAAAAACCTCGGATCCTGAGATCTTTTATTGGATAGAAAAACATGTATCAGCCTGGCTTAAAATAAGAAGTTATTAAACTTTGTTCTTGTTTTCGTTATAAATAAACTGAAATAATAAACAAAAAATTACAAGAAAATTGTAAAACAAACTTTTGATAATTTTTCATGATCTTGAACCGTTTTTAGTAAAATATTTCAAAATATGCATATATAGAAAAAAAAAACATGCATTTATAGCAAAATAATAATTTAAAAATATGCATTAACCAACCGATGCCATTTGTTGATTCGCAAAGAAATTTCTCAATAAGGTACTCAATAGAATTTTTGCCAAAAACGTGTTAAAACTGGGGGAGCAACATGGGAACAGTCTTTTCCTTAATGGCCTGCCCAAACCGCTGTAATTATAATGTCGATATTTGAAATAAGTTTTTTGTTTTCGGAGTTTTCGTCAAGAGCGTTGAAACAAAAAGTTTTCAAAGCGGAAAGATCTTTCCCTGCCCAAACCGCATTAGCTACAAAACTAAAATTTAAAATATGAGCTGGACAGTTATAGGACCGCGAGGTTCCAAGTTTTCCACACTCAACCATTTTTATTACTCAAATTTCAACTTTAATTTGAAAATAATTTTTAACATATGGACAAGGCAGAAATAACTGTAAAAATTCCATATTGGAATACTTAAATTGTTTTCTTTTTTTTTTTTTGATTTGTGGGATTCTATTTTTAATTCTTTTTTTTTATTAATATTATGGCAAGGCTGAATTTCATTACAATAAATTATGTATGCAATAGGACGGAACAAAAATACATGCAATACAGGGTGGATCAAAAAACATCATATACATTTTCTTTTGCTAGAACTTTATTTTATGGCTGCTAACAAGCGAATTTAATGTCAATCAAATGGTTTGTTGGAGCCACCGATATATTTGTTTGTGGCGAACTAAATTCGGTTAATGCAACAGAATATCTGCAACCAAAATATTCAGTTGGCAAGAAATTCGGTTGTCACGATGAACCTGTTTTCTCTGTGTATGTTTAATTGCACTTATAAATTTTGTTACAATTATTTGTGAAAAATTATTTCCGACAAATATCCGCCGTCGGCGTTGATGCAAATTTGGGCTGTTTTGAGTTTTAAACTGTACGCAGCATTTGTGGTGTAACGCTCCCAATTTCAGCTCGAATGTTGTTTTTTTATCTCCTTCAAGGTGCTGAAGTCGTTCGCGTAAACCAACGTTTTCAAACCAACGTTTTCAAAGTCCGGGATAGTCAAATCGGAAGATATATTTGGCCTAGCTAAATCACTGTGTCGCATGCAGTATGACAAGTGCCCCCGTCCTGTTAAAACCATATGTTCCCCAAATCCAGATAGTCAGCTTCTGGTAAATGGAATTCAGTCAGCATGACTCCATAGCGATCGTCGTTCACCGTAATAGCATTTCCGTCAGCTCCTTCAAAAAATAACATAACTGCACACCACACGGTGACTCTGAGAGGGTGTAGTGGTGCTTCATAAATTATGCGTGGATTTTCTGTACCCCAAAACATAGAATTTTGCTTATCGGGAAACGCTTAGTGATTCACTGTTATGCACTATAAATTTCACACCTGCCTGCTTCACGAATGTGGAAACCAAACTGACATGCGATGCCATTTGCCTAAATGTCAGCACTTTCAATAGGGTGATACTTATTGCCTCACCTTGTAATTGCAAAAATATAACACTTTTTAAAATTGGTTCCTAAACAGATAATTGACTACTACCTTCCAAAGTTATAGAAGCCTGAGGTTGTCTACATAAAAACTGTGTTTGTTAAGTTTCATAACAATCCGGCCTTCCAGTAATAAATATTTGATTTATTTCCAAAATATTATAAAAAAAATACCGCTACGTGCAGTACAAAAAAGGACCACTATGGACACAAAAATTAATTATTTCCAAACTAATGGTCCCATATTAATAAGATTTATGTAAGACCATTTAAAAGGAAAGCGACCTCCAAAAATTCTGTAAAAAGTCATTCACTACAGAGTGCCAAAATTAACCATTTTTAACATTCTAGATTATATTTAATTTTTTGTTTTTGTTATTTTTAATCTTGATTATTGGACAAAAAATTATCATATGCAAGCGGGTTTAGATCTTTCTATCATATTAAACTTATTTAGCTAAATTGGGCTTTAATTGGAATTAGACACACTAAACCGTAAATATCTGGTTGAAATGTGTAGTGTAAATGCTATAACGTTTGGCTAAAAAGTTTGTAGGGTGACACATAGATGGCGCAACTAATATGAAATTTAGCTAGCCGTAACCTTCGAAAGTCACGTGTACAAATTTGACAGCTGTCAGACTATTTGTGAAATATAGTATTTTGGGTAAAGGACTTTTGTTAGTTTGAAGATAATGGATAAAAAGGAATTTCGTGTGTTAATAAAGCATTGCTTTTTAGTGAAAAAAAAACACTGTTAGAGCCAAAGCTTGGCTCGATAAACATTATTTGGTTAGCTAAGCCTAAACGAGGCGAACTTAGCACCTAGGACGATGCACGCAGTGGACGCAACAAAGAGGCTGTTACCAACGAAAACAAAAAAAGAAGTCCACAAAATAATTTTGAATTACCGAATAATGAAGTTAATCGAGATATCTGAGAATCTAAAGATATTATATTAACGTGTTGGACATATTGCCTTGCAATCTCACAATCAACCAAAAACAATAACGGATTGAATTGTGTTTGTACCTGTTTAATAGTAATAAACCTGAATTTATGCGTCGATATGTGGCAATGGATGAAACATGGCTCCATTATTTCACACCGGAGTCCATTTGACAGTCAGACGAGTGGACTGCATGTGATGAATCAACTTCAAAGCATGGAAAGATTCTACAGTCGGCTGGTAAGGTTATGGCATCAGTATTTTGGAATGGGCAACAGCGACTATAACATAGCATTATTATTTTAAGGAAGAAATCGCTGAAAAACGGCTCCATTTGAAGAAGAAGAAGAAAGTGCTGTTCCACCAAGACAATGCACCGTAACACAAGTCAATGAAAACGATGGAAAAATAATATGAATTGGGCTTCGAATTGCTTCCGCATCCACCGTATTCTCCAGATCTGGCCCCCCTCGACTTGTTCCTGTTCTCGGACCTTAAGAGAATGCTCGCTGAAAAGAAATTTAGCTCCCATGAAGAAGTTATCACCGAAACTCAGGCCTATTTTGAGGCAATTCGTATTCTACTATAAAAATGGTATCGAAAAATTGTATGATCGACATAATCATTATATCGCCCTTGAAGGCAACTATATTGAATAGCAAAATCAAATTTTATAAAATAAAAAATGTTTGGCCATGATTTGTTCAAATTTAAAGGAAATCGGACTATATTTGGTACCAGACCCCATAAAAGCCCACCTTTGTGGAATTTCCTTAAATTAACATTCTAACCAATTTCATTCAGATTTATCTCCATATTTGCCGCCCTGCTTATAAAAAAACCAATTGGGACCCTTCTTCCAATTTAAAAAAAAAAGGAAAATACGTTTGCGGTTCAGTATGAACGTATTGTCTTCTATATTCTCCAAGATTGGAACCAGTTTATTGTGCTGAATAAAAATTGATGTTAGTTGGCGAAAGCAGACATTTTAAAAAGTTATTTTTTTTCAAATTTTCGAAATTTTGACTACATACTTCTGGATTGAAAATCCTTTCCTCTCACATAAAAGTGTTCAAAGAAAAAAATACCTAAATAAGTTTTTTTTTTGAAAATAATACAATTGCTTAAATAAAAAATCCTCTGAAGCTAAAAACTACTTAAGATTCGAAGACCGTTTTTAACGGCCTTTGGCATAAGAGGGTTAAAATATTGGAAGCTTATTTTCAAAGATTACTTGCTTTTGAAAAAAATTTATGAAGTCTTCGCACACGCCTCAGGATTTTTCTACGGAGCCCCAGGGGTTTATTTTTATTTATTTAAAATGCTCGCCATATTATAGAACTTTGCCGTCGGCTTACCATAAACTATAAGAAAAATTTAATAACAAAAAATAATGTAGTTCCCATTAATAAACCCTTTTAAAGTATATATTTTAAACAGGTCCTAGAATACCATCTTCGATACCAACAGATGACACTGCTACTTGTTTTTAAATTACACAACGCGTGCAACTATTTTGTAGCCAACATTTATACTCTCTACTTTTATACCTCAAACAAACACTTTTCTGAACAAATAACTTGACCACCCAAAATCTATGAAAACTTTTTAAGAAATTTAGCATGTAATTTGATATACTGTGAAAATATATAAACCTGTTAATAAATTTTTAAAGCTGAAAGATAATTTATGAATTATAATTTAAAACCATCACCTAATACACACTCTACATTCAGTGTTGAAGATGTGGTTTAGGTGTAGGTGGTTGGGGTATAAGAAGTATAAGAAATCATCATCAATGAAGAGTTAAACAGATGTGATAGAGGTTTAAAAAAGTCAAAACATGATACATAAATACACGTATACTCATACCAATTAAATATTAACAGATATTAAAAGGAATTTATTCTTTAGATAAGTTTTTGCCCAAACCACTGTATGACACACATTAAATTAAAGAGATTCGTACTGACATCCGAAATTAAATTAAGGCAAAAATAATTTGTCTCTTACATCAGAAATGCTTTTGTCTCAATAACATAGCGGTAGTCTCAACCGAAAAATTTGGTTTTTACTACAGAACCATTCGAAGTTATAGCGCTTATTGGTTACTCCCTTTAGCACATCGCACCGCACGGGTGTCTTTCCATCCTGTCAATACTTAGCCAATCGCCAAAAAAAAAAGGTGCGGCTAACAACTTTAACAATCACCTTCCAAATACAATCTCCTCTGGGCTCTTGAAGAATATGAAGAGAATAGTTATCTCGTTATTTATCTAGAGATGAACTTATTTTAACAGATTGGCTTTATTAAAATCAGTTCTACGAGAGACCTGATATCGTTTCTTTCGAATCATTGGAATCGGTCAATTCAAAGTGTTTTTCGATACTGACTTCTCCCGTTTCATATTGACTTTTCGAAGGGATTGCACTACAAGAGTTTTTATGGCTAGAGGTCTCATTCAAAGAGCTGATTGCTGAAGTACGAGGGCGAATCAATAAGTCCGCGACTTTTCGAACTTTCCTAATAGTTATATGAAATGCAACACTGCTCCCATCAAGTGCCACCTTTTAATAGACTACTGTCAAATTTTGATTAAGTTCCGTCATTTACTTCGCGTTAAACACCTGTTCAAAACATACAACCTCGTGGTTTTTTTTAAAAATGGAAAAAAGTTAATTTCGAGTTCTCATTAAACATTATTTTTTGCGAAAAAGAAACCGTCAATTAAACCAAGAAAAAACTTGTTAAATACTATCGGTAAGTGGTTTACTGACTTTCGTTGTGCCCTTACAAGCACGGAAGATGAGGTCTCTACACCCAAAACAATTGAAAAAATTCACGATATGGTGTTGGCCGATCGAAGATTGAATGTGCAATAGATTGTGGAAGACATAAGCATCTCACATGGCTCAGTGGTTTTAATTTTGAACGATCACTTGAGTATGAGAAAGCTTCCCGCAAGATGGCTGCCGCGTTTGATCACAATCGACCACCAACGGAATCGTGTGACAGCTTAGTTTCCATGGCAAAATTCCATGAAGTAGACTACGAATTGCCTCCTCATTCGCCTTTTTCTTCGGATTTTACCCCCAGTGACTATTTCCCATTTACAAACCTAAAGAAATGGCTCGGTGGAAAGAGATTTAGCTCCAGCGATAAAATTATTGATCAACAAATGCCTATTTGATGGACCTCGAAAAATCCTGCTGTTAAACGCAAAGTAAATAACGGAACTTGCTCAAAATTTGTCAGTAGTCTACTTACAGGTGGTACTTGATGGGAGCAGTGTTGCATTTCATATAACTACGAGGTAAGTTCGAAAAGTCACGGACTTATTGATCCGCCTTCGCACCAAAAGGTTTCATTCCTTCTCTCTTTTCTATCTTTCTGATCAACTTTTTCGGTGCAACTTCCAATCGCCTCTATCTGCTACCTTGCAGATTACAGCAACATTTTCCAGGTAGATAAATTCAAACCATATGCTACGGTCATAAGCTATGCTTTTTGGAGGTTGTCGGTAAACGGCAGGCTTTGAATAACACTCTAAATCGAAATCACGGTAACCACTGAATGGGATAATAATTCGTGCAAGGATCATAATTGTCATCTGTAATGAAAAAATCACGTAATTCAAGTGTCAAATTAAGCTTTTTATTGTCTTGATGATTTTTAACTGTGAAACAACTATTTTACTCCTTCTGATCTCCTTTGGGCAAGGAGACATTCCGGGGAACAGCAAATTTCAAGAGTTTTAATGCTAGGAACTACTCTAAAAGATCCTACGGAACTTGAATGTGTCGATAATCCCCTTGTGATAAGGCGCATCTATTCCGCTGTGGATTCGAGGCACATATTGGCGCATCGATTGCATACTGAAGCTTATCCTGAATATTTTCCATCGTTTTCAACGTGCGAAAGATGGTTTGTGCGGTTCAAAAGTGATAGACAAAGGCCACCCAGTTCAGCCAAAAAAGTTAGATGATGATTGGGGGTATTACTCAATGAAGAATTTTGTCAAACTCAGGATGACAATTTCAAAGTGTTTTCAAGCAGCAGGATTCATCCAAATGTAAGGAAATTAGGCACCTCAAAATTTTTCGCCAACAGACATTGAAAAATTATTTTGTATGTTCGCAATACTGTTTGAACGCCATAAAAAGAAGTAATTTTTGCACCAAATCATTACTGCCCTGCGGGAAAAAATGGGTCAGTTGGGAATTGGGACCTATCCCGGGATAGGTGAAAACTGAAATGGTTCCGAGAAAACATATCACGAGATAGGTGAAAAGAGCACCGGTTCCTAAAGTACCTATCACGTAGCCGGTTTAAAAGTCGCGACTTGTACTTTTAGACCAGTGCTGTGACATGTCACAGAGATCAATTGACCCCCTCCTAGGACAAGCCCATGTTAAAGTGATCGGTCCCGTCACCGGTCCCTATCACAATGAACCGGTCATGTGAGGTGTCCTGGGATAGGTCCTTTTCCCGCAGGGTGGCGATAAAAAATGTTTCCATTACGGCTACCCGAAGCAGAAGAAATATCTGCCTTCAAGCCCGGGAAACAAGCCAATTCGACGCCGAAGCCGAATATTCATGGCGCCAAGGTAAAACTCCGTATTTGGAGGGATCAGAAGGGTCCCATCTATTTTGAGCTGCAGAAATCGCCAGACACTATCACATGGGACCAGACATAAAAACGTTGTAATCTATCACGATATCGCTTGTCCTTATGTTGCGAGACCGGTCAAAAACTATTTAGAAAATAGTGGTTGGGAAAGTTTTCCTCACCCAGACCTTGCCCCGTCCGATTTCCACTTGATTTGATCGATACAAAACGCTCTCATTGAAATACGCTTGAGAACAGGGTAACCGAAATTGGCTTGATTCATTCTTGGCCTCAAAAAAAATGTGGAAGTCTTCTGGCTGAAATCCATATGCAGCCAGGAAGATGGGAAAAGGTTATAATGATGGCGAATACTCTGAATAAATTTATATTGAAGCAATGTTTCAGAATAAACACCCAAAATTTGCCAAAAATAAAATCTTGCATTTTTTAATTATGCAACGAATATTTTGAAAGTCGGTTAATTTTAAAAATTCTTCCTAAAATAAAGTTTTTATTGTTAAAAAGAAATCTATACAAAATTCTTTACAGAATGTTTGTTGCACAAGAAAAATGCTTTTGACTGTGAACATTTACAAAATACCATCACATTTGAACTTTACAGCATACCTTAAGGCTTGTAAGTAAAATTTATTTGTGTTGCCTAATTATAGGCTTTTATTTTTAATAGAAAGTCGTGTATAATTTTAGGCAGTTATTTAAAATGTAAGAGTTTTCAATGGAAACTGTCACACAATTTCTAAATAAATACATTCTTTAAAGATATGATTGTGCATTGATACGTAAACAATAAGCATGTTTGTATGCATAGAAGTATTATGAATTAAAAATTATTAAGAAGGGGTTACCTACACATACATATCTAAAAATGTTTGTGTGCATATTTAATAAGGATAATATTTATGCATGTATACATTATAAACGCACACACACACACTCACACATGAGAGATAGTTTGTTGGTCAATGGTATGATATGACACAAAAAATAAAATTAATAAAAAAAAAAACAGTCAACAACATGTAAAGTTGTACTCCACTCAATAGGAAAGTTTATGAAAGCTAAAAGATCAGTAAATCAAAGACAAGCGCGCGATTAACATCATACACAAAAAAATAACCCTTAACAAAGGATTTTTGTTAATAAAAGATAAAATAAACGGCTAATAAAAACTCATACTCCAATAAAAAAAAAAAAGCTAAATACAAAGTGAAGTTTTGAAATAAATATATTAAAATAAAAAAAAAAAGCTAAATACAAAGTGAAGTTTTGAAATAAATATATTAAAATAAATTTATAATAAATATTAATTAAAAACTAATAAAAAATTTATTTAAAAATTTATGCAAAATATAGTATAACAAATTTATAAAATATTATTTGTAGATTTAAAATATCTATAAATATTAAATAATTTATAAAATATGAAATATAAAAACTAATTAAATAATTCTATGGAATTAATTAATAAAAAAAACCGAGAATTTAACAAACTAAAAAACAGAATTAAATATATTTTTTTAATTAATGTTTGCAAAAAAAACTATACAAACCACTAAATGTTAATTAGTTAAAATCCATCTATATAATTTATTATAAAAATAATATTTTTTTTAACCCTCAACTTTGCGTCCCCGCCTTGTTATTAATCATTTTTAATAAATCATTAAAATTTAATAAAATACAAAAAATTTTAATACAAAACTACAAAGTACATTTATATAATCCTGTTATTTTATATAATTCTATTTACTACAAAAAAAATATAAAATAAAACAACAAACAAAACATGAACAACAACAACAACAAAATTAAATAAATTTTAATGCATTATTTACTCATAATACAAAAAAAAAAGCAAAAGCAAAACTAAAAACTAAATAAAAATTCCATGTGTACTTTTCTGATTAAATTAATCTATTTTATGCATAGAGTGTCATTAATTATCATTGTTGTATTTTAGCTTTTTATATAACTCATACTTTTTGAAATAAATTCAAATTCAAACTATATAATCAAATAGTTATACATAGTTAACCCTTATATGTATATGCTTATCACAATTTAATCATGGTGGAAATCATACCACTAACTAATTTATTGTTGTTATACAAAAAAAAATGGTTAAAAACTCAAACCAATTAAAACATAAAAATATCCTCTTTTGTGTTATTGTATCCTGTAATAGGTATATAAACTCAAACTATTCTCTCTATTCAACTAAAGTCTAGATTTGCAAATCGGTTAACATTAATAAATGGTACAGTCAACTGAAATATCAAAATATGATTTAGTGGCATTTGGATAATCATAATAAATATTTAGTAAATTTGAATCTTATGATCGATTCCCATTATGGTGAGTTTATTCGAGAAGTGTATAAAAAATATTATTATCCACTTTGCTATCGGATGTGGGGGAAAGTTGTGTACCATGAAACTTGAAACTTTGCAATTTTTTTATATTTTCGCACAAATGATCTTCTAGATAGTGTTGTAGTCTTACATGGGACTTAGCAATTGATGATTATTTCATTAGCATTGCGTTGATATCAACTGCAAGGGTGGCTCAATAAGTCTGTGACATTTTGAATGAAACCACGGTTTCTGGATAAAAAATAATTTGTTGAACATAGTCCCTTTGAGCTTTATACACAAAGTTGCTCCAATCATTTGATACCTTCTAAAAAAAATAAGATTTATCGAGCGCATCAAAATATGGGATGATTTCATTTCTATCGTCCGAGCAACGAGGGCGAATCAATAAGTCCGTGACTTTTTGAATGAAACACAGTTTTTTTTGCAAAAAAAAAAAAAAATATTTTTCAACATAATCTCCTTTTTATCTCAATACACTTAGTCCAACGTTTCGCTAATTTTTGTATTCCTTCCAAAAAAAAATAGGAGTTTTCGAGGTCCATAAAAAAGGTATTTGTTTGATCAATAATTTCATTGTTGGAGTTAAATATCTTTCCACCGAGCCATTTCTTTAGGTTTGGAAATAGGAAATAGTCACTGGGGAACTAACCTGTCACACGATTCCGTTGGTGGTTGATTGTGAGCAAACGCGGCAGCCATCTTGCGGAAAGCTTTCTCATACCCAAGTGATCTTTCAACATTAAAACCACCGAGCCATATGAGATGCTTATGTCTTTGACAATCTATCGCACATTCAATCTCCGATCGGCCAATACCATATCGTGAAATTTTTTAATTATTTTGGGTGTAGAGACCTCAACTGGGCGTCCAGAACGTTCGGCATCAATCCCACTTTACTATTTTTGTACTGATTTTTAGTAAAAAAATTATAATTTAGCAAATCGTTTTGCTATTTACATTTTACAAATTACAGAATTTTTACCGAATATTTAAAATTTTTGTTGCTAATTTCAGAAATCATTTTACAAGTTTTTGAAAACCGATTTGCTAAAATTAGCAAAAAAAAAATTACTAATTTTAGAAAAGTGGATATTGAAGGAAATGTTATTTCTAATAACTAAAACTTATACATACAAACTTAAATTGCCTAAAATGTTACATAGGTTTAAAAAAGGGATCGGAAGTGAAGATACCGACTCATGCCTAAAAAGGTTTTTTAGTTCTAAAAATCAGCCCTAAAAACAATAAAAATTAAACCTTAAAAGTAAAAAAAAAATGACTAAAATATTTTTCAAAACCGAAATTACCAAATTAAAACAAAATGATAAATTCGTTTCTATTTTAACAATTTTTAAGATTTTTAAGCCTTTGATTTATTTTTTTTTTCATTTTGTATAAAATATTTTTTAAAAAATATAATCAAAATTTTTGATGCTCGATAAAAAAAAAAATAAATTAAAAACTTTTTTGCTGATTTTAGCAAACAGATTTTAAATTCAACTTCACAAAAAGTCTACTAAAATTTAATAGCAGCTACTAATTTTTCTACTTATTTCATTGTACAACACGTCAGCAGACATGTGTTGCTAAGATTAGCAAAAAATACCGCTGGGCTCAAATTAGCAGAATTTCCCGTAATAACAGCAAAATTTTCAGTTGCCATTACAAACTTTTTTTGGTGAGTGTAATGCCACAAAGAAAGTCAGTAAAACACTTTTTTAACATTAAAATCGATGGTGCAGAGTCCCCATAGTATTTATCAAGCTTTTCCTTGATTTGATTGACGGTTTTTTTCGCAAAAAATAATATTTAATGAGCACGAGAAATTCACTTTTTTCATTTTTAAAAAAATCCACGAGGTTGTATGTTTTGAACACCTGTTAAACGCAAAGTAAATTACGGAACTTGCTTAAAATTTGACAGTAGTCTATTACTTGGTACTTCATGGGAGCAGTGTTATTTTTCATATAACTACGAGGGAAGTTCGAAAAGTCACGGACTTATTGATCCGCCTTCGTATTTCTTCAGGTTTGAAAACAAAAAATAGTCACTCCGGGCTAAATCCGTAGAATAGGGCGCATGAGGGAGCAATTCATGTCATTTTCTATTTTTTCCTCAATCCTTAAATCAAATAAAATCAAGCGGTAGCAGTGTTGCCAATTTAGCCATCACAGGCAGGTATCGGTTCACAGAAAATATTATTGCCAAAAAAAATTTGAATTCAAATTAATTAATTTTTTGTTATTTTCAATTAAAAGTTTAATTATATCAATTAAATTTTTATTTGATAATGAATTTGGTGTAAAAAATATTCTAGCTTACAATAAATACTACTAACTGCATATAAAACATACAGTTATCTAATTTGCATCTCAAATCCCTAATCAAAAGAAAAAAAAAGTTCATTACTTAATTTTTTTAAGAAAAAGAACCGCACTTATTATTTAAATTTACAAAAACAACATAGTCTATGTGGTATTTGTATGCATCAGAGTGTATACACGTCAGTGTTGACAGAAAAGGGGATTTGGCTTTAGATTTGAAAATTTATTGATCAAAAAAATTAAATTTGAATAGATTTTTCAGATCGATAATCGAAAGCTATTTCCGCTAAATTAATGATGTATTGGTTTTTATGCAGAGCTTGATAATTCATTTTATTTCATATTAAAAATCTATGAATAAATTATAATCATTTCATATTAAAGATTCAAATTTGATTCGATTGAATAATTTGTTTCGTGATTTTGTTCGGTAACAATTTTGGGTTATTTGATTTGTAAAAATTTAATAAATTTGTTTGATTCTATAAAAAGAATGAACAAAAATCAAATTGATTATCTGAATTAAATATTAATGGAATAAAGTAAAAAATTATTCAAACAATAAACAGAATTTTGCAAATCGATTCGTTAAAAATTGAATCAGACTGAAAAATTAAATCAAGGAATCATGTTTTTAAAATTAAAAAAAAAAAAAATTGTTAAAATCTCAATTCATTAAAATTTTAATTTTTTATGAGGTCACCCTTTTTAGAATATTTATCTTTTATTTTTAGAAAAAGAAAAATTTGATTATTTAACAATTTGTTAAGGATTTTTGGGTATTTAAACTTTGAAAATGGGCACATGAGAACTTTTTTGACAACAATTCGGTTACGTATGCACCAGTTATAATAAAGTCGGTACCATAATATTATTTGTGGTGCTATTGTAACCTTAAAAGTACTATGGTACTCCTATGAACTATTTGGTACAAAGTATTTAGAAATTTGCATGCGTTGATGAATTACACGCAAACATATGTATATTTGATTAAACAAAATATTGAAAATTTGATTTAATTTTTAGTTGATTTGAATTTGGAATTTCTAAAAATTTTATTAAAATTTTAATTGATTTTTGGTTAGAACTTTAATTAAAGTTATAAAGTTATTTGAAAATGTTGAAGATTTTTGATTAAAAACTTAATTGATGTGATTAAAAAAATAATTGAAAATTTCAATTAATTTTAAATATAAAATAAAAATATAAAAAATATATATAACAAATTCTTATGCTGGTCCTATTTTAATTCACCATTAGTTAATCTTTCCTATTTGCAGGCACAAGGATGAAAGAACTACTTAGCTATTGATTCCACCCATTCCATGTCATCCATAAAAGTCTTATATATTTCAACTTCCGATTAGAGAAATTTGGTTTTAACCAATCAGAATTTTTCAAAGAATCATTATTTTTGTAGGGTAGGGCAAAGGTCGCAGGTGTAGAGTTTGCAAGATACGTAATAAAACTCAATTATTCATACAACTATAAGATTAATCAATATAAAAAGAGAGGTACAATTTGGAGTGAATTTACTAGAGTGAGTCTTTGCAGGACCTCAAAAGGTGTTACCTGGGTTGGCGCACTCTCTTAGAAAATAGGGTGTGATCTGGGACGGCGTATTTCCTCAGCCGGGTGATATTTCCGAATTGACTACGACCTAAGAGCGGTCTTTGACTAGGGGAGAAAAGCAACCTGCGATGGCAAGCTTCCTCTGTGACTTCGATTATGGGAGGACGAAGACATGTGTCAACACGTTTTCAGTATTGAGCTGTGTCTACGAGAGGACAGCAACCGAGGATGGCACTCTTCTTTTGTGGCCTCAATTTCGATAGTAAAACGGCCTGGGATGGCACATTTCTTCTGTTGAGCTACGTCTAATGACTCGCTTCAGCTGTAGCCTCGGTTATGAGAGGACAACCTGGGATAGCAAGTTTCCTCTGTTGATCTGCGACAGCGACCTAGCAAGGCAGGCTTACTCTGTAGCCCTTGGATTACAAATAACTGGGACGAATTGTTTCCTATATTGAGCTGCATCAAAGAGAGGAAAGGTACCTGGGACGCCACGCTGCCTCTTTGGCTTCAATGACCTGGGATAGCACCTGTTCTCTGTGACTTCGATTCGAGGAGAACACACACTTTGAAATAAAGTTATACTACCTTACTTTCAACAATATTCAAAGGATCTTTAAGAATGTTTACAGGAACTTTGAGGGTTTTCGCAGGACGTTGAACGATATCCTATGTAGAATCGATCGTTTACAGTGCACGATCTAGAAGAAGCTTACCATGTTTCCGACCCCAGCCAGTCGACCAAGATTTCCCCAATGTACTGCTTTATATACCTCCTGAGTATGCAGGTGTGTATAAGGATTATTAGTTAAGTACACAGAGAAAACAGATTCATTGCGACAACGGAATTTATTGCCAACTGAATAATTTAGTTGCATTAGCCGAATTATACAGTTGTATCAAGCAAATATATTCCAGATACGACTGAAATATAAAGTTTCAACCGAAATTTTGTTGTATTAACCGAATTTCGGTCGTCACAAACAAATAAATCGGTAACTACATCCAAAGTTTTCGGTTGGCAAGAAATTCGATTATCGCAATGAATCTGTTTTCTCTGTGTAGCGGGGTGTATTTGAGAAGTAGTATTAACTTCCATAACTAAACAGAAACAATAGGGGCCAGTTCTGTCGATCGTTAAAGACAAAAATATATTTTTTTTAAATATATATTTCAACCGAAAAAATCGGTTATGACTATTTGATTGGCTACAAATTCGCTTGTCAGCTTGAAGTCGTTTTTTCTGTGTAGAAAAATTAAGGTTAATGCAAAATCAAAATTAAAGCATTTTATATTTAGTACATGTTGGTTGAAAAGTTCCTGCGCTCCAAATGTAAGAATACTGTTTTTGTTACGAAATATATTTTTTTATTCAATATAATCTCCTAGAAGCTCAATACACTTATTCCAATGATCTTCCAATAATTTTATCCCATCCTTATAATGGTTTTCCGGAAGCTCTGCAAAATAACCGTCTACGGCTGCTATGGCCTCTTCATTCGACAAAAAATGCTTTCCACGAAGGAATTGTTTGAGATTTCTGAAGAGATAGTAATCACTGGGAGCCAAATCTGGTGAATACGGTGGATGTTCAAGGAATTCGTACTTTAATTCTTTGAATTTAGCCATCGTCAAAACACTTTTGTGAGCAGGTGCATTGTCTTGATGAAAAATGATTTATTTCTTATTTAAACCAGGTCTTTTCTCACGAATTTTTTCATCCAGCTGATCCAACGGCTGCAATAATATTCAGAGTTGATTGTTTTACCTTTCTGAAGATAATCAATCAACAAAATTCCTTTTGCATCCCAAAAAACTGATGCCATAACCTTCTTTGCTGATCGTTGTGACTTCACCTGCTTTGGAGCTGAACAACCAGCTTCAGTCCACTGTAAATGTTCTTGTTTCAATTTAGGATCATGGTGGTAGATCCAAGTCTCATCCATAGTTATAAAACGACGCAAGAAGTCGGTTTTATTTGGCTTAAAACGCTCCAAATTACGCTGAGAAATTTGTTTTCGATCCAGTATTTGTTGAATTGTTAATGTGTGCGGCACTAACTTTCCAAACAGATTTTTCATACGTAATTCTTCATGTAAAATATGGAGTTCTCGTTCGTCTAAGATGCCTACGGCATTAGCAATTTCACGCTTAGTCAAACTTGGATCTTCACTAACCATATTATGTACCTGCTCAATGATTTCTGCTGTGGTTGCAGTTTTTGGTCGTCCTTCGCGTGGATCATCTTTAAGGCTGGTACGACCACGTTTACATTCACTAGCCCAAAATTCAACGGTGCGTTTTGAAGGTGAGGACTCCTTATACACTTCTAACAATTGTTCATAAATTTCCTTTGCTTTTAAACCCTTCAAAACAAAGAATCTAATGACTGCACGATATTTTTTTTAAAAAAATCATCGACACGTCAACTTCAAATGGCTTGTAAACAAAGAAAGAATTGACAGAATGATTTGCAACTTTACATGTGTTCTCAAGATAGTTATACCAACTTGAGAAAAAAAAAGTTTGGAGCTAGCAGTGCCATCTCTTGGTGGGCGCAGGAACTTTTCAACTAACCTTATTGTCTTAATTTTTATATGGAAAACAGTAACAAATGTGTTAGTTAAATGCCCAGTTAGTAGGCTGACCAAACATTGACAAAATGAACCTAATTCAGCTTTAATGCTCTATGTGTATAAATAACCAACACTATTATTTTAAAGTAGTTAATTACATATTTGTTTAATAAAATTTCATGCAAAAATACTGTACTATACAATACTCTGATTGTGTGAGTAAAATGCTATAATTGTGTGTGAGTAAAATCTTATATTCTAAAATGTTTGTTAAAGCGAATGTGTCTACCAGAATGTGTCCACCAGTGCGTATGAGTAATATCGAATGTAAAGTATGATTATGATTGTTAAATGTTAAGATTCCTTTCAATTGTGAAATATAGTTCATATAGTTCTACAATGTCTGAATTAAGGAATTTTTACCTTTTTGTGACTGTAGAAGAAAACTAAAATTTCTAACAGTGCATATGATTATTATTATTTCTAAAAAATAAACAAAAATAAATTAAAACTAACACAAATTCTATAGAAGATAAAAGTGATAAAGATTTATGATCTAATTTTTCTACATATTTTAATTCTATCGTTTCTAAAGCCCTTAAATAGTCCTTTAAAATGTTGATATTTTTGTTTTTTGTCTCTAACACTGCACTAAATTTTTTTAACGCAACAATAAATATTTAACCAAACATGATTTAATGCAGTAAATATGCACTTTTTTGTCTTCCAAATTGTTAACATTATTTTTCAAGGTCAATATAATCATAAACCTAAATAAAATGTGTTCTAAATTCTACTACTAACACACACATAAAAAAAATACATTTTTCTAATATTATTTTTTTTTTTTTTTTGTTTTCTAAAATGCATATGAATAAAAATATTTTCTATATATGCTTTTTTGTTCATCTAAATGCATTTGACTAAATAGAGAGAGAAAAAAAAATATATTGAATCAAAATGAACTTTCACCTGACAGACTAAAGGACTACAGAGCAAAAAAAAAAAAAACACATGACTGAACGAATATTTATACAATATTTTATAGACTACAGTCAGTCGACTGACTGTCTGGGTTATTGTCTAGCAACAAAAATAAAACTAACATATGAAAATAGTGAACAAAAATATATAAAAATACATAGAAATAGAAAATTTGTTATATAAAAAATATATTCACACATGTTTAAATATTTACCAACCGATAGATGAACGGACGGACGGACACACAAACAGAAAATATAAAAATCAAATAAAACGTTTCCACTAAAAAAAATAAAATTTTAGAAAAAAATATATCTAATCGAACTGTTGAACTGATTCTTTTTTTATATACTCTAAACTACACCAAAGCCTGGTTATTCAGATTCTTTAGTTGTTAACACAAATTTTACAAAATTAATATTTTTTTTTTATTAAATTTAAAAGCTTTACAGTAAAAAACTCAATTGTAATAGTTAAAGATTCAATTGATTAAATAAAAAATTGTAAAATTAAATGTTGAATTTTAGAAAAAAAATTAAAATCAACCGTTCGGATTTCCGGCACTTAATTGTCAAGGCTTTGACATTGACCTTTTTATTAAATGATTGCGCTGCATTGGGAGTGTTTATTTTTCAAAAATTTTTTAATGCTGGAGATATGAGCATTTTTCAATTTCAGAAGGAGGGACCGAATTGGGTTTTCGGAAAAAATTCTCAGAATTTTAAAATTTTTCTATAGAAAAAGTTTTCAGAATCTTAACATTTTACTATGAGAAAAATACCACAAAATCTGAGAATTTTTTTAAAGGAAAAGTTTCAAGAATCTTTGAATTTTTCTACAATAAAAAGTCCTCAAAGTCTGAGCATTTCCCTACAGTAACAAGTCCTCAAAATATGAGTGTTTTGCTTTAGGAAAAAGTTCTCAACATCTACCCGACATTCTATAGGAAAAATTCTTTAGAACCTGAAAATTTTTTTAAAGAAAAAGGTACTTAGAAGCAGAAGTAGGTTCTTCTATAAGAAAACGCCAGCAGAATATGAGAGGTTTTTTTTTTTTTTGAAAAATACCTCTAAATTTGAGGGTTTTTCTATAAGAAAATTTCTCAGTATATGGAAGATTTTTTTATTAGAAATTTACCTCAGAATCTGCGGGTTTTTTTTTGGAAAAATAATATATGAGAGGTTTTTTCATTATAAAAACTCCTTGAAATATATTCTATAGAAAAACCTTCAGATTCTAAGTATTTTTGTGTATGGAACATCACTTTTTCCAGTAGAAAACCCCTTCAGATTCTGCGGATTATTTCCTATAGATCCTGCAAACCTTTATAGAAATTTGGAAGAAAATTTTATCAGATTCTGCTGGCTTTTCCCTACAAAAATTCACTCATATTCTGAGAACTTTTTACTATAAAAAATCATTCACCTTCTGAGAACTTTTTAATAACGAAAATTACTGAGATTTTTAAAGACAAAAAGTCCAAAGACTTAATTTTTTAGAACTCGAGGAGTATTTTAAAATCTGGGAGTATTTTTTAAAGAAAAAAGAATTAAGTCTATAAAGTTCTTCTATAAAAAAAATTCTCAAGAGTCTAAGAGTTTCTATTGGTAAAGTATTAAAAAGTTCATTTAGAATTTGACGATATATTAGAAAAGCCTTTCAGAGTTTTTACCTTTAGAAAAAGTTTCTTAGAACCGTTAAGATTTTCGTTCACATTTCAGAGAACTTCTCCGATAGAAAAATCTACAGATTCTGAAGATTATTAGCTGATTCTTACAATTTCTTTTAAAACTGCTGAAATTATTCAAGTTAGCTCGTGTAGCTTCCCTGCTGGAAAAGGACCTATCACAGGACATGTCACATGACCGGTTCATTGCGATAGGGACCGGTCACGGGACCGATCAATTTAACATGGGCTTGTCCTAGGAGGGGGTCAATTGCCCTCTGAGACATGTCACAGAACTGGTCTAAAAGGACATGTCGTGACTTTTAAACCGGTCACGTGATAGGTACCTTAGGAACCGGTGATCTTCTAACCTATTTCGTGATATGTTTTTTCGAAACCGGTTCAGTTTTCACCTATCCCGGGACAGGTCCCAATTCCCAACTGACCCCTTTTTTCCCGCAGGGTTATTTTTGTATATTTTTCAATAAGAATAAATTAAATTCATTAATTCGAAATAATTCACATTTTAATGTAATTTTCGAATATGTTGTCTAACCGCAATTGTAAAAAAAAATTCATAACATTAAGGTAAATAAAACTATTTTAATATCTACCAGAGAACTGCAAAATCTGATTGCAAAACGTTCATACTCAATCAATACAAGAATAAACATGTGTTTGCGTTCAAAAGTTGAATATACTCCAACACACATATTTGTTGATGATTTTAAATCAATCAAACGACGTGCAAATTGTTGTCACTGATTTATAATCAACGGTCGTTTTTATACCATTGATTTTATTCTGTTCATTCGAGCCAACAATAATTATTTTGAAAAAACAACAAACAACATGTATGTGTGTATTTATAATTAAAACAAAATAGTTTCTTATCTATAAAAAGGGGGTGGTTTTGTAGAAACACATTTCATAAATTAGGGTGGGTCTCAAATCCGTTTTTTTAGAATTTTTACTAGTAATACCAAAAATATTGTTCTCTGTGAAATTTATTTTTTTTTAATTTAGGTCGATATCTCAGGCTCTCCCAATCCGGTTAAAGTTAAATATTGCCTAATTTTCCAATCAAAATAGATGAAAAAAATTTAGACAATATTTAAATTTTTCCAGATTAGGCAAGTCTGAGACCTAAATTTTTTTTCCAAAAAAATATTTTTATTTCACAAAGAAGAATATTTTTAGTATTGTATTACTAATAAAAATTCTAAAAAGCGAGTTTAATTCCCACCATAATGTACATTTATGAAGTGTGTTTCTATTTTGTTGTAATTATGAATACTCATATGCGTTGTTTGTTGTTTTTTCTGATTTATTCAACGCTGACTTTTTGTTGAGAGATTACATTTGCAGTAAACATAATCGACATATGATTCACACTGATCCCAAAAACGCGTTCAGTAACATGATGCTAATTTTATTCTACAGTGAATTTGGTTGAATTATTAAATGTGAACAAGAATTTTGGTGTATGATTTAATCAAGAAAAAAGTTGATTTTGCAGTTCTCTGATATCTACCTATGACAGCCAAATCAATATTAACCCTAATATTTTCTTTAAGAATTTCTTTCAAAAAATTTAATTAAATAAAAATTAAATTCGACTTTAATCTATGTGTGCCGCATAACAAGGGCCTGGTATATATTTTTTATAAACATTTATATAGTTTCGCTTGCAAGTGAATGTTAGTGATGATGATTATTTCAATTCATTGTTATTCCCCTTTTTTATGTTGGTTATATTATATTTGCCAAAAAAAATTGTTTCTGTTTCCCCTGAATATACACCCGCGTCAAAAAAATAAAATCTAACAAAATAAAAATTCCAAATGTAGAGAATAAAAGAAAAAAATTTTGTATTCCCAATTTTTTTTTTTTTTTACAAAATAACGATAAAAATCAGCAGACAAAACAACAACGTCATCATCATCATCAGCATCAAAATCGTTATAAAAAAATGGATCACTATGATTTATTATTTTATTTTTGCATTCTATTCTATTGGAGTAAAAAATACTCGTAATATACAAAATACTTCCGCTTGGCTTAGATATGAAAAAGAAATTGCAAATACATTAATATGTATATTTGGTAGAAGGTACATAAAGATGGCTAGAAAACGAGAGTTGAAATGTGATAAAAATAATGAAATAAATACCAGTATAATTTCAAAACACATTAGTGCATTTCAATTGAACTAGTAGCATATCCAAAGTTATGAACAATGAAAATTTAACATCTTCCCTTTTTTTTAGCGAATAAATTATCTCCTCTTGCAGAGTATCAATACAAAAAATACTAAATTTTAACAGAAAATTTGTTAACTTTTTTTTATTATTTCATTTCTTTTTTCTTATTTTATTTTATTTCAAAAAATATACCTGTACGGTGTTAAGAAAGTTTACATCTAAATTTTATTTTAGGTGGGGGGAGGGGTTAAAGTTTCTCCCCTTTTGCACATTCTTATAGTGAATCGGCATAAGAAACCTTGTGGCCCTTAAATTTTACATATAAAATGTGTTATCAGATTTACATATTGAGAAAACAAATTCATTGTGACAGTGGAATTTTTTGCCAACCGAATGGTTTGGTTGGAGCCATCGATATATTTGTTTGTCGCAACCGAAATTTGGTTAATGCAAAAGAATTTCGGTTAAAACCAAAAATTTCAATTGTATCAGGAAAATATTTTTTTTGTGCAACTAATTAATTCCGTTGCGGCAACCAAAATATTCAGTTGGCAAGAAATTTGGTTGTCACGATAAATCTGTTTTCTCTGTGTGCGTAAAAATTAGGAGCTGTATTTTTGTAGAACATTTTAACCCTCCAACTCCTCACTGTATGGATCTTTTCTGTCCTTTTCGTAAACAAGGGGGGAAAATACCCCCAAACAGGGATATAATGGGTCAAAAATTTCCACAAAAATATTTATCACAAAATTCTACTATAAGTCTCTAAATATACTAAAGCTCAAAATTCAACTTCAAATGCGTTTAAGGTTTAATTTCGTACTTATTCAAAATTGGTGTTAAAATGTACCTCAAATCTATATTTTTTTGAAAGTTAGTTTGTATGTTTGTATGAAAAAATTGTGTTACGTATAATTTCGCTAGGGTTGTGTCGTTCGTGAACGAACTAGTTCAATTGAACTACTCTTTCCTTTGAACTAATGATCTAGTTCGCAATCTTCAGTTATTTTAGGTCGTCAGCTTTTTTGGATCTTCAGAACTTTTAGGTATAGATCCGTCTACCCGGTCAGACCAAAAAACCGGGTATTAAAGCACTTTTGCAAAAATAGTGCTATTTTAAAATTATTTTTTTTTGTCCCAAATAAATCATCTTTTCCAAAAAAAGTTCGTTTTTTTCACAAAAAAAAAAAAATTAAAGAAAGTACTTGTAAAGTACTTATAAGTACTTATAAGTACTTTTTGCAAAACAGTACTTCCTGTAAAAAAATATTTGTTCAAAAAAAATAACGTGACATTTTCATGTACAGGTTGGTTGAAAAGTTTCTGCGCTCGAAATGAAAGAATACTGTTTTTGTTACGAAATATATTTTTTTATGCAATATAATCTACTAGAAGCTCAATACACTTGTTGCAATGATCTTCCAATAATTTTATCCCATCCTTATAATAGTTTTCCGGAAGCTCTGCAAAATAACCGTCTACTGCTGCTATGGCCTCTTCATTCGACCAAAAATGCTTTCCACGAAGGAATTGTTTGAGATTTCTGAAGACATAGTAGTCACTGGGAGCCAAATCTGGTGAATACGGTGGATGTTTAAGCAATTCGTACTTTGATTATTTGAATTTAGCCATCGTCAAAACACTTTTGGGAGCAGGTGCATTGTCTTGATGAAAAATGATTTTTTTCTTCTTTAAACCAGGTCTTTTCTCACGAATTTTTTCATCCAGCTGATCCAAAAGGCTGCAATAATATTCAGAGTTGATTGTTTTACCTTTCTAAAGATAATCAATCAACAAAATTCCTTTTGCATCCCAAAAAACTGATGCCATAACCTTCTTTGCTGATTGTTGTGACTTCACCTGCTTTGGAGCTGAACAACCAGCTTCAGTCCTGGTAGATCCAAGTCTCATCCATAGTCATAAAACGACGCAATAAGTCGGTTTAATTCGGCTTAAAACGCTCCAAGTTACGCTGAGAAATTTGCTTTCGATCCAGTTTTTGTTGAATTGTTAATACGTGCGGCACTAACTTTCCAAACAGTTTTTCCATACGTAATTCTTCATGTAAAATATGGAGTACTCGTTCGTCTGAGATGCCTATGGCATTAGCAATTTCACGCTTAGTCAAACTTGGATCTTCACTAACCAGATTAGTTACCTGCTCAATGATTTCTGCTGTGGTTGCAGTTTTTGGTCGTCCTTCGCGTGGATCGTCTTTAAGGCTGGTACGACCACGTTTAAATTCGCCAGCCCAAAATTCAACGGGGTGCGTTTTGAAGGTGAGGACTCCTTGTACACACTAACAATTGTTCATAAATTTCCTTTGCTTTTAAACCCTTGAAAACAAAGAATCTAATGGCTGCACGATATTCAATTTTTTCCATATTAAAAAAAATCAGTGACACGTCAACTTCAAATGGCTTGTAAACAACTTTGCATGTGTTCTCAGGACAGTTATACCAACTTGAGAAAAAAAAAGTTTGGAGCTAACAGTGCCATCTCTTGGTGAGCGCAGGAACTTTTCAACCAACCTGTAAATATAGGGTCCGACAAATAACTTTTTTTTTGAAAATGCTATAAAAAAAAACTACTGAATATTTTCTCAAATTTCTTTTTTTATTTGAAAGTACAATCCTTCCGGTTAATAATGGAAAATAATTTCATTCAGATGGCTGCCTCGGCTGGCCATTCAGTAGCCTATACGATCGGTCCAATTTTTAAGCACATTATCTATTGTGTGCAGCTGTATTTCACCAATGGCTTCACGAATATTGTCCTTTAAAGCGTTAATTATCTCTGACTTGTCGGTGTAACACTGACTCGTTTTGGGTGCATCGGCTTTTCAATGTATGCGTGCGCGTTTTCTGTGCCCCAAATGCGACAATTTTGCTTGTTTACATACCCGCCAAGATCAAAATGAGCTTCATCTGAAAAGATGACATTAAAAAGATGACATTCTGCAACATTACCACGATTTTCAAAGTAATGTCGTAATATTTCCCAGCGTTGTTCAAGCGTATATATAGGTACAACCATATTCGTTCAGCGGAAGGATAAAACTAATTATCTGTCAAATCGGACATGAGCTAAGTTTAACCATTCACGAAATAAGCACTAGTTGATAAAAAAAAACGTTAGATGGCGGACCCTATATATGGAAAACGCAGTACTTTGTGCATTCTATTGTGTTTTTCGGAACATTTTTGTTTCACAGCCAGAAAAAATTTCTATAGCTCCTAGTCGAATTTATGACTAGACTATTTTTGCAAAGTTTTAACCGAGTTGGAGCTTTGGTGTAAAAATGTCATACTGCTACCCGATAAAGACCGTGACATTTTCATGTAAATATATGGAGAACGCAGTACTATCTGAATTCTGTTGTGTTTTTTGGAACGTTTTTGTTCCACGACCAGCAAAAATGTTTATAGTTCTTAGTTGAATTTGTGTCTAGACTATTTTTACTTTAACACAGACAGCTTTAAAAACGTTAAATTATTTTAAATTAAATTTTTAAGACAGCCAAACATTTTTTTGTTTGCATAAAATTGTGTTTACATCGTGCAGTTATTGTTTAATAGTTCAATTTACTATATAAAATAACACTTGAGAGCAAGGAGAGCTATTAAACTAGAAGAAAGTTTAAACTTGAAGAGCTATTGAACAAGAGGGAGCTATTGTACTAGAAGAGCTTTTGAACTTAAAGATCAATGAGCTGAGAGAGACAGACCTAGGTCACATATAAGAGTTGAACTATAGAAAGAACTAAAATGCCCCAGACAAAATTTCACTATAAGTTACTATACAAAAGAAATCTCTAGATATAATAAGATTCTGTTGTTTTATTAAAACTGTTTGTTTTTTTTAATTTATCATTAAAAATTATATCAGCTAGAAAATGTTCTAGTTGATAAAAACTTCTGTTTTTTAAAATAGTTAGAAATTAAATATTTGTATTTTTGTAATCTGAATATTTTTTCTACATTTCTTAATGTCTGATGAAAGCTGTAAATAAATTTCTGGAAATCTTAAAACAATTAAGTAGCAAAGACCTTTAGAATCTTAAGGTTATTTCGTTAAGAAAGGTGCTTAGAATCTGAGGGTTTTAATTTATCAAAGTCTGGGGTGTGTTTAGGAAAACAAATTTTTAGAATGAAAAATTAAAAAAGTCATCAGTTTTTAAGCAGCAAAAAATTTTAAAATCCAAAGATTTTGCTGTTAGAAAAATCTATTAGAATTTGAATATTCTTCCAAAGAAAAGTTGTTTAAATTATTATTTTTTTAAAAACCGTTAACATGTGTTTTTCTTTTCTTTTTTTTAATTTTGTACTAATTTCATGTTAGCAAAAAAATGGTCAACCTACTCATATAAAAAAATTATGAATCAATGAGTACAAAATATTATTCTATATTTCTTGTATATTTTTCTGTACAGCACTTGGCAGCAGCTCAAATATTTATTGCCAAAATATTGATTTCTTTGGGATAACATCTGTGACACGTTATTTTGTGTTAGTTCTTTGGCTATATATTCCCGTGTCAGTTCTCTGACCGGATTCCTTGTGTAAATTCAAAAAAAGTTTGTTTCCTTTGCATTTGTTTTGCGACAATTTCTTTTCCGTTAATCCAACTACAGGTTCTTTTGCGTTAGTCACAAGTGCAAATGACTCCTTCTTACTACAGCCCATAATAAAGTGCCTTCATACAAAAGAACCGGTTTAGGGAGCGGCTACATTACAGGTCCTGTGAACAGTTCTCTTCCCCACAGGAAAGTTTACAACATCTTTTTGATTTTAAGAATGATAAATGATAAATTCAATCATCGTATGTTGTACATATGTGGGTTGTCCATGGGCTACATTGGGAAGAATATTAGGTTGTGAAGAGAATTGGAATTTTCTGGCTATTGGAGAAATTCTCATGGCTTACGCCAGGCCAAGAGATTTATTTCTCTGTCTGGTAAATAATCGGGGCGACTACTGGCCCTTGGTAGGAAGGACTTACGGACCTTAACGGAGTACTTTACTGGGCACTGCGATCTCCGGAACCCACGGTACAAGAAGGGTCAATCGGACACTGATATTTGTAGATTTTGCGAATTGGAATCGGAGACATCGCAGCTGTTCTCTGCGAATGTCCCAGGCTTTGTGTAAAGAGACTCAGGTTTCTGAGTGACCGTCTCGTGTTGCCTTCAGACGTTTGGAATATTCTTAGATTTATCGGTAGTTTGGACCTTTAGGGGAGTTATAGGCAGCACAAAAGATATATGCTGGTCGCTAATCTAATCTATAAGCAGTGAAGACAAAAAATAAGCAAAATTAAATTTATTTAAAGCAAAACAATATTTGAAAACAGCAAAATAGGCAAAAGTAAAAAAGTTTGAAAAAAAATAACATAAAGGGAAAAAAGGGGTTAGTTGCGAATTGGGACCTGTCCCGGGATAGGTGAAAACTGAACCGGTTCCGAAAAAATATATCACGAGATAGGTGAAAAGAGCACCGGTTCAAAAAGCACCTATCACGTGACCGGCTTAAAAGTCACGACTTGTCCTTTTAGACCAGCTCTGTAACATGTCACAGAGAGCAATTGCCCCCTCCTAGGACAAGCCCATGTTAAAGTGATCGGTTCCGTAAGCGGTCCCCATCACAATGAACTGGTCATGTGAGGTGTCCTGGGATAGGTCCTTTTCCCGCAGGATAGCGGAAAAAATATTTTTTTTTATTAGAAAAAAGTACTTTGAGACAATATAATGTGAAAAAAGCAATTTAAAGCTCAAAAATCTGAAGAATAGCTTTAAAGATAAGCAAAAAAAACCAATGTGAGTAAAAAAAGCAAAAAAAAAGATCAAAAATAGCAAAAAAAAAATTTGTCTTCTCGTGTTATGAGGAATGCCTCCATCTTCCCATCTAACAATTTTTTTTTTTTTTTTAATTTGTATCTCTAACTTAAACCTACAATTTGTTCATTGCTTAATCTCAGATTTGGGGGATGGGGGTTCAATGATTTTGATATATTCTTCTGCCCGTTGATTAGTTTAGGAAAACATAAACTATTCTTAAAAAAGTCGCTAAATGTTTTATTTTTTTGATTCCTTATTTTGAGATTGAACTGCTAATGTTCTTCTTTTTCCTTAGGATACCATTCGTGTTAGCAAGAATTTTAAATTTTGCTATTGTTTAAATTTTCAAAAACATATAAAGCTAAGATGTTATCATGTTATCAATTCTATCAATAAAAAACCTTTAATTTAAATCTTAAAGTTTGTGTAAAATATCCTACGGCTTATAAAGGTTTACAGTTAACATATTGATGTTTATTTATTTAAATTTTAAAAAAGGTCTTCACGATTAATAGGGTCCCGAATTTATTTCTTTGCAAATCAATTTTTACTGAATTCAAAAAAGTGCCTCCTACTTGTGTTAAAATCAAATGTTTTATACTTATAACACCTTGAGCAGGATTGGTTAAACAACCTGCGGGAAAAAGACCTATCTCAGGACACGTCTCATGACCGGTTCATTGCGATAGGGACCGGTCACGGGACAGATCACTTTAACATGGGCTTGTCCTAGGAGGGGGTCAATGTGACATGTCCCCCTCCCGCAGGGCAGTAACTGAAACTTATAAGTTTGTTTGACTTTTCAAAGCCATATTAACTAAAAACTTAATGTGTTTATTTTGTGTTTGCGTTATTTCTGTACAAATTATTTTAGTTACAAAAAAAAAAAAAACAATTTATATAAAAATAACGCAACGCTTCACCGATGTGAAATACAAATTTAAGTCTTTAATATTTCAATAGGAAAACATAAATACAATTAAATTTCAATTTTAACAAAGTGTTCCTGAACTGATATTAAACAATTAAGAAGAAAAATGTTTATTAAACATTTTAGTAAAAAGTGTTTTGGAGAAAACTAAATTAAATAACTAAGAAATTTTTACTAACAAATGAACTGTATTAAAGAAACAATGGAAGGTCGTTTACTTGAATACAGACCCATAGGTGGCGGCTTAGATTACCATCATAATTCACCGCTTATCGGTGAAATACCACCAGGTGGTGATTACTCACAAGCAGTACACCGTTCCATAGATCAACTGCGCAACACTTTAAATGAACGTGTAACCCTCGGACCATTGAGTGTATTCTCAAATACCGCCGATCTACGAACATCTGTGTTGAATTATACAAATCAACCACATCAACAACATCAGCAACCTCAATATCAATTACAAGGTACAGTTTCAACAACAACTGGCAATGGAACGGAAAATATACAAATGCAACATTCCAAAGGCGGGGTATGTTTAGATGGAAAATTAGCTGATTCTACTACGGCAGGTGTAGTAAGTTCAACACAATCGTCCTCCGGAGGAGGGGGTGGAGGTGGAAGAGGACGTAAATCCAAGATTTATACAAATCCCAATCAGCATATTATAGTCACTAGTAATAGTGTGGATAATGGTGGAACACGTCAACATAATCGCCAACAGCAACAACCAAATGAATCGAATAATAATAATGGAATTTCATCCTCAACTTCATCACCTCACCATCATATGCAAATGCAAGATATTAAAGATACTAAGGTATTTTTGGGGGAAAAGATTTTTAAAAATATTCTCAAACACATGTTACCAAATTTAATTCAGCCTCTATTAAGTTCTATTTAGTTTTTTTTTTTTCCTAATTAATTGTAATTTTATTCTTTTAACAGATCTTTACTTCTAAAGCTGATCTTCAATTACATACTCAAATGCATATGCGTGAATCCAAACCGTATAAATGTACTCAATGCTCTAAAGCTTTTGCCAACTCTTCGTATCTCTCGCAACATACACGAATACATTTAGGTATCAAACCGTATCGGTGCGAAATTTGCCAACGCAAATTTACCCAGCTCTCACATCTGCAACAACATATACGCACCCATACTGGCGACAAGCCGTACAAGTGTCGACATCCTGGTTGCCAAAAAGCCTTCTCACAACTCTCAAATCTGCAATCTCACTCTAGATGCCACCAAACTGATAAACCTTTTAAATGTAATTCGTGCTACAAGTGTTTCTCGGATGAATCATCTCTACTGGATCACATACCAAAACATAAGGAGTCAAAACATTTGAAAACACACATTTGCCAGTACTGTGGCAAATCGTATACACAGGAAACATATCTGAATAAACATATGCAAAAGCACTCGGAGAGAACAGATAAGCGACCGCCGATAGTGGCCACGAATACGGGAGGAACTGCAGCAGCAGGAGGTACAGGAACAACAACAGGTAATAGTAATAATAATCCAGCTGTTGCAACTAATGGCACAACTAATAATGCTACTGCTACAGCAGGTGTAGGCGGAGTAGGAGGCGGAGGAGTCCATCCTGGTACAGGAAATCAACATAACCGTAATAATATCTCATTACCACCGGTATCCATAGCACCCACCGACAATTCATATTGGCCAAAAGTTAGTCCAGACTCAGCTGCCAATATGAATGATGTTATGCATCAGCAACAGCCACAACAGCAACATCCTCATCACCACCAACAGCAACAGCAGCAGCAGCAACAACAACAGCAAGCCCACAATGGACAAGCAGCTCAGCAGCAGCAGCAGCAACAACATCATCATCCGCAACAAACTAATCCCCAACAGCAGCAGCAACAACAACAACCTCCGACACAGCAACAAGCACATATGGACTACACTAATCATCAGGCAACAGTTCAGCCAAATAATCCTCACAATGATTTACAAAATCATCATCGTATGAATGAAAATGGACGAGAAGATATAGGTAAGTTTTGATAAGCAATAGATATATATAATGGGCACCCCAGCCAGAAAAATACGAACGTCAAAGCGTTGGCCTAAAGCTCTTAACGGTGGTGCTAGCGTTGGCAAAACGAAAGATTAGGAAAGTTATAGTGTTTTGTCAACCCCAGAATGATTTTAAACGTTGGAAAAGTACTGGCGAAAGTGCTTTTAAATATATTTTATATATTTTTATAATTGTATATATTAATTATTTTATAGACGGTAATTTATGGCTGGGCATCTTTTATTTGGTCGACAGCCTGCAACCAATTTAACGCAGTAACACAAAATAGCTTAAACAATAATTTTCAATACGGAAACCCTTGCGACTCTCTATGAATCAGTTAATCTCTCAAATCGTATATAGATCTCAATTTATTAAAGTAAGGCCAAATAAATAAGTAGTTAGGAGTACGCCTCGAGGTATGTTTTTCCAACGCCCACTTCAAAACTATGACTCAAAACCTGTGTCGTATCCCTTTCAATTTTGGAAATTTGAAAAGAAGATACTACCCTGCTCCTTCTCACAAACAGCTCCTAAAGTTGTTTCTATGTAAGAAGTAAAGTATTTTTGGCATATTGATTGTCATTTCGCTAGAACCTTTACCGGTCATAGGGTACAAGTCATCCAGCAAATGGTTGAGTCCAATCATCTTGCAATTATCTTCTTTTCCAAAAAATCTTTAATCGTTTTACACAGTTCTTCCATCGGAACAGGCCATCTATTTGTATCGAGTTCTCTAACAAATCAGAGCTATGCCTCGGATAATCATCAGCCAACTTGTATACTATAACCACCAATGGTTCGTGGGATTTATGCCACTCTAAGCGAATGCCAATGGATTTAACCAAGAGTATTAATACAGTCTCCCACTCATATATTATTGTAATTAATTCGTTGGCTTGTTAAGCAGCAAGACTCTTCACGAAGATGCTGTTGGATTTATATTATTCGACCGGCTATTTTAATTTGGTTACACAGAACTATGTCCACTTTCATTTTAGGGACTATGTCCGAAAATTGGGTTTAATGACCATTTAAGGGACGCTCACACTCCCCATGGTTGATAAGAGGCCAACTAAACATTATTATTCATTTGCACATTCCATAGAAGAGAACCCTAATAAACCCGGTCCAAGGTCGCTTTGCAAAAAAAAAGTCGACGCCGGCTTCAGAAATACCACAGACTAGAAAGCCCCTTAGACCGGCTTAGGGGCAAGAAATCGTTTGTGGAAGAAATCGTTACTGGAATAATAACTACTCTCAAAATTGGGATTATATCCTTTGGAAAAAAAAAATAACAGTTTAATACCAATGGATATTATGTCTATTTTTATTGTGGATTATGAACAAAATCATATTAGTCATAGTCCCCACTTTAGGTTGAGTGTTATAGCCACCATTTTTAGCCATAATCCCTAAATCCGAAATGAGGATAACGTCCGTTGGGATTATGAGCATGATACCATTAGTTAAACAGATTTCCTTCTGTAAAACTCAACATTTATTCGGAAGCCACATAGGCACATGTCCAGTTATTCTGTTCCCATCTCCAGCTTACAACCGTTATAACCCACATCTTCTCCACTTATGAATGTAGGCCGTAATATGATCGAATTTTATGCTACAAGCTGTAAGTGTATTCATAACTACTGAGCTTCCAAGAGCAACTGGCACTTCTGATTGGTCGTATCCTACAGACAGCAAATATTAAGATATTTTGATAATACACAGATATAAGAACGACCCAATGCAATGGGCAAAATTCCCGATTTTCTTATATATATAACTAACATCAGGAAAATCTAATTGTATAACAAATTTTTCAAATACTTACTTATTAATATTAGGACAAGTCCATTTAAACCAATTAAAATTTCAGACCCAAACACTAGTTGACATTTAATCAGGCTGGTGTACAATAAATGTAACTCAAACCATTTCCCCACAGAGAAAGGATTCAGCGACTGTGAAGCGATGTTAGCTCCAGTAGTTCTATTGTATAAATCGGAATATATTAAAAAGATATTTGACTACTTTTTTCTAAGGACTTTATTAAACTTCTTTTTTTTAATTTTATCAACACTCAGGAGTTGTCCCCTATAAATGCAGTGCATTGTGTTGATGTTAGGCAAATAGGTTATGGGAAGGAGAAAAGAGGGAGTAGTGTTCATGGATATTATACTTGAAGATCGCTGTATTATAGTTGTCAGGGAAGACCTCTGCTGGAAGTTTATTCCACATACGACTAGTCCGACTTATGAACGAATTCTCCCTGTAATGTGTTGTGCGATGCACTGGACAATCGACCACAAACAACAAGGCTTTTCCCTAGTGAACAAATATTTTAAATATCCGATTTCTGGCCAAAGGTCGTTGGGATATTCCCTAGTTTTGCCCCTATCCTCAAGAGCTTTTGAAAATCCCGTCTCAGTAGGCTAGAGGAAAAACGTACATAAAAAATTCAAAGCTGCAGCGGTTTAAGGGCACCTTGTCCGCTTTAAGTCTCATCTTAATCACGTTTTTTAATGAAAAAAAATTCCAAAAAGTAAGTCTGCCGTAAATTAGCTCATCCCCCAGATAAACATATTTTATATTTCAGATTTCTAGTCAAAATGTGTGGAGCAGGCCGTTAAGGGGAGCCTTGGAAGCTCTCTAACCCTAGAAAAATTCCAATTTGTTAAACCTGGAGAACTTTCCAAACAGGGCCTATTCAGTAAATTAGCTGATATAAATTCTAACCGCGTTAAGTGGAAGGGTTTCACATTATTGAATCCCTACTTTACTAAATTCCTGGCGAATACTCCAAATTGGGGGTTATCAGTAAATTAGCTCATAATCTAGGCAACACATATTTTAAATTTCATTCCTTTTAATAAAGCGGTTTCGGAAAGCCTTCAAGGAGCAGACTTTTCCTCTTTTTAATCCCCATTGTTAACACGTTTTTATCGGAAATTGCAAAAAATACCCATTCATTGGATTAGCCCATACTCTAGGGAATACTAATTTAAAAGTTCAAGCTTCCAGCCAAAGGGTCTTGAGAAGGTCGTCAATTTGAAGACTTTGCCTTTTTGTTCCTTCCCATAGAAGCTTCCAAAAAGAACCGACTGAGTGGAGGTCTATAGCGGAGGATAAAACTATATAAACTTTAAGTTTCTAGCGATTTGGTTTGGGAGATGTTGAGTCAGTGCATCAGGTATAGAGTTTAGAGTTATATATAGATTGAAAATATAACATTAAAAAATCATCTTCGAAGGTATTGTTTAAAATCACTACGAAATTCTTAAAGATATTTTAAGAACAGGCAATCACTTGTTTGTTCTCTTTGTGTTTTGTAGCCTGTCGTCCGAATTGCAAACAGCTGTTAAATTAAATTAATTATTCAATTTTCTTCTTTTTTTTCTCCATTTCAGTTTCTACACCTTCGACTGTTGGACCATATGATGCATCCAGCATAACTAAAACCACCACAAATTCAGCATTCACACCGATCAATTCAATGCCACCACATTTGAATACCCTCTCACATCATGCCATGTCCCAGCGTCCGTATTTGTATGATGCCATTAGTTTTCAAAATAAAAATGTAAATCAAAATAATGCTTCGAATTCGTTTCCAAATCAATTGATATCACTGCATCAAATACGTAATTATGCTCATCAACCGGCCGGCCTAACAATGGCCGGTGAACATCTGTTGGGTGTTAGTGTCGGTCCGGGTAAAGATAAGGGATAGCTATATTTTTAAACTTAATAATTAGGTTTACAATCGTTTGTTATAAATATATTTTTGGATTTTTTTTTTAAATTAAAATAGCAGTTTAATAATTTTAAAATTGCTTCATGCAACAAATGTTTCGTAAAGCTAAGCTTTGGAGATATGGCAACACTGTTATTGAAGAAAATAAGAGTTTATGTAAATTCTCCAGAACTTTTAAGAATTTTCATAATTGTTGCAATTATGAATTTTTTAATAATTTTACTTTGAAATTATATTTTTGGTTTTAAAATTTATTTAATTGTACAGTATTATTGAATTATTTTTTTTTTTCATTATAACACAAATTGATTTGTATAAATACCGTCCATTAAGTTAAATATTAATTTTTTTTTAATACTTTAAAAAGATATATCGGGTGATTTTATAAAACGCAACACCCTGTGCTGCGTCATTTTCTATAATATGGTTTTTGTAACAAAAACACTTTACACCCAAAACACAGCGTTGCATTTTATAACATAGCCACAATAATTTTATAAAGAACATATTGATGGCTTAATGTAGAAAGGCCCTAACTACATTATTTTTTATTTAATTAAATCAGAAAAATAAATTAATACAAAATTTCTTAAAATACAATTTTTTATTTTATTGTTGCCACTATTAATAAAAAATTGCCGTAAGAACAATTTTATAACCAACATTTTTCAAAATTATTTAAGTTTATTATTTCTTCTTTAAAAAAAAAATAGAAATGTAACTAGGACCTTTCCGAATTAAACCATTAATATGTAGAACAAGCTAAATCAAACATTACTATTAAAAACGAAAATAACTCAATTCAACAAAAACAAACTAAATATTAATTTTTTTCAAAACAAAATTGTATATATTTTACTTGTATTATTTTATTTTTTAAATAAAATTAAGTAAATAAATAAAAATTCATATAAAAAAAAATCGAACATGTTAAAATTTAGTATTAGCTTTTGAAAAAAAGCAAAAAAAAAACAAATAAATTTCATGACATATAATTTCTGAAAGAAATTAATTACATTAAGGTTTTTATTCAAATTTTTTATCACAAAAAAAAAAAAAAATTTTGGCAATTTTATTATTTAACTAAGACTGAACCGAATAAAAAAATCAACTAATATTTGTTTAATTCTAGATTTAAAAAAATACAATAATTTATTGTACTAACTAAAAAAATTTAAATAATTTATAATTTGTTTAACTCTGGCTATTTACACTTTTCAAACCGATTATACTTATTCAGAATATGAAAATATAAAAAAATGTATTTTTAAATATTAGTTTTTTTTAAATTTGTTTCATCTTCCATATGGTGAAAATTGACCCTTAAATCATTGTCTTAGACTAATTGAAAAAATTTGCAGTAAATTAGTAAATATACCAAAGTTTCACTAAAATTATGTTTTAAATTTTTAAATTCCCAAATTTTTATTAAAAACCATTTAAATTTAAAAACTAATTAAGTTTAAAAGATTTTATTTTAAGCTGAAAGCAACAGCATATTTTGTAGGATTGCAGATATAGGGTAGACTAGGGATCATTCGCCACATTTTTTAGGTAGTGGAAACGCGAAATTAATACGTTTTTATTTTAAATTTAATTTATTTACTTAAAATTCCAATTATTGCAAGGTTTTATATTATTTCTTAAAAATTTTCAAAGTAACCAAAACCGGCGAAACTGCTGCACCCTATAGGGGACTTTCTACAATAGGATGTCCGTTTTTAAAAAAATATTTCGCCATAAATATATCATAATTATGAGTCTACATTTTACTACAAAGGTTTTATTTGGTGATTCCATTGCTCAAATTGTTCGTATGAGAGACTTGTTCCCATTATCAGTGACTGTCTTTGAAAAATTCCTACCCTGCGGGAAAATTACCTATCCCATGGCACGTCACGTGACCAGTTCATTGTAATAGGAACCGGTCACCGAACTGGTTTTTTTATATGAAAAGGACCGGTCACTTTAACTTGGCTTGTCCTAGGAGGGGGTCAATTGCTCTCTGTGACATGTCACAGGACCTGTCAAAAAGAACATGTCACACAACTAACCCCAAAGAACATATCATAGAACCAACGAAAAAGAACATGTCATGACGTTTAAACCGTTCAGGGGGTAGCCACCTTAGGAACCGGCCCTCTTTTCACCTGTTTCGTGATATATTTCTTCGGAACCGGTCCAGTTTTCACCTATTACGAGACAGATCCCAATTCCCAACTGACCCCTTTTTTCCCGCAGGGTACCTATTGATCGGCAAGAAATTCGGTTGTCATAATAAATCTGCTTTCTCTATCCCTGCGGGAAAAGGACCTATCCCAGGACACGTCACATGACCGGTGATAGGGACCGGTCACGGGACCGATCACTTTAACATGGGCTTGTCCTAGGAGGGGGTCAATTGCCCTCTGTGACTTGTCACAGGACTGGTCGTGACTTTTAAACCGGTCACGTGATAGGTATTTTAGGAACCGGTGCTCTTTTCACATATCACGTAATATGTTTTTTCGGAACCGGTTCAGTTTTCACTTATCCCGGGACAGGTCCCGATTCCCAACTGACCCCTTTTTTCCCGCAGGGATGTAAAAGGTAAATATTTTTTGTTGAATTTAGTTTAATTTATATTTTTTTAAACAAACTATCAGATTTAAAAATAATTGCTGTTATAAAATAAATTTTCCTATAAATTAAATAAGACCTCAGAACATATAACCGCTGAAATTGATTACCGCTATCGCTATTTTTCAAAATCCTTAAGCGTAACCGATGATAACGGTACGAAAACCATAATCAACATTAGTTTTGTTTGCATAATATAACCGTTAAAATAGAGATTAAAATTGAAAATCGATTGACCATTAACTATTAATTTATAAGCAAAAATCATCACCTGATTTTCTTTCGCTATAACTTTTGTTTAAAGTAAAAACTCTTGTGATTTATAACTGACTATGTTTACTCGTACTTTTAGTTTATGTTTGAGTTAAGTGCTGAATATTATGTCGGGCAAATTACTGCTCTCGTCGTTGATTTGGGCCCTTTTGATTATATTTAGCATAACTGTGCGCAGCATTTGTGGTGTCACGTTGCCAATTTCTGTGCGAATGTTGTTCTTTAACTCCTCCAAGTTGTGTTCGCGTACACCAACGACTTCAAATATCCTCAAAGAAAGAAATCTGGGACAGTCAAATCGGGAGATCTGGCCAATTCACAAAAATGCGAGATTACACTCAAAATACGTATTGTATCTCATGAACTATGGACAAGTGACTCCGTCCTATTAGAACCACATGTCCTTCAAATCCAGATCGTCAACTTCCGGTAAGAAAAATTTAGTCAGCATAGTTCTATAGCGGTCACCATTCGCCGTAATAGCATTACCGTCGGCTCCTTCGAAAAAATTTCGCTTCACGAATTATATCCGCGACAACCTAGAAATTTGCTTATTGATGTGGCCGCTGAGATAAAAATTAACCTCGTCGCTTAGGATCTACATATTTTGATGGAAAAATCATCGATGTTGTATAAGGCAGTTTTTATATAAAAAATTATGAATTTTTTTGAAAAATTTTATAATTTCTTTTTCGAGCGGAAATCCAAGGACCCAAGCAAGGAACTCCAAAAAAAAACTTCCGGTTTCCCGAGAAATAAAAAGGTCGAAATTTTTCATTCCCTTGTAAGGAATCTTTGTCCATTTTTCTCTAACTCGTTTAATTTTTGAGATTCTGTGTAAATAAAAATGACAAGAACCTTTCAACTTCAAAAATAAAAAATTTTCAAAATTTTTCATAAAATATTTTCAATTATTGTGCAAAATGGGCGTTGTGGTTGGGGTGAAAAATTTAAATTACGAAAAATTTAAAAAATATTATTTAGATTATTCTTAAAAATTATTGTTTTTAAAATAATCTGCTTTAAATATTTTATTATTAAAAATGATTTAAGAAAGAAAGCGAAAAATTCGGAAGAATCTGAACTCTATCTGCTCCAAGTCTAATCAGAATCAATCATAACTTTTTTTGGTGTCCCAAAATGTGACTAGAAATTTGATGGGCAATTTTGAATTTGTCTGGTTTTTGGTATTTGTGTTAAGTTTTGGGCTTTAGTGTGCTCTCACATATATAGTATAATTTTATGGCCAAAATTTTTGTGGAACATTTCATCCCCGCCCTTTCCCTTTTTCGAGGTGGTTTTTACACTTTGTTAAAATAAAGCCAAAAAATGCCATTATGAGGGGGGAGTTAGAGGGTTAATATGTTCTACAAAAATATTTGTCATACCATTATCTACAAAGTTGCTGAACATACCCTACACCTCAGATGTAAAGAAAACATAGTTTTATATACCGATATGCTGCAACAGGCCAGAGCTGGGAAACTTTGACCGCCTATAAAATGCAATTCCGATGTGAACTATCAAAATGACGAAACACGTATATTTTTTTTTTTTTTTTGGTCTCCTTAACAAGAACCAATCGTCCGAACCCTGTAATTTTGGAAAAAGTTTGAAATTGTTTTACAGTGTAATCAAATAAATCTCTTTTAGTATTCGCGCACTTATGCAAAAATTGATTCCGACGCGGATAGGACACGAGTTTTTCAATAAAAAGGCGACGAAAGATGTTTGGGACAAACTCAAAACATTTTACAATGAAAATTTTAGAGAATTTTGTTCAGCGAAGTATATAAAAAAATATCCGGAAATCAAATCCGATCACAAATGATTACCTTACATCAGGCACAATGACGGTACTAAAATTTAAAGAATAAATATTTTTTAATAGGTTTTTTGTTTAATCTCCGTCTTCTTATAGTTCTGAAGAGATATTTGGCCTCATCAAAATAAATGCATCAGCCTGTAAATAATCAAAAGTATTTCTTTTGTAGTTTTGAGAAATTATAAACAATTCACCGCTAGTGGCCGTTCAAAAACAAATAAGTTTTGATAATTTTGATTTTATTCTTAGACTTTTCATGAAACTTTAGTTTTTCTGATACTTAACTTTTAATAAATATTAGGCTATTTGTTATTAAGAAATTATTCTGTAAATCGGTTTGAATAGTGTTAATGCTAAACAAAAATATCATCCCATAAGAAAAACCAAGTAAGAACTCAATGTGTCCTAAATATGCAAACTATTTAAATGTGTTATGAAAACCATACATATTTTCCATTATACAATACAAATAAAATCAAAAATATTAAACTAAACATTCTAATAAATTAAATAAATACTTGCATGTATTTATTATAAAATAATTTTATAAAAATTAAAACAAAAAATATAAGTAGTTTTCTTAGAAAATTAAACTTTTAAGTATTGTATTACATAGTAAAACAAAAAAAATAAAAAGAAAACCTAAAACAAATTATTAAATAGCACTTGTATATGTTAATAAAAACAAAACATAATTTTAAATGTAAATTTTTATTAAAAATTCATTAAGTTGAAATAATTGTGTATGTTTATTTTTTTTTTATAATTTAATAATATTATATTTTTTATGTAAGTTACTTAATAGAACTAAATTTAAACTTAAAGTAAAAATAAAATACAAAAAAAGTTACTTAAATAAATGTCTTAAATAACAATTCAAATAGTTGAGTTTTTTTTAAAGTAATTTTAGAATATATTGCTTATTTGAGAACAATACTAAAATAGGAAACATTATCAGATAAATTTTATGAATTCCCATCTAAAAATCGAAACATATATGAACATACATGATCATACATGGGCTTGTATATGATCATGCATGGGCATACATGGTCATATACGTTCATACATGACCTCATATATGATCATATATCTTCGGATCCGAAATTTGAGGGTATATGGTGATATATGTGCATATATTATCATACATGCTCATATATTATTCATGTATGCTCGTATATGATCATATACGTCCATATACCCTCAAATTTCGGATCCGAAGATATATGATCATATATGAGATTATGTATGGTCATATATTGAACAATGTATGGACGTATATGACCATGTATGCCCATGTATGATCATATACAGGCCCATGTATGATCATGTATGCTCATATATATTTCGATTTTTAGATGGGTTCCCAATAATTTTAATTTGCAGAATTCTTCTATTTTTTTCTCGCTTAAATTAGGAATTTCAGCAGCTAACTCAATTTGCAGTCATAATTTTTATATTTTACAATAAATATTTATATCGTTTTATTTCACGATTTATATGTGACATGTATAAATCAATATCTACATAATTAATAGTTATAGCTGAATTTGCATTATATTTATAATCGACATCTGCTATCAAATGCTCCAAATATTCTCTTCTGTCACGTGTAACTGCCCGTCCAATATTAAAGCGATTATCCAGTAGTAGTGGTATTTTGTGTTTAATACTTGGTAAACAGATGGGTTTTAAATAAGTGGAAAATTTAAAATGATTTACCAATATCAAAATGGCCAAATTTTCAGTTTTTTGTGAAGTTATGCTGAAAAGAATTAAAATTTTTATATTAAATTTAAGTATTTTAATGTAAATATATAAGTTAGACGTCCTTTTGGACACAAATACAATGGAAGAATTTTTTTTTTTTTTTTTGTTGAGGGAAGCAACACTCAGGAAATGCTTTTTACAAATGATGAAGGACTTGAAATATGGCAACACTGTAGAGACTATGCACGTTGTTTTTCTAAATTGATGTTGCTGACACTAGGGAAAAAACTTGGAACCCCCTGTATAAAAATCCAATGCACCAACTATTACACTACACCAGTGCTGTTCATTTGATGGGACAATTGTCCCCTGCTCAACTCACATATATTCTTACGCTCTTGCTTTTAGTCGTCACTGAAACAGCGACGAGTGAACATGTGTAGCGGATGCATGCTGATTTTTTTTCAATGCAATGAAATTAATATTAATGTACGAAAAATATACAAGATCTACAAAAATCTTTAATAGACTTACTTAAAAAAACCCATTTTTTTTTTAATAAAAGTTGAAATCTTTTGAAAAATTCGAGTCCGATCGTTCATTCATTTATTCCGATCAAATGTATTTGTTTTTCCTTCCGAAAATTGCATTTTTTAACAGAATAACATAAGAAATCCAACATATTTAAGATATTTTATTAATATGTTAATATAATGAAATCTTTAATATTGATTAATAAAATTTTCAACTTTTTGTTTTTATACAATAAAAAAAGACACCCTAATGTATATATGTATATCTTTTTTTCCTTTAAAAAATTTTATTTTTGTTTAATTTTTATTTCTTTAAAACAGTTTTAGACAAAACAGTAACAGTTTCATATTTTCAATAAAAAAATAAATTCAGGTAGAACTAGCACTGCTATTAACCCATTGAACATTTCTTACAGTGCAATTCTCATTTTCTCACAAACACAACTACATTTTTATTTTTGAACAGCACTGTACTACACCATTTTATTACTTGCCTGTCTTCTACTGCGCTGTTACGGACAATAAGAGGTCCGCCAAGGATCGTCTGAGAATTGTTTTCTCATTGTTAAAATATACCCTGCGGGAAGAAAGAGACCAGTTGGGATAGGTGAAAACTGGACCGGTTCCGAAAAAACATATCACGAGATAGATGAAAAAAGGACCGGTGCCTAAAGTACCCACCACGTGACTGGTTTAAAATTCATGACATGTTCTTTAGCGATGGTTCTGTGATATGTTCTTTGGGGTTAGTTGTGTGACAACTAGATCAGTCCTGCGACAATATCACAGAGGGGGTCATCCTAGGGCAAGCCCATGTTAAAGTGACCGGTCCTTTTCATGTAAAAAAAAACGGTCCCGTGACTGGTCCCTATCACAATGAAACATTCACGAGACGTGTCCTAGGATAGGTTCTTTTCCCGCTGGGTAGTTAAATATTATTTAGATTAGGAGGGCCCTGTGCACCGCGACCAAAAATCTATCTTTTGTGCAATATTGAGGCTCCCAATTAAAGCCATCACCCTATTAGGTACAAGTTTCCAAGGGGAATAAGGTAAGTATATCCGCTGCGAAATCGTTGTCTCCTGCCGCGAAGTCTAAGATATACTCTGAATATATGCTCCGCTATCTCATCATCCAATTCGTAGAAGTGTCCGTACCTCTACTCCTTATTTCGTACCTAAGTTTACAGTGTCTAGTAAATATCCCATTAAGATCCTTCCTGTTCTGAGAAATAAGTCTCCTAGAATTTCCGCTATGTGGAGCGATGAAACTCTTTGCCTGGCGCAGGCCAATTGCAGCATTCTAACACTTAACGGACTTGGATTCCATCCACGTCCCAAATTTGTATACCCCGCAAGTACACCTCAGAAAGTTTCAGGGCCAAAGAAATGACGACGGGCGCCGAAGTTTGCCCGTTCGTTGTTCACTCGCCCCTCGTGCCCAGTAACACAGCTTAGTGTTAGTCTACTGCATACACTGAGTCTATATGGAGACCCAATGCAGTCCAGAACATGTCTAGACGACTTTTCATATGACAATTATGCTTTCAGTGGCGCTTGACTGTCGGAAAGAATATAAATAGGTACCACCTTGTGTACCTTCTAAGACACTTCGATGCACAAACATAGAAGGCTTAGATCTAAGTCTGGAATATGGTCGGTTACTCACTCATCGGAAGGTCACGTTGACAGTTGGGTTCACAGACGCCCGCACCCTGTTTTGAGCCTGTTGTTGAACTTCATCTGGAACCCCACTTTAGATTCCCAAGATTTGCTGTTCCATATGCCCCTCTCGAAAATAATCACCTCGAAATTACTTGCAAAAATCTGCCTTGGTACCTTTTAATGGACCCCGGTTAGTGTGTCATCAATGGATAACCCCGCTATCCTTATGTAAATGTTCACATTATCAAACTCCCGGAGATGCAGAACACCCATTCAGGCGTCCTCAGCTGTCAAGATATGTACTGGTGGTATATTATGTATGGCAGCAATGGCATTAGGCGGACATGCCTTGCTAGCACCAGTTATGCCCATACAGGATAAGCACTAGACCCTGTTAAGCACCTCTTTTGCTTGGGTTTTCATCATGCCAGAGCAGTATAGGTGAGCATTTGTCTCACGATGATGTTGAAAAACCAGTTAACCATTTAAGGTCTTAAATCCCAAGTCCTACCAAAAAGCTTTTGAATCACATAATGCCATTGATTCCTAACAACATCAGAAAAGTCCACGGTTATGCTATTAAACGTTGGCTTCCTGAATTTAAGCTTCCTACGTTTAGTAAACGGCACGAGGATCTTTTTGGATGGGCCACCATGGCACCATGGCTGTGGCATGCGGTCGGAAATTGTTCTCCCATTCCAACCTGTGATTACAAGATCATCTGCGTTGATATAGATTTTAAACTCTAGATCATTAAGTTCTATAAGTAGCTCATCAATTACCATGGTCCAATGTAATGGAGACAAAATATCCCCCTTTGGACAGCCCCTAGTGGCACTTATGATCCTGAATGAGCCAGCTATGTTCAATGAAAAATTATAGTATTGATATAAAATATTTTTACTTACATTTTTAATTCTGATATATTATGAGCTTTAACATTCTTATGATCATCTTGACTGTATGTATAATTGGAAAAACCCTCTACAATATTATAAAGAACATGATTTGAGGCGTAGCCATTCAAGCGTGTTAGAAAACAATTGGCAGCTATATGTATATACCAAAAGGAAATTAATAGTCTACAAAATAAAATTTGAATATGCACAATCCAACTTACCAGTTAATACAACTTTAGGTGAAACAATTACACCACTACAGATAGGATGATATAATCCAGTATTAGAAATGTTAAAAATTAATATATCCCAGGGTTTAATAGAATTATTTTGTTGGGCCATTGTCAAAGTACCACAATCTGGAGAACATTTAAATTTGGAATAATTCCATTCACCATCATTATCACATATTAAAGTGTAATCTTGCAGTTTAAATCTTTGTTCAATGTATCCCGCAGCACAACTTATATTGGCCATTGTGCCGGGACGTAAGTTATGATAACAACTTACGGAAACGTTGTTGTGGGAACATGAAGCCAAGCTGGATATACCATGCATAAGAGTATTAGGCGAACAGTATATATTTGTGTCCGGAGATCTATCGGTAGTTGTTGATGCTAAAGTAGGAACTGTAACAGAGGTAGTTGTGGAAGTTGTAAATGGTTTAGTGGTAGTTGTTAGAGTAGTATTAATTTTATATATGCACTCATTAGCACAGATAATAGGCAATTCATCAGAACCATCCATACAATCTACGATACCATTACATTTGGCTAAACCAGCTACACATGCACCATACCCACAGCGAAATGAATATTCGGGACATTTTAAGAAACTACATATTTCTACCAATTCATCACTTCCATCGGAACAATCTTTAAATCCATCGCATACTTTATCACTATTAATACATTCTCCCGACTTACATTGCATTGTGTATTGGGATCTAAATATAAGAAAGTGATTATATTCAATGCAAAATTCTTAATTGTTTGATTTATTACTTACGTGCAATTTCCTAGAATTTCTTGGATATAATTTAAATTAGGGTTACACAAAAATGTCGTCTCATCTGAACCGTCTGCACAATTTTTAATACCGTTACATTTGTAATTTCCAGTTATACAAGCTCCATAGGCACATTGAAAAGCATAACTTGGACATGGTCTTGACAGACATTGCTCCACAGTTTCATCTGATTTATCAGCACAGTGGATAGTACCATCACATACATCGTCCTTTCTTATATATTGACCATTATTACATTGCCACAAAGTTAAGTTGTTGTCCAGTGAATTTAAAGCTGCAAGGAAAACAAAAATCATGTTTAATTGAGAACAAAAAAGGAAAATATTGTAAAAATAGTAAAAATTAAAATCTTAAATTATCAAGTCAATACTATACGCCATTAATTACTTTTCTAAATCGAGATCCAGCAACATCAAATTTCTTTATATAAAATAGTGTTCTAAGATCCCCACAAGTTACTGAGTTTGCATGTGCCATGCGGAATAGGTGTGCTTTCAGCGTCGCATCCCCGCTGGATATCCTTACTATCTTACGAAGTTTCCTTTTTCAGAATTTTAAAAGCCCCTTTATGTCTTATCTGCGACTCCCTATAAAATACTTCAGGTATCACATACACCCGAGGTGTCCCATATTGTTCTATGAGCAATAACAGCCCATTCCCGTAGTTCAGCCCTAACACTGTGAAATATTTTCGTGTTATCTAACTTGTCTGCCATCCTGTTTCCTGCGATGTTCCAATGTCCCGAAACCTATATAAATTCAATACTGAACAAAGTTAATAAGTTCCTCCTTCTTGCACCCGAAAATAGTAGCTGAATCGAATTGATTACATGGATAGCCGAAAAGATCCTTACATTTCCGATAATAATCTTCAATATTAATAAATTTAAGTCATTCTATGATGGCCCTTATCTCCGCCTGAATGATGGTATAATGTTTGGGGATGCGGAAGCCTCCTCCAACAGAGAGATGGCATATTTAAAAGCCCAGGCCAGTACTTCTATAATTTTCAAACTATCCAAACACATAGAAGTGAATGTCTGTATTGTCCGTCAAAAAGGCCTCAACTATAGCCCTATGTGTGCCCTAGTGATCCTAATTTCGTTGTAACAAATAGGCAAGAATTACTCCTAGATACTTGCCCGTTTCGGAGACACTTATAATTTGATCTAGTCAACGAGGCCCATCGTAAGAAATGGTACTTGTCTTCCGAGTTTAAAGGCATATCACACTTTTGTCCTGCTTAGCATTAAGTCCTCGCGGCCTAACCCAGTTCAATTAAGTCCTCGGCCTAACCCAGTTCAATAAGAAATAGACTCTTCTTTTTCATTCGTCTTGGTGTTGTCCGTCTTAAGGGTATCACTACTTTGTCTACCTAGCAGAAAGTTCGAAATCCCTCATTAGGAAACTGTTTATGGTGGTCACTAATAGGAGTGATAAAATATTGATCACACTATGGAGAACCAAGGCAAATCCTGTGGCTAATTCTAATACAGTCGACCTGACAGTTAATCCATCGATTTCCTAGCATATCACCGATCCAGTGTACAAAATCCCGGCCAATGGCAAACTGGTCTAGTGACCAAATAACCATTTCAGTACAACCTCTTACTTCACTTTTGGTGCAATCTGCCGCCCCAAATTTCACCCAAAAAATTGTGGTTGCACATTGGATGTAACGTATTTTTCCACATTAAGTCCAACTTGTTGCAGCACATTGAACCCGACCTGTCGTCCCGCACTTGTTTCAGCATTTTCAACAAGAATACAAGTTTCCATGCAAATCTTTAAAGATTGTGCCATTTCCGTATACGTCAATAGGGATTTCGATATGCGTATGTCTAGATATCCTTATATAGGGTCCGCCAAATAACTTTTTTTTTTTTGAAAATGCTATAAAAAAAACTACTGAATATTTTCTTAAATTTCTTTTTTTATTTGAAATTACAATCCTTCCGGTTAATAATGGAAAAATTTCATTCAAATGGCTGCCTCGGCTGGCCATGCAGTAGCCTACATGATCGGTCCAATTTTTAAGCACATTATCGATTGTGTGCAGCTGTATTTCACCAATGGCTTCACGAATATTATATATAAAATATTCAGTAGTTTTTTTTTATAGCATTTTCAAAAATAAAGTTATTTGGCGGACCCTATATTTTCTTAATATTTAAGATGTCTACCTGTTTATAGAAAAGCTTCTAGAAGTTCCGTTATGCCGATCGAATTTTCCTATTGTAGTCTCTAGGCACACAGGTTTGGTTGTCCCAAAATTCTCAATGTCTTTTAGGTGAAATGTCTTTTGTAAAACCCTTCTTTACACTGAGCAGTTCCCACTGAGCCAGGATTTTCCTCGAGAATATTTCAGTTGTTGTAGTCCACAGCAATTCACAACCAATCTAATAAGGTTATTTTTTGACTTGCTCTTCCCTGTTGATGTTATTACCGATGATATGATCCGAAAAAGAATGTACGTTTGCCATTCCTAGATCTCTTCCACTTTGTTTGCCGAAACAATTTTTATAACTTTTTCCTTTTATTTATTAACTCCTGAAGTTCCGTCGAAGGTGATGGTGCCACCGATTCAAATGGTAAATTAATAGATGCGAATAGTAACTCCTGGCTCCACAGTGAGTATTGTAACATTTTCCGTCGACAATACTGGCGCAAAAAGAAGTTTTAGTATGTAGGTTCCCGGTCGAGCACCTTTTGTGCATAAAATAGTTGGAAATACCTTGTACAATGTTCCTAGAATAAAATCATGTCGACCCTACCTCTTGAGTGTTATTCCACCCGAGTTTACCAATTTACTCCGCAAGGTTTTTGGTCGGCCAATAACTTGAGGATTTCAAACTGTATAGTCCGAACCCTTCATTTGAAATATAGTTCTCTTGAAGTTTCCTCTTGAATCTAAACCTTCAATGTCCTGTGGTGTTTTGCCTAAGGCATATTCATTGTATTGGTACTGTACTTATTATTAAAGTTTCCTTTAAATTATTCTTTGGGAACCAGCCCTTTCTAGTTTTCGGTTTGCTGGAGCCCAGTGTCACTAAAACACAAAAGTTCGTTAGCTTTCGGCTGGAAGTTAGCATTAATAACAATTTATCGGCCCTGATAACCCACAGTTCGAAAAGAGTTTTAACTGAAAATCGCTAGAAAACATTATGCAACCCTCTTTACCTCAGCCCTTGAATGAGGGCTATGAGACACTGGCAACTACCGCACGGGTCTATGAACACAGACGAACTTACCATACGAAAATTATTTCAGAAATCGAGATCACTTTAAAAAAATAATGATTTATTAATCGCAAATGTCAAAGGACATCTTGTGCTAGCGCAAAAATAAAAAATACATACCATTTATATAAATCTTAGAAGAACAGTTGATGGGAAAATTTTCGATTGAATATGATGGATTAGATATTGTTGGTAAAGGTGATGATGTTGTAGTTGACTCTTTAGTGGGTCTAGATATAGTTGTAGTATATGTTGTTTTTATAGAAAATATCGTAGTTGTTCTGATTTTAGTTTCATTTACTTTTGGCTTGTAATTCACCGCGCATATACTAAGCAGCTCATCTGAGCCATCCATACAATCTATCACACCATTACATTTTGCTGAGCCCGCTATACAGCCACCATATCCACAGCGAAAAGAATAATCAGGACATTTTGGAAAACTACATATTTCTGTGGTTTCATCACTACCATCGGAACAATCTTTGAAACCATCACATACTTTATCGCTATTAATACATTCTCCGGACTTACATTGCATTGTAGACGGCGAACTTAAAATATAAAAAAATACAGTTATTATTATATATAGACGTACAATTAAATTGATTGCTAACACAATTAAATATTAATTGAAAATATTTTTTTTTATAATAACACTTTTAAAAATAACTTACTTGCATTTTCCTTGTATTTCTCTGGCATAATTTAAACTAGTATTACACAAAAATTTTGTTTCATCTGATCCATCCACACAATCCTTAATGCCATTACATTTAAAATTTCCAGTTATACAAGCTCCATAGGTACACTGAAAGGCATATTTGGGGCAAGATGTTTGTAAACACTGTTCTACAGTCTCATCCGATCCATCAGTACAATGTATGGTACCATCGCAAACTTCTTCATTCCTTATACACTGGCCGTTATTACAAGACCAAAAATATTGTGGACATTTAACAGTGGAGTTATTAATCTTACTCTCAAATATATTGATTGCTGAAAGTAAATTGTTAATGTAAAAATATTAAAGTGCGTTTATTTTTTTTTAAATTAATCTTACACGGCAAGTTTTCTAAAAAGTGGGAAGAAAATTAGTAGACATGTATACACACCTAGAAAAATAATTTGCTGTCTCAACTTAATTTGTTTCCAATCGAAAATTCGATTGTCTTAACCGAATGTTGCAGGCGAAATAGGCTTGGATACATTTTAACGGTACAATCTCAAATATTGGAGGTAAAATATGGTATTGAAAACCTTCGGAACTTTTTTGTTTTGGTTTTTTTTAAACAATTTTATGCATAGAAATAGAAACAAAAATATCTGGATCATACGGACCTGTCACATAACTGGTCCATTGGGACAGGTTCTTTCATAGGAAAGAGGCCGTTCAATATATCATGGTTTTGTCATAGGTGGTGGTGAATTGCGTTTTGTGACATGTCACACAACTGACGTAAAGAACCTGCCACATAAAAGAAGATGTCACAAAAAAAGTCACACAACAGACTCAAAGACACACCTGGGGACTTTCACTAACACTCCAAAAAATACTTTCGTACTTTGTATACTCAGTGTGGTTCTCGAAATTATGAAAATTTAGTGAAAAAGTCACTTATTCAACATCAGGGCAGCGATAAAAACGATAATATGCAAATGTGAAATATGCACTAAACTACGAAGGCGGATCAATAAGTCTGTGACTTTTGGAACTTCCCTCGTAGTTATATGAAATACAACACTGCTCCATCAAGTACCACCTGTTAATAGACTACTGTCAAATTTCGAGCAAGTTTCGTCATTTACTTTGCAGCTGTTATCATTTACTTTGCAGCTGTTCAAAACATACAATCTCGTGGATTTTTTTAAAAATGAAAAAAGTGAATTTCTAGTGCTCATTAAACATTATTTTTTGCCAAAAAAACACCTATCAAACCAAGGAAAATCTTGATAAATACTATGCACCATCGATTTCAATGATAAAAAAGTGGTTTACTGATTTTCGTTGTGGTCGCACAAGTACAAATAACGCTGAACGTTCTAGATGGCCAATTGAGGTTAATACACCCGAAAATGTCGAAAAATCCACGATATGGTGTTGGCCGATCGAAGAGTAAAAGTGCGTGAGATTGTTGATGCCATAGGCATTTAATATGTCAGTGTGGTTTCGATTTTAAATGATCAGTTGGATTTAAGAAAGCTGTCTGCAAGATGGGTGCCGCGTTTGCTCTCAATGGACCATAAACGCAATCGTGTGACAATTTCAAAGGATTGTTTGGAACTGTGAATGAAACATGGATCCATTACAACACTCCGGAGACCAAGCAGCAGTCTAAACAATGGGTTTTTCCGGGTGAACCGGCTCCGAAGAAGGCCAAGGTGAGTTTGTCGGCCAATTAGGTGATGGCAACAGTTTTTTGGGATGCAAGTGGGTTAAACCACATCGATTACCTTCAGAGGGGAATATTATGCCAACTTATTGGACCGATTTAACGAGGATTTAAAAAAAAACAACCCCATATAGCCAAGAAAAAAGCTCTTCATCAAGATAGTGCACGGGGACACACGTGAAATGGACTGCGAATTGGTACCTCATCCGCCATATTCACCGGATTTAGCCCCCAGTGACTATTTCCAATTTCCAAACCTAATGAAATGGCTCGGTGGAAAGAGATTTAGCTCCAATGATGAAATTATTGATCAAACAAATGTCTATTGTATGGACCTCGAAAAATCCTATATATTTTTTTTTTTATGGAAGGGATACACAAACTGGAGAAACGTTGGACTAAGTGTATTGAGCAAAAAGGAGATTATGTTGAAAAATATATTATTGATCCGCCCTCGTATGCGTTTTAAATCAAAATAATAAACATGCACCCACTATACTTATTAAAAAAGAAAGTTCAAAAAGTTTTAATTGGCTTTATACTATCTGTGAACAAGTCGAATAATTTTAAACCGAAATAAATTTGAAATAGTCAAACTACCCCCGAGGAAAATTTTAAACAAAAATAATCCATAAAAAATCACAATGTATTTTCCGAGTTCAGATGATTAAAATACATAAGAAAAAAGTAGTCGTACCTTTTCCGCAGAAAAAATTTCAATATTTGCCTCTATCTTCTACCCCTTAAATGTGATATTGGCCTGCTAACTCCTCTACCGATTTAACATAATCGTATCGCAATCTGCTTGTGGTCCTTAATAATTAAACTCTCCAATTTGGATAAAATTTGGATATGTAATTAAAGAAAAAAATAATATATGACAAACCTGTAACGGTTTGGAGCCATCTTGAGGATTTATGGATAAAATTCTAGGAGGAAGATAAAAGTCAGGAAATTTTTTTTAATTTTTCTGCTCGAAACCATGTCTCTATCATATATACAAATTATATCAAAATCGGAGTATTTCACTTGGAGTAGATGATAATAGTTTTCTAAAATAATTTCCAAAAAATTTGTAACTTTAACAATAACACTACTAGTAGTAAGGGTACATTAGATGGGTAAATTAAAAATGTCTTCTTTTAATATTTTAGGGGATCTACAACTTAGACATAATCATTCATGCCATAACAAAAAAATTGAAAAATTCCCTTCTTATCTCTTAACAATGACCCAATAATTATGATTTCGAGAATGGTACAAGACAACTTAAAACCACAACTTTTGGGTTTTACCCACGGCTTGTGTTTATTTCTGACACAAGTTATATTATTGTATTTGAAAAATTACGATTCACAGTACATTCAATTTAATTTCTTTTAAAAATAAATATTTGAAGAGTATTGACTAATTATGACCTCACTTTAATTAAAGTTGGGATTTTATGTTCAATTCAGTGATCACTTATAATTTATTCATATTGTATTTGACTCTTTTATTGTTTTGTTTTTTACTCAAATAGACAAAAGTATCAGAAAAACTTGAAATTTAAACGAAAAGGTTAAATAAAATGTTTGCTCCATACCAAAAAAAATAGAGGGTTTGGTCCTATTTTTGTATATTGAATACACTGTCCAACAGCATTTTTGGAACAGAAAAGCGACCCTATAATTCTGAAAGGGTATGTTGAGTAGATCATTTTTGTAGAACAAACTTATGGTCCAGCACGTCTGAGTATTTTTTTACAGTGGGTCAAAGTTTTAATTTTTCGGTCGAAGGGAGCATTATACTATATGAAAAAAATGCTGTAAGTTAATGTTTGAGAGATTTCTTATGATCAGAGTTGTATTGTGGAATTGTATGAGGATTATTTTTGTGGAAGATCTTAACCCTCTAACTGGTCTCTTTATTGGTCAATTTGACCCTTTTTTTGAGAAAATCCAAAAATATCCTTTAAAAAAGGACATTTAAGGATTAAAATATTCTACGAAAATGTTTGCCGGAAAATTTCAGTGGGGGTCACCAAAGACACCATTGTTGTAAATAAAGCTCTTTACGATTAATTATTCCATTCAAAAAGTCTTAATTTGTTGGACAGTGATATTAACTTACAATATATAGTTTTTAATTTCCGAGTAAGAGCATAAACAGTTTTAGAATAGTCGTAAGTAAAAATAGTCCTTCTTATTTGAGATAATGATTTTCAAACGATATGTTTTATTTAAAAACTTATTTCTCCTTTTAAAAAAATCAAGTTGCTTGTTTAAAATTTACCTAGCTAATACTCAGAACTAAAGAAAACTAGCGGCCTTGACTAGAGTTAAAAAACAAGCTGTTATATTTTTAGTAACTTAATCTGTCAATTTTGCCAATAAAACTAATTTTGGGGGAAAAAATTTATTTTATTAAAAAACATATGAAATTTTAAATACACTTAAAAAATGTCATTTACAACAAATGATATTTCATTTAAAAACCGTTGTACTAAATTTTCATTTTAATCAAATTGCTTTTGTTATTTATTTTTAAATATTGTTTAAACAACTGACACATCCGTAAGAAACAAATGATATAATCAGTTAAAATAAATGTTAAAATCCTACCAATTCCTTAAAAAATAAATGATTTTATCATTAATTGAAATTGTTTCCGTTTATGTGTTTTTTTTATCCACAAACTGTATGTATACATGCCCACACTCACCAAAAAAAGTCTGTAATGGCAACTGAAAATGTTGCTGTTATTACGGGAAATTTTGCTAATTTGAGCCCAGCGGTATTTTTTGCTAATCTTAGCCGCACATTTCTGCTGATGTGTAGTACATACAATGAAATTAGTAGAAAAATTAGTAGCCGCTACTAAATTTTAGTAAACTTTTTGTAAAGCGAAATTTAAAACCGGTTTGCTAAAATCAGCAAAAAAAGTTTACTAAATATTGTAAATATTAGTACAAAATTTTAAATTTATTTTTTTTTTTATCGGGCATCAAATTTTTTTGATTTTATTTATTTTTTTTTTTTTTAATATTTTATACAAAATTAAAAACAAAATCAAAGGCTTAAAAATTGTTAAAACATAAACGAATTAATTATTTTGTTTTTATTTGGTACTTTCTGTTTTAAAAAATATTTTAGTCAATATTTTTTTTAATTTTAATGTCAAATTTTCATTGTTTTTATTGCTGATTTTTAGAACTAAAAAACTCTTTAGGGCTATTTGAAGTGGATGTCCTATTTTCAGACATGAGTCGGTATATTCACCTTCGATCTCTTTTTTAATCTATGTAACATTTTAAGGCAATTTAAGTTTGTAGCTGTAAGTTTAAATTAGAAATAACATTTCCTACAATATCCATTTTTTTTAAATTAGTAATTTTTTTAGCTAATTTTAGCAAATCGGTTTTCAAAAATTTGTAAAATGATTCTGAAATTTGTAAATATTCTGTAAAAACTCTGTAATTTGTAAAATGTAAATAGCAAAAAGATTTGCTAAATAATAATTTTTTTTACTAAAAATCAGTACAAAATAGTAAAGTGGGATTGAAACCCGTTTGCAAATTTTTCTACTAACTTTTTTTTCTGAGTGTATAGACACTTTTTGTGTGAATATTTTTGTGTATTGTGTTTATGAAGTTCTTGTAATTTGAATTGAAACAATTTTGTATATAAGCACCCAAATTTAAATTTGTAATAACTGTAAACCACAAATTTCCGTTTTTTTGGGTAAATTTTTATTAAATTTTAAGCAAATGAAAAAAATATATCAATCTAACAAAAATCGGTAAATGATAGTAAATCATTTCAAACAAATGTATAAAAAAGTTAAAATAGATATTTATTTGAAAAATAAATGTAGTTCCTTTATTTTTAAATGGAACGGAAAACTTTTTTATTTAACTACAAACAGTAAACTACATAATATTCTGAGTGTATGTATGTAAATTAAATATGATTTAATGGGGTCCACTGTATTTTGTTTACAAACAAAACAATTATTTCTCATTCATAGATTTAGCAAGCAGTCTTACCACATACTTTATCGTACTTCTCCCTAAATTGTTATTTTACCAATACATATCTAAGCTCTCAGAGATAATGACTAATAAAATCACGGCCCAACGATGTTTCTTACGTTGCTAAAATCGTACTCTTGATTTTTATATGTGCATATTACAAAAGTTCGGTATTTTTTCAATAAGTTTACCTGTAAATCCAATAGATTTTATTTGTAAGATTTTTGCAAGACCAATTGGTTTTTGACAGTGTTTCATAATCAGGGAAATATACTCAAATTAATGTAGAAATTTACACTCAGAAAAAAAAGTTTGTAGAAAAATTTGTAAACGGTTTTCAGTCCCACTTTACTATTCTTGTACTGATTTTTATATTATTTAGCAAATATTTTTGCTATTTACAGTTTACAAATTACAGAGTTTTTACAGAATATTTACAAATTTTTGTTGCTAATTTCAGAAATCATTTTACAAATTTTTAAAAACCGATTTGCTAAAATTAGCAAAAAAAAAAATTACTAATTTTAAAAAAGTGAATATTGAAGGAAATGTTATTTCCAAATTAAACTTACACATACAAACTTAAATTGCCTTAAAATGTTGCATAGTTCAAAAAAAAAATGGACCGAAAGTGAAGATACCGACTACTCATGTCTGAAAATAGGACATCCACTTAAAATAGCACTAAAAAGTTTATTTAGTTCTAAAAATCAGCCCTAAAAACAATTAAAATTTGTGACCTTAAAAGTAAAAAACAAATGATTAAAATATTTTTTAAAACAGAAATTTCCAAATTAAAACAAAATGATTAATTCGTTTATGTTTTAACATTTTTTAAGATTTTTAAGCCTTTGATTTTTTTTTAATTTTGTATGAAATATTCTAAAAAAAAAATAGTAAAGTAAAAAAATTTTGATGCTCGACAAAAAAAAATAAATTTAACATTTTGTACTAGTATTAATAATATTTAGTAATTTTTTTTGCTGATTTTAGCAAACTGGTTTTAAATTCCACTTTAAAAAAAGTATACTAAAATTTAGTAGCCGCTACTAATTTTTCTACTAATTTAATTGTACTACACGTCAGCAGACATGCGTTGCTAAGATTAGCAAAAAATACCGCTGGGCTCAAATTAGCAGAATTTCCCGTAATAACAGCAAAATTTTCAGTTGCCATTACCGACTTTTTTTGGTGAGTGTAAGATATTTGCTTTGAAATCAGGGAATTTGCTATATTTTCTCTTGTTTCATCTCAATGTGGAGCTCGTTACCGAACCTTTGTAATCTGCACACAATTTTGTTGGGGGGTATTGATCTTGGTGGTATCTCTATAAGTTATTCCTTACTCTATGGTGAAATACTCTTAAATATAATAAGAGAATTTAAATTTTAAAGTCATTAAATTAACTCACAATGTTGCCACTTAACATATGTGTAATTACACACACACCAAATACTTTTCGCCATTTACTTTTTTATATTCTTCAAAATTTGCTTTTTTTAAGATTTTTATATTGTGACGGTTCTCTCGATATATCAACAATCTATTTTTGAAGATACAAGCCCGCAAAAACAAAACAATTCGACCAAAAAATAGAGAGTACGGGAAGAGTACCTTAGAGAAACATAGAAGGAGTAGAGTATTCAAAAAACCGGCCTTTTGAAAAAACCGGTTTCGGTTTTCTTCGAAAAATAGAATTTTTAAAAAACCGGTTTCGGTTTCGGTTTTTGCAGAAAAAAACCGGTCAACCGGTTTTTTCGGTTTTTTTTTTAATTTGAATAAAAATCTTATACAATTTGTTAATTGTTTTTATTACAAAAAAAAAAAACAAATTTAATATATAAAGTAATAAAAATAAAAAATACATTTTTTGAAAAAAAATATATACCCAACAAACAATACGTACAGTTTACGTATCGGTTTCGGTCCGTCATAAACGGAATCCAACTCCGTTTACGTACCGTTTTCTTTATCCGTAAACGGACCAGAAAACGGATTATAAGGAACATTGAAACTGATTCGAATCCGTTTAAAAACCGTCAATGACGGACCGGATATATCGGATGAAAAACGGTGTTGTCCGTTAATAGTCCGTCAATATTATAAAACTATATTCATATCAAATGAATAGAGATCATTAAGTTTGTAAATTGTTAAAATTAGGTACGTTAGTAATTTTAACGTTTAAAACGTTTGGCATTAAATAAGTTTTTTTAATATTACATTTTAAATATGTAAAAAGAAAATCTATTTTTCAGTTCTAAAATAATATTTTAGAAATAATATGTAATTTAAATGTTTCGTTTTAAGACGATTTTTTTGTTTGCTTTTGATAAAGCTAGAAGTGGAAAATACTCTTTCACTAATAGTAGATGTTGTACAAATAGTCAAAAGACAATTATATAAATTTTCCAAATTTTAAGTTCTTTTGTCGCATTTATCAAGATATATGAAATCATCATATAATGATGAATGATTTAGTACACTTTTTTTTGGGATTTTGAATACTGTTTATTTTGTTATTTAGATCAGAAATTAAACTATTTGAATTTGGAATATCCAAAGTTAAGTCTTCATCGGAATCTATCAGATTTACATCTAAATCTTCATAACCAAACAAACGATTATAAAAGTGTTCGGAAAAATAAAAGAGACCAAGTAACCCAGTTGGTGATGTAATTAAAAAAACCGGTTAACTGAACAAAAAAGACCGGTTTTCGGTTTTCTTCGAATTTACAAAATATTCGAAACCGATCGGTTTTTAAAAATAAAGAAACCGGTTGACCGGTTTTCGGTTTCGGCTTTTGAATACTCTAAGAAGGAGTCTGATATTATTAAATATTTTATGAAAACTAGTAAAAATAAAAAAGATGAAACTCTTGAATGCTGGGTATTTTACACCCTAAACCAAGTATAATTTGGATAAAAATTCGACCCAGATAAATCGGAACAAAATTGCCGAAAAAGTTCGTTTAAGCATATATCGGAAAGGGGGTTTATATGGATCCCAATTAAAATTCTTCTAATTTAATGGCATGATAAAACATTCGCATATATAAGTCCGTGACTTTTTTAATGAAACACAGTTTTTTCAACATAATCTCCTTTAAGCTCAATACACTTAGTCCAACGTTTCTCCAATTTTCGTATCACTTCCAAAAAATAAGACTTTTTCGAGGTCCATAAAATTGGCATTTGTTTGATCAATAATTTCATCTTTGGAGCTAAAGCTCTTTCCACCGAGCTATTTCTTTAGGTTTGGAAATAGGAAATAGTAACTGGGGCCTAAATCCGGAGAATATGGTTGATGAGGTACCAATTCGTAGCGCAATTCATGGAATTTTGCCATTGAGACTACACACGTCACACGATTACGTTTATGGTCAATTGAGAGTAAACGCGCCACCCATCTTGCAGACAGCTTTCTTAAATCCAACTTTATGGGAACAGTGTTGCATTTCATATAACTTCGAGGGAAGTTGGAAAAGTTACATACTTATTGATCCGCCTTCGTATTTTCAATCTTAATTTCAACCACACATCTTCTACACTCAGAAAAAAAAATTTGTAGAAAAATTTGTAAACAGCTTTCAATCCCACTTTACTATTTTTGTACTAATTTTTAGTAAAAAAATTATTATTTAGCAAATCTTTTTGCTATTAACATTTAACAAATTTTTGTTGCTAATTTCAGAAATCATTTTACAAATATTTGAAAACCGATTTGCTAAAATTAGCAAAAATTGCTAATTTTTGAAAAGTTGATATTAAAGGAAATGTTATTTCTAATTAAAACTTACACCTACGAACTTAAATTGCCTTTAAACGTTACATCGATTAAAACAGGGATCGGAAGTGAATATACCGACTCATGTCTGAAAATATGACATCCACTTAAAATAGCACTAAAAAGTTTTTTTTAGTTCTAAAAATCAGCCCTAAAAACAATTAAAATTTGACCTTAAAAGTAAAAAAATATTGACTAAAATATTTTTAAAAACAGAAATTACCAAATAAAAACAAAAGGATTAATTCTTTAATGTTTAAACAATTTTTAACATTTTTAGGCCTTTGATTTTGTTTTTAATTTTGTATAAAATATTTAAAAAAAAAAATAAATAAAATAAAAAAAATTTAATGCTCGATAAAAAAAAAAATTAAATTTTGTACTAATATTCACAATATTTAGTACATTTTTTTGCTGATTTTAGCAAACCGGTTTTAAATTCAGCTTAACTTAATGTTTACTAAAATTTAGTAGCGGCTACTAATTTTTCTACTAATTTCATTGTACTACACGTCAGCAGACATGTGTTGCAAAGATTAGCAAAAAATACCGCAGGGCTCAAATTAGTAAAATTTCCTGTAATAACAGCAAAATTTTCAGTTACCATTACAGACTTTTTTTGGTGAGTGTATTTTGTGTGTTTTAATTAATAATAAGGGTTTCACACAAAAGGCCGCCACAAGTATGTGAACCAATATTCCAGTTCTCAATGTTTTTCCGCTAAAACTTAGTGTGAATGAGGTCTTTGGCAGCTTTGGCTATTTAGTTGAAACGTAAACAACAATGCAAAAAAATATTGCTTCAAACATTTCGAATTTGGTACCAGATTAATTGTTTTTACGGGGAGTTCTTCTTTATTACTTTAATATGAAGAAAAGTGCGACCGAAGGTCAACAAAACTTAATGGAAGTCTAAGGCGAGTATGCTCTATCTAAACAATCGTGTCGGAGATGGGATGGTTGCTCGAACACAAGAAACTGCCGGTTCACCACAAAAAGTTTGAAGAAGAAGAATTAAAATCATTGCTCAATGTAGACGAATCCCAAACGCCTCAGGAGTTGTCAGAATTATTGGGAGTGATTGAGTCGAAAGTCAGCAAATACCTTAAAGCCATGAGATTAATTCCACGTTTTTCGCTTGTGAACAGTACCTCGAACACCAAAAAAGAAGGGTTTTGCATTGAGAGTAGCGATGAAGAGTGGATCCATTACGACAAACCCAAAGGCGAAAAGTTATGGGATTTGCCCGGACATCCATTAACATCCTTCACAAAGCTGAACATTCACGGCATGAAGCTTATGCTCTGTATTTGGTGGGACGAGCGTGGCGTGGTCCACTACGAGCTGCTCAAATCGAATGAAACGATGACAGGGGAACGCTATCGAACTCAACTTATGAGTTTGAGCCAAATATTGAAGCAAAAATGGCCAGAATACGAAGAAAGTGACGACGTAGTGATTTTATAGCATGATAACGCTCGACCACCTGTTGTAAGACCGGGACTTGGAGTGCCTTAAATGGGAAGTCCTATTTCCCCGCCTTATTCTCCAGACAACAACCCATCTGACTTCTACTTGTTACGGTCAATGATACGTTGCCTGTCCCAGCAGGAGTTCACTTTATATGAACAATGCAAAAAATGGATCGATGTTTGGTTTGCCTCAAAAAACGAGTCATTCCTCCGAGTTGGTATCCGAAAATTGCCAGAAAGATATGGACAATACTTTGAATAATATAAAACTAATACATAAAATCCTCATTATTAATTCAAGATCCCAATACCATTTAAGCCAAATACAGAAAGGACCTTTCTGTTAGCGGTAGGTCTGAATATGAACCGATTCTAATCAAATTCAATAGGGACAATAGAAACTCATGTACCAAATTTCATACAAATTAGTTTATATTAGCGACCTATAGTTTTGATTAAAGTTCATTTAAGTAAATACCGGCAAGCCGAGTTTATATGGGGACTATGTTAGACTGGAAAAGTGAAATCGGTAGAGAGGATACTTTTCACAACAGACTCATGTCCATACACTTAAGAAAGACAGTCGGCCTGTTCTGCCCCCTCATGTGGGTTTTACTTTTTTACAGAGCATCGGATCACTCCTTTACTTCAAACACTCGTCATTTTTCCCAGGCTTGGGACCGGCTAACCTCAGTTAAGACAAGATTTCCTTATAAAACATTTGCTTTACTTTTTTATTTATTATGACTCAAGCGAGGCAGATTTTTAGATGGAGACTAGGTCCAAATATGTTAAGATTTTTGTTTTTAATCGGTAGCGTGATTACCGGTCTCATATATCGCAAATATCGTTCTCAATACAAATAGATATCTATGATTTTTTGTGTCTAAATACCATTGAGACCACTGAAAGAGAATTTTTTATTCGAGGTAGGTCAGAATATAAACCGATTCTAACCAAATTTAATAGGTTTCGAAAAAGCTCGAGACAACAAAAGCTTATGTACCAAAGTTCACCCCAATTCAAAATTTGTATCTTTTGTGCCAATAAAAATTCTCAAATTTTTGTCTTAAATCCTCTAGTCTGGCAAGCCTGTTAGCAAAACTTATTTTTTCTTTAAAATATCCGTCTACTCTCAAACAAATTACTGCACAAACGTCTGGTATTAATTCTTAAAATTTCCAAACAAAACTTGTTTTACTAAAGTCTTCATTGATCGAACGTCACTCCTTATGAAGATTTTAATTCTTCTTATACATTCTCAACCTTTATTCAGTTTTTCCATAGAGTATAGAAATTTGTTTATGTGTTTACAACTTAAGCAAATTTTCAACTTTAAAGTTTAATGGAAATTGTTTTAAAATCAAAATGTGTTACTTTTAACTAAAAAATATTCATAATAATTCTAATGCTTTATAAGTGAAATATTTCTTTTTTTTTATATCTAAAAAAGCTTTTTAAAATTTTAGCAATATATTCGTTTTCAAATAGAACTTTGTTGTGCTTTGGTGTTAACAACTCTTAATTGCTGCACATCATATTAATTTGGTAGATATTAAAAATATATTATAAAACCTTTTAGAATAACTTTCTTTCGTATTAAAGTACAATCTTTTTCACCGACTCTGTAATTACTCTAAAACACAGAGATGCTACATAATTTTCACAAAAAATCAACACTTACATTCACTGCATATCATTTTTAAAAATATAAGCAAAATTGCATATTCTACATAACTTTGACACATATTTTTTATTAAAATCCTATTTCATATATTTATAAATTTTAAATCTAATTGTTTATGTTAATTTTGTATAATAAAAGAAATACTTCAAACCGCTTGAGGAAGAACCCGATGACTAAATTAACTTTATACAGAATTTATACAATTAGCATTTTAAAATGTGAAAACAAAAGAGCAAAACATTTAAAGTACTCTTAAGCTGCTCTCAAATTATCAATATATTTGTATAATCTCTTAACTAACCAAAATGTATAAATTCAGTTATAAAAGCAAAGCTGTTTACTACAAGTAAAGGGTGGTTAAATTTTAAGGGCCGACGTCGATTTTGAATAAAACACAAATTATTTAGGAAATTATTGTCATTTCTTTTTATTATGATAATATTGTATGGTTCAATATGTATGGAAGAAAATATCGGCCAAATGGCCGCCGCGACCTCGGCAGCACACCTCCATCCGATGGTCCAAATTTTCGATGACGCTGAGGCATAATTGAGGGTCTATGCCGTTAATGTGCCGAATTATCTCATCCTTTTGCTCTTGAATTGTTACCGGCTTATCGACGTACACCTTTTCTTTCAAATAACCCCAAAGAAAGAAGACCAACCGTGTCAAATCACATGATCTTGGCGGCCAATTGACATCGCCACCAGGTGAAATAACACGGCCATTGAATTTGTCGCGCAAAAGAGCCATTGTCTCGTTAGCTGTGTGGCAAGCGGCACTGTCCTGTTGCAACAATATATCGTGCACATCCATATCTTCCAATTCGGGCCATAAAAAGTTCGTTATTATCTCACGATAGCAAACACCATTCACAGTAACTGCATGACCGGCCTCATTTTGGAAAAAATACGGCCCGATGATGCCGCCAGCCCATAAACTGCACCAAACAGTCACTCGTTGTGGATGTCTTGGTTTTTCGACAATCACTTTTGGACTATCATTCGCCCAAATGCGGCAATTCTGATTATTGACGAATCCACTGAGGTGAAAATGTGCCTCATCACTGAAGATGATTTTCTTCAAAAACTGATCATCCACTGTTGCAATTTCTTGCCACCATTCTGACCATTGACGACGTTTGGAATGGTCAAAAGGCTTTAGTTCTTTAGTTCAACGACGGGCGTGAGAGGTGCTATTGTTTGGCACGACGACGAGTTGAGGTAGACGGCTCTTTAGCCACACTATCGCGAACAGCAGCAATATTTTCTGCAGAACGAGCTGTACGAGCGTGCACTGGTGTTTTCACATCTCCTACAGACCCGGTTTGCTTAAATTTTTGCACGATTTTTCCGATTGTACGCACATTTGGACGATTTAATTTACCGAAAAAATCACAAAGTGCACAATATGCATTTTGATTTGAACGCCCATTTTCATAATAAGCTAGAATAACTTTAACGTGTTGCTCCGTGGTTCAAATTGAGTTAGTCTGAAATTGAGAAATGTCAAATTAAATGCAGAAAAAAACTTGACGTTTAGGTGTGGTTCACATTCATCATCGGCCCTTAAAATTGAACCACCCTTTATATTTGTTTTGCGGTTTTTTCATAAATATAGCCCAAAATTTTAAAACAATACGTAGAAAATCAAAAGGTTTTTAAAAATGTAAATACAAGGTGGCGCAAAAGTAATCTTCCTATCAGAAAATGCTATAAATTTAGCGATTGGCCCCTAATGTCAGTTCTGTTTTGACATTTGTGTAGTAATCACATGCGAAATACACGTTGATAAACAATGTTACGCTACACAATATTGGTGACTATTTATTTGAGCAATAATGAAGATGATTTTTCATCAAAAATAATCATGAGTGATGAGGCCCATTTCCATCTTAGCGGGTACGTAAATAAGCAAAATTTACACTTCTGGGGCACTGAAAATCCGCGTGTAACCCACGAAGAGCCATTACACCCGCTCAAAGTCACTGTATGGTGTGCTGTTTTCGCTGGAGGAGTCATCGGACCTTTTTTCTTCGAAGACGTCGCGGCCAAACGGTTACTGTGAATGGTGAGCGCTACAGAGCAATGATCAACGAGTTCTTTTTTGCCGCAACTTGATGAAGTGGGATTGGAAAACATGTGGTTCCAACAGGACGGTGCAACGCCACACACTGCACGTGCCACAACCGATATGCTGAAGGATGCATTTCCCGGGCGCCTAATCTCCCGTTTTGGCGATTTGCACTGGCCAGCAAGATCGCCTGATTTGACCGCTCCAGACTTCTTTTTGTGGGGCTTTTTGAAGTCGCGGGTTTATGTCAACAAGCCTCAGACTCTTGCAGCTCTTAAAGACAATATCCGTCAAGAATGTGAGGACCTATCGCCGGAAGTTTTGGCCAAAGTGATGGAAAAAAGGGCTCAAATGACAATCAACTGTGGCGGCGGCCATTTACATGACATCATATTTTCGACTTGATGTAAAAAAAAATTAAAAGACCAAGTAATAATAATCCACAAGAAGAATCAAAGTTTTTCATTTTTTTTTTAAATTACAGCCAAAAAACATCGGAAGGTTATTTTTGCGCCACCCGTATTAGCGAAATATAATGTTAATGGGAATTTGAATTCTTCTGCTATTTAAAAAAAATTTAATCTTTTATGAATAGTTTTTTTCTCCTGTATTCAGGTTTTTAGACAACTTTCCTAGGAAAAATAAGAGGCTCGGCAATAAAACTTCAATGGAAAAAGCTACTAAAATTAGTTTAATAAATTACTCCAAAAAGTAAGCGAAGTAGGCCTTGGTAAAAATTATAAATTTAGGATTTTATTATATTATTTATTATAATTTAATGGAATTTAAATAGAAAATTAAAAAAAAACAAAAAATTTGGAAAAAAAGTCAGAACTTGCATTGAAATTGAACTCAACCAAAAAAAAAAAATATTTTTTATTTATTTATAGAAAAGTTCAGATAGTTTGCTATCGATTCAGAAAGTTTGTGGATAAAATTTCCTTTCGTTTTCAAGAAAAAAAATCTATAAATATTGTACATCGCAAATATTTAGTGAAAATTAATATTTTTGTTACATGTCAGGGACACCTAAACGTATAATTAATATAATGTAAGTATACGTTCAGAGATATTAACAGATTATAAAACCTATATTTGAATTTTTATTAAATATTTGTTATTAGAAAAACGTGTTATCTTTTTTTTAGAAATTAAAAAAATGTAAAAAGAAATAGCATTTAAAATTCAGAAACACCCAGGAAAAAATTTAAGAAACAGTTTCTAATATAATACATTCTACAATAGGCTCTTGGAAAACTGTTTGCTAATTTTGCCAAAAAAAAATTATTATCGTTGGGAACTCTTTTAAAAATCCCTTTGTCAAAGTTAATCCTACGACTTTGATAACTTTTACTGAAACAAGTCATACCATTTATTTTCAAAAACAATGGATAATACCTACAGTAGATTTCCGATTAATTGAGTTTTATTCCTTAACACAAGGTTTTTAAGTTGTTATTATCTCTATGCATAAAGGAACAGTAACATTGTTGACTCAACATCTTCCAGCCGAAACCGCCTGAGCTAGAAAGCTGAAATTTGGTATATAAGCCCGATAAGACTGGGTTTTTGAACATTTCTATGGCAAGGGCCAAAGGGTAAAAATCTCCCATTTGACGGCCTGTCCAAACGCATTTGGCTGAAAACCTGATATTTAAATAATGCGTTCCCTGGAGTACGGTCAAAGGACGTGGTAAAAATTGGGATTCAAAGAGCGAAAAGTCTGCCCCCAAACGGCCTGCTAAAACCGCTAAAGCTGGGAAGTTCCTTCTTCGTCATAGACATCATCTAAGACAGGATTTTGAAAAAATCGTATGGGTAAGGGCGAAAAGGGGAACATTTTTCCCTTGGCGGCCTGGAGCAGGAATTTTAAATTTGGCGTAGACATTAAGACAAAAAATATTTAAAAATTCCTACGGTTAGGGACAAAAATGGGTCAAGCCTTACCCTTAATGGCCTGCATAAACCTCTGAAGCTAAGAAGTTGAAGTTTGAGGTGAAGTATTCTCCTCCAAAGTAGATATGAGATAAGACTGTATTTTTAAAAAATCCTACGAGATGAAGCAAAAAAGTGGAAATTCCCCTCTTTGGTAGCCTGTCCAACCCTCTTTGGCTAGAGTTAGGCCATACTCTAACTGGTAAGGCGAAAGTTTTGGAGACCTATACGGGGAGGGGAAAAAAGGGGGAATCTCCATTTTGGCGGCCTGCTCAAACCCCCTTTGACTAGAAACTTAAAATCGATAAAAACCCGCCGGCTGAAAAATCCCTAAGATGACACATAGGTGGCGCCACAAATGATAAATCCATATGGTTCCATGTTAAAACTACCAACCTTCAAAAGATACATATCAAAATTTAATGACAATACGTTCATTAATGACGCTACTTTTGCGAACAATGGATTCAAAGCAGTTTCGTGTGTTAATTCATTATTGCTTTTTAATGAGAAAAAACACCGTTCAATCCAAAGCTTGGTCTGATAACTGTTACTCGGACTCTGATCCATCGAGACAAATGGTAGATACATAAGTGGTTTGCTGACTTTAAACATGGTCGTACAACACCGATGACGCTGAACGCTCTGGTCGCCCAAAAGAGGTGGTGGTGCCGGAAAACACCAAAAAAATTGAGAAAAATCGTGTTGGCAGACCGTACAGTGAAGCTGTGTCGGCTTTATTTTGCATAAACATTTGTCCATGAGAAAGCTGTTTTCAAAGTGGGTGCCGCATTTGCTCTTCACCAATACAATGCGCCGTGTCACTAGTCGTCAAATTACACGAATTAAACTTACAATTGCTTCCTCACTTCTTTGCTATTGTCGAAACACAGGCCTATTTAGAGGCTAAAGATAATTCATTCTATAAAATAGGTATCTAAATGCTAGAAAGGCATTGGAGTGATTGTATTGCTCTTGAAGGAGAATATGTGGTAATGAATAACGTCGAATTTTGCCAAAAAAAAAAAAAATATTGGTTATCATACGGACTTTTCAGCCGATATATTATGTGTATTTTGAAATTGTAAATATGTGTTCCCTTGAATATATCCCTGCGGAAAAAAGGGGTCAGTTGCGAATTGCGACCTGTCGCGTGGTAGGTGAAAACTGTACCGGTTCCGAAAATTCATATCACGAGATAGGTGAAAAGAGGTCCTAAAGGATCCTAAAGTACCTACCACGTGACCGATTTAAAAGTCATGAAATATTTTTTTAGACCAATCCTGTGACATGTCACAGAGGGCAATTGACCCCCTCCTAGGACAAGCCCATGTTAAAGTGACCGGTCCCATGACCTATCCCTATCACAATGAACCAGTCACGTGATGTGTTCCGGGATAGGTCCTTTTCCCGCAGAGATGCTAATTCTCTTATAAGGTACTTTTTGAATCATTCTCAACTGAGGATTACGGACAATCCCAGGCTTCAGCACTGGCAGCATTTTTTCTAAACTAACAACGTAGCGGCCTTTGCCCGCTAGTACTCCATATAAAAAATGTGTGTTTCTGACAATGAGTTTTACCTTATGAACTCCAATAATGTGTTTTTTGAAATAAAATTAATATATGTAATTCAAATTGTTTATATTCTTTTTATTAAAATTTTTATATTTTTGGCTATGTTGTTAAAATGCAAACATTTATGTCATGTTGAATGTCTTAAAATATCTCTAGACACTTCCACAATACAAATATGATTATTGCCGCAAAAGACGTCTATCCTCTTCCAAAGCATTCAAAAGTATATCACGAATATCCGTTGTTATATAAAGTATACTTGTAACTGCAGTATACGAATCTTCACGAGTACAATCATTTATTGTTGTTGGTGTATAACTTATGACACCAAATAAATTATAAATATTTCCATCTCTATGCACGGTGGTTGTAACAAATCCACCACCACTGTCACCACGACAAACGGAGGCACCATCATTATTATGTATACAAAATTTATCTGTGGCAAGTGGAGTATCGGTTGGACTTCTATTTTTACAGTCGTGATACCCCAGTGTCAACATTTGAATTCTTTCCAATTGTCTGAGACCAAAGGCAGTAATAAAACCCTCAAGGCCGGTTCCTACATAACTGGATGCATCATTTGGAAATTCATTGGGTATGCAAATTGGTGAACAACTTTCAGTGTATTCGAGAGGAGTCTTTAGTTTAACAATGGCAAAGTCATTACGATGTTGACCTCCTCTTCCCTTATATCTGAAAGAATAAAATTGAAACAATTATCTTTATTAGTGTTGTAGTAAATTGAAAATTTTCAATGTTATGAAAATTAAAAAATAAGGTGAACTATATTTTTACATTAAAATAATTATCCGTCATAATATTAATGAAAAAATTTCACAGAATTTTTTTTTTTAAATCCAGGTTATTTTGCATTAGTCCTGTGACACCTCATAAAGCTCAATTAACTCCTTCTAGGATCAATCTAAGGTTCAGTCCCGTGTCTTGCCAGGGTACTAGAATATTTAATATACAGATCAGCATACACTCAAAACAGTTTTTAGTTTAAATAAGCTAAATATGTAATTTAAAATAAATGAAAAATCACTTTAAAACCGGTCTACTAAATTTTTAGCAAAAGCAAAAGAACTTTTCACTTATTTTTAAATGTTGATAGATAATCTCACTTATATCCGTAAATAATAATTGTTTTTTTTTATTAACTGTTAAAAAAAAAAACTATCCACAAATTCGTAAAAACAAATGATATCTCCATGATTTATTTCTTTTAACTGTCAACTAATTAACTACAAAATCCACAAAAAATAATGATTTTTCCATTATTTCGGTTTTTTACAAATTAACTACGAAATCCGTAAAAATAAAAGATATTTCGTAAAGGCACCTTTTTGAAATGTCATAACAATTAACTAAGAAATCTGTAAAAATAAACGACTTTTCACTTATTTTGTTTTATTTTGTTTATTTTAAAACATTTTTTTGACAAAACATTTTCAATAAAAACATTCCCTGTATCAGAAAATCATTTATTTTTTAAATAAATGTCAATGTCGGTTAATAGGTACTCATTTTCAATAAAAAAGCATCTGTCAATAAGAAACAAAAATTTATATAATTTTCCATTTTTAATACGAATTTCCCAAAAGCTAGGAATATTTTAATATTTTCTTTTATTTTTGACAAATTTTAAACTTAATAATCAGAATTTTTCTTGGACACATAGTCTATTTAAAAAAATCCAATAAAAGAATTTTCCCAATTTTGGAAATTGTTTTTAGAAACTTTGAATATTTTTTAATATAATTTATAATTTATTAAAGAAATTTTACACCGGTTCGTATTACCTCGTTTATAACAAAATACATTTTCTAATCCTTAGGAATTCATCATAACCGGATCTTACTGTATATAACGAAAAAAATAAATATCATTTCAGGGTTGCCACAAATTAATTTAAAAATTTTAGTGTCGGAGTTTTTTTCAAAAAACAAATAATTACTGAAGAAAATTAAAAACAAAATTTCTTTAAAATAAATTTATAAATAAAAAAAAAATTTTAAATAAATAAAATCTTGATTATTCATGGAGATAAGAATTTATACAACAAATAAAAATATAATTAAAAAAAAAATGAATCGATTGAAGAATTTCATGCTCATGTTTGCATTGTTTGTTTATTGTACTTTTATTTACAACTACAAATTAATAACGTTGTTGTAATATGTACCGTTATCAAAACTAACCAAAATTTGGGTAATTAGTCATTGGGACAGTTTTTGTGTTTAATTACTTGTTGAAGCTTCACGTGTTTTGTTATAAAAAAATAGTATACAAGTTTTCGCAAGTTTATTATTCTTGGTTAAATAACATAAGACTAACTTAATTTTGTTGTATTATTATTATTTTTATTACATTTTTAACGTTGTTTTAAGTTTAAAATAGTTCGCCAATTGGCGTCGGCAAAAGTTAAGCAAATTCACCAATTTTTACTCCAAAGTAAAAGTTGCCGTGGGATTTCATTACATCTCAACATTTCCAAGACCAGCGTGAGGAGAGCGCGAAAGTACTTGCCAAATTCACAACATCCATCCCGTGGAGGCAGAAAAAAATATTATCTAAGACCACAGAACGACGCATTTTAAGAGATCTTCGGGAGCAAAAAGTTAAAAACGCAGTTCCTATTTAGAAACAGCTTTCAAAAATTGAAAATATGGAAGTTTGTGCCGAAACGGTAAGAAATACGCTGCGGTCTGCTGGCTTGAAAGGACATGCCAAAGTTTGAACTTTGCAAAAAATATGCTTCGTGGACGGCAGAGGACTGGGCAAACGTGATATAGTCAGATGAGACCAAAATTAATCTTCTTGGATCGGATGGCAGGGAGTGGTATTGGCGAAAGCCAGGAAGAACTATGTAAGCGAAAGATGACAGACCAACTTTAAAGTTTGGCGGTGGATCCGTCATGGTATGGGGTTGCATGATGGATAAAGGAGTTGGAATAGTGCACAGAATTGTTGGTACAATCCTGTGTCGATATATTAAGCACTGATCTCCCCGCCACTGCAGAAAAATTCGAATTTCAGTCGGCGGATATCGTGTTTCAACATGATAATGACCCCAAACACAACGCCAAACTTACGCAACAATGGCTTAGTGACAAAGGCTACAAAGTTCTTGATTGGCAGCGTTAGTCACCATATCTTAATCCCATTGAACACCTCTGGGGAGTTCTTAAAAAGGGTTTTGTTGGTACGCCTGGAAATTTGGATGAATTGTGAAGTAATGTGCGAACAGTGTGGAATGGCATTAATCCAAGCGACTGCCAAAACTAGTGGACAGTATACCGCGCCGTATAGAGGCTTTTATTACTGCAAAAGCAGGCTATACAAAATATTAAGTATTAAAAATATTTAAAAAATTATTAATAAAAGTAACCACAATAAACTGTCCCAATAACTAATTAGCACATGTTTTAATAATTTTGTAACCGTTACTTATTACAACAAATTTATGGTATTTCAGTTGTAGATAAGAGCACAATAAAGATACAATGCAAATATGAAAACGATTGACACAATAGCTTTGTTGTTTTACTCATATTTATTATAAATAGAAAAACACTGGGACAGTTCTTTGAGTGACTGTATAACCGCTAGGACAATGCAACAATTCGGTAGCACGATTTCTTATTTCATGAGAATATGGATTAAGATGTATTAAGAATTCAAAATTTGTTTTTCTCTGTTCAACTTACTTTTCTGGAATATGAATTTTTTCAACATCAATTATCTGTGACATTGCATCTTTAGTTGTATAATTTTTTGTATTTTTTCCAGCTATAATTTGAAATTTACTATTTTTGAGTATTCGATTGGCTTCGTCCCAAAAACAATGAGCAGCTAAAAAGAAACATTAAATTAACATTTTCATTGGAACACTAAACTTTTAAGCATAATTGGGAAATTTTTGGTTGTTATTGAAATTTAATTGTTATCATTTGATATTTAATGGAGACATACAAATCAGCTTTATTTCAGCTTTACATGAAGTTTTTATACCCTGCACCATATATGGTGAGGGTATATATCAGTTTGTCATTCCGTTTGTAATATGTCGAAATATAGGTTTAAGACCCCATAAAGTATATATATTCGTGATCCTTTTGCAATTTTAAGTCGATTTAGCGATGTCCGTCTGTCTGTCCGTCTGTCTGTCTGTCCGTCTGTCTGTCTGTTGAAATCACGATCACGACGCGAAGACGCAAGCGGGGGTGCCTATTTTTACCCAGATTATTGAACATCCTCCCGAGCAGTTTGGTATTTAAAATGAGCAAAATCGGTCAAGCGGTTCAAAAGTTATGAGTGAAAATGTGAAGGTACCTCTAAATTTTCCATACAAATTTGTACAATTTTTCTCTATTTTTTTTTTCTGTTAAGTAAGTAAAAATGTTATTAAGTCTTCTTATTGTTCGATTACATTTATTGTCTTTCATACTATGATAACTAAGTTAACGTAAAAATGAACAATGTTAAAGTCGCTAACAGAGCAGACCTCTGTAAATAACATTGCTAAAACTAAATAACAAAAGTTCGTTACATAAATTGACAAAACATATTCATATTACAGTTCATGCAAAATTTAGTATATACGTATATCATCTTCATCCCCTTTGGTGGAGCGTATTCAAAGATTCGGCACAGCCGAATTTAGCCCATTTTTACTTGTTTTAGAATAATTTTATAACAAGTGAGCTGTTTATTTTGCCATTGGCGTAAGTCTATGCTTTTCTCTTTTAAGCATAGTAAGTTGTTCGAGTTTTTTGTGAAAATATTAGATTAGAAAGGCCTTATGGCCCGCAACCAAAAATTTCTCATTTTGCCCTTAATATAGAGACTCCCATTGAACAAGATTTACAAATTTCCAAGCACATATGCACAGTATATATTCCGACGTCTCAGCGTCCAATTCGGAAAACCTATAAATATCCGTATAAGACAAACCTCTAGTCCTTAAGTGGTACCTAAGATTACAGTGAACAATTTCGTTAAGGCCCTTAAGTCCTTCTTGTAAAGGGTAAAATGTCTCCTAAAATTTCCATTAGATAGAGCGATAAATCTTTTCGCCTCGCGCTAGCCAAAGGTGTCAGTCAACGGGCTTGAATTCCCTCCACATCCTAAGTTTTTCTGTACTTCTCAGATAAAACATACCAAACAAAGGTTTAGGGCCTAAGAAGCAAAACAGTTTTCCAACCCGTCATCCATCTCGTTGTCCATAGCATTAGAGTCTTAATACAATTCGGGGCAAGTGTAGACAACACGCATCGAGACGATAATGCCTCGAGTGTGGCTTGACTACCCAAAAGAACATAAATCAGTGCTCCCTTGTGCATCTTCCCAGACACTCTGACGCACATATGTACATAGGGGGCGACGATCACTGCCTGGAATATGGACGGCTACTTTCCCATCAGAAGGGCACGTTGAAATTTGGGTCCACAGACACCCGCACACGTAACCCCATTGATCTGTTTCAAGCCGAAGCTGAACGACACTTAGAACCCCAGTTCTGGTTGCCGAGATTTGATGGTACGTATGCCCCTCTCGAAAATCATCAACTCGTAATTTCTAGCAAAAATCTGTTTTGGTAACTTTTTATCCCGCTATCTTCATATGGCCCCGCATGAAGACACAGAACACCGGATACAGCCGTCCTCAGTAACCGAGATATTTAGAGGTGGAATATAAAGCTTGGCACCAATGGCTTTTATCGGTTTATCACACAGGTCTTGCCCACGCCAGTTATTAACACAAAGCGAATGACTCTGTTACGCAGTTTTGGTTTGCTTGCAAAAGTTTTGTACTCTATATCCAGTAGCATTCGAAAAAATATGTACCAAAAATTATTATCTGTATTTAGGGGATCTTTTTCGGCTGTGAGATCTTACTCTGTCTGTACAAACCATATTAGTAAAAATCGGATAAAAAATGTGAAAAATACGATAAACATAAACTAGGACAATTTGTAATGCAGTTTAGTTTTCCAGCCGGGAAAAACTAAGTGAGGGTGGTTTTGTTAAAGGTATGTTTCTTTTCATTATCGGTACGACCGTCTGCGTAGATGTTGCGAATGGAGACGATATTATGTCATAGACAGTTTCCCCTAGCGCTGTGGTAGCATCTCTAATTCGGGTCATCTTGAGTCTAGTAGTCTTCAGGTAAAATAATGTTCTCGAAGATAGTTCGAAGTAACGCCAGAGTGACTCACAAGAATAATCGGCAGATGTTGGGTTAAATCGTGAAATGGGCAAAAGATTTTAAATACGATAAGTAAATATTTCTCACGAAAATAGTTGGCTGGTGAGTTGGGTTAACTTGTGAAATGGAAAAGAGTTCTTAATACGATAAGTAAATAGTTCTTAGTAACTCACGAGAATAATCGGCAAGTTAGTCGGGTTTAACTGCGCAACGGGAAAAAGGTTCTCACTTTTGGCCACCAAATTTTGACTCTGTATATGATAAATTTTCCTAACTAATTAATACCCTGCGGGAAAAGGACCTATCCCAGAACACGTCACATGACCGGTTCACTGCGATAGGGACCGGTCACAGAACCGATCACTTTAACATGGGCTTGTCCTAGGAGGGGGTCAATTGCCCTCTATGACTTGTCACAGGACTGGTCTTAAAGGACAAGTCGTGACTTTTAAACCGGTCACGTGATAGGTTCGTTAGGAACCTGCTCTTTTCACCTATGTCGTGATATGTTTTTTCGGAACCGGTTCAGTTTTCACCTATCCCGGGTAGTTATTAGAGTTCTATATTACGGCCATAAATAGATTGTTCGTTATGAATATTAGTAACTGTATTAGCTGTATGAATAAATAGGTTATTTGTAACATCACGTTACAACTTTGTCAGCTTATTCTTGGTTTGACATATACGCCAAATAGTTGTTATAGAGAAAAATGGTAAAGAAGATTTAGATATTTTAATATTTGTATGTAATAGTCAATATCTCATACAAAGGGTGTCCCAAGAAGAACGCAATTTTTAAATTTTAAATAAAACACAGATATTTAAAAAAAATCGTGAAACTTTATTATATCGTAAAGTAGACAGAATGAGGTTATGTTTGGAACAATATATCGTGCAGATGGCCGCCGCGGCTTTGCTGGCATGCACGCGATCTTTTAATGAAATTTTCAATGACCGTTTTGCATGAATGCTGCGGTATTTCATTAATGCAGCGTCCAATTTCCTCTTTTAAGGCTTGAGTCGTCGTCGGCGTAAACCATCGACTTCAAAAAACCCCAAAGAAAAAAATCTAATGGTGTTAAATCGCACGATTTAGGCGGCCAATTCTGATCTCCAAAACGCGAAATAACACGACCGGGAAATGACTGATGCAGCAATTGAATTGTTTCTCTGGCTGTATGACATGTGGCGCCGTCTTGTTGGAACCACATGCCCTCCACATTCATTTCTTCAATTCTAGGCAAGAAAAAACTGGTTATCATTTCACGATACCGAACACCATTGACTGTTTGCGCTTGACCTGCCTCATTTTCATAAAAAAAAGGTCCAATGATTCCTCCAACCCAAAAACCACACCACACAGTGACACGTTGAGGATGCATTTGCTTCTCGTGAATCACTCGATGATTTTCCTCACCCCAAATGCGACAATTCTGCCTATTGACGAAGCCATCAAGATGAAAATGTGCCTCGTCATTGAAGATGATTTTATCGGCAAAATCAGCATTTTCATGTTGTCTCTCCAATACCCAATTAACGAACTCCCTTCGCTGTCCATGGTCAGCTGGCTTCAGTTCCTGAGTCAATTGAACTTTGTATGCATGAAGATGCAAATCTTTCGTCAAAATTCGCTGCAAAGTGGATTTGGAGACACCAATTTGCTGAGCTCGGTGTCGAATTGAGGTGGATGGAGTTTGAGCGACATCATCACGTACAGCTGCGACATTTTCGGTCGATCGACCTGGTCGATGGCGCGTTGTTGTCTTTACATCACTAACAGACCCAGTTTCGGCAAATTTATCCATTAATCTCTTTACAGTTGACTCTTTTGGAGCATTATTGTGACCCCAAATTGATCGCAATTTGCGAACTGTAGCCGCAAAACTTTCACCATTTTGGTAAAACAATTTCACAAAGAGAATGCGTTGTTCATTCGTGTAGCGCTCCATTTTTTCTAACCTCGTACCTTCTACTAGCAAACAATAACAATTGTTCAAATGCCAAACAATGACACTTCGAATGTTGCCAGATTTAAAAATTGCGTTCTTCTTGGGACACCCTTTATAATACAAAATATCTAAATATTTTACATTATATTTACATTATATCTAATCCATTCCTTACTCAATTTTTCTTAAAAATGATCGGTGAGTCAAAGCAATATTAAGCTGACGACATATCAACTATTAGTCATCAAATGATAAAGGCAGTAAAATTTTTGTAAAAAAATTACTTTGAAACAAAAATCAAACGTAGTGATTTGCAGGCCCTGATTAAAAGGACTTTAAAAACCAAAATAAAGGTCCTGCTTATTGCCATTACATACCCGATATAATAATTCGTGAAGAAACAATTGAACCACTGCATATATATTGATATCGAACACTATTATCCTCATAGAGGCCAACATGCCAAGGAGCATCACTGGGTTTTATCGTTATACCGCCTTTCGATAGAGTTTGTGAGGACGGTGACACTTTACCACACTCCTGAACACAAGCTTCTTGTTTTTTATCAAAGTTACCATTTGGCAAACACTTAATAAATTGTTGATCATTTGTTGAATGTGTATAACCATAAGCACAGTTAATTTTAATTTCAGTATTTGGATGAATTTTCTCTGAACATGGTCCGGCATTGTGATTGTTAATATTGCAAACGGCACGAGTAGAAAGTGTTTGTATTTGAGAACGATCGCAATAACCTCAAGAAAGAAACAAATATTAATTACAATTTAAAAAAAAATATATATAATACGTCCAACTTACTGTAACAGGTGGGAAAACGATTTAAAGCTATATTAAATTTTCCATTTTCACACAAGAGACTAGATTGCCCTCTAAGGGAAAATCCATTTTTACATTCCACGTGTACGGTGTCAAAATCTTCTATAAATGAGCCCGGCTGCACGGTATCATTAAATGGATGTAGCTTAAAAAGTAAATCTGCCGTTTGTTTTGTATTTGGAATTTGACATTGTAAAGCATTTGTTGGTTGGGGAAGTGTGACTGGTTGTGTGACTGGTTGTATAGGTATTGGCGTAACTCGATTATTATTTTTCTTTCTCGGATAATTACACAACTCCCAAGCTTCATCTGATCCATCTGCACATTCAATAATACCATTACATTTAGCATTACCATTAATACAAGCTCCATAGCCACATTGAAAGCCCACACCACGACAACCATAATTAATACATAATTCTACAGTTTCATCTGAACCATCGCGACAATCTTTACGACCATCACATATATTATTTGAACTTATACATTCTTGCGATTTTACACATTGCATTTCTTCTTCTGAGCTAAGTACACGATATTGCATTTAAAAAAATTATATTTTGCTTTTTGAATTAATAGCAATATTCACTTACCATCTTCCTTGTAATGCCGATTCATTTGTCTCCAAACATACTAATTCATCCGAGTTATCAGCGCAATCCTGTCGTCTGTTACATTTGGCTGTTTTTGCTACACAGGCACCGTAGCTGCATTTAAATGTATATGATTGACATGTTTCATACAGTTGTATACAGTTTTCAGCAATTTCATCGGAACGATCATTGCAATTCACTCTACCATCACATCTATCATCATCGGGTATACACTGACCATTGTCACATTCCCACTCATTCTCATTGCATTGCGAAAATGCTAATAATAAATTGAAGTTTTAATATATTAAAGTGAAATTCCTCTGAGTTTATGTAAGACAGATAGCAAGAGAGAGAGAGAGAGCTATGATACTCACATTGAGTACAGAAAGTTCAATATTTTAATTTTCACGAACATATGTTGTTTGGATGAGTTAAGGCATCATCTCATTTTTAATGCATTCAAAAGAGAAGCGCAAAAAGAAATCTGCAAAGCTTTGTAAAGTTTTTTCAAGGGAATCACACCCTCTCATTAACCTTAATTTTAATAATTAAAATCCTTGAATCAATGAGTGGACAAACACAAGATCGGCGGTACGGACTTTTAAGTTCTTTCATGCCATGGCATTATCATCAAGTCACATACTATCGGAATTTAAAGAGGCCAGGGTTGGCTTTATTACCAAATAAGCCACAATATTGTGAAGGATTACAGGCCTATTTGTCTCTCAGAATTTTGATTGAAAATATTGGAAAGGCTCATAGATGCCCCACGGTAAATAATATCAGCAGTTAACAATACACATGCCTCATATAAAGATCGGTGGTAGCAGGTTGTATGCACAGCATAAGATAAATACCCTGCAAGAAAAGGACCTATCACGTGATCGGTTCATTTTAATAGGGACCGGTCACTTTAGCATGGACTTGTTCTAGGAGGGGATCAATTGCCCTCTGTGACATGTCACAGAGCTTGTCTAAAAGAACATGTCATTACTTTTAAACCGGTCACGTGGTAGGTACTTTAGGAACCGGTCCACTTTTCACATATCTCGTAATATATATTTTCGGCCACGGTCCAGTTTTCACCCATCACGGGACATGTCCCAATTCCCAGTTAACCCCTTTTTTCCCGCAGGGTATGTACTGGCATGTGAATATATCAAAAGCAGGCAATCAAGAATATGATGTTTGCTGCAATGAGAAATATGATGAAAAAAAAAACGTCTGAAGGAAAAGTAATTTCTCCTCTCCTTTCGGGTCTTGAGAAAAATGCGGCCAAGCAGGTCTCTACGATGTATATACGTATTTATAGCCGGCTCTGTGATCAAAGCTTTCCCTAAAACAAGGGGATACTAGATCGCAAATCCCACTACATTTCACCGATCGCAAATTTTCCGCGGACTTTTGAGATAAGAATACCGACAAGGGAATACTGACCCGCAAACTCTCTTATTTAGAGGTATGAAATCGTGGTTCAAATAAATAACTATTCAGGAAAAATGTTCTTTCGGATATTCATGTGACTTCCTAACGAGTGTAGTATTTTCTCGGCACAGGTGTACTCGTATACAACCAATATGGCCGTGCGGACTAAAATTAAATATTCTTACATAGTTTTACCGCTTTTTTGCCTGAGAATCTGAAACAATCTGAGTGTGGGAGGGATTGTACTAAAATACAGTGTCAAATACGACTGCTTGTGGCCGGTTGGCAGATAAATGGTCAGAGATTCGATACACAGAGAAAACAGAATTATTGTGATGATCGAATTCTTGCCAACCGAATGGCTTGGTAGGAGCCAACGATATAACTATTTGTACCCTGCAGGAAAAAAGGGGTCAGTTGGGAATTCGGACCTGTCCCGTAATGACAATGTAATGTAATGACATGTCACAGAGGGCAATTAACCCCCTCCTAGGACAAGCCCACGTTAAAGTGGTTCGGTATTGGTGGAAAAAACACGTCTGAAGGAGAGTAATTTCTCCTCTTCTTTGGGACCTTGAGAAAAATGCAATATTTTCGTTACTTGAGGAAATGGTGATGATTGTATATGTTGAAAATGTTGCGCTACTGATCAGCAAAAATTTTTTCCAAAAAATTGGCGAACTCATCAAATCAGCGTCCGTCTGGAAGTCAATACTGAACAAACTTTACTTGTTTATAAGAAAGACCACCCTGGAGAGTTTTATTTTACCCTAAATTGAATGGAACCTCTCTTCAACTTTAAAATGGGACAAATACCTGGACGTTGTTCTGAACTCTAAGCTTCCTAAGAATATGAAAATTGACAAAATATTGGCTGCACTGAGTTTTAAAGTAATTACTTGGAATCAATGCTCTCCATTTTTGAGTACTCGAGCTATTATGAGTAGTATTTAGAGAAAGTAAACATTTGTTATATTCAACTGCAATATTTTTCCTTTTATAAGTTCAAATTTATGATATCTCAAAAATCCTTTGAAAGGTTTTATAAATGTTTTTATATTCAGCATACTTATTTTATTAGAATCGATGTATCGCTATGCATACATACGAAATAATTGAAAATATCTGGGGTACAAGAACAAAAAATCAATAATTCCATAATGTTTATACAATTGCTAAGTTAAAAAAAAATCCCGTTTATTTAGTAAACTCAGTAAATTTGACAATATTGTTTGTAATTTGTGAATAAACTACAATGCAAGAATCCCCGTTTTTTCCATACAATTTGACATTAAAAAAATCGTGCACCGGTTTCCGTAAGAGATAAAACTTATTTTATTTTCTCACCATAATTCCTTGTTCTCTTATTATTTTTTTTTCTTCATGCAAATGTTGCCACATTTTCACAAAATAATTGCAATTTTCTTTAGATTGGTCAAATACAAATTCTAAAAAAATATTAACCGAAAATGACAAGTATTTTAAATTTCTAATTCCACTGGTAGTTTGTTAGGCTTTTATTCTGTCACGATCTAAAATTATATTTCATTTTGTATTGTGCTTATATTCTAAACTGTTGTCTCTCTCTTTCTCACTCTCTCTCAACTTCTATATCTATTAAAATGTTGCCAGATGAAACACAAAGCTGAAAGCATTTGTAGTTTTAAAAGAAAAAACATACGGTGGATTATGTTGAATTTAAAAAAATAGAATATTAAATAAAAAAAGTACTTTAATCGAATTCGGTAATTATAAAGTTCGGTATAAAATTCCAACCCCACTCTGCTTTTAGAAATTGCAATAAAAATTTTGATATGCCCATTTATATATCTTCTTTGTAATTCATAGTTTCACAACATCTGGCATCACTTTTTTTTTTTTTGTTTTTGATTGTTATTGATTTCTTAAGAAATTTGTTGCTTTTTGTCAAAATAGTTAATGTAAATTTAAGGATTTTCCATAAACTATAATCAAATTTCTTATCACTTACCGTAATGAAATTTTGTTAAAAATATTAAAATCATGAATATAAAATAATTCCAAACATTTTTTTTACATTTCATTACTGAAAAAAAAAAAATATTGCGTGGTGCTTTAAATTAGCATATACACTTCGTTGTGTTTTTATTATTATTTCTTTGTGTTTATTTTAGTTTGAAATGATTAAAAAAATATTCCCGCTTATAGTTGACTCATTAAGTATCTCTTTTGGACTAAAATTCAAGTTGAAAAACTTGTCTTGAAATGAAATGAAATAAGCGACTTTAGTCGGCATAATTGTTTTTATTTTTATATTTTGTGTTGATAACAAATTTTACTCTTAAGAGCTTTAAAAAATCTATTTTTATTCTCAATAAAGACATTTAAATAAAAAAAAAAAATTAAGAGATTTTAAATCGAAACTCTTACGAAAAATATAATTCTTGGGTAATAATAAAATAAATAAAATATACTAACGGTTTAATTATATCTAGATTTTATTTCCGATTTATAAAAGACCTCCTACTAGGGAAATGTTAAACGAATATAAACGATAAAAGAAATATATTTGTTAGAACGTTTCAGTAAATTGAAATTAATTACACTGGTTTACAAATTAAGTCAATACACAGAAAAAACTAAAATCGAGTTTCAATTAAAATATTTGTAAATACAATTAAAACATTAAATTGAATTTGGACCGGCAATTAAAAATTTAATTAATATGATTAAACTTTTAATTGAAAATGAAAAAAAAATCAAAAAAGAGTTTTATTGAAATTTTTTTGGAAATTTTTTTCCTGTGTGTTTAATCTCCCCAAAAACAAAATATTTAAGTTACATGTATACAGACAGAGGGCTTTGGTATAGGCACATCCTCCTGCAAAGACAAAGAATGTAATCTGGTAACAGAAACAGACAGTGTGCTGAGGATATGGAAAGAACATTTTTCCCAACTGTTGGTATCCGATAGTAGCGACGAACCAATCTTGGACAACGGTATTGAATATACACTGCCCAGCCAGAATGAGGTGAAAATACCAGTATCCCGGCTGAAGAATAATAAAGCAGCAGGAGCCGATGGATTGCCAGCTGAGCTGTTTAAGACCGGTGGTGACATACTGATGAGGCGCATGATCCAGATTATTTGTAGAATCTGGCTAGAAGAACACATACCCAATGATTGTAACCTCAGTATATTATGTCCCGTGCACAAAAAAGGAGACAAGATAGTATGTGCCAATTATAGAGGAATAAGTCTCCTTCCCGTCGCATACAAAATACTGTCGAGCGTAGTGTGTGAGAGATTGAAAACTGAAGTCGGTGAGATAATTGGGCCATAGCAATGCAGCTTTAGACCAAAGACCAGATATTTACACTACGCCAAATCCTGCAGAAGACCCAAGAAAAACAGATCGACACCTACTATTTATTTGTCGACTACAAGGCCGCTTTCGACAGCCCCATACGTTCAAAGGTGTTTGAAGCCATGTCTGAGTTTGGTGTCTCTGCAAAGCCTTAACTGATACGAGATCCTAAGTTAAAATAAGAAAGAACCTCTCCGAGCCATTTTATGCCAAACGTGGTTTCAGACAAGGAGATAGTCTGTAGTGTGACCTTTTTAACATTCTGCTGGAGAAGGTGATACGAGACTCAGAAGTGAATCGGACTGGCACTCTATACACAAAGCAACACATGCTACTCGCTTATGCCAACGATATCGACATTATGGTTCGAACATTGCGAGCAGTAACTGCAACCTTTGAGAAGATCGAAAAGGAATCTACCAAAGTGGGTCTGGCAGTAAATGGATATAAAACCAAGTTAATGGTATCTACCACCAAAACTTCTAGCAAACTCGGACGAACAGTGGAAGTTGAAAACCACAACTTTGAGAGTCAATGATTTTATCTACCTCAGCACTACCATACACAAAACAAACAACTTTAGTTTTGAAATAAAACAAAGAACAATCCTGGCTAATATATGCTACTTCGGACTAAGTAAGCAATTTAAAAACAAAGCCACCTCTCGACAGACAAAAATCTACCTCTACAAGACACTGATACTACCCGTGCGTGTTATATGGTTCTGAAGCATGGGTGCTTGCGAAAGCAGACGAGGCAGTACTTGGAGTATTCAAAAGAAAAATTGTTCGTAAAATCCATGGACCAATCTGTGTTGACGGAGAATATCGGTGTCGTATGAACCAAGAGCTGTACGAGCTATATGCCGACATTGAAGTAGTTAAGCGTGTTAAATTGATGGGATTCCGTTGGCTAGGTCATGTTGTGAGAATGAACGAAGATGCTCCAGCTAAAAGGTCATTTACATACGAAGCTAGTCATGGTTCACGCAGAAGAAGAAGACCAAAACTCCGGTGGAAAGATCAGGTGGAGGAAGACATCTCAAAACTTGGTGTCACAAATTAGAGAAGAAGCGCAGAAGTTCGAGGCGCTTGAAAATCTATTCTACGTTCGGCTGCAGGAACCATTGTTCTGTAATAGCCAAATAACCCAGCAAAGCCACACATTACCAAATAATGTGTAAAGTAATGTGTAGCCATAAGGGCTCATGGATTACTTTACACCTTACTTCACTGATGAATTTTACAGGCGATGAGCCTCAAAGTAATGTATATACCCATTACCGTAGAGGTGATAATGCAAGGGGTTACTTATATAGTTACGAGAATGGAGAAAGTAATGTGTCTAAAAATAGATTTTTAAAAAAGAGAAATTTTTATAAAAAAAAAAATTATTACAAATATTTTAAACGTTATTAAAAATAATGTAGTCATGATGGCAATCGAATCGCTAGTGTTATCAAAACAAACATACATTACCCTTTTGCTTACAAAAAAACACAAAGTAATGTATCTAAAAATAGATTTTCAAAAATATTTCAATTATTACTTTACATTTATAAATCATATATTACGTAATCAATAATCAGTAGCTTATTACCTTATGCTTGCAAATACTGAAAATGGTAACGAGCTATCATTACAAGGTATGAAAATATCGCACTCATTACCAAAGTTTTGCTGGGAAGTAAGTAAGTATACAGACTTTGCATTTCCGAATCCAAATCTGTTTTACAAAACTTTGCAGTACCAAGCATTTTAGAAATCTGCGATAAAAGTTTTAACAAGGCGCCATTATGTGCTTCTTTAAACTTTACTGTATCTCATTTTTATCTTAACGGTTTAAGAGTGAGGTAGAAATTCCCAATTTATTTTTCAGGGTTTTTTTTTTTGGTTTTGTTCGAAATTAATCCAGCAGGACACCAAAGAGGTGTTTCCGAATCCAAATCTGTTTTACAAAACTTTGCAGTACCAAGCATTTTAGAAATCTGCGATAAAAGTTTTAACAAGGCGCCATTATGTGCTTCTTTAAACTTTACTGTATCTCATTTTTATCTTAACGGTTTAAGAGTGAGGTAGAAATTCCCAATTTATTTTTCAGGGTTTTTTTTTTGGTTTTGTTCGAAATTAATCCAGCAGGACACCAAAGAGGTCTTAAATGAATTTAGATGGAGCCACATATCATGGATCGTAAAACAAAATGAATTTCTGAGATTTCCTTTCATTTGAGTACCCACACTTACATGTAGAGTACCGGTTTTGGAGCCTGGGGTCCAACAGGACCCGTTTTGTTTAGAAAACTGGAAATTTGAAGAACGAGAGAAATTGAAACACTAAAATCGGAAATCTGCAAATGGATTGAGATGTTAAACAGAATCTCACGGCGACGATTCACGCTGCGGAGAGATAATGTAATTCAAATGATGCGTTCAACGACAAAAATTATTAAAATTATTTACATATACATTTTTGTTTAATTTGTGTGGTATTTCAACAAATAGAATCCCATAAAAGTTTTTTGGATATGGTAGATACTACTTTCAAATTATACAAAACATTGGAACATGATTGTGAGTCTCGTAACAGAAGATGGTGAATGAGCCCAGTAAATCTGGAGATTGTAAACTATAAATCCAATCATATTTTTAACTTCTTTTATATTTTTTTCTAAAATATAATTTTTCTCCATTTTGAATTGATTTTTAAATTTGTTTGCTCCAAATTTGCTTCTTCTTTTTCTTGAAATATTCACAATGACTAATAGATCATATGTCTTTGTTTAGAAAATTATGCAAACATATGGTAACGTTGGTGAGAGAAAAAATTTAAAAATGAGAGCATAAGAGAAAACGCAATGAAAATAAAATAAGTTTTATGTCATTGCGTTTTTCCACAGCGTTTTCATATGACAAATCTTCATATTAAAACAAAAATCGCACACCGCATAGTAAGGTTCTGTTTAGTGTCTGAAACGGGTAACCAGTAGAATTGCAACACTGGATAAGGGAACCTAAATGATATGAGAGAAATTCAAAAACTATACAAGAGAAACAAAATAGAGTTGAGCGCAGAACAAGTGGAATTAAAAGATTAGACAAGGGAAACAAAATGAATCGGAAAACGATTATTAAATTTGGGTATGTTAGAGAAGAAACAGACAATCTCACGTTTAAGGCCTAAAATGTGGGGCCAAGTAACATCGATTTCGGAGTCGCTGAATAAAACAAAAAACACATTGTTGTTTTATTTATTATAATATATTTTTTTTATTGAAATTAACATTATTCCAATTATATGCAATCTATGTATGTAGTACGTTGTATGTAGTTTTACGTTTTTGTCTTGGAGTATAATTTTGCTGGTTACACGGTTCGTTTAAAAGTTTCAAAATTTTATGATTTTTCTTTTTTTCATATATAAATATTTTTGCTTAAATAAATAAATGAAAATTGATAAATATTTGAACAAATATAATCATTTATAATTATATTAAATTGACGACTAATAAAACTTATGATTTGTTTTTTTATTTTAAGTTACGAAAAAAAAAGTATAGGGTCCGCCAAATAACTTCTTTTTTTTTTGAAAATGCTATAAAAAAAAATACTGAATATTTGCTAAAATTTTTTTTTTTATTTGAAAGTACAATCCTTCCGGTTAATAATAATAAAATTTCATTCAAATGACTGCCTCGGCTGGACATGCAGTAGCCTACACGATCGGTCCAATTTTTAAGCACATTATCGATTGTGTGCAGCTGTATTTCAGCGTCGATTGTTTCTGGCTTGTCGGCGTAACACTTATCTTTGACGGCACCCCACAAATAATAGTCCAACGGTGTCAAATCGCAGCTTCGAGGTGGCCAAACGACATCAGCTCTGCGGCTGATAATGCGATCTTCAAAAACAGGGCGCAAAACATCGAGTGTAGCTTCGGCTGTGTGGCATGTAGCGCCGTCCTGTTGAAACCAAATGTTGCCAATATCCTCCTCTTCAATTTTTGTGAACAAAAATTCGTTCAACATGGCCCGATAACGATCGCCATTGACTGTAACGGCTAGCTGAGGCAGCCATTTGAATGAAATTATTTTCCATTATTTACCGGAAGGATTGTACTTTCAAATAAAAAAAGATATTTGAGAAAATATTCCGTAGTTTTTTTTTATAGCATTTTCAAAAAAAAGTTATTTGGCGGACCCTATATTTTTTAAATAAAATTATTACTATACTCAATAATTAATGTTGATCATAATTTGAAAGCTTTCAACTAACATATATTATAAGTTAACATAAGCTCAACTAATGTTTCGCCCCCCATTTTAGAGCTCGAGTTGTAAAAATTTGTTAATCAAAAGATATCAACTTATGACCATACAAATATATATTATGCAAAATTATAAAAAATAAAATTGTTATTTAATTTTTAATTCAGTTCAGTATATAAATCTATATTACAAAGTTTGATTTTTGTGGTTTTTCTAAGTTTTTAAATGAAACAAAAACAAAAATAAAGGGTGGTTAAATTTTAAGGGCCGATGTTGAATGTGAACCACACCTAAACGTCAAGTTTTTTTTCTGCATTTCATTTAACATTTCTCAATTTCAGACTTACTCAATTTGAACCATGGAAAGATACACAATCGAGTAACGCGTTAAAGTTATTCAGGGGCTTATTATGAAAATTGGAGTTCAAATCAAAATGCATTTCGTGCACCTTGTGATTTTTTTTTTTTTTTTGGTCAGCATAATCGACCAAATGTGCCCACAAACGGGAGAATTTTGCGCAAATTTCAGCAAACCGGCTCTGTAGGCAATGTGAAAACACCTGTGCATGCTCGCCCAGTTCGTTCTGCGGAAAACATTGCTGTTGTTCCATATAGTGTGACAGAAGAGCCATCAAACTCGACTCGTCGCGGGTGTTCGCTATAGCGAGATGATAATAGACTTCTTGTGGCCAGAAATTGAAGATATGGACCTAGACGATATGTGGTTGTAACAGGATGGTGCCAATTGCCACACAGCCAACGAAACAATATAACTTTTGCGCGACAAATTCAACGGCCGTGTTATCTCACGTGGTGGCGATGTCAATTGGCCTTCAAGATCATGTGATTTGACACAAATGGACTTCTTTCTTTAGGGTTATTTGAAAGAAAAGGTGTATGTCGATAAGCCAGTAACAATTCAAGAGCTAAAGGATGAGATAATTCGGCACATTAACGGCATGGAACCTCAATTATGCCTCAGCGTCATCAAAAATTTAAACCATTGGATGGAGGTGTGCCGCCGAGGTCGCGGCGGCCATTTGGCCGATATTTTGTTCCATACATAATTGAACCATACCATATTATCATAATGAAAAGAAATTACAATAATTTTCTAAATAATTTTTGTTTTGTTTAAAATCAACATCGGCCCTTAAAATTTATCCACCCTTTATTAATAAAAGAAATTTTGATCAAACTTTACTCGAAAACTATTTAGTTATAGAAAATTAAGCTGGTTTTTTTTATTATTATTACATTGTTTTTGAGATTTATAAATATTTTCTTTTGTTTGTCATAAATATATATCTTTTTCATTTAATTGGAGGGATCATTTTTTTTTTTTTTTTTTTTTCATATAAGTTTTATTTTGGTTTGCCTGTAGCATTTGTTTTTCATTAATACTTTTTTATGTTTATATTTTTTATTATTTCTGATTTTTATTCTTAAGCAAACTTGTTCAAATGTTTTATTATAAATTAAGCTGATATTGTGTAAATATTTTAATTAGAAGTTTTGATATTATTTTTCAAATTTTGCATACTAAACAAGTTAAGTTTTAGTCAAAATTTTGTAATTACTTTGCGTAAGAAATTTTTGATTTTCCAATTATTGAAGTTAGTTGAAAAATTGTGTTTGTATCCCAATTTACGAAAATATTTGTAGTATTGTAAAAAAAAATGCTCATTTTTACAAATTACTATTTTTTTTACTAGTCTTTGTTACTGATTTTAGCAAAATATTTTTCTAATTTTTTTAAAAAGTAGTTGCTAATATTAGCCACAAAAAATTTATTAGTTTTTTTTTCACTATCCAAAAATTGAAATATATATGAGTATACATGATCATATATGGGCCTGTATATGATCATACATGGTCATATACATCCATACATTGTTCGATATATGACCATACATGATCTCATATATGATCATATATCTTCGGATCCGAAATTTGAGGGTATATGGACGTATATGATCATATACGAGCATACATGAATAATATATGAGCATGTGTGATAATATATGCACATATATCACCATATACCCTCAAATTTCGGATCCAAAGATATATGGTCATATATGAGATCATGTATGGACGTATATGACCATGTATGCCCATGTATGATCATATACAAGCCCATGTATAATCATGTATGTTCATATATATTTCGATTTTTACATGGGTAGCGACCTATTTTATAAAATTATTAGAAAAAAAATTAATATTTATAAAAATAGAAAATAATTACACTCAAAATAGTTTTTAGTTTAAATTAACTGAAAATGTCATTTAAAATAAATGAAAAATCACGTTTTATTTAGAAAAACTTTTCATTTATTTTTAAATAAACTAACTTAAAATATTCGTAAATAATAAATGATTTCCACATATTTTTACTGCTGACAATCAAACCACAAATCCGTAAAATCAAATGATATTTTTTTCATCTTTTTACTGTCAATTAATTAACTACAAAATACGCAAAAAGAAATGATGTTTTTCCTTAATTCGTTTTTTTTTAATTGTCAACAAATTAACTACAAAATCCGTAAAAGTAAATGATATTTCAATTATTTCGTTTTTAAATGTCTAAAAAATAAACTAAAAAGTCTGTCAAAATAAACGACTCTTAATTTATTTTGTTTATTTTAACTATAAAAAAAAAAAACAATTTGTTACAAACCATTTCAAATGAAATTATAAACTGTAACAAAAAAAAACGTATTTATATGTAATTTATTCTTTAAATATATGTAAAAAAGTGCTAAAAAGTATATTTCTTTATATTTTTACTATTTAATCACTTAAAAAAACAAATATAAGGATAACTTTTTAAATAAACTACAGTCAGTTACTGTAAAAATATTTTAAATGTTATTAAACGGATTAAGACAAGTTCCGAGGGATTATAAAAATTAGTTCGTTTTAAGCGGGGTTCGTATTTCTTATAATAAATTTTAGTTATCCATACAAATTTTGAAGTTTCAAAATTTGTTTGTTCAGCTTAAAATTTCTCTGAATACAAAAAAATATATAAAAAAAATTTGAAATTTTTGGAAAGTTCCTTTTATAAATGGAAAATAATAAAAACTTTTTCCTCTAGAGCTGTCAGAAAACGTTTCATTTTATCCAAGTCTTATCTAAGTTCGTATTAAAAGTTTGTTTTTGTGTGAAAACTGTGGGCAAAATTTCAGAGCTTTCAAATTAGTTCATATTAATCGAGAATTCGTCTTAATCAGGTTCGCCTTCAATAAGTTTTGCTGTACATCAAAAAAATTAAAGACACTGACATGAAATTTACCCCCAGCTTCACCCACTGAGTTCTCTGAAATTTGTATTTGTGATAGAGGAGAAACAATAAATGAATCCTTATTTTGTATCAGACCAATCCTCTTATAAATGTATTCAATGGCAAGCTAAAATGTGTTTTATTTTAGTTTTAGAAATTGGGTATCAAATGAAAGGTACTGAAAATGTCTATTTATTGATGTACAAGATATGCACAATTGAAGCAGAGCCGCGAATAACGTTGTAATTGAAATTGTTGAGAAATTAAAAAAAAAAACATTTTAGAACTTGTAGGTGTATCCTACTGACTGACTTCTTTAGATTGCATTTTGATAACGAAATCCTCCATAATTTTACCTTATTTCATTTTTAAGTCATAAAAGAGAGTTATTCTAACGGTAAACTGGAAAAAACAGGTTTTGTCAAAAATGTTGCTTAAAACGTTATTTGCGGCTCCACTTCAATTGTTTATATTTATTATAATTTTTATAAATTTTGAGGTGGGTTATAGGAAAGTTATAAGTTTATCCAACAAAAACATATATCGAGGGGCTTATATTCAATATGGGTTATCTACAAATACACAATTATTGAGTAAAGCCAAAAACCCATTTAGTTCTAGGAGACAAATTTTCTTATGAAAATCAAATTTTTGTCTATTTTAATCATAATTATTGTAATCAAAGTCATGTTAAATTTTCTTTTCAATGAGGTCCTGTAAAAAAACTGAAAACAAGGAAAGTATAATTATTTTGTACGTCGAAGGACAAACTGTCATCCCGACTCTTGAAAATCATAGAAATAAAATAATTTTTACACTAATTTTAACTTATATTTTTTTAATAGAAGATAAACTGTTGCATTCTTAAAAACCAGTATTTGAAGCATTTTTTCTACTCTAAACTGAATACTTAAGAAGAGTATATTTTAAACAGATTGAGTCCCTGCGCCTTCAGGAGTTTTAAATCTCATTCTGCCCAATTTTTTTTTGATAAAAAAAAGAACAGTTTAAATTCATTAGTTGCCAGGTCTTAACTGTATGGAGAATCGGTCCTGATTTCAATATTTTCTTGGTTCAAATCAGGGGTGCTCAAAAGTTCCTTATGGAAGAGCAAACACCAATACATTTAAAGAATAACTAATTTTGATTCAATATTTTTTATCGTAAAAACCAATACATATAAAGAAAATATATTTCATATCATACGTAAAACAAAAATAAAATCTACATTAATGATCGCTGTCGTCAATATTTACCAGCAAAGCATACGAAAGTGTTGTTGCTTTGCACTTACGTGTATACATTGAAGAACCACAAAAAAAAAACTAATAAGACAAAGTTGTTTGTGTATTTCGTATTGCTGAGTGCTCTATGTGTATTAAAACACACATCCTATAGCTTTTACAAAAACAAATGAGCACCAAGCGCATATGGCTTGGGCACCCTTGGTTTAAATAATCAATTGTTAATGAGCGCTTAATTTGAAAATATTTGAATTTATGTAAAATCCAATGGGTGCATACTATTTTTCCATCTGAATGTTAATGTAAAATTTCTTGCAATTCATGATATGTCAACTCAATCATAGAACGCACAGCATTATGTTACTGGAATAACAGACTTTTTTTTCATAAAGTCAACAAATGTTATCGCTGATGAAAGACTGAATTCTGCAAGCCAGTAGTAAACATTTCTTAGATATGGAGCATTATAACCAAAAGCCAAAGTCATTAAAAGCACTTTTGCAGGCTCAAGCTAACTATAAAAATATATGAAATCATCCAACGAAAATTTGCTAGAGTAAAAGGGATTCTTATCTAATTTGTTTATTATTTTTAATGCAATAATTTAGAGAAAATACATTTTTTTAATAAGCACTCGTTCTATAACTTGTTTTGCTGTGAGAGAAAACTCTCCCAAAATAACGACGTGACTGCTAAAACTATCATATTTGTTTTAGCGTAAAGAGTGCCGTAGAGATTTTTTCTTCTTTAGTGTCTTGTTCCCTTACTAATGACAAAAAAAATTTTTTTTGGTTCTTACATTTTAATTTTATAAAAATAATAATAAAAAAAAATAATTATTTTAATAAAAATTTATAAACAAACATTCGCTAGTACACAAAGAGAACATGAGAGCCCTAGAATATCGTATGTTAATTTTACTCATCATATGTATTTTTTTGTTACAAAAATTTTTTAAATGTGGGAACTCGGTGAAGAGAATAAGAAAAAAATTTGGAAATAAAATTGATGCTATTTGCAACGCTCGACGCGTTTTAACTGTCAATGTGTATTGAAAAATACGTCACATTGTTTTTCTGGGCCGTCACTACGACTAAAATAGAAATATTATTTATTTTATTCTTGGACAGGAATACCGGGAAATTTAAATATGAATAACTCTGAGAGGAAAAAACAGTAATTACATCCCAATAGGCCATGTTTTTTGCATAACCTCTAAATCTATAAAATTTAAGAATTTTAAATTTGACTATTTTGGTCATTTAGACAAACCGCAGGGCAAAACAAATACCTGGCATAATTGCTGTAACTCATTAAGGACACGTCATATATTTGCTGGATATTTTTTTGCTGATTTTTTTTTATTATTTTAGATTCGATTTATTAGGATTAGATTAGGATTTTTTTTTTAATTTTAGAGATTTTTTAAGTTCTTTTTTATGACCTTAAGTAAAAATTATTAAATTAATATTAAAGGTTTAATAAGTTCAAAACTAATATTAAACATAAAAAAAGATTGTTCAAAAATTACACACTCTAAAAAATGCTTGTAAATTTACTACTATAAAATGGCTAAAGTTTTAAGTAATATTACGAAAATTCGGTATATAAACACCAAATGCGTAAAACTTTTTTGCGCATACTTTCATATTCAATAATACACACACGAAGTATTTTTAGGCACTATGTGCTTACAATTAAACACATTATGCATAAAATTAGTATTATTTTGTTGAATAAAAATTTTACACACAAAGTTTTAAAATATACTAACTTATAATGGTAAAAAAACTATGAAAAAAAAATCTAAAAAATTTTCAAAATTAAAAAAGAAAACTTTATTAGTTTTTTAAATTTATCAATTCTTTGGAATTACTAAAGAAAAAATTTATTGTTTTTGTTAGAAAACAAACATTTTTGGGCCGTTTAATCAAGGACCCTATAAACCAGGATGAACAAACTACCAAATTTTTAGACCACGGAATTGTTATGCGATTTTCAGAAAACTTATCCTCTAGCAAGGGTTGTACCAATTCAAACATGTTTACATTCACATCACAATCACTGTACTTGCGCTACAACACTGGCTAGAGGCTTAGTTTTTCTGTAAATCGGTTAAGAATTTCGTGGCTTAGTTTTCCTGTAAATCGGCTAAGAATTTCGTGGTCTCTACTAAGAATTTTTTTGTAGTCACACCATTTGGCATCATGGCTCATCCTGGTTTATTGGGTCCTTGGTTTAATTTTCAACATTGTAGTTCTTAAGGTTTGTAGGATTATTCCGAACTGTATGTGTACATTTGCAGGGAAATAGTGTTTTCTTACGCACAAATTTGGTAAATTTACTCTTCAATTTTAAAATTTGATTTAAATTTTCCTCACTTTTAATGTAATTTTATCTATTTTGTGTTCATCAATTTACGCATTACGTGTGTACTTTTTTTATTTACGCACACAGAGTAAATTTACCCAACTGAATTTAGGAGTAGTGCTTCCTACTATAAGTTGGGTAAATTTCAACAGAAATTAATTAGAGTGCAGCACGATCGTATCAACTTTTCTATCTCTGAACACCACCAAAAAATGTGATTGATTTTTAAACATTGAAAAGAGTGTGAGGATGAAAATATCAGTGATGCCAAGTTAGACCTTGTCGGGCTATATTCAGCACTTTTGTGATTGCTTTTATCGCGTACTTTTTTCACTTAGCTCTTCTAATTTTTTAAGAGCTAAAATAGCTCTTTTTGTTGTTTGTTTTTATCCCTATAAGCTCTTTTTGAGTGGCTTGTTAGTTTTGTTGATAATCTGGCAACTCTTTTTTTTGGTACTTTACAAAATGTTTTTGCCAATCGTTTGAATTTTTTTTTTATAAATTTCTAGTGTAACTAATACATTTTTTCACAGCAACTTGTAAAAAAAAACTATTTTTAGAGAAATCCCCTTTAAATTTATGTTATATTAAAAATTGACCAAATATAAAGAAAAGCTTGGGACAATAATGCGTTGAGGCATTAAGGTTGTACAAAAAATTATATCGTTTGTGTGAAAAACGCCCAAATCGATTACCAAGCGAATTGTACCAACAGTTGTCAACGTGTATGGCTTGCATTAAATACATCAAATTGTTTAAGTTATATAAAAAAGGCTCACAAAAAAAAACAAAACCCGTTGCTCAAATTACAAAATACAGTTAAGTATTTGTGCAAAAATAATTCAAACCAAACTTACGAAAAGTGCAAGTTTATATAAAGACAATTTTATGGCCCGAAGATGAAGAAGAAAATTCGATTTTGTTGGAAAATGAAAATTTTAGCGATTTCTTTTAAATTATACATTAAATTATACATATTTAATTTAAAAATTTCAATAATAATTTTTTAAATATGTATTTTATACATTTAAACGTAAGATCGATCTCTTAAAAGTACAAAATTTTAAATTAAATAAACTGAAAAACACAAAATCTGGTAAATTTTTGAATTTAGCCCGGCCGACGCTTTTTGCTTTTAAAAAGTTGGCATCACTGAATATACATATGAAAGTATAAGAGAAAACGCAGAGAAATTAAATAAAAATTTTAATTTAGTTTGAAAAAGGAACACAGCCGCAATGTTTTATCTCTATATCTAAACATATACATTATAAAGGGTGATTGAATTTTAAGGGTCGATGTTGAATGTGAACCACACCTAAACGTCAATTTTTTTCTGCATTTTATTTGACATTTCTCAATTTCAGACTAACTCAATTTGAACCATGAAAAGATACACAACCGAACAACGCGTTAAAGTTATTCAGGCTTATTATGAAAATGGCCGTTCATACCAAAATGCATTTCATGCACTTCGTGATTTTTTTTTTGGTCAGCATAATCGACCAAATGTGTCCACAATCGGGAGAATTGTGGGCAAATTTCAGCAAACCGGGTCTGTGAAAACACCTGTGCATGCTCGCCCAGTTCGTTCTGCGGAAAACATTGCTGTTGTTCGCGATAGTGTGTCATGAGTTCGGCCAAGCATTTACCGTGAATGGTGTTCGCTATCGCGAGATGACGGTACCACTTGCAACACAGATAACGAAACAATGGCTCTTTTGCACGACAAATTCAATGGGCGTGTTATCTCACGTGGTGGCGATGTCAATTGGCCGCCAAGATCATGTGATTTGACACCGTTGGACTTCTTTCTTTGGGGTTATTTGAAAGAAAAGGTGTACGTCCATAAGCCAGCAACAATTCAAGAGCAAAAGGATGAGATAATTCGGCACATTAACGGCATAGAACCTCAATTATGCCTGAGCGTCATCGAAAATTTGGACCATCGGATGGAGGTGTGCCGCCGAGTTCACGGCGGCCAAATAATAATAAAATAAAAGAATGACAATAATTTCCCAAATCATTTGTGTTTTATTTAAAATCAACATCGGCCCTTAAAATTTGACCAACCTTTAGTAAGATTTTCCAAATCTCCCGAACAACATCCGTTTTAATGCATTTTCTCCTGAATTAAGAAATTGTGCGAATTTTGCTCCATGCGTGGTTTAGGAAAAATTACATTTTCCTTTTAATATAAACTAAATTGTAAAATTGGTATGGCCAAGGACTTGTGCTCCCTCTGGCGGATATATATCCAAGCAAAGTCAAAACGTTCACTGGTTGAAAAAATTTTTTTTTAAATAAAATTTTTGCTTTGTTCTTTAAATTTTAATTTCCATGAACAATAAAGATTTCTTAAAAATAAAATTTAATCTAAATAGCTGTGTTTATGCGGCAAGCTGTCAAAGTTGCCTTATGTTTTTCTCTTTAACGTGAGTCAACGTTTAGTGGTAACGCTTAACGTTACTTATGTCAATTTTTTTTCGAAATGATAAAAGACAACTTTAATAGCTTCCCGAATAAACACAGCTGATTTTATACAAATTTTCTTTTAATTTTTTTCTGACATATTTTTTTTAAACTTATTAAAACAAATTCCGACATTTAAATTTTTAAATCTATTTGTGGCAACCCTGGAATAATTTAAATTTTTTTTAATTGGGGTTGTCGCCAAACTTTTATACCATCTTATTATTACAGACCCAAATATATCGGTTTGTGAAGTTCTGTCGGCATACGACGACACCGAAAATATTATAGAACTGTAAAAATGTATTTCATTAAATTTGACAACTTGTTTAGAATTTAATTTTAAAATGACAATTAAAATATTCCAAATTAACTTGTATAGATGCGGTAAATTTGAAAAAAAAAAAATTTGTTTATTTGTAGAAAAAGCTGTTAAAGGGTTTCTTTTTTTTTTGTTAATTTTGTTTGGTAATTTGTATTTTTGTGGTGCTTTAGCTAATATTATGAATTTTCTAACCAGCGTGTTTCGAGCATACTTACTTATGTTTATAAGAATTTCTTTTAAATTTAAGCTTTAAGCGTTGTTTTTTTTTTTTTGTTTTTAATTTCGAAAGTTTTATTGTGTAATATTTTGAAATTTTTCTTTTATATTATAATGTATTAATATAAACTTTTTTGTTTAATTTTTTTACAATTTAAATAAAAAAAATAAAGCAAAAAAAATAAGTAAATAAATTAATAAAATGTAAATTATTTGTACTGTTTTTTGGTTTGAAATAAAAAGAAATGGTACATAAAATAAATACTAATAAAATTAGCAGATCTTTAGTTTAATAATGTCTGTAATAAATTAACACAGCAAGAAAATTAACTAATGGAAAGAGATTTGTCGAAAAAGTCAAGAATTTTAAAATCGTTTTATGCTAGAAAAATCTCTAAAAAGACAACACTGTTGGATGTTAATAAAATAGTGTTGCCAGATTAAGAAAAATCAATACTAAGTACTCGTATTGGCTAAACATAAATTTAAAAATTGTTCATCTTAGTGATTTGTTTGTACCAAAACCTTTTGTAAATAAAATTAAACTAATTTTAAATTAAGAAAATATTTATAATTTCCAAATTTTTTTTATATCAAAACTAAAATTTTAAATAATTTTTAAATGATTGTAGTTTAATTTGTGTGTTTTTGTGGTATATAAATTTTATAAGATTTTATTCTCTGTGTTTTTGTTTTTTTTTTATAATATCTCTTTTATTTAATTGTCATTTCTTATTAATTCTAACATGAATATTTGAAATGTGTGGTTTTGGGAAGTTGAGTTTTTTTTTTTTTTGTTTTTAGAAAGTTTCCTTACAACTAATTGCATATAATTCTAATACAGTTTGTTTGTTTTTTTTTCATACTAACATTTATTTGGGGTTTTATGCATAATTTTATGTAGAAACATAATACATTAATAATATTATAATTGTTTTTTTTTTAATTATCGATATTTAAGCGAATTTTATTTATAATACATATAACTTGAGAAAAGAAATTATATTTAAACACAATTTTTAAATAAAAATTAAAATCAATATGTAAAATATTTTCGAAAATAATATCATTTGAATATTCTCTGAAACTGAAATAAATTTATCAATACAAATTATAAAAAAAACAACAAAATGCTTTAATTGTATGATTTTAAATGTTGCTTGTTTAAATTGTGAGCATTTTTCACAATTTTATTTAAAACTTTTACATATTTTCTTTTTATTTCCGCACCTAAAGAAATAATTAAATAATTCATTAATTTTTTTTCAACAAAATAGTCATTATTTATTAAGTTTTTAATATCATGATATTTTTTATAATTTTTTCATGGTTTTGTTCAAGTCATAATTTACATAAAAATGTCGTTTTTGAGTTTAATTATTTCATTTATATTTGTTATTGTTTGTGTTTTTCTATAGTTTAATTATAATTTCTTTCTGTGTAAAAGTTTTTTGTTTTAATCAGTTTTGTTTGTTTTTTTAATGATTTTCTTTTTAAATTGTTGTTCTCTCATTCTTAAATTAATACTTTTATTTAATTAATATCGTTTACTTATATTTAAGTATATATTTTTTGTTGTTCTATTATTTTTTGCCTTCGATTTTGAATCCTCTCATCTCTCTCTCCCCCACTCTCATGGTATTTTAAACTTTTTACTCATTTAATTTATGCCATTCGGCAATTTGTCTTCGTGGTGAGCTACACACTTCATTCCAGTGATTGAGAGCTGTGCCATTGGAATTTGGTCCACCTAATTCAAGTCGCCCAATTACCTGTAGCATAAAAAAAACATTTTGAATATTTTTATATACACAAATGACAAATTTTTAGATTCAAAATGAATTAAAAAGCTTTATGAGATAAATCAATTTAAAAAAAGATAAAAGAAATAAATTTAAACGCTATAGTCATAATTATATTCGTTATCATCCGGTATTTCCCGAAATATTTTCACTTTTAAGACAACTCTTAAATCAAAAACGTATTAACAGGCAATGGGCGCTGTGGTGTAATGGTTGTCTGTGTAACAGAGATGGGTGCAAGCTCGGTCCACAGCGACGTCAACATCAATTTAGAAAAATAATATGTATATCGCAACGTCTTAAAGGAAAGAGTAAATAAGGTTGAAAGTTTGCTCAAGTAGATCATAAATTCAACATACGATCGAATGTCTTCCACTTACGATCTTTCAACAAACTGTTGAATGAAAAGATTCCAGCTCACAGGATTACCCGTAGAACGACCTCTACGAATGCCATACTACCCGTCGTTTAAAAGTGTATTGGACTCTATATTGTTAATTATGTGATGATAATTAACTATCTTCTCGAGAGCACAGATCATCCATCCGTCGTTAGGATTCCTGCACGGCATGAAGAGCTAAAGAGGCATAAATTAATTTATTGCAAACATTTCAGCTAGAAGGTTAACATCATTATCAAACGGCTCAGTGAATATTTAGCTGCATTACTCTTGTCCCTAATTCTTTAAAGGAACGATCAAAAGCTCTTACTACTACCAGGATAGAACTTTAGCATGAAAACGCTCTTCATAAAGAAGTTTTTCACTCGGTCACCGCGTGTTTACATAACAGTTCAGAATTACCGTTTTTATGATCACATCAAATTCTAAACGCTTTCTCTCTGGAACTGACTGCATTCTTGCAAATCTGGCTAAACCAACATTTATTCCCTGGTCTAGCCGATGTGCTTTTTCTAGGAAAGAAGAAGTTCATTCCAATCAAAGAATTTCATTTCAGCCCTTTTCGCAGCAGCATACGCATTGTCGTTGAGAAAACATAGCTTCCAATTTAAATGCTGAAAAATTTCGTTCAGCTCGGTTCATTGTACTTCTTCATACATAAAACCTGAGCATTTTTTAGACGATGTTGAAATGCAGTTCGTAAAAGTTGCAGATATTGTGAAATTATCCGAACTACCGAGAGGTGCAAATGCTCTCAAGAGTATTTTTGTGTTCACATTCAACGCTTAGAATGTGCGTTAGATTAGGTTGCTAAGAGAAATCAAAGAAAAATACATTCTTTACAATTGAATTACATCCAAATAGAATATATATTTGAGACAGAATCCTGTCAGGAGAATGCTTTTCCTGCCAGGAGAATTCTTTCCACCTGTGAGTCGGAAACATTTTGCAACAGAAAGGTTGCAGCTTTATAAGTAGTCTCCGGATTGTTGCTGAAGTTATTGACCTCTCAGATATTCTATCAGAGTTTTATTATGTGATGATGTACATATTCCAGTAATTCTAAAATATTCTGAGAATGCTTTCCACCTGTGAGTCGGAAACATTTTGCAACAGAAGTAATCTCCGGATTGTTGCTGAAGTTATTGACCTCTCAGATATTCTATCACAGTTTTATTATGTGATGATGTATTCCAGTAATTCTAAAATATTCTGATGGTTGATTTTCCAATTGCCACCAATCAATTCAGCAGTCGAATCGATTCTAATATAGGCAAAATTTTCTCTTAATGTCCGACTGAACATAGTTCTGATGACATCTCTGATGCCTAAGCCAATTGAATTGGTTGATTGGAAAAACTGAATCAATTCAAATGGATTCCCGACACAACAGAAATATATTGTTTCAACCGAAATTTTTATTATATTAACTGAATTACTTTTTCAACAAATATATATGTAAACCGCCAATAAATATTTATAAATCATTCGGTGTGCAAAAAATTTGCTTGTCAAATTGAATCTGATTTTCTCTGTGGTTGAAAAGAGGATGGGCCACTCGCCCTTTTAAGCCATCCTCAGATGAATGTAAGAGCTTGGCATGTTGTGTTATGCCAGAGATTCGGCATGTTATGCGCTCTTCAATATATACGCAATAATAAACATTCCTGTCTACCTGAAGAATTCAATATTCCTTCAGTTTTCCAAAATCAACACCGCAAGTACCACAATGCCGGCACAACGTCCCCGTGCCAATGCTTTACCCTACTCCTCGCAAAAGCCGGTCAAAAACAAAATGCTCTGTAGTCTGATCGACCTCCCCATCAGCCCACCTTTTGAAGGTGTGATCGTAGTGTAAAATAGGTATCTGAAAATTACAATCATATTGGTCAGTTTCCAGGCCTTCCCCAGTCTTAAGATTCACCTTGTCCAGCTCGGGTCACCTCACAGGCCCATTGTGATCGCACCAACATTACCCCATGTGAGACCGAAAAAGTCTCGGATTTTTAACGTTAACAGAGCCCAGATTTGATTCATCCCTGGCCAGCTCGTCAGCCCTCTCATTCCTGTCCATTTCAGAGTATACGGGTACCCATTCTAGAGTGTACGGGTACCCATACCAATCTCTGACATTCCCTGCCAGAATAAATGTTCATCACCCTCTAGCAGTTTAAAACCGTCTTTAATTTGACCTACTACCCTGACACAGACTCTGTGTAGTAACTGGATACATACTTTCAGAACAATTGACTCTTAATTTTTCGTTGGGTAAATTTTCAAACTTACCTCATTTTTGGTAACACGATCCCAGTCAAGTAGCATTAATTCAAGTGACACACCATCTAATGTAGCACCAGTACCCTAAGAAAAAACACACAAAAAAGGTATTAAGTAATATTAATTAAATACGCTTAAACATTAAGTATTGCTGGGAACTTACCTCAGCAGCTGGTATATCAAAAGCAAAACTTTCATTGAAAACAGGACTTAATGTTCGTTTCTTAACATGAGTCTTCTTTTTAGCAATACGTTGACCATTGTACAATAAATAAATTTTAACATAAGGATCAGCCAAACCGGTAACATCCATACGTGGCAAATTGCGTGCCTTCAATAGAACAACAGTCAAACGTCCAGCAGCTGGTTGCCAACATAATGAAATCAAAAGTTCACCCCGGCCTTGAGCACGAATTTTTAAACTACGTGGTTGTATTTCCTTGCTAATCGACAAGGCTTCCTTGGATATATCACCAATTTCGATTGAGGAAAGAGGACAAACCACTTCGCCAATAACATCGTCACGTGAGTAACGATCAAAACTAAGTATGACAAAGTGTAGAGACATATTTTGTAGATCGTTCATATTTAGCCCATAGAAAGTAAAATCTTCATCATATACGGGATTACGAGTATTGCGTACAACACGTGTTTTAACTTTGTGCTGTTTATCGGGCAACAATTGCAACTTAACATACGGATCAGTGGCCGATTGTGTGCGTCCATTCATACCAGCTGGTATATCATTGGAGTTGTTGCCATTAGAAGAATTATTGGCACTATTGCCACCACCGCTCTTGCAGGGTAAACCACGACAACGTATAATTGAGACCATTAATGCATTACGTTCACCCAAATAACGTAGTTTAAAGAATATTGAACCCAATTTACCATATTGCTCTATATTCAAATCATTGACACTGATATGAGTTGCAATGGATTCTTGCATAACAGCCACTTGATTACCATTGCCACCCGCAATACCAACGCCAGCACCGCAGCCGGCAGGACTCTTAGCTTCCATTGGTGATTGCTTTTCATTGCCATTGTATTTGCTTTGTTTGGATTTAGTTTCATCTTCCTCCATATATTTGACGGTTTGTGGAGAAATGGGTGATGCAGCGGTTTGTTCTTGCATTGGCTGTAATATACCCAATTGTTTGTTGGTACCAGTTGGTGAGGGTGACTTTTTCAAATAATGTGGTGGTTGACCACTAGGTGAACGAACAGCTGTCGGACGTCGTGTCGGTTGAAATGGAAAAGTGGAATCAATTTGATTTTGTTTGCGATTACGTGCCTTTATATGACGGGCAACTACACATGATAAACTCCAAAGAATGATAGCTGATATGACCCCCAAAATAGCTGGAACTACTGCAAAGTTAATCAAACATAGAATGAAATTAGTTATGAAATTTTTTAAAGTCAACTTTAAAAAAGTTATATATTGCAAATTGTATGTATTTGGCTTAAGTGGAATTCATTTTTTTCGAAAATCATAATTGAATGTTTTGCTCGAACAAGGGCTACTAGGGCAAGTCAATAAGTCTTTACATATATGAAGCACTAAACAGAAAAGGTTTTTAAAAAATGGCAAGTTGAAAAAGACGACTGGCAAATTATAAGAAAAATATGTCATTCAGTTCTTTTTTTTCAACAATCGTTTGTTTGACCCAACTTTTCCTCTTTCAAAAATAGAAAAAAAATTAATTTCGTGCTGTGATGAAACACTACTATACTTTTACCCTAAACAATTAAGAAAAATAAGGATGAGTTAGACGAAGTCCATGGCATATATGCACCAGTTTTAAAGACTATTTACTATAGGGATAATTAATCTGAAAGTGACCATGGGTACGACATAGTTAAAAAATCGAAAATAAACGCAATCATGTGATCCGTAGCGATTCTGATGAGTTTCTTCGACGTTACATAATCGTGGACTAACCACTGTATAGGAGCAATAAAACAGGAGTCAAAGCAATGGAATTTAGCAGGTGAATCCGTCCGAAGAAAGCAAAGACAGTGAAATCTTCTGGTAAGGTTATGGCAACGGTTTTTCGGTATATTCATGGAATTATCTACATTGACTAATTGGAAATTGAAAAACCAAAAAATGGAATATATTATTCACCATTATTGGACTAATTAAGTGAATAAATCAAGAAATCAATGCCCCATCGACTTTTACCTGTTTCCAAATTTTAAGAAATGATTTTCGGAAAAAAATCAAATCGAATGAGGGTGTCATCTCGGCAAAAGAAGACTATTTCATGCTTGGCGAAAGGCTATGCTGGGTATATTTTCGTAAAGATTTATTGACTTGCTGCTTTTAAAAATATATTTTTAAACATTTTCATGCATGTCGTTTTGAGATCTGATCAATATTTTCCCAATCTGTAGAAAAATTCCCTTTTGAAGACGATATTGTGAGTTTTTATCTTGAATACAACGCCCATTGAAAAACTAGGCAGTAGATCAATAAGTCCGTGGCTTTTTGAATGAAATACAGCTTTTTTGCGAAACAAAATATATTTTTCAACATAATTTCCTTTTAGCTCAATACACTTAGTCCAACGTTTCAGAAATTTTTGTATCCCTTCCAAAAAAGAGGATTTTTCGAGATCCATAAAATAGGCATTTGTTTGATCAATAATTTCATCGTTGGAGCTAAATCTATTCCCACCGAGCCATTTAAGGTTTGGAAATAGGAAATAGTCACTGGGGGCTAAATCCGGAGAATATGGCGGATGAGGTACCAATTCGTAGCCCAATTCATGGAATTTTGCCATTGAGACTACACACGTCACACGATTACGTTTATGGTCAATTGAGAGCAACCGCGGCACCCATCTTGCAGACAGCTTTCTTAAATCCAACTGATCATTTAAAATCTAAACCACACTGCCATATACATGCCTATGGCATCAACAATCTCACGCAATTTTACTCTTCGATCGGTTAACAGCATATCGTAGATTTTTTCGACATTTTCGGGTGTATTGACTTCAATTAGCCGTCCAGAACATTCAGCGTCATTTGTACTTGTGCGACCACAACGAAATTCAGTGAAGCACTTTTTTACCATTGAAATCGATGGTACAGAATCCCCATATTATTTATCAAGCTTTTCCTTGGTTCTATTGAAGGTTTTTTTTCGCAAAAAATTATGTTTAATCAGCACTCGAAATTCTCTTTTTTCCATTTTTAAAAAAAATCCACGAGGTTGTATGTTTTAAACAGCTGTTTAACGCAAAGTAAATGACTGAACTTGCTCAAAATTTGACAGTAGTCTATTAACAGGTGGGACTTGATAAGAGCAGTGTTGCATTCCATATAACTCCGAGGGAAGTTCGAAAAGTCACGGACTTATTGATCCGCCCACGTAAAACGAAATTTTTTTTAATCTATGGGCTTTTATAATTAATAATTCGGGCCGTTTTATGTCTTCAGATTAATTTGAAAATTTTAAAGTTTAAGTTAATCTAAGCTTTAAATTTATAACAGGTTTTTACTTTATGATGTCCGATAGTGTACTTCAGCATGTATGGCAAATTTGTGGGGCTTGTCCCCAAGTTTGGGGATTTTTCTATAGCATAGAAAATGTTTTTTTTTTTTTAGTCCGGTTCGAGATCATAGAACTTTTTTCTTATTTCTTATTTTTATTTAGTAAACCTGGAGAATACACCGAAAAAGTTATTAGACACAAGCTAAATGGAATGCATTTTCGGGTTTGCTACGACCTTTATCAACATTCTTCGAGCCCTTTAAAGTGCCAATGATAAATATCTCTATTTAACTCACAATTCAGAGGAAAAAGCTATTTATGGTAAAATACAGTTGAATTTTTTTATTAAAAATCGTAAATAAATTTTCAAAACTATAAAAAAAAAATCATTTAAATTGGAAAAAAACAACTTTGAATTGGAAAAATTGTGCAAAATTATTTTCATAGTGTTAAATTTTTTGGAATCGTAAATGAATTATAATTGATTATTATTTATAATCATTTATACAAGTCTGTGAATATCAAAAATAACTTTAAATTCATTATAAATTTCCTAAGACTGGGAAAATTCGAAAAATTCTTTTAAGTTGAAAGATTGTATGACTCATAAAAAAACGCCTATGATTTTAGAAGGTTTAATGGCTAAGACTTTAATTTTTCCCATACAAATTCACGAGATTTGAAAGAAATCTCATGAAAATCTTGCAATTCGGTAAACACTTTTTCATCCAAAAAATCTACAAAATGACATTTTGCATGAAATGGTGGCAACGCTGACAAAAATAATAACCAATTAATATCACAAAATAATGAAAAAAGAATAATTATTTAAATCACAATAAAAATGGTTTGATTACAAAAAAAAACTTGTCGCTGCCAAATCACAATCTCACTAAGTGCAAGTGTAAACGGTGCAGATTTCTGTGTGAGATTTCCATTGAAATCTCGTCATTTAAAGCCAAATGTAATCCCAGTATAAATAATTTAAAATTACGATGTTATTTTGAATACTCTACATAGTTTGTGTATCAAAAATAAAATGATTCAACCAACGCATTTTGCTTTCCTTTTTTTTTTCCTGAAAATAAGAAACGCAGAAACACCTAAAAGAAAAACAATCATGTAACAAAACAACCCCCACCCAAAATATTATAATTGCCCATTTAAAAATAAAATCTTAATTAAATATATATTTAAATAACCATACCATAAATAAAATAATTAAAAATAAATACTTACTTCTTATCACTGAATATATCTCCTCTGTGTATTCTTCACCCATTTTGACTATTTTTTTGTCGACTTTAACTTTATTTATAGTGATTTATTTTTTGCCAAGCAAAATAATGCGTCGTAGTAATGGGCCCTGGAGTGGTGGAAAAAAAAAATCAGAATCCAAAATTAGTTTGCTGCTACTAAATATGTGTAAATTTATAAAAAAAAAAAACAGCTTTTAGAAGATGTAATCGATATTATGCCTCAATGTATGCTAAGTTTCTTTTTTTTAGTTTCTCTCCTACACACTCACACTAATGCACACATGCATACACAAGATTATTCAACAGTGATGCCAATTTTACACGTAAAAGATATTCCTTTTACTTTAACCTCCACAGTATTTTTGGTTCAGATAAAATAAAAAAAACAATTTAATTGAGAAAACATTTATCAAGGGGAAAAAATTTTTATAGTGAAAAATGTTTATGAATGTCAAAACAAATTTTGCGGTAAAGAAAAATTAAGTAAAAAAAATTTTGAGGTGAAAAATTTTTTAAGGTGAGTTTAAAATATTATTCACCTTTAGGATTCTGTTGAAAAAAAAACTATAACAAAGTATTTTATTCACCAGAAGCAAATATGAAATTTCACTAAAATTATTTTATATAATAATTTTTCGGGTTCGAGATCATAATTGAGAGAAAATGTATAATAAAACGAAAAATTTCCATCTTCTCTTAATTATGTTATCAAACCTGAAAAATTCTAAAATAATAATAATTATATAAATTTGCAGAACAAAACTTCGGGTTCGGAAGAGATATTTTTCCTGATATTGTGAATTTGCTTTGTTTCGTTAGAAATAAACAAAAATTACTTCACATTTTAATTCAGAATTATTTTACCGTAACATCAAACTTCTGGGGAGGATAACAAACAAACTGGGCATAAACAAGCAACTCCACTATTGCCTTCACGCAGTGATCACCATTTGTCACACAGACAGACGGACATGGCTTGATTTCCTAATAAATCAAGCCATGTCCCATGACCCATATTTCCATGAGTAAGAAATGGAATAAAAAACTATACTATAGCATCTCATGTAATGGCGAACGTACGGAAAAGTAAAATTTGAAAATTTTTTTATTCTAATGTTCTAGCATTGCGAAAAATTAGTGGAAAAATATTCCAAATTGGTAAATAAATACTATTTAAATAATCAAATAATGTCTTGCATCTTCGATAAGCGACCAAAGTTTCGAAAAGTCCTGTAAATTTCTAATAGTTAATCGTAATAGTTAAATTTTTTTTTTTTTTGATAAAAAAGGGACTTATAGACCAATTTGGTCCCTAGCGTTACCAGACAAAAAACGATAACCTGCATTAAAGATCGTCTGATATAATGATACCCAGGTTGTCGCACACTCTTCTAAAAAATACTAAGAGTCTTTAATTTCCGATTCCAAATAATTCCTTTAGATCGCGAAATAGGTAATCTCCCAAGCAACTTGTCCCGGAACGAAAAAGAGCCGAACAGTGGCACGTAATATGATCTACCATCTCCCCACAAAACCTACAATTAACACTCGCCAGCTTTTCCGCTCTCTTGATAAGAACGGCAGTCCAGCAGTGACCCGTCAGTACCTTCCCTAGAATTCTAGAACAGAGATCCCCAAAACTACGCACATGTGCGAATGCTCTCACACAAATGAAGAGAGCATGAGAAGATAATTTGTATTTTTATTAAATAAAAACATTTAGTCTCATTTGAGCTTTCATATGCGCAGTTTGTGTAGTCGCTTGCTGCTTTTATTCAGGGTTACCATTTTTATCTTATAATATTTTTATGACCAGGTTGTGTAGTCGCTTGTACTAGACAACACTGAAAATGTTTAATGTAGAATGGGAGAATAATGCCTTTTTATTTGCTGAAAATTACTACGGTAAAGCTGAGTGCTTATTATGCCAACGCATTTATTTATTTTTTTATTTTAAAACTTGTTCTTTTTATAATTATGAACTATATATACTCATATATTAAAAGCTTCTGTTTGAATTCTTTTTTTTTTTTTTTGTTTGTTTATTTATGTAATAATAAAATTTTATAGAGAACTTTCCAAGCTTTCATTAAATGTTTATTTTACATTTACTGTTTGTTTGAGTACAAAATAAAATGGGGATTTGTTTAGATTTTTTCGAATTTGTTCGGGGACAGCGACAAATAAGTTTTGGCAGCCCTGGTAAAGTGTGAAAAAAACATAAAGTACGCTCAAAAACAAACAATCAATACAAACATAAATGTGAATGTGTGTGTGTGGGGATCACTGTTCTAGAATACCTTCTGGTTAAGGATAACAGATGACCCCTCGCCTTAGGATTGTAAGACTTTCACATAATCTTCGACACCATGTACTTTCCCGTATTCCACCAAACCACCTCACATCTTCTTATTACAGTGGAATCTACGTTTATTACTGGAGTGGCACACGAAGATCAATTGCCGCTTCGCCAGGCAACTGCACCCTGCGTTTCACCAGCTCTTCCGCCATCTCGTTACCCTCAATTCCCCGGTGACCAGGAACTCTCCTATTGGAACAAAGTTACCTTTCGCCTGAAAGATGCTGCAGTAATTTTTAAGTTTTTACGACTTCTGGATACACAGCTTCCGACAGAAAACTGCAGCACCAACTTATTCACCCATCTTAGAACCATTCGTGAAAAAATGAAAGGTTTTGTGGCTAGGGCTGAGACCTGCCAACCATCCATACTCGCCTATAGTGATGCAAAATCCCTCATTGAAGCTCAACCTAAGAATAATGTAGTCACTTCTATGAATTAAATTCCCAGTGACCATAAGACGTATACACAAACTGCCCCGTAGTTCGCAAGCATATAGCAGACAGAAAAAATTACTTTCTACCAAATCAGCATTTACAAGAAATTATTCACAAAAAGTTGTCATAATTTGAATGAGTCATAGTGTCGGATGAGTCAATGGAGTACCAAAGTACTTTTGAGGCCCTAATAGTACCACAAAAAGTATAATAGTATCAACTTTAAGAAGCAAATTTATCTTCTCTTAAGTTTCTTAAGTTATTGGACAGCGGTGTTATAGACAAAAATATAAGCACAACTTTTTTCCCTGGAAATTTAAAGGGGGTGCTATTGAAACGAATTGACTGTTCGGCCAAATTTTGAAAAGTTTGGCGGTCGAACAGTTATCTTTAAAGCTGAACATCGTCTTTTTCCCTAAATTTGATACTTAAAATTTCTTTGAATCGGTACAGCCAACGTTTTTTCATAATGCCCCCAAATACTACAAATCAAACCAAATGTGGGTTTTTGACCGAACGGCTGAGTCGGACACCACAAATAAGATATTAAAGGTCAAAGCTGAAAATTTAATAATCCAAAAAATGTGTTTATTTTTTTTAATATTTTTGAACTTTTATTTTAAAGTAACAAGTCTTCCAAAATTGGTAGTGCAGAATGGACAAATGATCCCAAAGCTGAAATTTTTAACGATAATAATGTGGGGTAAACTTAAGATGTAAATGCTAAAACAAATATCGTAAATACTCCTACGCCGAAATTTGTATAGTATACACCTTATTAATACAACTATTAACCCCGGTTTACACAACTAACAAGTAATATTTTTATAATCAACTCGAAAACTGACTCCACGGTTAACCACTTTTTGAAAAAAAAAAATCTCTTTAGAAATGCTGTACATTTGAAATACTTTACATTTAGTAAAACTTTAGAATAATAATAATTTTGAAATAGTTGGCATCACTGATAACTCACACTAAAGCAAATATAACACAATCACTCTCTCGCTCTCACTCACACTTACACTTGGGGATATGTAATAAAGTAAAAATGACTTTGAAAGGATTTCTTTTTGTATTTATGTCTCTTAAACCAAATAAAGGACTAATAATTTATTTCGTATGATTTTTTTCTATACATATATATGTATGAAGATAGATATCTGACAAGTATGAATCATTCGTTCGTGTACTTTTTTTTTTGTATTTATTTTTTAAGTATGATTAATAAATTTTCACTTTGGAATTTTTTCTGTTGTAATTTTCAAGTTCAGTGTAATTTTAAGTTTAAATATTTAATGAACTCTTTCAACTTTCCTTTTTAATAGTATTTATTATAGAATTAAAAACTTTTGTTTTTAAAATATTATTTTCAATACACCTTCAATTTTTTGCACATATGCGTGTGGTAGGTCTATATACAAATTTTCTGTATTTTTTCTAAAACGTTTTTCGTTTTGCAAACTTGGAAATTTAATTTTGTTTTATTTTAATATCTTTAAAAATTCACATTTTTATACATTTTTCTTTAAATATTTTATCATCACAAGTTATTAGCTTTTGATTTAGAAAAATCTTTCCTTTTTCGGTTTTATCGATATGCTTGTAATGAAATTTATTATTCGTTCACTCTTGTTCGTTCCGTGTTTTGCGTTAAATGAAAATCTCAAGTATTCGTTAGTAGTTTCTGGTTCTAAAATCACCACACATGAAAAAGAAAATCATTAATTTCACACATGCGCTGTTAGTGAACTTTGTTATTGTGTATTTACGTAGAAAAGCCATGTGATAGGATTTCTTAAATTTTCCACCACTTTGTTTACACTTAAATTTTGCAAGAGCTAATGCGATATTATGGTGGACAAAATCAACCCTGTTTTATGGCTGTCAAATATATTTTTGACAATTAATAGAAAACTGTACAATAAAATTGAAAGATTTGCCTTTTTAAAATCAAAGGAAATTTCGACCCCAAAATTCTTATGGTCGTTGGGGTGTACTAGAGTATTCAAACCTGAAAGCGAAAACCCTGGTAAACAGTTTGTTTAAAAAAAATATATATAATATCAATTTGCGAATTATATAACACTTTTGAAAATACAGTTCGTTTTTAAGTAAAATAATGTTCGATTAAAAATAATTATATTTTCAGCTAATAGCTAAACGAGAATTTTTCCTTCTAGAACTTAATAAAACCGCTAGATCTGATAAAAAAATGGCAAAAAGTTGTTCAATGCGAGAAATACAGAAACGATATAAAGAGTTCTTAAAACATTTGTGACACAACTGCGATAAAAATTCAACAATTTAAATACAATTTACATAAATCCTCCCAACTGGGGCCGAATTACGGCATTCGTGATCGAACGAAATCGTTCGAAAACTGATTTTTTTAATAATACTAATAATAAAAACACCAACTTTAACTTTTATTTCCAATCTAGGACCAAATTACAACACACCAAAGGGAAAAACTTCTGTTTAAAAGTTTTATTTTTAGAAATAAAAAAGTAATTTCGAAAAATTACGTATTCTTGGCAAAATATAACTTGGCACGGTTAAAAAAGAATTGTTTAAACATATGTAAAAACAATAAAAAAAAAACACATGTCTTTAATATTAGCTAATAGCTAATTTGGACATACGGGTTAACAAAGGAGAATATAAAAATAACACAAAAATAGTTAGTAAATTTCATCTATACTCAATAATAAAAATCAACTGTATGTTAGCATAAAATAGCTTTTTCCGTTGATTTGTGAGTTAAATAGAGATATTTACAATTGGTATTTCGGCACAAAGAATGTTGATGAAAGTCGTAACTGACCAGAAAATGCATTCCATTCGGCTGATGTCTAATAACTTTTTCTGTGTATTCTCCATGTTTACTTAAGTTATAAAAAATAAGGGAAAAAATTTTTCATTTAAAAAAACTTTTCCTATGATCTCGAATCAAACTAAAAATACATTTTCATACAATATTACAAATCTTTTAAGATTTTTGTTTAAATATCGTTATTTGAATTTTTTTACAGCAGCTCTATGCCGTTAAGATGCCGTTTTAAGGTAAAATAAAAAAACCTAATAAACCGGTTATACTGAAACCGAAACCATTTAAAAAAAATAATCACCCGAACGCCCGCTTTTTCCTAAAAACCGAAACTATTTTTTAAACCCGGTTTTTTATAACCGGTTTTTCGAATAAACCGAAAACCGGGTTTTCAAAAGACCATTTTTTCTGTTTTCACATTTTAAAATCCATTATCGATTTTTTGGACACAAATATTGGTGATTACCAGTGGCGGATCCAGCCTTTGCTTTTGGCGGGCGGAACATTTTAAGTTTTTACACTAAATAATATTAAAATTTTTGTTTTAATATTTTTAATTTTATCGGGCTCAAGATCATAATTTTTTTAATTATAATAACGAATAGTAAACACTAATTTTTTATTAAATGGAAAAAATTGTAAAGATCAGCGCTAGAGGGAGTGCACACTTTCGAGCGACCAGGTCATCTTCAGCCTCCTTCTGAACCACCCAACACAAATAATAGTGAATAATTACCCGTACTCCCTCTAGCGCTGATCATTGCAATTTTTTTTCATTTAATAAAAAATTAGTGTTTACTATTCGTTAGTATCAATAATAAAATTATGATCTTGAGCCTGATAAAATTAAAAATATATAATTAAAACAGGTAGATCAAATAATATACAAAATTTTAATTTTTTTTAAGGTAGCACAATATTCTAACTAAATATATGCAATTTTTTTTAAGACATCTTGTTTTAAACCAGAGTTTACATTTTGGTTTTAACCCTAGCAGCGATTAACCGTAACTGCATTAAAATATTGTGCGGTGACGGTAAAAATTAAATTCTTTAAAAGCCAGATTTTTCAAAGTATTCCATATAAAAAAACAAAAATAAAATATTTGGAATTTTTATGAAAAATAAATATTTAATAAGTTTTTACTCTGAGTGAGTGTTAACTACACAGCCCGACAAATTTGTCGAAACCCTTAAACTACAGTATACTTTTTTTAATGGCTTAAGTGGTGCTGAAGCCGAATCTGATATCAGATCAGGTTTTCGATATATTTTAAAACAAAGTTTGAAGAGACGTTAAAACAGCACGAATTTAGCTTCTTTCATAAAATTTGTTATGTCATCTGTAGTGTAGGACACTCACCAAAAAAAGTCTGTAATGGCAACTAAAACTATTGCTCTTATTACGGGAAATTTTGCTAATTTGAGCCCAGCGGTATTTTTTGCTAATCTTAGCAACACATGTCTGCTGACGTGTAGTACAATGAAATTTGTAGAAAAAATTAGCTGCCGCCACTAAATTTTAGTTAACTTTTTGTAAAGTGGAATTTAAAATCTGTTTGTTAAAATCAGCAAAAAAAATTTACTAAATATTATTATTAGTACAAAATTTACTAAATATTATTATTAGTACAAAATTTCAAATTTATTTTTTTATCGAGCTTCAAATTTTGTTTATTTTATTTATTTTTTTCTAAAAATATTTTTAAAAAAATTAAAAAAAAATCAAAGGCTTAAAAATTGTTAAAACATAAACGAATTTATCGTTTTAATTTGGTAATTTCTGTTTTCAAAAATATTTTAGTCAATTTTTTTTTACTTTTAAGGTACAATTTTAATTGTTTTTAGGGATGATTTTTAGAACTAAAAAAAAACTTTTCAGTGCTATTTTAAGTGGAAATCCTATTTTTAGACATGAGTCGGTATATTCACTTCCGATCTTTTTTTTAATCTTTGTAACATTTTAAGGCAACTTAAGTTTGTAGGTGTAAGTTTTAATTAGAAATAACATTTCTTTCAATATCCTCTTTTTTAAATTAGTAACATTTTTTGCTAATTTTAGCAAATCGGTTTTCAAAAATTTGTAAGATGATTTCTGAAATTAGCAACAAAAATTAGTAAATATTCTGTAATAAATCTTTCATTTGTAAAATGTAAATAGCAAAAAGATTTGCTAAATAATAATTATTTTACTAATAATTAGTACAAAAATGGTGAAGTGAGACTGAAAACCTTTTACAAATTTGTCTACTAACTTTTCTTTCTGAGTGTAACAAGGTTTAACCTTAAATCTTGTTCCTTCTTTGAGATATAAAGTCCCTTTTGGTATAACTGATATAGAATTCTAAATTTTGTTTGGGGAAGTTAAACTAAGGACCCTTTTAACCAAGATGAACAAACTACAAAATTTTTAGCCACCCATGATGCCATGAATTTTTGTAGTCGCACCATTTGGAATCATGGGAGGGTGCCAAATGGTGCGACTACAAAAATTCTTAGGAAAAAAAAATTGTGGTACAACCCTTGCTAGAAGCTAAATGTTTCTGTAATTCGGCTACGAATTTAATGGTGTCGGCTAAGAATTTTTTGTAGTCGCAACATTTAGCATCATGGCATCATGGGTGGCTAAAAATTTTGTGGTTTGTTTATCCTGGTTTGAAAGGTCCTTGGTTAAACAGTTTAAATTTTTAAAAAATTTACCGAACAGTTAATTTCCCATCTAAACCTAGAATTTGATACACAAATTCGTTTGTCTAAATATTCGGTGGAACGCTATAAATCTTTATTGTAGTACTTGCAAACAAAAAATTAAAACAAAAACACATTTTTAATAGAAAATATTGGTGATTCAAAATTGAAGATCTTTTTGATCTATCGGTCTTAGTTATTTATTAAAACCTATTTAAAGTGTAAAAAATAAGTGATTTTAAATTTCTGAACGCATCAAAATAAAATGCTTTAGAAAAACACTAAATTCATTTTTATGAAAATGTTAATGATAATAACTTAATAAAAACTAAATTGATAGAAACCAAAGTTGCATCCCAAAATGTGTTAATGTTAGGATGTCGTATTTTATCCATACATCTATGGAATACCAGATGAAAATTTAGAAAATTAAGAATTTCCTTGGTCTTAGCAACATCGAAATTTTTTTGTTAAATAAATAATTTAAAAAATGGAAAAATAAATGTTTGCTTTTTTCAAGCATTTGTATATCTCCAGATTGTGGTAAAGTCGCGATAGCCTAAAAAGCATTAAACTCGCTATTCGAATAGAACTGCAGTTGTTTTTGTATTTTAGATAATTGAATTTAAGCCGGTAAATTGTGAATGACTTTATTTGAAGCCGAAAAAACAAAAGGAGTTTCTGTTAATATAATTGATTTTTCAGTTATTTTTTAAGACGAAAAGTATATTTTTACTTACATTTTTTGTTTCATAACCATAAGTTGATTATTTAATTAAATTCTTCCATTGGCCCCAAATTGTTAAAGTATTAATTTTAAAAATAATTAAGTTTTAATATAAATAGCATTTTTTTAAATTTAAAACATTTATTTCGCTTGGGTTTAAGCTGCAATCCAAAATTTAAAAAATATTTAAACTTATCAAAGATTCGAACCTCCTATAAACTACAAAAACTTTAACAGATTGAATTGAAAGAGAGTTGGTGTTAGAAAAAAAAAGCTTAACTGTTTTTCTCACAAAAAATAGCTTTTTATTTGAATATTTCTATTTACAACCACCGCTTGCAGCACGTGAGTCAATAAAAACAACAAACACAAGGTAATACCATAGATTTAGCGGTAAAATTTGTATCTTTTTATTGTGCAAAACTCTATTCAGTAAATATTGAGATGCTCAAACACAAAACTTATGTTGAACGATACAATTGTGCATTTTATGAGTAACAAACTAACGTTTTTGTTTTTTATTGAAAATTTTTTAAAGCATTAAAAAAGAATTTAAAAGTTAAGAGCAAACGGTGCAAGTAATTAGTTGTGTACGGTACGCGCTAAAGCGAACATTTAAATATATTTGTTGGGAAATTTTTAATACCGAAAAAAAAATAAAAATATTTAAAAAAAAAAAATCTAACATTAAAGTTAAATAAAAATTGAAGTGATATTAAAGTTATATAAAGTGTTAAAATTAACATAAAATATAGAAATTTATTTAAAAAATAATAAATATTTATTTATAAAAAAAATATAAAACTGTTATAAAAATTTTTATGAGTTATTTTAGCTTAAAAACACTTATTTAAATTTAAAAAAAAATAAATAATTGGTTTTGTAACAAACAATTTCGTAAGTTTTTTTTTTCTTCACTACCTTTTTTTTATTTTATCGCTGTCTAACCCATTTCTGTCACTAATCGCTTAAACTACATATAAATTACTAACTTTTAGGTTATCGAAAATTAAGCACTTAACTTTAATAGCTTTTAAAAAATAAAATATTGAAAAGTCCTTCATGAACAAAGAAGAATTATAAATCGAAGAGTGCAAAAATTATATAAATTTAGAAATAAAAATAATTAAATATAAACACAAAAAAATAAATATGTCGATTACTGGACGTATGATTAACAGTAAAAAAATAACACTGTTAATGCTCATACGACCCGATATTTATTCTTGACCATTTTTCTATATTTTTCACATAATTTTGCTGTTAGAAAAATACGAAGTCCAGAGTGTTGGCATAATTTCTATTAGAAAATATATATTTTTTTTCAAGTGAATTTAAATTTAAAAATATAAATTTATTTTAATGGAATTTTGTCTATTTTAAAGGACATTTAAATTTTTTTAAGATTTTTTTACCTTCAACTGAGAAAACTAAATTTCATGTATTTTATAATTTTTAATTTCAATTAAATTTTTATTTTAATACATTAAAAATTATCCTCTCTTTTCCACAAAAATTCAAATATCATCAAAGGCTGTCTTTTTACAAATGGAATGAAAAATTATATAAAATTCAATGACAAACTGCATTTAAAGAAAATATCCAATAAACGAGTTCTAGTGAAATTTTTTATTTAACAAAATTTTAAGAGATGCAGGCAGAAAACGAAAAAGTTTAAAAATTTTGTATTTTTTCCTTATTTTAAATGATACCTAATTACATTGCATACAAAAAAGTTCAAAATTTAAAAAAAAAAAAAAATATTTCGTATTTAAAATAAATATGATTTGTGTGTTATATTCTGTTTTAGATGCACAAAATGTTATTGAACGTTATTTAAATAATTTGAAAATATAAAATATTGCATATAAATTATACTTTTATTCAAATTTTATGTGCAAAATTAAGCTAATTGTTGATTTTTTGTGTTGTTTTTTTTTTGACACATTGGGACTTTAATATTAATTTGTTGTCCCATTAGAGTTCATGCCCCTATTATGATTTAATTGTATACGCAATTAAAAAAATTAGTAGAAAAATTACGTTTTACATCTCACAATTTTTGTACTAATTTTTAATACATAATTATTTTTCAGTAAAAGTATTTTCTATTGTCAATTTAAAAATTATACAATTTTTTACTAATTTTTTTTTTTGCTGATTTTAGCAAAATATTTTACTAATTTTTTTAAAAGCAAGTAGCTGAAATTAATTAAAATTTTTGATACAATATTTTTTTCATAATTTTAGAGAGCAAATTTTTTTAAGTTAAAAATATCTTATTATAACGTGGCTGGCAGAATGACTGAGTGACTAATTGACTGACTAACTGACTGACTAACTGACCGATTAACGGAGCGACTGACTTAACCTTACCCAGCCCACTTTCCTCTCCCGGAGCAGACATATGCTAATACTGGATTTTTAAAAATTTTTACGAGGAGAGCCAAATACTTTCATACTTTCAGTATGAAAGTTGCTTCTCCAGCGTAGACATTATTTTGTAAAATCCTTGAAAAAAGGCGAATAAGTAAAAAAATTCTCCCCCTTGGCGGCCTACCAATGCTTCTGGTGCTAGGAAATTAAAATTTATTGCCAAGGTTCCTCATCCACTCAGACGAGATTTTTAGGAATTTATACGGGTAGGGACACAAAGGGAAAACATCTCCCCCTTGACGGCCTGCCCACATCCCTTTGGATAGAAAATTGAAATTTATAAAATGTATTCCATGGTGTATGGGCCAATTCACTGATAAGGTATATTTTAGAATTTTCTTCAGGGACGTGGCAAGAATGGAGCTAGGAAGTTGAAACTTGGCATGAAGGTTTCTTCTCCAGCGTAAGCATTAGCTAAGAAAGGATTTTTGCAAAATTTTACAAGGGAGGGCAAAAATTGAGAAATTTCTCCCCCTGTATGAAGTTAAAATTTGCTATGAAGGTTCTTCCTCTGTAAATGCGGCCGGTTCTTTTCGTATAAAAGAATCGGTCCCTGGCACCAATGATTGGTCATGCAACATGTTATGTGATTGGTCACTTTTCCTACAAGGATTTAACTTTGACATTATTTACTGGATGGAAATAAAATAGTCTTGCAGTTGGAATTGAGAGTACATAATAAAGTTCGTTCCCATACTTTTTGAGTAAAGTTCGGTAAAATTTATTTTACTCAGTCACAAAATGATAGAATTGCGGGAAAAAATCACTTTTCTAGTGAAACCAACAACCCTTTAAACCAGAATGAACAAACTACAAAAATTTTAGCCACCCATGATGTTCATGATGCCAAATGGTGCGACTACAAAAAAATTCTTAGTCGAGACCACGAAATTCTTAGCCGATTTACAGAAGTACAGTGATTGTGATGTGAATGTATACATGTTTGAATTGGTACAACCCTTGCTAGAGGCTAAGTTTTTCTGTAAATCGGCTAAGAATTTCGTGGTCTCGACTAAGAATTTTTTTGTAGTCGCACCATTTGGCATCATGGCATCATGGGTGGCTAACAATTGGGTGGTTCATTCATCTTAGTTTAAAGGGTCCTTGGTGAAACAATTTGTTTTAAGGAAAAATTGCACAAATATACAAATTTTAATCAATATATTAAACGTAAGTAATTATAACTAATCTTTCTGTATATGACTACTAACTAATTATTTCTGTATATGACTACAATTTTCAATTTACATTCACAAGTGTTTTTTATGTTGGTTTTACAATTTTCCAAAGTTAGGTTAGGTCGAAAAGCGGAAAGACCATTCGCCCTTCATGATTACCCTAAATTGGGTGACATACACATATGCCCGCGAATCGGCATATTTTTGAGCTCTATTTTCCAAAGTTACACGATAAAAAAGTCATTCGATTAAAAGAAAAGTCATTCGATTAAGCTTAGCAAGTTTTTTGCTAAGTGTCCTAAATTTTACGCATCTGCGGCAACGTACGAAAACGCACTTATAAACCGTCTACTGATGAGATATTTAAACTATGTTCAAGTCTAGCGCTGATCCTCACAAGGTTTTTCATACTTTTCTTCAGTTTATGGAATATAAGTATTTTATATCCTCATACTCACCAAAAAAAAGTCTGTAATGACAACTGAAAATTTTGCTGTTAATACGGGAAATTTTGCTAATTTGAGCCCAGCGGTATTTTTTTTTTTTTTTTTGCTAATTTTAGCAACACATGTCTGCTGACTTGAAGTTCAATGAAATCAGTAGCCGCTACTAAATTTTAGTAAGCTTTTTACAAAGCGGAACTTAAAACCGGTTTGCTAACATCAGCAAAAAAAAATAATACTAAATATTTTGAATATTATTACAAAATTTAATTTTTTTTAATCGAGCATCAAATTTTTTTTTATTTAATTTATTTTTTTTTTTTTCAAAAAAATATTTTATACAAGAATAAAAACAAAACAAGTAAGAGCGGCTAAATTCGGCTATGCCGAATCTTATATACCCTTCACCATGGTTGGGAAAAAACAGAATGGACAGATTTATATACGGACGCCTTTAAGAGGAAATTAACCATTTTGTTTGGTGATAAAACTTGGACTCGGGAAGATTTATGGTTACAGAAAATAGGTGTTTAAAAAAAATTATGTTTTGAGCATAACTTTTTTGTATCTGAACCGATATTTCCGAGTTTTTTAGCAAATATGTTATACTAAAGATATTAGATCTTTTGCTATATAAGACGTATCCATAGGTCATATTACAGCTCTAGAATAGTGTTAGTTGTTTGTGTATAAAAGGCGAAGAGGTGAAAGAAAAGAATTTCAACAAATCGTTAAAAGAAATCACCAGAAGTGCATGTGTTTTATTTCTACAAAAACGTTTAATTTAGCTGGCAAATTTGCATTTAAGATTTTATTTCGCTTTTTTATTAAAAAATATTTTTAATTTATTTAGCTTAATTTTTAAAAATTGAAGGAAAATAGTTTATAAATTTTTTTTTTATAAATTATTATAAGTTATGACCTAAAATAGTTGCACTCAAAGGGAAATTATGTATAAAATTTTCTTAATATATGAGAAATAAAATGGTTTAAAAATCTGTTTATAAATTCTTTTAAATCGGAGCAAAAAATTGAAATAAAAACGTTTGTATTATGTTTGTATCAGAAGGTTTTCATAAAAATTTTGATGTTTTTAGCCTATTTATGGATTATTTAATTATTAATATAAAATTTTATATAAATTAATTATTAAATGTTAAAAAAAAAAAACAAAAAAAAAGTCTTAAGAAAATAATGAAAAAAAAAAAATGTACAAAAAAAAAAGTGAATTGACCGGGATTCGAACCCGCGGCCTTAGAGAAAAAAAGTATTTGTGACATAGCGTCTAGACAACTGAGCTATTGAAGCACACACAAAATCATCGTTAATAGAGGTACATATATAAAAAATCTTCGTTCATTAGAGATTTGTTTGGTTTTTATTTAAATGACAAATCTTTATATGTGTTTGTGTGTATAAAAGGTGGAGATTAAAGAAAAGAATTTCAACAAATGGATGCGTTTGTTATGCGTAAAATTCTACATACATATTAAACAAAGGGATTTTACGGAAAAAATTGGAGGTAGTCCTGGTTTTTTGCTAATATCTCAGCCATTTAACCAATCCATTAACCAATCTGTCTGATTTTTAATAGCAAACAGAAATGGATCACATGTAACAGAAATAAAAAACAATCAAGTCCTCATCATGTCTGGGTTCTTCGGAAAACCCATTTCATCTCACACAGACGGACAGACGGAAATCGTTAAATCAACTTCGCTCTTCATAAGGACCCAGAATATATATACTTTATAGAGTCTAAGATCAATATTGTAGAAATTACAAACGGAATGACAAACTTATATATACCCTTCCACCTGTGGTGAAGGGTATAATAAAAGGCTTAAAAATTGCTAAAACATAAACGAATTAATCATTTTGTTTTTATTTGGTTATTTTTTGTTTTGAAAATTATTTTAGTAAATTTTTTTTAGTGCTATTTAAGAGGATGTCCTGTTTTCAGACATGAGTCGGTATATTCACTTCAGATCCCTTTTTTTAATCTATGTAACATTTTAAGGCAATTTAAGTTTGTAGCTGTAAGTTTTAATTAGAAATAACATTTCTTACATTATCAACTTTTTTGAAATTAGTAAATTTTTTATTTCCTAATTTTAGCAAATCGGTTTTCAAAAATTTGTAAAATGATTTCTAAAATTAGCAAGAAAAAATTGTAAATATTCTGAAAAAACTGTGTAATTTGTAAAATGTAAATAGCAAAACGATTTGCTAAATAAAAATTTTTTTACTAAAAATCAGTACAAAAATAGTAAACTTTACAAATTTTTCTGCTAACTTTTTTTTCTGAGTGCACCTGAATAAATAAATAAATAAAATATATTTAAAATTATACAAAAACAATATCATATAGACACAAAGCTTAATCATTTCACAAAATTTGTGGAAAGCTAACTAATTTGAATGCAATGTATAGTTGGTGTAAAAAGGGTTAAATTAGATAAATTTGTTTTTTGTGGATTTTTAATCTTAAATACTTTATTGCTATTTCAATGGTTTTCAAAATTTATATTTATTTTTTTTTTTTATATATATATTTTTTTTCTGAAAGGTTTTTGCACGATTTTTTTCTCTTTTTTGTATTCCATTTTATTTCAAAATCCAACATGTTATATTGTAAACCATACTATTTAACTCATAGTTACCATAGACTATGTTGCTTTTAGTTTTTCTTGGCGGATTTTCATTCTAAATTTGTTTATAAACTTTTTTTCTGTTGTTTAGTTTTATAGTGTTAATACAGGTTTTTATGGTCATTTAAGCCTTCACCTAAGAAATATACGTTAATTTTTTTCTGTTTTTTTTTTTTTTTTTTGTTTAGATAAACTTAAATACAAGCATTTGAATTTCAATATTAGTTTAAGCCTTATATCGTATATCTTAAGTAAATATTAGTGTATGTTTGTGTGTGTGTGCTTAGTCAAAAAAAAAAATAAAACAATAGACTTAAAACTTAGTTAAGTTTGCTTCTGTTGGCAGACTTATGCGTCAGGTTTTTAAGGCCTAAAAATTGTTATTGAACATTTTCGCAAAACAATTAAGATGCATTGCACTAGTTTTAAATTATGACATGCAACAAGCTTAATTGGCAAATATATTTTTGTGGCATTGCAATATAAAATCTTGCATTATCAAGAAGACTATAAGTTCAGGAGTACCAAACCAAGTCGAACCGGACATCGGAAACAACGACAATGATAGCGGAAACCCACGATGGGATAAAATTATTGGAAGATCATTGGAACAAGTGTATTGAGCTTCTAGGAGATTATATTGAATAAAAAAATATATTTCGTAACAAAAACAGTATTCTTTCATTTCGAGCGCAGGAACTTTTCAACCAACCTGTAATAACAGATCTATTGCAATAAAAGTGTTTTTTAATTTCTTATCATATCAGATCTATATAATATACGGTACGGTGTAATAAGATCTCAAATTTGTTCCCAATTTTGAAATCTTTTTAAATTTGGTACAATGCGATCTAATGAGATCTGTTCAGATCTGGTCATTTTTACAAGAAATGTAGATAGTGCCATGCAAAGAATATAAAGTATATAATGTAAAGATTTTCATGTTAATAATGTAAAAAATGTAATGTAACTTATATAAAAAATGTAATTTATATTATTTCAAAGCAAATTTCCCTCTAATCCCTCTCTGCCCCCATGACTTCATGTTGTCTTATTTTTGTACGATATTGTGTCCGATCCGGCAGGGATTGCATGACCTTAACATATGTTTTTCTCAGTTTCATACACCCTGTGCTTCATTTATCTTTTTTGTAATTAAATTCCATTCAAATGTTTGGATTTAAAATTCTATTTAGTTAACACGGGATGGGGCAAAAACATCTTCTGATTTTCTATCTTTTGTTTTGAGTAGTTATGGAACATTATTGGCGACCAATTAACGCCGTCGAAGTTGATGCAAATTTGGGATGATTTGATTACATACATAATTCCGGCTTGAATGTTATTCTTGAACTCCTCGAAGATGCAAGGCTTCTTTGGGTAATTAAATTCCATTTAAATGTTTTGCTCTAAAATTGTATTTAGTTAATACGGGGTGGGGCAAAAACCATCATCTGAGTTTTTATTGCTATAACTTTTGTTTAAAGTTTAAATTCATTAAAATTTTTACTGATTCTGTTTATTTGCACTTATAAATTTTTTTTCAAGTAGTTATGGAAAATCATTGGCGACCAATTAATGCCATCGAAGTTGATGCAAATTTGGGCTGTTTTTTTATTACATTTTGCATAAATGTGCAACGGGTGGTGTCAATCTGGGGTCAAATGTTATTCTTGAACTCTTCCAAGATGCAAGGCTTCTTTGGGTATGACTTCAAATATTCCCACACAGAAAAATTAAAATTCAGTTTCAATTAAAATATTTGTAAATACAATTAAAAATTTTATTAAATTTTAACCAGCAAAAGAATTTGTTATATCAATTAATTTATTTTTTTATTAAAATTTTTTAAAATTTTTTAATTATTTTTTTTACTCGTATCAATTAAAAGTTTAATCAAAAATCTTCAAAATAATCAATTAAAGTTTTAATTATATCAATTAAAACTTTAATTAAAATTCTAACCAAAAATTAATTAAAATTTTAATAAAATTTTTAATAGAAATCCCAGCATCAAATCAATTAAACTTTTAATAAAATTTTTGATTAAAATTCTAGCATCAAATCAATTAAAATTTTAATAAAATTTTTGATTAAAATTCCAGATTCAAATCAATTAAAATTTTAATAAAATTTTTGATTAAATTTCCAGATTCAAATCAATTAAAATTTTAATCAAATATTCAATATTTTTTTTTTTTTTCAAATATACACATGTTTGTGTGAAATTATCAACGCATGAACATTTCTAAATATCGTACTTTGTACGAAATAGTTTATTGAAGTACCATAGCAATTTAGTACTTTAGCACCACAAAAATACTAAGGTACCAACTTTATCACAACTGGTGCATGTGTGTCTGCAAAATAAGTTTGTTCTCATGTTCCCATTTTAAAGTTTAAATACCCAAAAATCCTTAACAAACTTTTAAATAATCAAATTTTCCTTTTTTCTAAAATGATTTTTCGTAGATTTTGTTTGTTAAAAATTAAAATCAAATATTCTAGAAAAAAAGGGTGGCCTTATAAAAGAATTCAAATTTTTAAAATTTTTTTTAAATATTAAAATAAAACTTTAAAAACATGATTCCTTGATTTAGTTTTTAAATCTGATTCAATTTTCAGGGAATGAAATTCTGTTCCTTGTTTGAATAACTTTCTTCTTTATTTAATTAATATCAATTTTTTATTTTTGTTGATTCTTTTCATAGAATCAAATTGTTCCCCAACAGAATTACAAAACAAATTATTCAATCGAATCAAAATTGAATCATTAATATTAATTGATTATTATTTATTCATACAGATTCATAAAATTAATAATATGAAATAAAATGAATTATCAAGCTCTGCTTGAAAACCAATACGCCATTAACTTAGCAGAAATAGCTTTCGATTATCGATCTGAAAAATCTATACAAATTTAATTAAAAAAATTTTCAATTCTGAAGCCAAATCCCTCTATCTGGCAACACTACATTTCTATGGGGATCTATTCATATTTCGTGTCAGTTAATTTTATATAAAAATCAATACCAATTAGATCCATTACCAATTTCTGAGCCTTTGGATTGCTTTTAATATTTTTAACACCAAATTTCTCAAGACAAGAACCATTTTAAAACATTTTTTTTATGTCCTAGAAATTAAAATAGAATTGAAGTTGGTCTTAGACTAAATTTTAAATCATATTACTGCATAAAAAACAACACGCATGCAGGCAATTTAAATGACATGTTTGTTTCTTAAGTCTTTTGTTTAATTGTGAATAACATTTAAAACTAAATGAAAAGAAATGTCTACACAAAATTTCATGAGAAACTTTTTAAACCTTTTTAAATTTCTAAAACAAAAAGTAATTGTTAGAAATGAAATTTATTAACCGATTTTTACTATAAAGATAACATTTATAATGTTTTTTTTTAAGAAAAAGTTGAAATAGATTAAATAATTGACAACCATAGCAAATTGTATTTGCCATAGAACAAATTAAAATACAAACAACAAAAAAAGATTTGGTTGCAAAAATAGCTCTGATACTTGAACTTTAAACAATAGTAAAAAAAACCAAACATAAACAAGATTATAACTGTTACCATTTCAACAAGAAATTCAAATTAAGTTTTGTATGTTGGACACAAAAAAACAACAACAACAAAAGCCAAATCATACAAAAATGGATTAAAAAATAGCGTATTTTAAATTGAACGTGTTTACAATTTTGCATGGCAAGTTTTATGGAATTGTATTTATTAAAAAAACATAAAAAAAGTAAACAATTTGAAGTCAGAAAAAGTGATTTTTTTTTTTTTTACAAATATCCATATTAAAATGAGTTCAAAGCACTTTTTTCATTAAAATTGTATTACAATTTATAACAATTGTGTGCGTGTGTGTGTTTTTTTTTTCTGAACAAAATCAATACAAAACAAGTAACAACAGATATGGACGGTTAAGACCGACTATGAATTATCTAACACCAAAATAAGATTTTGGTCATATTTTCCAAAGCGAAGTAAATTTCTGAAAAAGACCTGATATTTATTATATAATTATTGTGAAAATTTTGAATGAAATTCTTGAAATTTATTTAAGCCTTTACCGCTAAATTTAAAAGCATGACTTTTGGTTTACAACTCAAATAACAAAAATATATTTAAGCTAAAAAAATAGTTTGTCAGTTAAGATAACATAAAATACAATTAAAAAGAAATGATATTTTAATTAAAAACCGGAATAGTTACTTTTCATTTAAATCAAATGGTTTGTTGTTACTTATTTTTAAATGTTGTTTAAACAACTGACACAACAAACAAATGATTAATTAGTTAAAAATATATCTAAAAAATTTTTCCTACCAATTCCGTAAAAATAACTGATTAGTCATTTATTTTAAATTGTTTCCGCTTTTTGTATTTTTGTTTATTTTTTAATCTGAAAAATATTTACTCACTCAGAGTATAGACACATTTTGAGTGAATGATTATATGTGTGTGTGTTTCTGAAGTTCTTGTAATTTTAATTGAAATAATTTTGTATATAAAAAATTTAAATATTTGCATAAGCACGAGGGATATCGCTAAAGCGACTCAAAAAGTGATTGCAAAGGTGAGTGTAGATCCATTATTTTTTACTAGTTACATACATCAAAAATAAATGTTAAAATTTTACCTACCAATTCCGTAAAAAATAACTGATTATTCAATTATTTGAAATTGTCGCCGTTTTTTTTTTTTTGTATTTTTGTTTTTTTGTTTTTAATTTGCAAAATATATACTCACACAGTCTATAGACACATTTTGTGTGAATGGCAATATGTGTGTGAATTTCTGAAGTTCTTGTAATTTAAATTGATATAATTTTGTTTATAAAAAATTAAAATATTTGCCTAAACAGGAGGGATATCGCTTAATCGACTCAAAAAGTGATTGCTATGGTGAGATCCATTATTTTTTGCTAGTTACAAACATCAACATAAACTCATTATACCCTTTCGCCAAGGCAGTGTAGGCTATAAAAAATGTAAAAAAAAATGTAAACCGTGTCTTTTATATAAAGCCAAAATAATCATGTCATTAAATTTTATTATCTTAGGATTTCATACGCAGTCTATGACTTAAATTGCAAAAATGTATAAAATTGTGATATTATTGAATCAAATAACAACATAATATGACAGAAAGAAATTTTTATTTGATTGTATCATTAAAAAAACAGTAGTTTATGTATATTTAAGCTTTAGCTCTAAGCTAAATTATGTTATTGTTTGATATTTCAATTTTTAATTATTTATTAAAGAAAGTTGTGTTAATTACTATTTAACCCAATATGGTAATATTAATAGTTAACAATAACACTAGTTTACAAACATTTATGTTTTGGTTATATCTCTAAAAATAAAGTGTCTTATTACAATTTGTCAGTTAAGAGGATTTATCTCCAAATTGGGATTTTTTTTTTTGTAAATGGGGATAAAAATTTTCGTTTAAGGATTCGGCAATTTGTTTGGGGGGAGACAACATTTTTTTGGGGGGATTTTTGGGTATAAAATATTAACAATATTTTCTTTAATTATTATTTTTTTTTTAAAGCAGTAAAAATTTTTTTAATTGATAGTAATAGTAAAAAGTTGTAAAATGTGCACAAAAAAACAGGGTTATATTTTCATAATCATCTTCAAACAATAATATACTGAAAAATACAACTCTGAAAATATTGAATGGGTTTGTTAAGCGAGTTTCTATTAGCGAAATGAGTACTCAATACTTCTACAACTCTATCGCAGTATAAGTTAGACAAATGTGTGTCTTGCAAGTCTATTTGAGTACAAATTAATTTTTTTTAGGTTCAAAGTCCAAAACGCTGGTTCTAATTCATTATTAAAATTCCTAACCATCTACTGAATTGGTGATACATTTTAATACAAGCACCATGTACAACAAAATTTTTTTAGCTGATGAATCAAAAGATTTTGAATTATTTAAACAATAAATTTTGGTCGTGGGTTCGATTCCCTCCAGAGGCTCCGGTCTGTTTTCGCTACAACGAGCCGATGGCCTTGGTTGCTAGTGCTCGGTTAATTTGTAATTATATGATTAATATAAATAAATAAATAAATAAATAAATAAATACATATTTTTATAGTTATGTAAATGAACTTATTCCCAGCTAGTGATGGCGTATGATATAACCCGAATTCCGTTAAATTTTTAATTCGACGGCATGCTTGGAATACACGCAAACATGTTAGAACCAGATTGTAGGACCACATTGTGGAGACAGAGCTTACAACTTATATATCTTACCCTCACTCCTTTAATCTTCTCCTCAATGAAAAAAAAATAAATACATATTTTTCACCAGTTTTTTATTCAGGACTTCCCATCAACTTTTTAACCAACATTCAGCATCAGATTTGAGAGAAATGTCGTAGTCAGTATTGGGTTAAAATAACGTATTTTCTTAATTTTAAATTTGTTATAAGCACAAATCAAATAAATTAGAATAGAAAAATATGTTTTGTTTTTATTAAGGGATTCGGGCTAATTTGGTTAAATTTTTCTATTAAAATAAAATAAAACACAAATTATTTCATATTTTGACTTTTTTCCAATTTCTTTAGGGGTTTATTTGTTAAATTGATCTTATTTACATCGTCAGAAAATATTAAATTAAAATTAAAAATTTAAAACTGCACGACACAATTTTTTTTTTTAATTTTAATTTAATATTTTCTGACGATGTAAATAAGATCAATTTAACAAATAAACTCTTAAAGAAATTGGAAAAAACCAAAGAAACGTCGAGTAAAATATGAAATAATTTGTGTTTTATTTTATTTAAATAGAAAAATATTACCAAATTAGACCGAAGGGAATCCCTTAATAAAACCAATTAACAAGAGAATTGGTCACTGAAAACCAACTAAAAAACTAAAAATATATTTTATTTAAAATATATTTAAATATTTTTTTTTTATAGAAACTACAACTTTTTTGGGAACAGAAATTACAAATTTGAGAATTTTCGGGAATGAAAAATCGAATTGAAATACTGGATAAGGCCCTTTACAAAACTGGCGACACCGATTGTTATTATTTTATTTTTGATTTAAATTCTTGAAAAAATTTATCTTATTTACTATTTTTGAGTATATATCTAAGATTATTTTGTAAAAATCTAAATTATATCTAGATTAGCCAATAATTTTGACTAATTTAAAACTACTTTTAATGTTTCGTCGTTTTTATCACACTAAAGCTTTTAATAGGCTTAAAAATATTTTTGTAAGGCCGAGTTTTTGGCATGTGATTTAAACATGGTTTAGTTAAACCGAAAACGTCTGCCATTTCCATGTTTATTAACATAAATTTGTCGGAACAACATTTCGTTACATACAATTTGAAACAAATTCCAAAATCAGTATTCAAGTTACAAACTAAGATAAACTGAATTTAAAGATAATCTACATCCTAAAACTCGGCCTTAGATGTTTATGTGTTTGATTTAAGATCATGAACATTTTCCTAAATGAATAGACAAATTATAATATCATTTGTAATCATGGAGAATACCAAGAAAATTTTATTAGAAAATGCAATTAATTTTCAGTTAATTGCAAATATCTCGTTTTGAACACAAGACTGAAATGGAAAAAGCTACATGAGAACTAATTTAAGTTTATTTATTTAACTATGATGAAATTTACTTACAACCTCTAGGTGTGTTTAGTAATCTCCATTAAACTTGCATTTAGTTCAATTATAAATTATCTAATATATTAGATATTTAAGAAAATATCAGAAAAGGTCAACCTTTGGCCCCGTACTTTTTAGGACTTAAGATTCAGGGGGCTATATATTAAAGTTTTTGTAAGCAACTTCAATTGCTTATTTATATAATGTTATAAAATGGCTAATATCAGAAAAGGCCAACCTATGGCCCCGTTCTTTTCGGTTCTTTAGATTCAGTGTAGCAAATATTAAATTTTTCGTTTACAATATGTAGTAATTAAATAATATTATAAACTATACCAGAAAAGCCCAACACTTGGCCCCCGAATTGTTTTTTTTTTTTTTTTTCAGGAGGGCTAAATGTTGCTTATTATGTGTAAAATACACATATAGTTTAATAACTTATTAAATATTATTATTGATTCGAAAACATCAGAAAAGCACAACATATGGGCCTTGTATATTTTGTGTTATGATTTCAGTCGGTTTTGGTAGAAAATTTAACAAAAAATTGATTCAAAATTTTGACTTATTTTTAAAATATTTCCACATCAACCCAATGCTTCTACAAGGTTGGCCCCTCAATTTCTTCACTGAATAAACTTTAATTGTCCCCATTTTTTTTCAGTAAATTTGAACATTTTAAAACCAATTTTAATAAAAATTCAAAAATAAATATTATTTCTGCAACATGATTAAACTCTACTCCGTAAAAAATAACAAAAGATTTTAAACTACTTCTTCGAAAGATTGTGCCATAAAATACTTTTTCCCAAGTCAGGGGTTAAAATAGAAAGCCTATATATCGCAAACATGATATGATAAAATTTTTTTTAAATTTTATGTTCAGGAGACGGCCAAAATACTTTAAAAAACTTTTAGTAGAATTATGTGCGAAAAAAGGCGAAATTTGTTAAGTAGTGTAATTAGAATTTCATATAATTTAAATTTAGATTGATTTTTTTTTATTTATATTATCTGATATTTTGATTTAATTGTCTTAACATTAATTGATTTGTTTTCTGGTTTCTGCATTTAAATAATGTTTTTTTAATTAAAAAAAAAATTTTCATTTCAATTCTCATTTTATTTCTCAATTTTTGGTTACCAAATGAGGTCAGGACATTTACCGGGACTGGTCACAGTGTTAGTGTTCTTTTAAATGAAAATCTATTTTGAGACACCTAGCCAGGCGTGTCCTTTGCGTCAGTTCTGTGACTGGTTTTTTTTGCGTAAGACTTGTGAGAAGTTCTTTTATGTTAATCCTGTGACATGTCAAAAAGCTCACATATAAAATAACTGTTCCGAGGGCTGGTCTCTATCTCAATCGATTAGACAACTGTGACAAGTGCGTTTTCCACAAGGTACTACCTCATTAAAGACATGTCATAGTTCCGCTGGACATTTTTCAATCAATCATTGCTTCATTAAGAAATTTTAGTAATTTCTTTATGTTAAAGCGCCCTCTAGTGAAAGTAATGGCAAACAACATTTAAACTTAGGAATTTCGCAAAGGATAAGCACATAAATGACGCATATTAAAGAGATAATAATGGGGAAAATAACGAATATTTTATTTTTCAGGGGTACTTTTGTTATAGCTGGTTACCAGCGCTTGAAGTTAGCTACAATGAATTGGAAATATTTTAAAAGTTTTTATCCGTGTAATCTAGTGTATTTATTGATTAAGTTTTAGGCAAATTTATTGCACACAATAATTAAAATTTTATATTAATATTTATGACCAGGAGAAATTTTTTGATGATTTTTTTATCATAATTTATTTAAATTATAATTCCACTGATAAAATAAATACTAAAAATGTTTATACTACGCTTTTGTTTATTTAAGCCGCTTAACATTTATTAACAACTAATTTTATTTGAAATGAATTAGTTTTTTTATTTTAACATTTGCTCTTGTTAAAAACCATAAACAATGAATTAATGCAAATTAAGGTGTATACTGTGAGCGTCAAAAGAAACTATACACTTAGGTTTATTATGTTTGAGAAAATTCAATTCGGTTTTTTGTTTTAGTTTTTATTTAATTTATATTAATTATATAATTAAAAAATATATCCTTATACCCTAACCGGGCAGTACCCAGCAAAAACAAGGTTTCAACCACTTACCAGCCTATTTTCTCGCTTAATTACTTTTATTCGCAATGTCCCAAAAGTAATGACATTAGGTCTTAACTGGAATCCCAAAAATTTCAGATTTATGAGTGTATTTTTATATTAAAACACGTATTTAAAATTGAAAATATTTAATTAACAACACTTATATAGTCTATCAAAGTAGTTATAGAAGTTAAAAAGTAAGATTTTATAAAAATGCTGCCAAGTCTTGACAATTCATGGCTTTTCTCTTTTAAATGTAAACAAAAATATTCGTCATAAAACTATTAGAAATTTTTCTATTTGTATTGTAATAAAATATTAAAAACAACAAAAGCTAACAAATAAATTATGTGTTTATTAGTAAATCCTATTTTAAAATATAATTACGCTCCATATTTTGGGACAAAGTTTCATAATGAAAATTAACATTAAAAATATAATGAAAAATTAGACCCAAAATTAAGTTTAATGGCATATTTTCATTTATTAGATTGAGGCATTTATTCGTTATGTAAATATAACACCAATTTAAAGAAATAAAAAATTATTCCAAAATATGCAAAGAAAAGAAATGTTGCTTATGCACAGCATTACGCATTTATATTCAATGGAATCAATAACAACCGAATTTACTCCTTATAAACATTAAATTTACTTGTGCCAACCTAAATTGAAATATTTTTTATGAATTATAATAAAAATCATCCCAGCCAATTCTTATTAAATTTGCTGGTAACAATGGAGCAGCCATCAGTTTCCGATATGTGGCTTTTGCAGCATACGACGATCTTGTAAAATTTTAGAGCGAATGGCTTTCTATGACATTGCATTTTAGAGCTTGTCAAATTTGAAACTGACAAATAGATTTTCCGGTCACGATAATGTGGTAAATAACCAAGCCGAGTCTTTGACGTTTCGTCAAAAGAAATTATCTAAAAGCGTAGAGAAGCTTTACAACACAAAAACAATAAAAATGTACTTAATATTAAACGTATACATTAGATCTCAGTCATTGTCATAAAAAGCTGTAAAATTTGTTTTAAATTCTTCAAAAAGGTCAAAAAAATTAGGTTTAGAAATTGGCAGATTTAAAAAAAAAATTGAAAATATATATTCTTCTGAAATTAATGTATTATTTGATCTAAGTGCAAGTACTTTTCTTTTTTTTTATTCCATTTCCCATTACCTGGTAATAGCAAGTTTTGCTGGGTTAAATTATCAAATTATCACCACTGACCGACTACTCTTTTAATTTTGTAGTCATCTTATAATTTTTAATTTAAAATGCTAAATATCTTTAATACACATTTCCTTGTCTTCATTTTTGATTTGGTAGATAAGCTAAATATGTGCATAATATTTATTAATTTGTACAGTGGAACGCAAAACTAAGGACACAACAATTTTTTTTTTTTAATTTCACCAATTTATATTTCTTTAAGCAAATATGTTAAGATATATTTTAAATATAAAATTTGTCCTTTATTTTTAATTAAAAACATTATGACCTTTTATAAAAATTCCTAAAAAAAATATTAGGAACATTTCCATTACCACATGATATGGCAACGCAAAACTAAGGGCACACTTATTGTTTATATGGAATAAAGGTACATAAGAAATTTGATAAAATTTGCCACTAAATAATGAAAAATTTTAGGTTTCACTGTCAAATTACACTGTACAACAAAATCAGTAAAAAAAAATTGCCCAGACTTTCTCTCATCTTTTTATTCATAGATATGTCTACAGCTTTCTTTTGTGTGGTGACTTATATTGAAATTTTAGGCAACATAATTTTTTTGGAATATTTCACCGCTAATTCTGAATAAGCACAAAATTGACTTATTTTTAGCGCTTAAGTTAAATTTTGAGTTTTGGTGTTTTCAATGATTTATAGTAGAATTTTATGACAAATATTTGTTTATATCTCCATTTTAAGGGTATTTCCCCCTTTTTAGGAAAGGGACAGAAAAGACCCATATATTTTGGGGAGGTTAAGGGTTCAATTGTTCCATAAAAATGTTCCTCGTAATTTTTTATACAAATCGGCTAAACATATTTTATACCTAAAATGTAAGGGTCACATGGTTTCTAATGCCGATTCACCATAAGAATATGCAAAAGGGGGAAACTTTAACCCCCTTCCCCTTAAAATAAAACTCAAACGTAAACTTTCAAAACACCGCTGCACGTATATTTTTGTTTTGCTCCCCACTGCTAGAATCGAAAACTTGTTATTTTGATAATAAAAAAATCGCTAGATTTTCTGAAAATAGCTAACTGACAATTTTTCCTGTTAGAGACAAATAAAAACTGTTAGATCTGCTGACAGAAATCGCAAAAAGTTTTTCTATGCTAGAAATGCTGAAATAGAGGGCAGAGTTCCTAATACCAAGGACCCTTGAAACCAGGATGAACAAACTACATTTTTTTAGCCACGCATGATGCCATGGTGCCATGATGCCATGATGCCAAATGACGAAACTACAAAAAATTCTTAGGCGACACCATGAAATTCTTAGGCGATTTACAGAAACATTTAGCCACTTGCAATGGTACAACCCCAAGTACAGTGATTGTGTTGTGAATGTATACATGTTAGAATTTTTTTTTTTCCTAACATTCAACAAAAACGCAATATTAATTATTATTATAACAAACAAATGGATATTTAATTTTTTTTGCTTAAGACAAAAAACAAAATAATGGTAAACGTGAGTATGAAAGAGACAAAAAACACAAAACATGTATACATTCACAACACCATCACTGTACTTGGGGTTGTACCATTGCAAGTGGCTAAATGTTTCTGTAAATCGCCTAAGAATTTCATGGTGTCGCCTAAGAATTTTTTGTAGTTTCGTCATTTGGCATCATGGCATCATGGCACCATGGCTTCATGCGTGGCTATAAAAAATGTAGTTTGTTCATCCTGGTTTCAAGGGTCCTTGGTATTAGGAACTCTGCCCTCTATTTCAGCATTTCCAGCATAGAAAAACTTTTTGGTTTTTGCAGCATACGACGATCTTGTAAAATTTTAGAGCGAATGGCTTTCTATGACATTGCGAGCTTGGCAATTTCGAAATTTACAAATAGATTTTCCGGTCACGATAATGTGATAAATAACTTATAATATATTGCACCAAGCCGAGTCTTTGACTTTTTATCAAAAGAACTTCGTAGCATAAAAGATTTTTATCAAAATTATCTAAAAGCATAGAGAAGCTTTACAACACAAAAACAATCAAAATGTACTTAATATTAAACGTATACATTAGATCTCAGTCATTGTAATAAAAAGCTCTAAAATTTGTTTTAAATTTTTCAAAAGGTCAAAAAATTTAGGTTTAGAATTTGGCAGATTTAAAAAAAAAAAAATTTGAAAATATATATTTTGCCCCCCCCCCCCCCACGAAACAAAATCCTGGGCACGCCACTGCCTATAAGTAACTAATTACATAAGCATTTATTTCTAATGAGTATAAAGTCATTTCTGGCAACATCGTGTTGTATTCCCCTAGACAACCACTGAAATATGTTCATCCTGGTTTCAAGGTCCTTGCTAATACATTTGTGAGGTATTTAGGTAGGTATTTCTTAAAAAAATATTAAAAATCTTGTTAGATTTTTATTTTAATATAGTTATTCGAATAAAAATAAAAACTTGGAAAAACCCGGTTTTAAAAAAACCGGTTTTAGAAAAACCGGTTTTTAAAAACTAGTTTTTGTTTAGCCCGAAAACCGTTATTATAAAAGGACCGGTTTTTTAATACTCTACTTAGGGTCTTATGTTATGTGTCCTACGAAAGAAAATCGATATATAATATCGATTTTCTTTCGTAGGACACCGTAAAACATGGAGGTGTTACGGTTAAAGGCTGCATAACCACGGCAGGTGTTGGAAATTATGCATTTATTTATAATACAACATAACTAATATGTTTATTTTGATACATTAAAAAATGGGTTAATCTGGCGACTAGAATTTTCAACCAGACAACGACCCGAAATGTCGCTTCTCTTTAATACTCAACATATCCTAGCAACACCCACAGATAGTCCTAACTTCAATGGCATTAAGCACAAATGGGAAGTTTTGGAATGAAATGCACGAAAATGCAAAATAGCAAGCAAATCCTAACTAAAATAGGTTCTTTTGGATGAATGAAACAAAATAAGTACCGAAAGAACAAAGGCTCTCCGATACAACAAAGGCTCTCCTTGGGGAGGTAAAATTTTCATTATATTTGAAATTTTTTTAAAGTAAATATTTATTATTTTTATAGGTGTGTCCTTACTTTTGCGTTGCCAATTTCAAATGTATCATTTTTTTATGTATCAACACTCAGGAGCTGCCCCTATGAATGTAGTGCATTGTGCTGATGTCAGGAAAATAGGTTATGAGTAGAAGGAAAGAGGGAGTAGTGTTTTTGAATATTAAACTTGAATTTCCCTATATTATAAAGGGTGGTTAAATTTTAAGGGTCAGACTAACTCAATGAAAATGGGCGTTCAAATCAAAATGCATTTCGTGCACTTCGTGATTTTTTCGGTCAATTTAATCGTCCAAATGTGCGTACAATCGGAAAATCGTGCAAATTTTGAGCAAACCGGGTCTGTAGGAGATGTGAAAACAACAGTGCATGCTCGTACAGCTCGTGCTGCAGAAAATTTTGCTGCTGTTCGCGATAGTGTGGCTGAAGAGCCGTCCACCTCAACTCGTCGTCATGCCCAACAATTGCACCTCTCACTCTCGTCGTTGATGAACACTATGCATAAAGACTTGCATTTACACGCTTACAAGGTGCAATTGACTCAGAATGGTGGCAAGAAATGGCAACAGTGGATGATCAATTTTCGAAGAAAATCATCTTCAGTGATGAGGCATATTTTCACCTCAGTGGATTCGTTAATATGCAGAATTGCCACATTTGGGCGAATGATAATCCAGGAGTGATTGTCGAAAATCAATGCACCCACAAAGAGTGACTGTTTGGTACGGTTTATGGGCTGGCGGCATCATAGGGCCGTATTTTTCCAAAATGAGGCCGGTCATGCAGTTACTGTGCATGGTGTTCGCTATCGTGAGATGATAATGAACTTTTTATGGCCCGAATTGGAAGATATGGATTTGCACGATATGTGGTTTCAACAGGAGGATGCCACTTGCCACAAAACTAACGAAACAAAGGCTCTTTTGCGCGAAAAATTCAATGGCCGTGTTATCTCACGTGGTGGCGATGTCAAATGGCCGCCAAGATCATGTGATTTGACACCGTTGGACTTCTTTCTTTGGGGTTATTTAAAAGAAAAGGTGGACAACGATAAGCCAGCAATAATTCAAGAGCTAAAGGATGAGATAATTCGGCACATTAACGGCATGAAACCTCAATTATGCCTCAGCGTCATCGAAAATTTGGACCATCGGATGGAGGTGTGCCGCCGAGGTCGCGGCGGCCATTTGGCCGATATTTTGTTCCATACATATGTAATTGAAACATACTAGAAATGACAATAATTTCCTAAATAATTTGAGTTTTATTCAAAATCAACATCGGCCCTTAAAATGTAACCACCTTTTAGTTGTCAGAGAAGACTTCTGCGGGGAGTTTATTCCACATACGACTAGTCTGACTTATGAACAAATTTTCCCTGTAATGTGTTGGGTGGCTTACTGGGCAATCTTCCACAAAGGGATGGACAAGCGAGTATTCCGGACAAAACTCGGGCCCGAGGGATAGTTTCACTTATCTTAGCATAGCATATCCCATGGTAGAATCGAAAGAACAGTGTCACACAGCCAACATTACGTCGATGCTCCAATTAATCAACAGAACTGGATATCCTACTGTCATTGATAAGCGCCGAAGCCCTTCTTTGAACACCTGCCCATATATGGGAGTTATACTTCAATTTTGGCCGGATATACAGGGTGGCTCAAAAATAACCTTCCGATGTTTTTTGGCTGTAATTAAAAAAAAATGAAAAACTTTGATTCTTCTTGTGGATTATTTTTATTTGGTCTTTTAATTTTTTTACATCAAGTCGAGAATATGATGTCATGTAAATGGCCGCCGCCACAGTTGATTGTAATTTGAGCCCTTTTTATGGTATTTTCCATCACTTTGGCCAAAACTTCCGGCGATAGGTCCTCACATTCTTGACGGATACTGTCTTTAAGAGCTGCAAGAACCTGAGGCTTGTTGACATAAACCCGCGACTACAAAAAGCCCCACAAAAAGAAGTCTGGAGCTGTCAAATCAGGCGATCTTGCTGGCCAGTGCAAATCGCCAAAACGGGAGATTAGGCGCCCGGGAAATGCATCCTTCAGCATATCGGTTGTGGCACGTGCAGTGTGTGGCGTTGCACCGTCCTGTTGGAACCACATGTTTTCCAATCCCAATTCATCAAGTTGCGGCAAAAAGAACTCGTTGATCATTGCTCTGTAGCGCTCACCATTCAAAGTAACCGTTTGGGCCGCGACGTCTTCGAAGAAAAAAGGTCCGATGACTCCTCCAGCGAAAACAGCACACCATACAGTGACTTTGAGCGAGTGTAATGGCTCTTCGTGGGTTACACGCGGATTTTCAGTGCCCCAGAAGCGTAAATTTTGCTTATTTACGTACCCGCTAAGATGGAAATGGGCCTCATCACTCATGATTATTTTTGATGAAAAATCATCTTCATTATTGCTCAAATAAATAGTCACCAATATTCCGCGTTCTGGAACAGTGTAGCGTAACATTGTTTATTAACGTGTATTTCGCATGTGTTTACTACACAAATGTTAAAACAGAACTGACATTAGGGGCCAATCGCAAAATTTATAGCATTTTCTGATAGGAGGATTACTTTTGCGCCACCTTGTAGGTGGTATAGATAGTTAGGAGATCGGATGGGGAGAAGTACTTCTTGCACCGCTTTAAAAAACCTAAACACTTGAATGCTTCTTTCGACACTTCAAAAATGTGTTTATTCCTACGGATATCATGCCGAGAACATCAAGAGTTTCCAATTCCTCAATATCGATACCCTCCAATTGGACAGATGACGATGGAGACTCCACAACCCTATGAGTCAACATATAACATTGGGTCTTATGTGCATTAAAATCCACCCTATTTGTACGACCTCACTTTGAAACTAACGAGTGGTCCCGATTAAGTGTATCATTCACGATTTACCTTCTGACTCCGACCTCTGTGGCCTGTGATCAAAGGAAAATGAATAGCATATGTTATTGTCATCAGCAAAAGAGTAGATAGGGTTGAAAGTTAAATCAAGATGGTCATTAAGAAAGAAAAGATAGGAACCTTGTTTTTCTTGTTTTTTATTCTGTAATTAGATTAAATTAATATATTTTAATGCTTTATTAGATATTTTTCTATTATTTTTAATAAAAAAAAAAAGTTAAAGAAAACCTAAAAACATGTGGCTAAGTGTCTAGTTTTGCGAGCCACTGTATGTCTGAATGGCTGCGAACACTTCCATCAACCAGTTTTTTGATAACACCTTAAAGTTTTTTCTTCAATTTGATTGATTTGTTATGCTAATTTGTTTTACTGTTTTCAAAGGGAAATTTACGTCATAAAGTGTGTTGATAAGGTCACAAGTAACAAATATTATTAGTTGTAGATATACATTGAGTATTAAGTTATTAAATTATCTATACAATTATTATTATTTTGCATTTAAAAAAAAAAAACACCACCATAAAACACAAAATTTTTAAGCACAAATACTTTTTAAAACAATTTTCAGTGAATATAAATTTTTCCTCTCTGTAGTTTTTGTTCAATAAATATTGACTCACTGTTACAACTCTTACAAAAAAAATGTTCTAATGCCTACATTTAGCAATTACTAATCAATTATATGGTTTTAACAATGATGCATCTCTATATCATTTAATTTACAAAAAAAAAAAAAAAGACTTAAGACACAAACACGATTATTATCAGTTAATCAAAAAAGCCTTTTTAATATTCAAAAAACGTGCAACTATACGGAACTTATGCAGTTAGATTTATTTATTGAAATTTGCCATTAATTAAGAAGAAAAAACCTAAAAAGTGTCTTAACAAATATTTATCATTATTCCCAGAAAAAGCCTTAAAATTTGTGTATTTCTGTTAAATATAATCAATTCTATAGCACGTTTTTGTAGTTGCGGTTTTTTTTTAATAATGAAAACTAAATAGAAAAATTTAACAACTTTTCTATATAAAAAATAAACAAATTGTATTACTATTTCTTAAGTAATGTGGCTTTAGTAATTTTGAAAATTATAAGAAATTATTCAACATTACAAAATGAGACAAAAATGTTGTAAGTTTGCATAACATTTTAAAATATTTCTTTACAATATTAAAAATTATTTAAAATTCACGAAAAGTCGTGCCATAAAGTAAGCACAGAAAAAAACGAATTCAATTGAAATTCATCAAAAAAAAAAAAAATCCGGGCAAAGAAAAACAAAATATAAAAATTATGCGTTTGTGTTTTCTTTATATCATTCATTTGAAAGCCACAATACTATTAATAAGTAAAATGGCTCCTTATTATTTTATATTACATTTAAATTTTATGTTTATAAATAACTACCAGCACCTTTGATATGATCTCTTCAGCATCGTCATTATCATCATTTCATTGTTAAAAAAAAACACCTCACATTATTTGAATATCTTAATAACACCAAGTAGTGTTGGTTGGTAGTAACTTTTGTAAGTTTTTTTTTGTGGTTTCTTATCTTTTCATACAGATGTAGCAGAAAATCAGTCATGATTAATTGTGATTACGTGTAGGGTATTATTTTCTTTTTTTGTTTCTTTTTTTGTCGGCTTTTGTCGTGAAATAAAATACTTACTTGCAGTGTTAAAGTTGGTATATATTTTTTTTATTTCTCTTTTTTAAGATTTCCTGACAAATTATCTAAACTTTGTTGTACTACTTAGTTATTGCTATCGCCAAAATTAAATTGTTTACTTTCTCACGTTGCTAATGTATAATTTAATAATGGAACATTACTTTTCTTTGTTTTTAATCTTTAGGGGGTTAGTATGTTATATTGTGGTTGATATTGTTTTCGGTTTGAATTCCTGAGGTCAATACAAGTTAATCATTAAACAGATTTCTTTGAATATGTATTTTACAATAATTTTATTCGAAATAATTTAACTTGCAAAATAAAAAATGTACTTATTTATTTTAAATGCTTAATTTATTAAAAAAATATAATTTTTATGTATGATTAATATAAAGTATTAGAAAATATTAATCATTCGTTTATAAAGAAGCTTATGCGTAACACATTCAACCCCTTCGCTCTTGACTATGGGCACGAAATCATTTTTGAGATCTAATTGAATCAGACAATGCAGTACCTGTATGCTTAAAATTCAAAATTATTTGAATACAAAATTTTATTTTTTTTCTCAAATATATATTTTACTAAAAAAAACTCTGACTGATGGGTTCATAAAAATATTTCCTTAATATAAAATATAAAATTGGTGTCGTGAAAAATCAAAAAAAAAACTGAGCTCATTAGAAAATTATCCCGCACTCAAGGGAACTCACAGCCTGCGGGAATAGGACCTATGAAAGGGCATGTCAAGTGACCAGTTCATTGTGATAGGGACCGGTCAAGGGAGCGGTATTTTTATATAAAAAGGACTGATCACTTTAACATGGGCTTGTCATATGAGGGAGTCAATTTCCCTCCGTGACATGTCACAGGACTGGCCTTAAAGAACATATCACACAACTAACCCCAAAGAACATATCACAGAACCAACGCAAAAGAACATGTCATGACTTTAAACCCGGTCACGTGGTAGGTTCTTTAGCAACCGGTTCCCAATTCACCTATCTCGTGATATGTAATTTCGGAACTGGTCCAGTTTTGATCTATTACGTGACAGGTCCCAATTCCCCACTTAACCCTTTATTCCCGCAGAGCTAATTTTAAATTTCAGATTACACATTTTTCTTAAATTTTAGGTTTCTAAACAACAGGGGTTCGGGCAGGCCGTCAAGGGGGAAGCTCTGCCTTCCTTGTAGAAATTTCCAAAAATCCGGTCTCTTCCGTAGAAACAGGTATATCAAATATCATGCTGCTATCAAAGGGTTTTTGCAGGCCGTTAATGGAAGACTTTTCTTTTTTGAGCCCCTCCGCGTATGAATTACCAAAAATCCCGTCTGACTTTTTGCCCCACCCTGTAGGATTTTCTAAAAATTCTGTATTAGTTTATGTCTCCGCCGCAAAAGGAGCATTCATACCAAATTACACCTTCCTAGCTCCAGCGGTTTTGTAAGGCCATTAAGGGGAGACTTTTTCCCATTTTGTCCCTTCCCAAAATAATTTCAATAAATTCTTAAAATGTGTATGCCAGAGGAGGCACCTATGTACCAAATTTTAACTTCTTAGCTACAGCGGTTTTTGCAAGCCATTAAGGGGAAGAATTTCTTCACCGGAAGAGGAACATACCATATTTTAACTTCCTAGGGTGAGAATTTTCCGCGTTTGAATGTTTACCACTTCCCTGGCGAAAATACCAAAATATACCTTATCAGTGACTTAGCCCATACTGCAGACTTATAGGGGTTGGGCCAGGCCGTCAAGTTGGGGGTTTTCCATTTTTGCCCCTTCCGAACCCCATTTTAGCAGATTTCCTCGCCGGATAGGAAACCAAAATAAGTGAGTGAGTGAGTAAATGAGTGAGTGAGTAAATGAGTGAGTGAGTGAGTGAGTAAATGAGTGAGTGAGTGAGTGAGTGAGTGAGTGAGTGAGTGAGTGAGTGAGTGAGTGAGTGAGTGAGTGATTGAGTGAGTGAGTGAGTGAGTGAGTGAGTGAGTGAGTGAGTGAGTGAGTGAGTGAGTGAGTGAGTGAGTGAGTGAGTGAGTGAGTGAGTAAGTGAGTGAGTGAGTGAGTGAGTGAGTGAGTCAGTGAGTGACTGAGTGCGTTAGTTCGTGAGTGAGTGCGTGAGTAATTGAGTGAGTGAGTGAGTGAGTGAGTGAGTGAGTGAGTGAGTGAGTGAGTGAGTGAGTGAGTGAGTGAGTGAGTGAGTGAGTGAGTGAGTGAGTGAGTGAGTGAGTGAGTGAGTGAGTGAGAGAGTGAGTGAGTGAGTAATTGAGTGAGTGAGTAAGTGAGTGAGTGAGTGAGTGAGTGAGTGAGTGAGTGAGTGAGTGAGTGAGTGAGTGAGTGAGTGAAAGACAGTAACGTTATTCTTTTATATAGAGTTAACAAATTTTTCACTTGAATTCAAAACAACTTACTATGCTTTTTAAAAAATACAACATTGAAATATTAAAAAATACATCTTTAGGATACAAAAATTATTTTCAAAAATGTGAAAAAAATTTGTAAACTAGTGTTATTTCTTCGAAACCTTTAATACTTATGGAAATTGTTACAGTAATTATGCAAGCATTACATTATATTTATTTTGAAATATCTAGAGTAAACATTCTTTAAATTCAATTAAAAGTTCCTTTCCTAAGTCATTTGATTTAGAAACACGTTTATTTTTATATTTTTATTTGGGTTTTTATTTTAATCAGCTCTAAATTTCAACATGTATTTAGTTAATCAAACTAAAATTCATGTACCAGTCACTTTAAAAGTATTTAACGAATCCCCCAGAATGCTGTAATGTCTATATTTGATTACATTTTTTTTTTATTTTTCAAATAAATACAATATTTCGTTAACTTTTAAAAAGATGATCACAGTCATATGTTTGACTTGAATTTTAAACATACACTCAGAAAAAACAGTTAGTAGAAACATTTGTAAACGGTTTTTAATCCCACTTTACTATTTTTGTACTATTTACATTTTGCTATTTACATTTTACAAATTACAGAATTTTTACAGAATATTTACAAATTTTTGTTGCTAATTTCAGAAATCATTTTACAAATTTTTTAAAACCGATTTGCTAAAATTAGCAAAAAAAATTTACTAATTTTAAAAACTTAAATTGCCTTAAAATGTTACATAGATTAAAAAAGGGATCGGAAGTGAATATACCGACACATGTCTGAAAATAGGACATCCACTTAAAGTAGCACTAAAAAGTTTTTTGAGTTCTAAAATTTGACCTTAAAAGTAAAAAAATAACTAAAATATATTTCAAAACCGAAATTACCAAATAAAAACAAAATGATTAATTCGTTTATGTTTTAACAATTTTTAAGATTTTTAAGCCTTTGATTTTGTTTTTAATTTTGTATAAAATATTTTTTGAAAAAAATAAATAAAATAAAAAAATTTGATGCTCGATAAAAAAAAATAATTTAAAATTTTTTTCCTAAATTTAGTAATTTTTTTTTTGCTGATTTTATCAAACAGATTTTAAATTCCACTTGACAAAAAGTATACTAGAATTTATTAGCGGCTACTAATTTTTCTACTAATTTCATTGTACTACACGTCAGCAGACATTTCCCGTAATAACAGCAAAATTTTCAGTTGCCATTACAGACTTTTTTTGGTGAGTGTTTATATATATTTGATTTTTAATGTACACTTGAAACACGATTTACATGAGTACAGAATGTAAAAAGAATTAAATTTTTTTTTCGAAAGAAATTATCAATTCAAAGTATTTGAAGGGAACATGTTTAAATATTGAATATATAAACGTGATTAGATTAGAGAAAAATTTTGTTTAAGTCGATTAAATTATTTTGTAGCAAAATTTCGTAAAAATCTGGGGACAGATGTAAATATTTTGTTTAAGACCTTTTGTAGTAGTAGTCTCAGTTTACATTTAGTTTGGTTTTCCTTTGCTACAGACATTTTTTAAATGACATTTAAATAAAAGTCGAACGAAGAGTATTTAACATAAAATCTAAAAAAGGAAAAGGCAGTTTACCTCGTTTACAAAGAGCGAACTATTATTGTATTTAAGATATTACGCTAAAAGAAAAACTGGTTCAAAAACAAAACAGAAAACATATTTTATTTCAATTTAACACTTTTTCAAATACAAAATTCGCTTATTTAATGTCTCACAGATTTATGAATGAAACAAAAAAAAAATATATTAAAATCGTAATACTTATTAACAATAAAAAAATACAAATATTTGATACAAATATAATTAAAAAAAAAAATATTTTAAATAAACCACAACCTAATTGCCGACATTTTTATAGCAAGAAACAAACACACTGTGAACATAAATAAACTCCAAACTGCTTAATATTACAAATAAAAAAAAAATACAAAAGCTTCCAGCAAATTGTTGCTTCAAAAACACAAACATCTTGCGGTGCTATTACTGTTTCCTTTTCCACTACTCTTAAGGTTTAAAATTGAAAAAAAACAAAAATCTTTGAATGTTTTTCATTTGGATTTATACCACTAAAATGTATGAGAAAATGAAGTGGCATTTTAATTTAATAATGTTAGTTAGTGTTGTAATCACTTTAACTTAACATCTGTTAAGTTGAGTTTTTGTTTTTAAAATGTTGATTACAACATATTATTCTGTTAACTTATGAAATAGCACAATGGGAGATGGGCAAAAAGGGAAAAAGTCTACCCCTTGACGGCCTGCCTTAACCCCTTAGGCTAGAGCTTTGGCATTTAAAATGTGTGATGTCTGGAATATGTGCTAGTTCATTGATAAGATACTTTTTGGAATTTTCACAAGGAACATGGTAAAATTTTGGGCTTAAAAGGAGCCTATAAAAACCGCCTTGACTACAAACTTTATGCTTAAAATATATATTCCCTGGAGTACATATATGTTAATTCGATGAGGTTCTTTTTTAATTTTCACAAGGAACTTCTTTTAATATTCCCTTGAAAGAAAAAATAAAACGAGGATTACAGAAAAAATGGAAAACGTATTAACACTACAAAATATAATTTGTACCAATTTAGCGATACGCTCCCAGGTAACCGGTCACGGGCTAAGTCCTTTGATGTCAATTAACTCATCTCTCCCTGTAGTGTAACTAAAAATTGAAAAACAAAATTTAAATTAAAATAAAAAATTGATTTTAAATTGAGAAAACATTACAGAAACTACAATAAAAAAAATCAATTAATTAAAACATGATTTTAAGTGGAACAAAAAGCAACTTAAAAGATTAACAATAATTACAAATTGATTTTGACGTTATGGTTGTAATGGTCAGCACTTTGAACTGTTACACCGAAGGTTTCTGGTTCGATTCCTAGCGACGTCAACATTAATTTTGAAAAATAATAGGTATGAGTTTCCCATCCCACACTCTCAAAATGTTTTTAAAGTAACTGACTGCAGTTTATTTAAAAGTTTTCCATACATTTATTTTTAAATAACACTGCCCAACAAATTAAGACTTTTGAATGGAGCGACCCCATACCATAATTTTTCTTTTTTTATATTAATTTTAGTAAAAATCGCACCCGATATGTACTGCTTAGTAGCTCAATTATGCTTGAATTTTTTCTTTTATTTTTTATTATAAATTTTAATAAATATCACACCCGATTTGTAAGTCACAGCTGACTAGACGCGAGAACTCAATGTTTGACCCGGCCGAACTTGACGCCGTTTTTACCTGTTTTGTATATGTTGGTGTACTGAAATTTTTCGGCAAACTTTGACCCACTGTAAAAAAAACTCAGACGTGCTGGACCATAAGTTTGTTCTACAAAATTGATCTACTCAACATACCCTTTCAGAATTATAGGGTCGCTATTCTGTTCCAAAAATGCTGTTGGACAGTGTAATTTAAATAATAAATAACATATAAACATCGATTTTCTGTTACAGTTAATACATATTTTTATTTAAAATAATATGTTGAAAAAAATATTTTTTTATTTTTATAGTTAAAATAACTGAAAAGTCGTTAATTTTTTTGGGTAATTTTTTATTCATTATTTTTATAGATTTTGTAGTTAATTTGTTGACATATAAAAAAAAGAAGAAATCATTATTTATTACGGATTTTGTAGTCAATTTGTTGACAGTTAAAATAAATGAATAATCATTTGTTATTTACGGATATTGTAAATTAATTTGTTAACATTTAAAAATAAATTAAAAGTTCTTTTGATTTAACTGAAAAGTTAGTAGGCCGGTTTTTAAGTGATTTTTCATTTATTTTTAATTACATTTTAAGTTAATTTAAACTACAAACTATTTTGAGTGTAAACATATTGCAACGTTCTCCTTTGGTCTTACTATGGTACTTAAACCCACAACTAAAAAAGCTTCAACAATTACGCCAACTTTTCATCAGATGGCGGGCAACAACTGTTCTAGAAATTATCATCTCGCGCAATTAGTAGGCAGAATTTCCTTAGTACTGATTCTCTTTTAAAAAAATATAATTAAAAAAAAAATTAATTAATTGCAGTCAGATTTGAAAAATTGTGGTTTTCTCAAGAATAGCCTGCGGGAAAAGGACCTATCCCAGGACACGTCACATGACGGGTTCATTGTGATAGGGACCGGTCACAATCACTTTAACATGGGCTTGTCCTAGGAGGGGGTCAATTGCCCTCTGTGACATGTCACAGGACTGGTTTAAAAGGACAAGTCGTGACTTTTAAACCGGTCACGTGATAGGTACTTTAGGAACCGGTGCTCTTTTCACCTATCCCGGGACAGGTCCCAATTCCAAACTGACCCCTTTTTTCCCGCAGGGTATTTATACAAATACACCGTTATGTGCAGGATTTATCAGCTACGGGCTCGGTTTTTCAGACCGATATTTCTTTCAGGTCACAGGTAGAAACTTTCAGATTTTTCCTAGTTCATCAGTCACGGCGGAAGTACCTTTACACCGATCCTATTTTCACCGATCACGATACAGGTGATATGATATAACCTTTCAAGCCAGTTCTGTTTGCACTGGTCACGGGTCAGGTGCTCGAAACCCTCGTATTTCTACAATATTTAGTACATGTGATAATATATAAAGTAAAAACTATTTTTAAATTTTAATAATATTTTGAAAGCACAAGCTTAAGTATAATATTACAACTAGGAATCTGTAATATACACACAAAAAAATATCTCTTAAATTCCTACAATTAAAAATTTTGTTATATAAAAAAATTATATTTAAATAATTTTGTGATCGATACAGTTAAAAAAAAAACAAATAAAAAAGTCTTAATAAAATTAAAAAAAAAATGTACAAAAAAAGTTGAATAGACGGGAATCGATCGCGCGACTAAAAGAAAAAAAAACTATTTATGACAAAGCGCTTATACCACTGAGCCATTGAAGTAAATAAACAGTTTTCGTTCAAAACTAATTTGTTTGGTTTTTAGGTAAATCTTTGTATTGGTTTGTTGTTTGTGTATAAAAGGTGAAGAGGTGAAAGAAAAGAATTTCAACAATTGGATGTGTTTGTTATGCGTAAAATTCTACATACATATTAAACAAAGGGATTTTACGGAAAAAATTAGAGGTAGTCGAGGTTTTTTCCTAATATATCAGCCATTTATCCACCGATCTGGCTGATTTTAAATAGCAAACAGAAATGGATCACATGTAACAGAAATATATAACAACCAAGTCCTCATCATGTCTGGGGTCTTCGGAAAACCCATTTCAACACGCAGACGGACAGACGGAAAGACGGACATTGTTAAATCAACTTCGCTCTTCATAAGCACCCAGAATATATATATTTTATAGGGTCTAAGATCAATATTGTAGAAATTACAAACGGAATGACAAACTTATATATACCCTTCCACCTGTGGTTAAGAGTAACATAATCAGTGATAACTAATATTTCGTATCTATTAATAATTTGTTAATTGAATCAATTACAAAATGAATTGATAACGGTTTTGCCATTTAATAAAATTTTTAATTGAAAAAGTTTAAGTGACATATATTGTTTGTGCATAAAACTTTTTAAATGTGTAAAACAATCATTAATCACTCATGGGAAAATAATTCGAAAAAGTAATATTTATTATTGTGTAGGAATTTAAGTTTTAAAAACAACAAAATTTATAAACTTATTGATTTAAAGTTTATTGATAAATATTGGCAAAAGAAAAAAAATATTATAATGAATTAGCTAATAGAAAAAATACAAGCAAGCAGAGAAAAACAACCTGCAAACATTAACAATGACCAGTTTAAATTCCATACAAACAAACAAACAAACATTTCATGCAACAAACCACCTTAACAAGATCTTGTTAGTTAATGTAGTGCCAACAAATCAACACCAATTTTATCGTATAAATTGAAATAGTAAAACAAAATAACAACGAAAATCAAAAACTCATAAATTATACATACGAAATATACACTACACTACACTTGCAACAAACAGCCAAAAAGAAAAACAAAATATATGAATGAAATGCAAAAAAAAAATCATACACACAAAATGACATGCATTACTAACTCTTATATGTGTTTTAAGCCAATTGCATTAAGCATTTTACAATGTATAGCCTGCTGGCTAAATACGTCTCCAGTAGCTTATTGCAAGCCGCTAGCGGACTTGTAGGCTGCCGCAAAGGGGTGTGAGGAGGCTATTATACGTACGAGTATAAATATATGTAACTTCCTATTTTCACTTTTAACCGCCAAAAATAAATTGCATTTTGTGGCTTTTTTCAAACGTTGTTTTATTATTCACTTGTTTCTTTTGTTATTGGCACAAATTGCCAGTATTGTCACTTTAAAACTTTGACACTTTTGTTTTGTTTATAGAGTTTAAGTTTAAGTTCGAGGTTTAATGGTTTGGGCATGAATATTTATAATATTTTTATTAAATCTTATTTGTGGCATGTGGAATTATGGACCACAAGAAATTTATTATATATGAAATACTATATTGAGTTAATAGATGACATGGCGCATACATACAAACGGTTAGGTTGGGTTGAATGGCAACCCATCAGAGCCATGTAACAACTTCCCTCAGTCTCATCCACATTCTCATGATAAACCACGGCGTCTAGATCCAGCAGACTGTGCAGATCATTGAAAAATATGCTTTACACATATCTGAGTCATTATATCTTTAGTCTTGAACATTCACAGAGTAGATTCGGCACTCACTTCCTCGTCGTGAGTGACAACCATACAGGCTATCTCGCAAAGCCTAGTGAGGGTTCCTATAAATATCTTGATGTTCCGCCTGCCAAATCTAGGCAGAAATTTCGTACTTCTTGTGTAAGACAGTGGCCATAAAGGCCAAGATACCTCGCAAGTCGTCAAGGCTCCTTAAGCACAACAAATACTTCCACCAAGGGAAACTAGGAATTCACCTTCACCAGATCTCCAACTGATACTAAGCAATTTCTCGCACTCTCATTCAAATCGCTAACAACTATGACCTGGAATTCTTATCAGTCTTCCTAAATGCTAACGGATTTGGATCCAGTATAGTACCTCAAAGACCTAGATGATATCGTATCAGAGTCCAAAGTATTCAAAGCACCAATTCATTAAAATGCTAATGGATTATGGATTTATACCCTGTTCGTTTAGCACTCATGTTGCTTTATCAATTGCGTAGATTTCTGTCTGGAAGTTTCTAGAAAATTATATGGGATCTGTTCAAACCGAGCTTGCATCCCGCCGAATGACAGAGTTTTCGTACCATTCGTGCCTAGTCGATAGTTTTACCTCAATGATCCAAAAGATATTCACAATTGGCGAAATTAAGTCCGTGTCGCAATCTCACAGAGACTGTATGTCCTCCCTTAGTTGAAGAGCTGCCTTAGCCGCCGTACCCCTATATATCCATTGCCAGGATGCCAAATGTTACTTTTACACCCATATAGGGTGCTTAATGGGTGGTCCCGGTTTTTACACTGTCCTCCACCATACAAAGACCCCATAACTTAATATCGGTGTAATGATTGCCGTGTACATACAAAATATGATATACGGCTCCAAAAAGAGATGACATACCTCCCACTAAATGCTTTCTTTCAGCTGAAAAGGAACATAAGACATTTTTCATTCCACCAGAAAAGTTAAGAGTGCAAGTCGTTAGCGTGTGAAACGACCGCTCTCCCTAATGATGGGAGGATTTCATTGATCACAGGGTTACAAAGAAGAGAAATAATTCGTCCTCCTTATGAAGAGCTCCTTGTCACCTATTTTCTCTCTGCATCATTCCCGATGTACTAGTTTACTGGCCTACTTTTCAGCATGTTGCCCATCCATAATATTAACGCTGCATTCATACGGAAGTCGCATGAAAACTCCGATATACATATCCTTGCTTTGGCCGCTAGTATCACTTCCAGAACTACGAGGATCCCATGGATATACACCGATCTCATGACTGCCTTGACATACAGCGGTAAGCCCCACCTTCTTCCAAATGTCTTCTGGCAAATTTAAATGTCATATAAAGCTTGTCCATCTATTCCTCGGTATTTACCTGCTAGGAAAGCTTAGAGTCCAGAATGACACCCAAATATTTTGATTCCTTTTAAAGTCGAAGTGTGGCTCCCTCTATTCTTGAGAGATCAAACTACTCTACAATATTCTTGCTCGTGCACAAGAAAATTTCTGTTTCTGTGTAATTGACTCCCAGACCATTCTGCAGTGCACACGCCGATAGCCTCGCAAGCACTAATTCCATGAGTTTACTAATTCTCATTCTTATTTATTTCATCGCAGCACCATAAGGATTACTATAAGGTAATCCTTGGATAAGTGTCCATACTCTGCAGGGCATCAATAATCGATTATGAGCCAACGTTAATGAATGTTCTATAATTGTAATAATACTTTTAATTAATCCTGGTTCCACCAAGCTCCATTAAAGCTTGAAATTGAACGCCGTGGTGGTGCTTCTCAAAAAAGTACTGTAATTTACTTTTCCCGTTTTGGGGAACAGATTAGATCAAATTGCACCCCACACTACGATCGGCATAGGTCTCTTATGCTGCCTAGAGCTATCCAAGCTAAAACTGAAGGCAATTTTCTAGATGGGCAAAAAAAATATCCAACTTTTGGAAAGCGACATAAAGCGATGACCGATAAACCGAAGTTTTCTATTACAAATCTTAGGATGTTTGCAGAAAATATATTTCAACATCTTAGACCACAACTCACAATACCTACAAGTATCAGTTTCCGTTTAATCCATCTTAAACCGTTGGTACCTTAGATCACAGTTTTCAGTGAAGTTTCCAGTCAAGGCTCAAGAGTCGCCCTGACCTTCCACCAAGACAGAAAAATAAATCATTTGGTAGGCGTTTTCCAAGACAATCTTCCCTATGAATAGGAATTTCAGACTCTCTCCACAACCTGAGCTTCTCCCAAACAAACTTCTGGGGTATTCCACGCAGTGTGCCCATGAAGGGTTGATGGGCCCTGCAATAGGTCAGACGGTCTGCCTTTGCATTACGCTAATACTTCTTATGACCGGCAATCCACCATACAGGAGTTGTTGCTTCCAAGTTGATTAAGAGTCTAAATGCACTCTTTGACTAGACGAGATATCACATCATAGGCCGTAACAGCTTCAAGTAGAGCCTGACTATCACTTCCCCGCACAGATACATATGGCGAAGACACTCCTGTCTATATTCGCCTGTTTGGAGCCATCAGTGAAATATATTTCAGCACCACGTTCAGGCTCCAAAACTCGGTTGGTCTACATGCCCCTATCAAACAACACGATGTCAAAGTACTTTCTTTATAATGAGAAGCAACACTTAGGAAATTCTTTCTACTTATTAATATGTTGCTTTCTTTGGAAAGGTGATAGAGAAGAGATGAAAGGTGGTGAAAGTTGAAGGGCTTTTAATATGTCAACACTGTATTGCGCGAGATGCTAAATCTTAGAACAGTTGTTGATGGCCATCTGATGGAGAGTTATTTTACTTCGGTGGGGTTAAGTGCTTCGAGAACAACGAAGTAGGACGTTGAGATATGTATGAGGGATAAAAACTCGTAGATATTATATTTCTAAGGTGATGTTGTTGTCGCCGGAATCGAACCCGCAAGCTTCTGTGTAACAGTCCAACGCGATAACCATTATAACCACAACGTCTCCAAAGTAATGTTCCGATAACATCCTGTCCCCAATCTTTGAGATCGGGTAGTCCATTAAGATCTCAGCACTCCTCGTGTGACCTCTTTGGTCACCATGTCTAATGGTACCCATATTGACAGCCTCTCAAAATAATCCAGGTATAACAATACTACAAATTTTTGCAAAATAAACATAAAATTGTACATTTTGCGAAATATTTCATTATTTTGACAAGAATTTTGTATTTTAATGCATGGATTATTATGAATGTGGGATTTAAAAGACAGTGATGTGGAAGATATCATGCATTCGTTAAACATTGATGCAATTTGCTCACTTATCTAAATTGTGATTAATGAGATTGTATCCACTAGATATTACATCTCATCTCTCCAACCCGAAAAGTGTTCCTGCCAGCAGACTTCATTAGAAAGCATGGTTTACTTGGATCTTGGGAAAGAACTTTACAAGACGCGCAGTGGCCTTACGAGTTCCTTCTTGATACTGTAACGTTATTTCAATGCTCCTTTAGTCTGCAGTGTCTTTTCGAAGTATTTACCACTAAGCTTACTGCTTTCTGTTCTTAACACTAGAGTACTATTTATATTTTACGTCATAGCAAAAAAGAACGGTGCTCATCGAATCAACGAACATTAGTACTCTAGGGTTAATAACTTAACCTTCGGAGACCACTATGGTTGGTGAGTTGTCCTCGAAGGCAAGCATCACTTTCAATGGACGAACCAAACTTTAAACATTTGCACACTGACCAAACTGTCCATATCTAGATCCGGAAAAGTTTATACAAGGCCCCAGAACTTTTTCCAAAGCGTTTATAAATTTGTTTTATTATACTTTTTAATTTGTCTTATCACGAATATCGCCAAATTGACCTCGCGTGTCACAAGGTTAAAATGTGCAATATAAATTTAGCTAAATATTTTAATAAATTTATCAAAACAGAGTTCATTTATGGATAAATAATAGGCGTTTGGAACCACAATTTTTTTTTTTTGTATTAATCGGAACAAATTTGATTTAACCATAAAATACAAAAGACTTAAGAAACAAACTTAAAATTATCTATACCAACAACAAGCGATGTAAATTTATGTAAAACCCCCCAACAAAACATTGAAACACGTTCCAAATCACTGATTTACAAAAGATTTGCAAAAACACATAAATTAAGAAAAAATAGCATGAAATAAAATACGTCATAATATCAACTAAAAAAAAATCTTTATGCTAAACATCAAAAATGCTAAAACAAAAACCCTAAAGATATAAACTTTGTTTTAAAACAAGATTTTAGAAAATAAGAAACAATATATTTAACCTTCCACCTTTAAATAAAAATTTTAAGGTTTTTTTTTTATTAAAATTAAAACAAAAACAACAAATAATAATAACATTTCATTTAACAACAAGAAGGCAACTAAATACGGTGTCGACAATTAATAACAGTAACCTTTAATAAATACCATGAACCAACATAAAAATATTCAGTTTTTGTTTTTTTTTTTTTTTCTTTTATATTTCGTAAAATAAAAACTAAATAAATATGTGCAATCATGAATACAAAAGAAATTATTACAGAAAAATCAGGCCTCAAGTAAGTAACGTCTACATCATTTACAATTTTATTAAAGATGTAATAAATTGTAGTTTAGAAAAATTCCATAGTATTTGAAAATTATTTAAATTTTTTAATTATTAACTGTACATTAAAAATTTTTTTATACCAATTATGATCTGAAATTTATATAAAAAGCTAACGTAAACAGGGGTATTATTAGTAGCCCTTGGCAATTTTTTAATAAATATTTATAGTTTCTTAAAAAAAAAACTTTTTTTCTCAAATTGAATTCTTAAATTTTAAAATATAATTTATAAGTTCGGCAATATATTACACATTTTCAATTAAAAATTTTTTATATAATATTAATTAAATATGTCATATAAATTGAAATTACAAATTGTTTTAAAAATTAATTCTATAATTTTTTTATTTATATTACAAATTTTTAATTAAAATGGTACCAACAATTACAAATTATTTTTTCTATGTAGGAAATGGTGTAGAAAATAAACTTGCAGAAAAAAACTTATGGAAACAATAGTAAAGTAGGAGGTTGTAACTACAATAATTAGATGTTTGTTTTAACATCACAACTTCTTGTCTTAGCAATGATTGAAGATGATGTTTAATATCTGTGAATTTCACATGACCTTAGCCACCTTGGCAACAATAACCACATAACTGTATAAATAAATGTTTTAATTAAAATTATTTGAATATTTACACACTAACACAATTTCAAAATCAGCATTAATTCCAAGATAAAGAACTAGAAAAAATAAATATATAAATGAAGGTATTACACAGAATTTAAATTTTTTATAAAAATAATACAGAAGACGCAAGAAAGTTGAAAGCTAAGCATAAATTTACATTGCAAAACAATTCAAAATATATTCCAAATCTGATAATGAACTTTTCTCAAAGATCTCAAAGGTTGAAAAAAATAGAAAAAATCGCTAAACAAAAAAACAAATCGCCAAAATTAATAAAAAAAAAAAAATCGGCTAAGTTAAAAAAAAAATATATAATATAAAAATAAAACTTGTTAAAATTATAAATGAAGCAAAACTTATAAATAATTGTTCAAAATTAAAAAAAATCGCCTTTATTTATAAAAATTGTTAAAATTGAACAAAACCGCAAAAAAATAAAAAAATTCCTGAAATCTAAAATAATTCGTCAATAATGGAAAATAATGGCAAAAAGTTTTAAAAATGTGTCAAAATTAAAAGAGAATCACTAAAAATAAAAAAAAATAAAAATCCCAAAATTATAAAAAAACGCAAAAAGTAAAAAAAAAAAATTAATAATTCAAAAATTGAACAAAATCACAAAAATTAAAAAAAAATCCCCTCTTAAATAGAAAACATCGCCAAAATTAATCAAAATCGCTAAACTAGAATAGAATCACTCGAATAAAAAACAAATTTAACAAAAATCGCAAAAAGTGAAAAAAGGTATAATTCAAAAAATCGAGCAAAAATTCAAACAAGATTCAAAATAGGTTTCCCGGCTTAAATTGAAAATATCGTCATAAAAAAATATTAAGAAACTGAATAAAAAGACAAAAATCAAAAAGGCACTAAAATTTAATAATTTTTTTTTAAATTTTTGCCCAGGGCCCAAAAGTAGAAAATCCTGGACACTCGAAAGTTAAATCAACTTGCTAAGGTGTGATTTTTTCACAATTAAGGAGTGTTACTAACCTTTTTAAAAGGCAAAAATAGCTAAAAGTTAAAAAATCGTCGAAATTAAAAAAAAAGCTACCATTGAAAAACAACGTTAAAACTTAAAACTCGCTTGAAGTGGAAAAAATATTAACATTGAAAAATTCCCAAAATGTAACAAAATTGCTATTCTAAAAAATCGCCGTAATTGAAAAAAGCCTACAAAAAACGTTAAAAATTTAAAACTCACTTAAAATGAAAAAATATTAAAATTGGCAAAATATAAAAAACTGAAAAAAAACCCATAATTGAACAAAAATCCAAAATATAGAAAACAAATTGTAGGAATGAAAAAGCGTTAATATTAAAAACTCGCTTAAAGTGAAAAAATTATTAAAATTGAAAAATTCGCAAATTGTAAAAAATCGCTATATTAATTGCCAAAATTAAAAAAACGCCACCGTTTAAAAAATTCCTACAATTGAAAAAGTCGCTACAATTTAAAAGAAAAAAATGTAGAACAGTAGAAGAAAAAAATTGAAGGAAAGACTGAATGCCTTAAAAAAATAAATCGCTAAAATGGAAAAAAATAAAACTAAAAAAATCGCTTAAATTTTAAAATATTAAAAAGCGCTAAAACTCGCCAAAATTGACAAACTTGCGTAACTGAAAAAAAACATTAAAATTAAAAAAAAAATATATAAATTAAAAATAACGCAAAAATCTACAAAATCGCAAAAAAAAAATTGAGCAAAACAAGCGCCAAAATTAGAAAATAAATTGCTCGGGTGGATAAAAATGTTTAAACTAAAGTCATTAAGAATTGAAAATTGCCAAAATTAAAAAATCTTTAAAATTTAAAAAATTGTAAAATATGTATATAAAATATACAAATAAAAAATTAAACAAATCACTAAAATTGATAAAAAAAAATCGCCATAATTTAAAAAACCGAAATTAGAAAATAAATCGCTGAAATGAAGAAAACGTTAAATTTAAAAAATCGCTTTAATTTGAGAAATTAAAAAAACATTAAAATTAAAAATAAATCGCCAAATTTAAAAAAAAACTCGCTTAAAGTGAAAAATCATTAAAATTTAAAAAAAAGCGTTAGAATAACAAAATCACTTAAGTTCGAAAAATTAAAAAAAACAATAAAATTTAAAATAAAAGCCGAAGTTAGAAAAATCGCTGAAATGAAAAAATGGTTAAAAATACAAAATTGTTTAAATTTGAAAAATAAAAAAAAAACGCTAAAATTTAAAATAAATCGCCAAAATTTCAAAAGCTCGCTTAAAGTGAAGAAATAAATAAAATTTAAAAAAATTGTAAAATATAAATGTTACTACAATAAAAAAATCGCTTTAAAAAAAGCCGAAATTAGAAAATAAATCGCTGAAATAAAGAAAACGTTAAAACTACAAAATCGCTTACATTCTAAATTTAAAATAAAAGTTAAAACTAGAAAATAAATCGCTGAAATAAAAAAGCGTTAAAATTGTTAAATCGCTTGAATTCAAAAAATTAAAAAAAAACACTAAAATTTAAAATAAATATAAATCGCCAAATTTAAAAAACTCGCTTAAAGTGAAAAATTATTAAAATTTAAAAAAATCGTAAAATATAAAAGATTACTAAAATAAAAAATTGCTAAATTAAAAATATGGCTAAAGTTTATTTTAAAAAATCGCTAAAAATAAAAAAGCCGAAATTAGAAAATAAATCGCTGTGATGAAAAAAGCTTTAGAATTACAAAATCGATAAATTCGAAAAATTAAGAAAAAAACACCAAAATTTAAAATAAAAGCCGAAATTAGAAAATAAATCGTTTAAATAAAAAAACGTTAAAATTTGAAAAATTAAAAAAAAACTAAATTTAAAATAAATCGCCAACATTTCAAAAGCTCGCTTAAACTGAAAAAATTATTAAAATTTAAAAAAATCGTAAAATATAAAAGATTACTAAAATAAAAAAATCGCTAAATTAAATAAATCGCTAAAATTTGTAAAAAAAATCGCAATAAATAAAAAAAGGGTTAGAATTACAAAATCGCTTAAATTCGAAAAATTAAAAATAAACAATATAATTTAAAATAAAAGCCGAAATTAGAAAAAAAAATCGCTGAAATAAAAAAACGTTAAAATAACAAAATCGCTTGAAGTCGAAAAAATAAAAAAAAATAAAATTTAAAATAAATCGCCATTGAAAAACTTGCTTAAAGTAAAAAATCATTAAAATTTAAAAAGAATTTAAAATATTAAAGATTAATAAAATAAAAAAAATTGATAAATTAAATAAATCGCTAAAATTTATTTTAAAAAAATCGCTTAAAATAAAAAAGCCGAAATAATAAAATAAATCGCTGAAATTAAAAAATCGTTAAAATTACAAAATCGCTTAAAGTCGAAAAAATAAAAAAAAATTAAAATAAAAGCCGAAATTAGAAAAAAAATCGCTGAGATGGATTTTCTAATTTAACAAAAATATAAAACAAAATTCAAAAACTAACTAAAATTGATAAAATAAAAAAATTAAAGAAAAAAATATATAAAAAACCGCAAAAAAGCTAAAAGGAAAAAAACAAATTAATTGCTGAAAAAACGTGAAAATTAAAAAAATCGTTAGAATTGAAAAAAAAATCGCTTAAATTTTTAAAAAAGTTAGAAATTAAAAAAAAACTACAAGTGAAAAAATAGCTTAAATAAAAATTTTATCTAAAATTTTTATATTTTTATTTTTTTAGTGTTCGATATTCGGTATAAAAATCCTTTTCGCTCTAAGACGCTAAATTTTCAAGATAAAAGCTATCTAAAACTTTAACCAATTAAGTTGACATTTAGGACCGGCATGAAGGTAATGGGTGTGAGTTTCGACGTCGAATACAAACAATTTTTCTCTAGATTAGTTTTCGAAATATCGTCCATAACTCGAAAACTAAACGAACTATAAAACAAATGTTCACACCACTCCTCTGCATTAATCCTCAATAATACCGGTCTCGAATTGGATATTAAATGAATATATGAAAACGAATTATTTATTTATTACCACTTTTGAAGTAGTTGCATCACATTTATGAAGTAAATTCATCAATATGATGCATTATTTTTTATTTCTTTTTTTTTATTTTTATTTTTATTTAAGTAAATAAAAATGAAAACTTACTGAGAATTACAAACAGTAGTATTTTTCAAGCGAAATAAATAATTTGTAAACATTTTTAAGTTTTTTTTTTTGTGAAATATAGATTTATGAAATGTTTGACATAAATTTGTATGCAACATTTTATTATATTGTATTAAGCAAAACTTTATAAATAAAATGAGGAATTGATGACAAATAGCTTGTGAAACAGTTTCATCAATATGAAGAAACTTGTGTTATTATTATTTTTACTACATTGATTATGATGTCACTAGGGATCAAACCCACAACCTTTTGCATAAGAGATAAACGCCCACAAACATGTTTCATAAAAATATATGAAAAGTTTTATTACATTTATGAAACCTTCGTAAATATGATAACTTCATAATAAGATCAGTGCAGTGGTGTAGGGTATAAAAATAATATTTCAATAAATTTCAATAAAAAAAAAAATCAAAACTATTATATAAAATGCATTTGAATATCCTAATTAACCACAATTGTGTTTCTTCACAAAAAATAAAAATAAATAAAATCACAAAAATGTATTGACCCTATAAGATATGCAAAGCCACAAAGACATTAATAAAATATAAAAATTAATAAAATTTCGATTTCATTAAGCCCTCCAGATGTAACGAAACTGAAAACTCAAATAATAAGATGAAGATTTCATTTCAAATGATGTTGTAACAATGAAATAAATTTAATTGTATTACTGCTGTAATAAATCAAAATACTCCTAACCTATATTTCTTTATTAATTTTAATGGTAAAATAACAGTTAAAATGTTTTTTTTTTTTGGTAAAATCATTTAGTTTAGTTTTTTTTTAAGCATTTCATCTTCATGTCTGCTTTTTATAGCAAAAATTTAACGGAAATTAAATTTGATTTTGAGTTTTTTTTTACATTTTTATTTCGTGTTGATTTATAAATAATTCATTTATTATTTATTTGTTGTTTGTAAGTCATTAATATTGCATTTTATTAAAAATATTTTTTTTTTTGTAGGATTTTAAATAAGTTTTTTTTGTGTTGTTGGGTTTTTTGTGTTAAATGTTGTATGAAGTTGCTACTTAAGGTTTTTTTGTTTTGATTTTTTTTTTTGTATAATTTAGTTTTTTTTTAGCAAATAGTTTATTTAAAAACACGTTAGTTTGATTAATTTGTGGGAATTTATTATTATTATTATTTGCAATTGTTAATTCGTAATTTATAAATAATTTTGGCAAGTGAGAATTTACTTTTAATTAATTCAATTTTAATTGTTTATTATTTTTTTTTTATAATTTATGTTATAAAATTAAATTATTAAATATAAAGTATTAACAATTATCTAAAGGTTATTAACAAAAAAGAAAATCCCACAATTAATAACAGTTTTAATAATGTGTCATAAATAAACACCATGATATCCTTAAAATTTATTTTAAAAATTGTCTCATTTGCATTTAATACACATTTATTACTTAATCAATTTTCCCCAACAACAACAACAACAAAAACAACAAATTTCAACACCTGTTTTAACTACATATGTGTTACACTATTATATCATCAATTTATTATTTTCATAATTTTCTTTCTTTTTTTATTTTTATACATTTAAAGTTGCATGGAGGCTACTTTTTCCCGCAAGGAATTATATACTGTACAAATGACTGGTTTTGTATTATCAATTATAATTTATTTAACTTGTTGTCATACATCTATGTGTGTATGATTATAATTGAGAATTATGTCAACTTGGTAATACTTTCATAGACATAATTATCACAACAATTTGTATGAAAATCAAAAGACTTCAGACACAAACTTGATTTACATATACAACATTAAAATGAATTAAAAGGAGTTGTACTCGTATGGTAGTATTTGTTTGTTAATATTTATGTAAATATTTTAAACATAATAATTGTAACACATATCTGATTTATAACATTTTTTTTTTTTAATCTTATACAAGGAAAAAATTGTTAAAATTTTGCTTAACACTGTTAATAAAATTTATATTTTAATTAATTAATCTGATATAAAAACTTAAAAAAAAATAAATTTTAAAATACATCTGGTTAATATTTTTATATTGGAAAATCAAAGTATTTTATTATAGTGTAAATGTGCGCAATATATTAAACTGTGCCGACATAACTTTCCATGAATTTTTTAATTAAATCTAGGATATAAATAATATAACAACATTGTATTATGAAGATTTTAAAAATTAAAAAAAAAGAAAAAATTTTTTTTTGTTAGTTGCAGATGTGTGTGTTAGACTTTTCATATATATTAGAGGGTATATATCGGTTCTACATCGAAGTATAGGTCTACACTTATCAAAAAATAGTCTGTGCTAATTTCGGCACAGCGGTATTTTTTGCTAATCTTAGCAACACATGACTGCTGACGTGTAATACAATGAAATTTGTAGAAAAAATTAGAAACCGCTATTAAATTTTAGTAAACTTTTTGTAAAGTGAAATTTAAAATCGGTTTCCTAAAATCAGCAAAAGAAACAAGTAAAAATAGGCGAAAATTTGGATATGCCAAATTTTTGAATACCCTCCACCAATATCCTAAAAATATTTTCTTCACTGTTTTTGATACAAATAAGTAAAATTATGGAGATGAAAAAAATTTTTGAGGTGAAAAACTTTTTGTGGATGCGGAAACAAATTTTTTGGTGGGAAAAAAATTTTGAGGTGAAAAAATTTTTTGAGGTGAAAAAAAATTTTTGTGGTGAAAAAAATTTTAGTGGTGAAAAGAATTCTAGAGGTGAAATAAATTTGAGGTGAATATAAAATATTAGTCACTTCTAAGCGACTGGTGAAAAAATATATGAAAATATATATGTAGTATTTACCGGTCGCTACTATAAAATTGTGCGAGGGCGGATCAATAAGTCCGTGACTTTTTTAAATGAAACACAGTTTTTAAAAAAAAAATATTTTACAACATAATCTCATTTTTATCTCAATACACTTAGTCCAACGTTTCTCCAATTGTTGTATTCCTTCAAAAAATATGATTTTTCAAGGTCCATAAAATATGAATTTGTTTGATCAATAATTTCATCGTTGAAGCTAAATCTCTTACCACCGAGCCATTTCTTTAGGTTTAAAAATAGGAAATATTCACTAGGGGCTAAATCCGGAGAATATGGCGGATGAGGTAACAATTCGTAGCCCAATTCATGAAATTTTGCCATTGAGACTACACACGACACACGATTACGTTTATGGTCAATTGAGAGCAAACGCGGCAACCATCTGGCAGACAGCTTTCTTAAATCCAACTGATCATTTTAAATCAAAACCACACTGCCATATGAAATGCCTATGGCATCGAAAATCTCACGCACTCTTACTTTTCGATCGGTCAACACCATATGGTGGATTTTTTTACATTTTCGGATGTATTGACCTCAATTGGCCGTCCAGAACGTTTGGCATCTTCTGTGCTTGTAAGGTCACAACGAAAGTCAGTAAACCACTTTTTTTCCCTTGAAATCGATGGTGCAGAGACCCCATAGTATTTATCAAGCTTTTCCTTGGTTTGACTGACGGTTTTTTTTTGTGCAAAAAAAATGTTTAATGAGCACTCGAAATTCCATTTAAAAAAAATTCACGAGTTTGTATGTTTTGAAAAGCTGCTAAACGCAAAATAAATGACGGAACTTGCAGGTGGTACTTGATGGGAACAGTGTTGCATTTCTTATAACTACGAGGAAAGTTCAAAAATTTACGGATTTATTGATCAGCCCTCGTACTAAATAACAGCAATTTGTATGGAAAATTTTAACCGCGGGACCGATTTTGTTCATTTTCAATACCAAACTGCTCTGAATGTACAATATTCTGGGTAAAAATAGGTACCCACGCTTGCGTCTTCGCATCGTGACAGACAGACGGACATCGCTAATCGACTTAAAATTGCATAAGGATCACGAATATATATACTTTATGAGGTCTTATACCTATATTTCGACATGTTACAAACGGAATGACAAACTAATATGGTGCAGAGTATAAAAATTACTAAATATTATTAATAAAGGGTGTCCCAAGAAGAACGCAATTTTTAAATCTGGCAACATTCGAAGTGTCATTGTTTGACATTTGAACAATTGTTATTGTTTGCTAGTAGAAGGTACGAGGTTAGTAAAAATGGAGCGCTACACGAATGAACAACGCATTCTCATTGTGAAATTGTTTTACCAAAATGGTGAAAGCTACAGTTCGCAAATTGCGATCAATTTGGGGTCACAATAATGCTCCAAAAGAGTCAACTGTAAAGAGATTAATGGATAAATTTGCCGAAACTGGGTCTGTTAGTGATGTAAAGACAACAACGCGCCATCGACCAGGTCGATCGACCGAAAATGTCGCAGCTGTACGTGATGATGTCGCTCAAACTCCATCCACCTCAATTCGACACCGAGCTCAGCAAATTGGTGTCTCCAAATCCACTTTGCAGCGAATTTTGACGAAAGATTTGCATCTTCATGCATACAAAGTTCAATTGACTCAGGAACTGAAGCCAGCTGACCATGGACAGCGAAGGGAGTTCGTTAATTGGGTATTGGAGAGACAACATGAAAATGCTGATTTTGCCGATAAAATCATCTTCAGTGACGAGGCCCATTTTCATCTTGACGGCTTCGTCAATAGGCAGAATTGTCGCATTTGGGGTGAGGAAAATCCTCGAGTGATTCACGAGAAGCAAATGCATCCTCAACGTGTCACTGTGTGGTGTGGTTTTTGGGCTGGAGGAATCATTGGACCTTTTTTTATGAAAATGAGGCAGGTCAAGCGCAAACAGTCAATGGAGTTCGGTATCGTGAAATGATAACCAGTTTTTTCTTGCCTAGAATTGAAGAAATGAATGTGGAGGCATGTGGTTCCAACAAGACGGCGCCACATGTCATACAGCCAGAGAAACAATTCAATTGCTGCATCAGTCATTTCCCGGTCGTGTTATTTCGCGTTTTGGAGATCAGAATTGGCCGCCTAGATCGTGCGATTTAACACCATTAGATTTTTTTCTTTGAGGTTTTTTGAAGTCGATGGTTTACGCGAATAAGCCGACGACGACTCAAGCCTTAAAAGAGGAAATTGGACGCTGCATTAATGAAATACCGCAGCATTCATGCAAAACGGTCATTGAAAATTTTATTAAAAGATCGCGTGCATGCCAGCAAAGCCGCGGCGGCCATCTGCACGATATATCGTTCCATACATAACCTCATTCTGTCTACTTTACGATATAATAAAGTTTCACGATTTTTTTTTTAAATATCTGTGTTTTATTTAAAATTTAAAAATTTCGTTCTTTTTGGGACACCCTTTGTTAGTAAACAATTACACATTTATTTTTTTATTAATTTTTTTTTTCAAAAAATATTTTAAACAAAATTATAAAATTGTAAAAACATAAACAAACTTCCTAATTCTGTTTTGAAATTTTTTAAGTAAATTTGTTGACTTTTTAGGGCAAATTTTAATTGTTTTAAGGCCTAATTTGTATAACAAAAAAAAAAGCCTTTTTAGTGCTATTTTTAGTAGATGTCCTGTTTTAAGACATAAGTGGGTATCTTCACCTCCCGATCCCTTTCTTTAATCTATGTAACATTTTAAGGCAATTTAAATTTGTAGGTGTAAGTTTCAATCATTAGAAATAAAATTTTCTTCAATATCCACGTTTTTAAAATTAGATTTTTTTTTGCTAATTTTTGCAAATCAATTTTCAAAAATTTGTAAAATGAATTCTGAAATTAGCAACAAAAATTTGTTAATACTCTATGAAAATTCTATAGTTTGTGAAATGTAAATAGCAAAGAAATTTGCTAAGAAATCATTTTTTTTACTAAAAATCAGTAAAAAAAAATAAAGAAGTGGGATTGAAAACCGTTTACAAATTTTTCTACTAACTTTTTTTTTCTGAGTGTAAATATGTAGGTCTAAGATCCTATAAAGCATATATAGTCTTGATCTTTTTGTAATTCTAAACAAGTAATGTCCGTCTTTTCGACCGTTGAAATGATGAAAACGAAAACAGGATTGATATTGCCAATAAGCAGTGAATGAAAATATGAAAGTACAAATTTGTCTATTTCAGTACAATTTCATAATACCACCCGGTGAATTCAACATTTTGTCTAAAGGTGAATAATACTTAATATTCACCTCAAGTTGTTTTCATCTCAAAAATAATTTTTCTCCCCAAAAAAAACAAATTTTACACATAAATTGCTTTCAAATCAAAAAAGTTTTTCACCACAAAAAAAATGCATCGCGGTTTATTATTATAAACTAATTATATCTTATTGTATGCAAAAATTTATAGGTATTGTTGTTCCGAAATATTTTAAAATTTTAAATTTAAGATCATATAATCAGTTAATCAGTTGTTGAAAATATAATTGTGATTTTTTGCATTTCTTTAAGAAATTATTCACGGTAGAATAAGAATTATTTTCAAAACAAAAAACTTGTATAAATTCATTTTGATCAGTTATTTTCTTTATTCACCCCTATAATTTTTTATCGACATATTCCATTAATTATTAAATAAAAATATTTTATTCCCTTTAAATTGTTACCAAAAAATTATAAGTTTAACCAAATTTGGTTTGATATCTTTTTTAAAATCTACTACAGGTTGGTTGAAAAGTTCCTGCGCTCACCAAGAGATGGCACTGTTAGCTCCAAACTATTTTTTCTCAAGTTGGTATAACTGTCCTGAGAATACATGCAAAGTTGCAAGTCATTCTGTCAATTCTTTCTTTGCTTACAAGCCATTTGAAGTTGACGTGTCATTGATTTTTTTTAATATAGAAAAAATTGAATATCGTACAGTCATTAGATTCTTAGTTTTGAAGGGTTTAAAAGCAAAGGAAATTTATGAACAATTGTTAGAAGTATATAAGAAGTCCTCACCTTCAAAACGCACCGTTGAATTTTGGGCTGGTGAATTTAAACGTGGTCGTACCAGCCTTAAAGACGATCCACAAGAAGGACGACCAAAAACTGCAACCACAGCAGAAATCATTGAGCAGGTACATAATATGGTTAGTGAAGATCCAAGTTTGACTAAGCGTGAAATTGCTAATGCCATAGGCATCTCAGACGAACGAGTACTCCATATTTTACATGAAGAATTACGTATGAAAAAACTGTTTGGAAAGTTAGTGCCGCACACATTAACAATTCAACAAAAACTGGATTGAAAACAAATTTCTCAGCGTAATTTGGAGCGTTTTAAGCCGAATAAAACCGACATCTTGCGTCGTTTTATAACTATGGATGAGACTTGGATCTACCACCATGATCCTAAATTGAAACAAGAACGTTTACAGTGGACTGAAGCTGGTTGTTTAGCTCCAAAGCAGGTGAAGTCACAACGATCAGCAAAGAAGGTTATGGCATCAGTTTTTTGGGATGCAAAAGGAATTTTGTTAATTGATTATCTTCATAAAGGTAAAACAATCAACTCTGAATATAATTGCAGCCTTTTGGATCAGCTGGATGAAAAAATTCGTGAGAAAAGACCTGGTTTAAAGAAGAAAAAAATAATTTTTTATCAAGACAATGCACCTGCTCACAAAAGTGTTTTGACGATGGCTAAATTCAAGGAATTAAAGTACGAATTGCTTGAACATCCACCGTATTCACCAGATTTGGCTCCCAGTGACTACTATCTCTTCAGAAATCTCAAACAATTCCTTCGTGGAAAGCATTTTTCGTCGAATGAAGAGGCCAGAGCAGCCGTAGACGGTTATTTTGCAGAGCTTCCGGAAAACCATTATAAGGATGGGATAAAATTATTGGATGATCATTGGAACAAGTGTATTGAGCTTCTAGGAGATTATATTGAATAAAAAAATATATTTCGTAACAAAAACAGTATTCTTTCATTTCGAGCGCAGGAACTTTTCAACCAACCTGTATAATCACAGCGCAAAAATTTATAATGCTAATTTTTAGTAATAACCTTCAAAATAAATAGAGATTTGCAAAAACTAACTAATATTAACATTTAATTATAAATAACATTAAATTATAAATATTTATTAAGCAAACCAGCCTATAAACAAAAAAAAAAGCTAACATTAGCAACTATTTAATTTGTTTTTTTTTTTATTTTCTTCTATATTTACAGTTTAATTTTAAACAGCCAACGTACCGAAAAACCAGTAATTGTATTAAATAAAAGTACAAATCAACAGTAACTACAACAACTACAACAACAACAACATTTGTATAGAAACGTTTGTTGTTGTTGTGTATTATATAAATTAAGTACAACATTTTTTCAACATGGCCAGCACAACATCGTGTGATTGTTTGGTGGGGGTGCCAAGTGGACCAACGCTGGCTTCAACATGTGGTGGCAGTGCATTTATGTTATTCATGGGTCTCTTAGAAGTATTCATACGTTCACAGTGTGATCTTGAAGATCCTTGCGGTCGTGCGAGTTCAAGAGTAAGTCATAAATTTTATTAAACAAAAATAACTGTTGCCACTGTAACAACTGAATTTGTATAAAATGTCCGTCTTTTCTTATAATTTTCATTTCACACTTTTAGTTTCGTTCAGAGCCTGATTATGAATATGATTTTGTAGTGATTGGTGGCGGCTCTGCTGGTGCTGTGGCAGCCGCACGTTTATCTGAAGTTGCTCAGTGGAAGGTGCTATTGATAGAAGCCGGTAAGTTATTTAGTTTATACTTCATATCAAATATGTATAAAATATTGGGAAATTTACAAATTTTGTTTGTACTTGTAACCGGTTTTTAAGCCGTTTACTTGATCTGACTTTTTTCTGACACCCATTTGTCGTCTTTTAACTTTATTTTTTATGACACTTTGGTGTCTTTTTGATTTTTGTGAAACCATGAGGAGTAGTATGACACCATAATTACTGCAGCGTCATGTTTTTTTTTCAAATCAGAAAATGTCATCTAATCACTAACCAAAAAAAAAATAAATATAGTATCGTATTGTTGTTTTATGGTAAAGTTTAGTGATATTCACAAATTTGGTCATGTAATTGTTAATATAAAATAAAATTTCGAAATTTGCTAATAATTTATATTGAGAAATCATCACATCAGGGCGCATTTAAAATTACATCAGGAATAAATAAAAAATTTTGTTATTTTTTTGTAACTTCTTTAAAAAATTGTTATACGAGTATAAAAACATTTTTTATATACAAACATTTCAATCAAAAAATTGTTAGAAATCGAATTAGAATTTTAACAAATATTTTGAATTACTTAGAATTCTGTAATAGTTTTTTCTGTTTAACAAAAAAATCTTTAGGCTTATCAGGTGCCTATAAGTTTCCTGAAAACTGTGTGTTTTTAGCTCCTATGGGGTCTGGTGGAACCCTATTTATCCCTTTCAGTAAAAATTTTAAAAATTTGCGAAATTGGTAGATGTAAAACAGGAATCTTCATGCTAAAAGAGGAATCTTCATGCTATATTTCAAGTTTTTAGCTCCTAGCTTTACTAGCTTTCCTGGTATCACAAGGAACTTTATAGTCTAAGTGAATCTGATTGGCAGGCTACCACATCTTCCTAACCTTGCTCCAGCTCCCAATATACCAAGGAACACATATTTTAAATATCAGGTCTCTAGACCAACCAGTTAGGTTTGGCCGGCAAGGGGAAAAGTTTTTCCTCTTTGTACTCCCATTTTACTGCAATCCTGGTGAAAATTCTTAAAGGTTTCTTACCAATAAAATAGATGTCTTTAAAAATGCCTGTCTCAGAAAAAAGGTTCAAAGGTTTAGAAGTTAGCTAGTGAGTAAGAGAGTAAGTTAGTGAATGAGTGTGCTAGTGAGTGAGTAAGCGAGTAAAGGAATGTCTGAGTGAGGAAGTGAGTGAGTAAGGGAGTGAATGGGTGAGTGAGTGTGTTAGTGAGTGAGTAAGTGAGTGAGTTAGTTTGTGAGAAAGTGAGTCAGTGAGTGAGTGAGTGAATGAGTTAGTGAGTGAGTGAGTGAGTGAGTGAGTGAGTGAATAATGAGTAATAAGTGAGCGAGTGAGTGAGTGAGTGAGTGAGTGAGTGAGTGAGTGAGTGAGTGAGTGAGTGAATGAGTGAGTGAGTGAGTGAGTGAGTGAGTGAGTGATTGAGTGATTGAGTGATTGAGTGAGTGAGTGAGTGTGAGTGAGTGAGTGAGTGAGTGAGTGAGTGAGTGAGTGAGTGAGTGAGTGAGTGAGTGAGTGAGTGAGTGAGTGAGTGAGTGAGTGAGTGAGTGAGTGAGTGAGTGAGTGAGTGAGTGAGTGAGTGAGTGAGTGAGTGAGTGAGTGAGTGAGAGAGTGAGAGAGTGAGTGAGTGAGTGAGTGAGTGAGTGAGTGAGTGAGTGAGTGAGTGAGTGAGTGAGTGAGTGAGTGAGTGAGTGAGTGAGTGAGTGAGTAAGTGAGTGAGTGAGTGAGTGAGTAAGTGAGTGAGAGAGAGAGAGTAAGTGATTGAGTACATAGATCCCATTCTACGGATCTTAAATGTTAGTCATAATTGATGAAAAACAAATTTTAGAAATAGAACTGATTCTACGTTGGAGCTATAAAAGCGGCTGGATTTAGGATAATTTCAAACAAAAATCATCTTTTTTAGAACTGACTGTAAAATGGGTTATAAATCCAGGAAAATTTTTTACAATTGGTTCCCAACAACTACAAGTTTTAATAGAACCGATTATGGATTCCATTCCGCGAAACTTAAATGTAAGATGACGCTGATGGAAAACAAGTTTTATAACTAATTTTATAGAATTCGGTTTTACTTTGGAGCTATGGAAGCTGATGCTTTTGAGATAAATTGGGATAATTTTAATTTATATCAGGACTGAAATGCACTTTATCAGGCGTTGCTCAAAAAAAATATATATGACCTCCTCTGGAATAAAAAAAGAAAATTTTGTCCTATATTCCACTTTTAGAGCCAGGGCCCGTGAGGCCTCTCAGGGTCCAAAAGCTGGTATGCGTAGTAACATATAAGTGTGGGTACTCAAATGAAAGTAAATTTCTCAGGATCTCAAATATAATTTTGTTTCACAATCCATGGTATGTGGCTCCCTCGAGGTATATTTAAGACCCAACGTTGGGGTCCCAAATAAGATCAGTTTATTAAAAAAAATAAAATATATGACCCCCTCTGTAATAAAAAAAAAGAAAACTTTTTTTTACCAATTTTTGGATCCTGGAGGGCCTTAACAGGTCCCGATCCCAAAAATGGAAGATAAAAAAAAATTATTTTTTTATAACAGAGGGGTTCATTGTATTTTATTTTTTTTTTTTAATAAAACACATTTTTTCGGGATCCCAAAGGGGTCTTTAATGGATCTAGAGGAAGCCACATACCATGGATCGTGAAAAGAATGCATATATTTTTTTCAGTATCCACACTTATATCTTACTGGAGGGCCTCACAGGCCCTCAGAGCGGGTTATTTTTTTGTGCATTTTTGCCAAAATCAGCGCTGTAGAATAAGTTATGAGGGAAAGAAGCTTTTCTACCAAGGACTATGTTACAATGTATTAAAAGTTTTGCTACTTGGGCATCAGTATAGTAGGCTGAGTGGCTTTTTGTCTTAATGGTTTTATAATTGGACCGACGATTTTAACTCTGCACATCCTATTGTTACATAGTCCTTGATTTTACTGTATATTTATAGCATTAAAACAAAAGACTTAAGACACAAACTATATATCAAATTTATTTTGGGTTTATTAACAAATTGATCAACATAACAAATAACAAATCTCCAATAAAAATGTATTTTATAAATATTACCTGTAATATGTCAAATAATGTCAATTGTTAATTAATTTCATGTTATAAAACCAACACTGTGACTTCTATTATTCAATTTTGTATGTCAAAGTTGCGGATATTGATATTATTGTTGCTCATGGATAAACATCTACAAAAATAACACGCAATAAATGTTTTAATAAATTTATTGTACATATTTTGTATTTTATTTGTTACGCCTTTAGTATTTTTTCTTTTATAATTTATTTAACACATTTGAAAAAAGCTAAAAAAGATATTTAATGTTGGTAATAAATTATATTATTGTTTCAAGTTATTAAATTAAATACTTTAACAAAAAAATATAAATATAATTTTTTATATTATTTTCTTTGTAATATTTTTTTAAAATTTACACGCAAATAAATTTAGGTCATATAATTGCTAATTGTTTTTCTAACTAACTAAAAAATAAAAAAAAAACTAAAGGAATGTGTTTACCAATTACGAAAATAGTATGAACGATATAAACTGACAATTTACTTTTGCTAGAAAAAAAGGAAAACAAAATTTTCGTTACTTTATATTTTGTTTAGATAATTTTCGTAATTTATATAGGGCTGAATTTAAAAAATAAAACAATTGCTTGTAATTAAGCTTTCATTTAGCAACTAAGCATTAGAGATTGTATTCAATAATTTATTTTAATTATAAATTTAAGTCACATCATTTATATTAAAATGTACAGTACCAACCTTATGAAAGCTCTATTGTAAAAAAATATCTACAATTATGAGAAAAAAAACTTAAAAGAAAATGTTTTATTTTAATTGTATCTTTTAAAAACAAAGTTTATAATGGAAATTACATAGAAAGTGTTTTCTACAAATTAAATATATAATTTTTTAATTTCATATCAAATAATATTGTAATTTTCTTAAATATCGTAATTATTGGTGTTAATACAGCATTTTGTAATAAGTTTTTTTTGCAAAAGAAAGCAATTTGTGTGTGTGTGTGTGGCTTAATGAGAAAATGAAAATGTGTATTAATTTTAGATTTTAATTAAATATTTAAAACATACACCGATTTCTTGTTTAACAAATCTTGGTGATTCCAACGAAAAACAATAATTCGCACTTCAACAATTTTTTTCTTGTATTTTTTTTATTTAAACCAAAATTAGTTTTATTTTAAGGCCTTAAATTGAGACATCAGTGTATGTTCATACTCTATATATTATAAAGGGTGTCCCAAGAAGAACGCAATTTTTAAATTTTAAATAAAACACAGATATTAAAAAAAAAAATCGTGAAACTTTATTATATCGTAAAGTAGACAGAATGAGGTTATGTATGGAACAATATATCGTGCAGATGGCCGCCGCGGCTTTGCTGGCATCCACGCGATCTTTTAATGAAATTTTCAATGACCGTTTTGCCAATTTCCTCTTTTAAGGCTTGAGTCGTCGTCGGCTTATTCGCGTAAACCATCGACTTCAAAAAACCCCAAAGAAAAAAATCTAATGGTGTTAAGTCGCACGATCTAGGCGGCCAATTCTGATCTCCAAAACGCGAAATAACACGACCGGGAAATAACTGATGCAGCAATTGAATTGTTTCTCTGGCTGTATGACATGTGGCGCCGTCTTGTTGGAACCACATGCCCTCCACATTCATTTCTTCAATTCTAGGCAAGAAAAAACTGGTTATCATTTCACGATACCGAACACCATTGACTGTTTGCGCTTGACCTGCCTCATTTTCATAAAAAAAGATCCAATTATTCCTCCAGCCCAAAAACCACACCACACAGTGACACGTTGAGGATGCATTTGCTTCTCGTGAATCACTCGAGGATTTTCCTCACCCCAAATGCGACAATTCTGCCTATTGAAAATGGGCCTCGTCACTGAAGATGATTTTATCGGCAAAATCAGCATTTTCATGTTGTCTCTCCAATACCCAATTAACGAACTCCCTTCGCTGTTCATGGTCAGCTGGCTTCAGTTCCTGAGTCAATTGAACTTTGTATGCATGAAGATGCAAATCTTTCGTCAAAATTCGCTGCAAAGTGGATTTGGAGACACCAATTTGCTGAGCTCGGTGTCGAATTGAGGTGGATGGAGTTTGAGCGACATCATCACGTACAGCTGCGACATTTTCGGTCGATCGACCTGGTCGATGGCGCGTTGTTGTATTTACATCACTAACAGACCCAGTTTCGGCAAATTTATCCATTAATCTCTTTACAGTTGGCTCTTTTGGAGCATTATTGTGACCCCAAATTTATCGCAATTTGCGAACTGTAGCCGCAAAACTTTCACCATTTTGGTAAAACAATTTCACAATGAGAATGCGTTGTTCATTCGTGTAGCGCTCCATTTTTACTAACCTCGTACCTTCTACTAGCAAACAATAACAATTGTTCAAATGTCAAACAATGACACTTCGAATGTTGCCAGATTTAAAAATTGCGTTCTTCTTGGGACACCCTTTACAAATAGTGGCCAACATATTCATTAATAAATTGCGCTTTCAATGTAGTTTGTTTTTCTTTTCTTCAAACATTAATTCTTAATAGTCGATAAGCAACCACATTGTATGGTCGGTCGGTCCATTAATTTATAAATTTTGTAATTTGTTCATTATTTCTTATAGTTTATTAGGTAAGAAATAAAATATTAAAAAAATACACACAATATCTCTCTCTATGAATTATTAAAATAAACACTTGGAAGTTGTTCAACTTTATAGTTTACCCATAAACTACGCATTGATTGATTTTGTTGGGAATTTTTATTAGTAAACTTCATTTTTTTGAAAATGGTAGGCAAATAGTCACAACTTAAATGTCTTATTTAAGCACTTAAGAGAACATTTTAAATATTTAAAATCATTTTTAAACTAGAAGGCCCTTTTTAATACTCTTTAAAATCCTAAATTATAAATAAAAATATACCAAAACTTTTAGTCACAATTTTTTTTATCTGAAATCAGTAATATTTTTTCAAATAATAAAAATTTTTAGAACTGTTTATAAACAACAATATTAGTAAAAAAAAAACAAGTAAAAAAGGCTAAATTTGCCTGTGCGAAATTTTAATTTTGATACAAATAATATAAAAAAACTTTTTAAGTAAAATTATGTAAAAACATGTAAAGGTGAAAAACTTTTTTAGATGTGAAAAAAACTTTTTGGTCGAAAAAAAATTTAGAGGTGATATAAAAAATTTTGAGGTGAAAAAATTTTTTGTGGTGAAAAAAAATTTTAGTGGTGAAAAAATTTTTGAGGTTAATACAAAATATTTACTTCTAAACGTCTGGTGAAAAAAATATGAAAAATATGTTATGTACCAGTCGCTACTATGAAATTGTACTAAATTTGTATGGGCAATTTAGAGGCACCTTTACATTTCACTGGTTTCTTTAACCATGGACATTTAAAAGCATAGTTGGCAAATACTCAATTTCGTTACTTTCTAATGGGGACTAGCTCTGCGGCAGAATATGCCTAATGGAGAGAATGCACTTTCTGATGCGTCACGTATTAATAAATAGTTGCAACGAATGTTCTTTCTTTAAAAAATTAAAGTGTGTGTCTAATGGAGAGAATACAGCAAAGAAATTAATTTGTTAAACAAAGAACATGAGTGGTAACTATTTGTCAATAGATGGCCCATCAGAAGTTGCATTCTCTCCATTATGCATATTTTGCTGTAGAGCTTGTCTCCATTAACCATATTGTGCTACAATATGCAGTTGAGTATTATTGATTTTCTATTTTCTTAGTAACATAAATAAATATTTGCCAAAAACTATGAAAAATATATATTTTATGTGCATATTATACCTTAATTTTTTAAATCAATATTCATTTAGATGTTTAAGAGCACAATATTGCACTTTATTCATGTGCATCCCAATCCAATCCCTCAATTCTCAAAAATACATATACAAATGGAATAAAAAAATACTATTTTCCTTTATGAAAATTTTTTTTTGACATACAAATGTGAAACAAATGCCTTTATTAAGTCAAGCATTTGAAAAATTTACTTTAAAATTATGTAATAAGTCTACTAGCAACATCTGAATGTATTATAATTTAAAGTATGTAGTTTATTTAATATTGTTGGTAAATAAATTAATTGAAAGCCTAATACAAGGCTATATCGCCATGGGGCAGGGTATAGTTTTACTGTGATTCTGCGCCACCTATTCAAAAGTAGCGGCACTAAAGCAATTATACATTTTGCTCTTTCTTTATATATAAATGTCTTTGGTTACAAAAACAAAAAATACATTTTATGGAATGAAACGAAAAACCAACAAAACTTAACAGAAAAAAATAGATACAGAAAAATTCTACCAATTTGGAAAATTTAGAGATACCTTAACATTTTCACTCATAACTTTTGAACCGCTGGACCGATTTTGCTCATTTTCAATACCAAACTGCTCGGAAGGATGTTCAATAATCTGGGTAAAAAAGGCACCCCCGCTTCGCGTCGTGATCGCCATTTTAACAGACAGACAGGGGGACATCGCTAAATCGACTTAAAATTTCATAAGGATCACGAATATATATACTCTATGGGGTCTTAAACCTATATTTTGACATGTTACAAACGAAATGACAAACTGATATACCCTGACCATATATGGTGAAGGGTATGAAAATTAACTAAGGACTAATAAATAGTTTTGTCTTTTTTATACCCTCCACAATACATCAGTTTTTTCCTTTAAACTTGTTAGTAAAATAAAAAATAATTACAATTAAGCACTGTAAGATGCGATGAATGTTGATGAAGGTCGTAGCTGACGGCAAAATCTATTATATAAGTTTGATGTCTAATAACTTTTTCTGTGTATTAATAAACAATTATTATTCAAACTAAAAAATTGTCCATACAGTTACAAGAATTTTATGAACTTCACACACACACATAAAGTCATTCAGAAAAGATGTGTTTGTAGTATGTGGGTCTACATTTTGTGGATTACAAAACAAAAAAAAAAACTAAAGCTGAAATAATTTCAAATAAATGAATAATAACACTGTACAACAATTTAAAGTTTCCCCCTTTGGCCTGTTCGTGCAGCATATCGGTATATGAAACTATGTGTTCTTTACATCTGAGGTGTAGGGTATGTTCAACAACTTTGTATAAAATATTAATACAAATATTTTTGTAAAATATATTAACCCTCTAACTCCCCCAAATAATGGTAATTCTTGGCTCTATTCTAACAAATAGTAAAAAAACACCCCTAAGAAGGGGGAGGACGGGAATAAAATGTTCTACAAAAATGTTTGCCAGTCAAATTTATGATAGATCATCAGATTTCTAGTAAAATTTTGTGATGACCTACATAATACGAGGGCGGATCAATAAGTCCGTGACTTCCCTCGTAGCTATATGGAATGCAACAATGCTCCCATCCAGTTCATAGACTACAGTCAAATTTTGAGCAAGTTCCTTCATTTACTTTGCGTTTAACAGCTGTTTAAAACCTACAACCTCGTGGGTTTTTTAAAAAATGGAAAAAAGTGAATTTCCAGTGATCATTAAACATTATTTTTTGCGAAAAAAAACCAAGGAAAAGCTTTATAAATACTATGTGGACCATCGATTTCAATGATAAAAAAGTGGCTTACTGACTTTCGTTGTGGCCTTACAAGCACGGAAGATGCCGAACGTTCTGGAAGTCTACACCCAAAACAATTGAAAAAATTCACGATCGGAGATTGAATTTGCGATAGATTGTGAAAGACATAGGCATCTCACATGGCTCAGTGGTTTCAATTTTGAACGATCACTTAGGTATTATAAAGCTTTTCGCAAGATGGCTGCCGCGTTTGCTTATACTCGACCACCAACGGAATCGTGTGACAGCTCCCAGTGACTATTTCCTATTTCCGAACCTAAAGAAATGGCTCGGTGGAAAGAAATTTAGCTCCAACGATGGAATTATTGATCAAACAAATGCCTATTTTATGGACCTCGAAAAAATCATATTTTTTTTGGAAGGGATATAAAAATTGGAGAAACGTTGGACTAAGTGTATCGAGCTAAAATAAGATTATATTGAAAAATATTTTTTTTTTTTACAAAAAAAATTGTGTTTCATTCAAGTCCATCTGACTAGAAATTTATCATCGTAAATAGGCTTATATTAACTTTTTTTTTTGTACATAATTACAAACACACACAGATGTATATATTTTTATTTTATATGTGTGCATGTGTATTTGTATAATTTCTTTTAATTTTTGTTGAAATAATTTTGTAATTAAACAAACTATTTTGATAAAAAAAAACAAAAAAAACGATTATTTGAATTTCTTTTTTAAAAAACAAAAACATCAAATTTCATATTTCATATTTAACAAAAAATATTAACTTCTACTGAAAGTCTGTATTTTTTTAGTTAAAAAATATATTTCTATGAATTTCAATTGACTTCATTTAAAAACAAACTTTACGCATTACTTTTTTAATAAGATATATTGTGAGTGTAGAAAATAATATTTAATTTGTTTGAACATATTCTTTGTTTTTTAATTATATTTTTATATCAAAATGCTGTTTTTTTTTCTTACAAATTCTAAATCGTAGTCTAAACTGGGGATAAATATGTTGACATAAATTGCAGTAATTGGCAAAATTACATTATCTCTAGAATGGACCATTCTATTTGTAATATATTTATTGCCGGAATATATGTCGCAATAATTCTCCGGCAATATTCGTTAGCAATTATTGTTAAGATAAAACGTCAAACTAACTGTGATTTTCGTTTGACAATTATAAAAAAGACGACACAAATAAAACAAAAACAAAAATAATAGAAAAACAGCAAAAAATTATTATTTTATTTTAATTTATATTAATGGAAAATTCTTTTACTTTTCTTTGATCTTCTTGGTTTGTGTATTATTTTAAATTGAGCTTAAGATCTTTTTGTTTATAAAAATTAATTATAAATATTTATTTATCCCAATATTAATCATATAATTACAAATTATATCCTAACACCCTAACCGGACACTAGCAACGAAGGCTCGTATCGGCTCATTGTAGCGAAAACAGACCAGAGCCTCTGGTGGGAATCGAACCCACGACCCCCGCACTGATAAGCGGAAAATAAATATTAAATTTAAAGGAATTAAATAAATTTTAACAAATTATAAAGAAAAAAAGAAAAATATAACAAATTTTTTTTTTACAATTGTACCCTGTAGGAAATGTCGATAGTGAAACTGTACTGATTCACTATTGACTTTGTCACCAGTACTACTGACTAATAATGCCCCAGTCGACGCTTTCTGCTGTATACATTTAACATGTGTGTGCCATTGCGAATCTACACAACTATTGACTAGGTGTTGACATTGGAACCAGAGATTCACTAGTACATTTTAGTAATTCTAGTCTACACTTTTGGAACTTTTTACTAGATTTCCACACTAGGAAGGAAATAAGATTAAACAGGTGCATTTATTTTGTTAAATTAGATATATTATTAATAAAAATTTGTTTATAAATTTCATTAAAGTAAAAAAAATGTTCGTGCAAATTTAATTTTGGATTAGACAAATCTTTAAAAGACTGCACAAAATTATCCACAGGCTCCGTAAAATCTTCATCAGGCACCACAAAATCTCTAGAGTTGCAATTTTCACTAAAAATTGTTGCGTCTTTCTTGTTATTTTTATTTTTATACAAAATTGATTTTTTTTTTCCCACAAGTTTTTTGTAATTTCTTTTGCTCATTATATATTTTGTTCAAATTTGTGTATTCAACTTTTAAATTCATTTTTTTTTTTATATTTTTGTTAAAAACATTAATTTTGCATGCATCTATGTCACCAAAAAGTCACCCAAAATAGTCGACAAAAGTGGTGACTTGTAGACACTTGACCCCAGGCATCCTACAGGGTATTTGCAAGTAATCATAGAAGAACATTTTCCTTGAATTTTTTTTTGAATATGAGTTAACATTAATACGTCTTATCATACTCTTAACATTAGCTCGACAACTAGCAATTTTGTGCCGTTAGTCTGCCCACACATTTAACTTATTGCTAAGATTTTTATCTCTAATATAAAGGGTGTCCCAAGAAGAACGCAATTTTTAAAAAAAAATCGTGAAACTTATTATATCGTAAAGTAGACAGAATGAGGTTATGTATGGAACAATATATCGTGCAGATGGCCGCCGCGGCTTTGCTGGCATGCACGCGATCTTTTGATGAAATTTTCAATGACCGTTTTGCATGAATGCTGCGGTATTTCATTAATGCAGCGTCCAATTTCCTCTTTTAAGGCTTGAGTCGTCGTCGGCTTATTCGCGTAAACCATCGAGTTCAAAAAACCGCAAAGAAAAAAATCTAATGGTGTTAAATCGCACGATCTAGGCGGCCAATTCTGATCTCCAAAACGCGAAATAACATGACCGGGAAACAACTGATGCAGCAATTGAATTGTTTCTCTGGCTGTATGACATGTGGCGCCGTCTTGTTGGAACCACATGCCCTCCACATTCATTTCTTCAATTCTAGGCAGGAAAAAACTGGTTATCATTTCACGATACCGAACACCATTGACTGTTTGCGCTTGACCTGCCTCATTTTCATAAAAAAAAGTCCCATGATTCCTCCAGCCCAAAAACCACACCACACAGTGACACGTTGAGGATGCATTTGCTTCTCGTGAATCACTCGAGGATTTTCCTCACCCCAAATGCGGCAATTCTGCCTATTGACGAAGCCATCAAGATGAAAATGGGCCTCGTCACTGAAGATGATTTTATCGGCAAAATCAGCATTTTCATGTTGTCTCTCCAATACCCAATTAACGAACTCCCTTTGCTGTCCATGGTCAGCTGGCTTCAGTTCCTGAGTCAATTGAACTTTGTATGCATGAAGATGCAAATCTTTCGTCAAAATTCGCTGCAAAGTGGATTTGGAGACACCAATTTGCTGAGCTCGGTGTCGAATTGAGGTGGATGGAGTTTGAGCGACATCATCACGTACAGCTGCGACATTTTCAGTCGATCGACCTGGTCGATGGCGCGTTGTTGTCTTTACATCACTAACAGACCCAGTTTCGGCAAATTTATCCATTAATCTCTTTACAGTTGACTCTTTTGGAGCATTATTGTGACCCCAAATTGATCGCAATTTGCGAACTGTAGCCGCAAAACTTTCACCATTTTGGTAAAACAATTTCACAATGAGAATGCGTTGTTCATTCGTGTAGCGCTCCATTTTTACTAACCTCGTACCTTCTACTAGCAAACAATAATTGTTCAAATGTCAAACAATGACACTTCGAATGTTGCCAGATTTAAAAATTGCGTTCTTCTTGGGAAACCCTTTAGATGGGGAGTTACTGGCAAAAATTTATCCAGTAAGAACCAGTAAGTTCTCCTACATCGAACTGTCACTTTACTCTTTATTATTGTTCTCTCCTTACTGTAAACAAACACCATCCTTCCAGTAAAAACTTTGTACGAATTTTTACAAATTTTTATATAATATATTTAAATATTTCATTAGTACAAATTAGTCAACTTCTTAGTTTAAAAAAATGTATAATTTAACAATCGACATATTCTTTATATTGTTCTTTTTTCTTATTTTTTTTTTTTTTGGTGTTTGTTTTCATTAATGACTATAATAACTCTTTATTTAATTTTAAAATCCCACGATGTGTTTCCCCATAAATTTGTCTGTTTGTCTGTCTAATTTATTTAAATTGTATATTATTTTTTGTTTTTGCTATTTGCTGTGAATTGTTTAAATGTTTAAATTAAATTGTTCTTTTGACAGTTAAAATCAGCAGGTATGTCATTGATAATTTTATTGGTATTTCTAAAGCTTCCGTTATTTTAAATAATAGTTTTAAAAAAAAAAAAAAAGTGAACAATTTTAGGAAAAATTTAAAATGAATCATTGAAATTAAATAGTTTTTATTTATAGTTTAACAAAAAAAATAAAAGATTTTATAAAATTATACCTACTGTATGTAAGGATTAACTGCTAAAATACAGTTATAGTTTGAAAAGCCCTTCAAATTAATACTGTTTTTAATAAAATATGTATAACACTAACGAAATAACTAAAATACTGTTACCCTTAAATTATAGTTAGCAGAATAATTTAAAATTGCATCACTAATGCCCTATAAAAATAGTTTGTAGGTTAAAACAACAGAAAATGCTATTTAAAAGAAATAAAATTGTATTTAAAACCCGGTCTACATAATTTTCATTAAAATCAAATGGTTTTGTTAATATATTTTGAAATGTTGTTTTTAACAACTGAAAAATTAGTATAAAAAATCAAGACATAATTCGAAGCTTTAATTTTACTTAAAACTGTTCTTTCCAAATTTCAGAATTTTAACATTTTACAAAAATTTTACTGGATTTTAATAATTTTTTTTTTCATATTAAATTGTATAATAAAAATCACACAATTAACTTATTTATATTTACCTATAAAATAAATAATTATGACAAAATGTAGTGTTGGAGTTTTGTATACCATTAGGTGACTAAACTCAAAAAGAGGCTTAACTGGTTGCCCCAAATTAAATAAAAAAATATTAAAAATACAAATTATTATGTGTATTAGGGATATAACTTTTAAATAAAATTTTGCAAATATGGTTATAACTTCAATGTGCTTTAAAATAGTATAAAGAAAACTTGATTTATGTTTTACAATTTAAATAAAGTTAGCCCTGGAAATGCAAAAAATTTTGCTCAGCTTTTTTTCGAGATATTTGGATTTTTTTTTCGGTTTGGGAATAATTTTGGCTAAAGTCGAGAGTTTAGTGAAAATATTGTGTAAAATCTCAAGATTTCCTATACAAATGAAATTCATGAGTTTTGTAAGAAATCTCTCCTAAATCTCGCATATTTGGAGACTTTTACAGTATACAACACAGGGTTTCGTTTATTTTGTAGAATTTTTACATGAAAAAGTGGCAACACTGGTCAACAGCTGACAAAAAAAAATAACCTTAAACTATCACAAAATAATGCAAGAAAGTAAAGGCACATTTAGCCGACCGTAAATGTATATGTAAATGTATCAGCTGATATTTTTTGCTATACGAAAAGCTATGCAAATGCTTACCCGACTGAAATGGTACGTAGTCGGTAACGTCTCAACCTACTGAAAACAGAATTTCAATACGAGGTTACGTGACAGATGTAACCATTGATGGTAAATTTTAAAGCAAACATAAGTGGGGCACAAAAACCCTTTTTAAGTAATATTTACTCTTTTGATATTTAAAGCTTTTAAGTTGTTAATCTTCTTTTTATACACGAAATATTTGATAAATTAAGTTGCCTGTGTCAATTGTTTTCTAAATGAAATCTAACAAGAGACTTTGATAATCCTTTCAGGGTATTTGATGCAAAAGTTTTTTGATAATATTAACATATTAACGTTCATACCCAGCAAAAATGAAGCTGCCAAAGAAGTAATGAAAGCATCACTACTATGGCAAAGCATCACTTCTTTTCTGATGGTTTCATCGATGAATTTAACATTGTCGTGTCATAGGATGGAAGTATTCATATGTAGCTACTAGCATTACTCATACTTTACTATAAGGAAGAAATGACGATGCAATGATTAGATATTCTGATGCATAAGTGGAAAATGTTCATATACTTTGCAGTATTTAAGCTTTGATGAAAATTTAATTCATAAGAATGCAGAAAAATAAGATTAAAGAAGCGAAATTTATGCACTTATATACAAATACTCTTTATTAAAACAAATAAATAATTATGCATTAGTGAAAAAGCATTTTTAAAACATTTTTCAAAAATTTTAATAAATATTTAGACAAATTTTAAAATATTTTTGGATAATTTAAAAACTGGTTGTACAATTTTGAAACATTTTTAGACAATTTTAAAATATTTTGGAAGAATTTTAAATAATTTTAAAACATTTTTGGGCAATTTGAAATAATTTTTACACAATTTTAAAATTATTTTGATAAATTCTGAACTAAAACTGGAAATGGTGTAATGTTAAATAATAAACACAATGCAAAAATGCACAGATTGCGTCGTCATAAATATTTAAGGCTGAAAAAATGCAAATGACAGGCCCGCTAGTATCAATTAAAGGTCAAAAAAATCAGTTTTTCTTGATTTTTCAAAACTTTCATAAAAATTACAAAACTGCATAAATTCTAACCCTCATGAAATTTTAAACTAAAATATAAAAAATGATTTAATAAAAAATTTAAAAAGTTCATCAGAACTATTTTCTCAATTTGAATAAATGCTTTAGATTAAAAAAAAAAAAAAATATACGATATACTATAACTTATGCTTTAGAAGTAATGAAGAGTGATATTTTAAGATATGCATCGGGTTTATGTTCAGATCACTGCATTTGAAATATGAACACATGAATTCTTATGGAAGTGCCTTAGAATAACAGCAAAAAATCATAAAAGAATGTCAAGTGAAGTTTAGGAAGCAATGAAAGAAGTTGTAGTCACGGAATGACTACAATTTTTTTTACTGGGTATATACATATTCTTAAAGAATTGCAAAATAATGGTATAAGTACATGCGTACAATGTTTGTAAGCACGTTCGTAATCAAAAAGAATTAAAACAATTGTAACAAAGATTGTAATAAAGTAATGAAAATGGCACTTTATAAATAAAAAAATAACGATGTTCAAAATAAATAAAATTACTTATTTTTAGGCATTAGATATGTAATGAATGTATAAAATTTATTTTTAGCTTTGCTCATAAAAGTTATAACAATTTTAAAAAGTTTACAATAGTGAATGGTACCATCTTAATAACTTTGGTACTTTTTTCACAAACCCACAAATAATGCAAACACACTGAACTACCATCAATGTTTCGAACAGCTGTATTACTTTTTGTTTAAATTTTTTAAAGAAATAAATGCAGTCGCACCAAATGCAAAACCACCAAACTGAAATATTTTTTATAATTGTAAAACATCGATCCAGAATTTGGAGGGCACTTAATGGCTATATGCTTGCCGTCTATAGCACCCACGCAATTTGGCATATTTCATAAAGCATTGAAGTCGTTTTCAATGTCCCTGAAACTGTTTTTTTGTTGGCTCGCTTAGGTAAAGTGGCGACAAAATACGCCACAATGCCCCACATGTTTCTAGCACAATGGCTCGGATAGTAGATTTTCCGAGCTTGTGGCTCCAACCTATAGACTGTAGGGAACATCCATGTCCCAAATACCTAAAAAATAGTTTATATGTTTAAACAAACTTCATGGATATACATTATTATAAATCACATCTTTCTTACAATAAGGTAATTGAAAGTCGATCTTCTGGTCCAATTCGTTGCCTCGGCTTAATAAGTTCTTCACGAACCATACTAAAAAATTCCGTCAAATAACTCTCGAGGCATACGCGTGTGTATAAAAATCTGTTCTTCATCACTTTTTTTATATGTAGATCGAAAAACTTTTTTATTCTAACCACTAATGATATAGTCTTTATGTATGGGTCGAACACCCCACCTTCTCACTCGGCGTTTATGATTTTTCTTTCTATTAATATATATTTTACGCAAAAGGTTTAAACTGATGAACAAATCCACGCTATCAATTTTCGGTAAATAAAAGGCAAAAAATTAAGATTAACGCGTGTGTATAAAAATCTGTTCTTCATCACTTTTTTTATATGTAGATCGAAAAACTTTTTTATTCTAACCACTAATGATATAGTCTTTATGTATGGGTCGAACACCCCACCTTCTCACTCGGCGTTTATGATTTTTCTTTCTATTAATATATATTTTACGCAAAAGGTTTAAACTGATGAACAAATCCACGCTATCAATTTTCGGTAAATAAAAGGCAAAAAATTAAGATTAATGGCGGCTTAAAACAAATTACTAATTTGTGTGTAAACACAAACTTTTTTTGCTTATGTCAAAAACACATGACACGATTTTAGACATTCTATAATCGCAATTACATTTACGGTACGTCCACATTTACTTTACATCTACGTTTTCAACGTTCGGCTAATGGAGCCTTAATTATTAAAAGCATAATAAAAAGAAATTTAAACCCAATAAAAATGTGTTACTAATCAACAAAAATTATTGCGTGCTTATATTTTTTTCTTTCGGCAAAGTAAGACAATGAAGAAAGCTTTGGAATTTACCAGTTTTCCTCCCCCCAATATATTGAAAATTTTAACTTTAGCTTGTAGTTCTAACAGAAAAATAATGAATAAAGTGCTTTTTAGAAGAATAAAGTGCTTTTTATTGGTTTTTATGTTGGTTTTTTCAAAAAACTGTGTTTTTCAAATCGAAATCTCGCTAAGTGCAAATGTAAAGGTCCACATTTCTATGCGAGATTTCCATTAAAATCTCGGCATTTAAAACATATGTAAACAAAACTTTTAAATGAAAGTTAAAATAAACAATACACATGAAAAGCCGTTTATTTTTAAAGAGTTATTTTTTCGGATTTTGTAGTTAATTTGCTGCCGGTTACAAAACGAAATAAAGGAAAAATCCATAATTTTTAAGGATTTTGTAGCTTATAAGATAGTTGACACGGAAAAGAAATTAATAAAGAAAATATCATTTATTTTTACGGATTTATAGTTAGTTTATTGACAGTTAAAATAAATAATAATATCATTTAATATTTATTGTAAGTTTATTTTATTTTATTTATTGTTAAGGAAATTCGATTTATTTATTTTCATTTAGTTTAACAAACAGTAATTCGGATATGCCAGCCTTATTACTATAGAAAATTTCAACAGTGTTTATTATTTGCAATATAAAAATAACTCGATTTATTTAAAGGAAATAAATCGAGAATTTTAAAAGGTAAAATCGTAACATTCGTATTTATAACTAAATTATCAGCACATATAATATAAATGGAGTTAATTTTATTATATAAAAATTAATAATAGGTTCTTTTGAATTAAATGAAAAGTTAGTAGTCCAGTTTTTAAGCAATTTTAAATTTATGTGTAATTAACATTTTCAGTTAATTTAAACTACAAACTACAATATTTTGAGTGTAGTACATTTTTATTGGGTTAAAATTTATTTTTATTGTGTTTTTAATAATTATATTATTTGATTATTTTGTGATATTTTTAGTTTTCTTTTTTTTGCCACTGCCACAACTGAGTTTTATCACATCATGTCGTGTGCAAATTTAAGTTATACCCCTATATACATATTTATCAAGATAATCAAGATTTCATTTAATTTAAAATGTATAACAAATATTTCTGTGTCAGGAGTACACAAACGCATGTATATTAGGGTGGTTTTTTTAATATTCAAATTCAAAAGAGTACGGGTCGGAATAATATCAGATCTTAAATAAATAAGATTAAAATTTTCAGCAAATCGGACCACACTGCAAATCAAAAAAAAAAATTATATTATATTGCAACACTTAATTTTTAATTATATATATGTTCCTTTCTCTCCTCGAGGGAGCATAGGGCCATATGAATTGTTAATTATGCTGAACACTAAAAATGCAAACGAAATTCAAATCGCGCAAAGCATTTTCAAGATATCTTTAAAAGATTGCAAAAAATGGTCTATAATTGGATATAATTAAAAATATTTCGAAAGACCTCCGTCTGATTTGAATTTAGTTTTCATACTCATCATACCACAAAAAATTACAAATGATGTGTTATAATCAAAAATCATTTAAGGCAAGAAAAACCAAAGTTAATAAAGTGGGGAGTGTTGCCACCTAAAAGTTGCATCCCACTGGTTAGTTTATATATAATAAAAATACATGGTGGAAAGGTAACTAGTAGCAACACATTTCCCCTTAAATTCAAATTTGTTTCTCTAGATGGTCTACTCTTTTTGTTATAAGCAGTAATGCCACATGCTATAAATCTAAAAATTCCCTTTTTCGCGTACACCCAAAAAACTTTTCTGTACTCCATAAATGCATTGAATTTAACAAAAAAAAACTACTATTTTCAATTTAAAATCTAATTCATAATTGATAAAAATTGAATTTAAGGAAAATAAGACTGTTGACAGAAGGGCAAACAATACAATTCTTTTCCAAATCGTGGGAATTTTAAAACGAAATTTGGTATAGCCAAAGACTTTCTTATCTCTTCTAATCTCCTCCATGTATCCTTTTTGCAAAAATGTTGCCAGACTGACGTACAGTTATTACGTTCAAGAGTAGGCAGCTTTCGTATATATAAAATGGAGACGAGTTGCAGGGGGCAATAATAACTGCAAACAAATTTGACATATTGTTACATATAGTATTTTTGATATGGTAAAATATATAATTTAATATACAGGGTGGCGCAAAAATAACCTTCCGATGTTTTTTGGCTGTAATTTAAAAAAAAAATGAAAAACTTTGATTCTTCTTGTGGATTATTTTTATTTGGTCTTTTAATTTTTTTTACATCAAGTCGAGAATATGATGTCATGTAAATGGCCGCCGCCACAGTTGATTGTCATTTGAGCCCTTTTTATGGTATTTTCCATCACTTTGGCCAAAACTTTCGGCGATAGGTCCTCATATTCTTGACGGATATTGTCTTTAAGAGCTGCAAGAGTCTGAGGCTTGTTGACATAAACCCGCGACTTCAAAAAGCCCCGCAAAAAGAAGTCTGGAGCGGTCAAATCAGGCGATCTTGCTGGCCAGTGCAAATCGCCAAAACGGGAGATTAGGCGCCCGGGAAATGCATCCTTCAGCATATCGATTGTGGCATGTGCAGTGTGTGGCGTTGCACCGTCCTGTTGGAACCACATGTTTTCCAATCCCAATTAATCAAGTTGCGGCAAAAAGAACTCGTTGATCATTGCTCTGTAGCGCTCACCATTCACAGTACTCGTTTGGCCCGCGACGTCTTCGAAGGAAAAAGGTCCGATGACTCCTCCAGCGAAAACAGCACACCATACAGTGACTTTGAGCGGGTGTAATGGCTCTTCGTGGGTTACACGCGAATTTTCAGTGCCCCAGAAGCGTAAATTTTGCTTATTTACGTACCCGCTAAGATGGAAATGGGCCTCATCACTCATGATTATTTTTGATGAAGAATCATCTTCATTATTGCTCAAATAAATAGTCACCAATATTCCGCGTTCTGGAGCAGTGTAGCGTAACATTGTTTATTAACGTGTATTTCGCATGTGCCCAGCAAAAAAAAAATGGATGTCATTCTGTGACTATAACTTCTTTCATTACTTCCTAAACTTCAGTTGACATTCTTTTATGATTTTTTGGTGTTATTCTAAGGCACTTCCAAAAGCATTCATGTGTTCATATTTCAAATGCAGTGATCTGGATATAAACCCGATGCATATCTTAAAAAATCTTCATTACTTCTAAACCATAAGTTATAGTATATCGTATTTTTTTTGAACCTTAAGCATTTATTCAAATTGAGAAAATAGTTCTGATGCACTTTTTTAATTTTTTATTAAATCATTTTTTATATTTTAGTTTAAAATTTCATAACGGTTAGAATTTATGCAGTTTTGCAATTTTTATAAAAGTTTTGAAAAATTTTTTTGACCTTTAATTTGAAACTAGCTGGCCTGTCATTTGCATTTTTCAGCCTCAAATATTTATGGCGACGCAATCTGTGCATTTTTGCATTATGTATTTTATTTAGCACTACATCATTTCCAGTTTTATTTCAGAATTTACCAAAATAATTTTAAAATTGTGTAAAAATTATTTCAAATTGCCAAAAAAATGTTTTAAAATTGTGCAAAAATTATTTAAAAATGTTTAAAAATATTTTAAAATTGTCTAAAAATGATTAAAAATTGTACAACCAGTTTTTAAATTATACAAAAATATTTTAAAATTTGTTTAAAAATTCATTAAAATTTTTGAAAAATGTTTCAAAAATGATTTTTCCATAATGCAGAATTATTTATTTGTTTTAATAAAGAGTATTTGTATATCAATGCATACATTTCGCTTCTTTAAACTTATTTTTCTGCATTCTTATGAATTAAATTTTCATCAAATCTTAAATATTACAAAGTATATGAACATTTTCCACTCATGCATCAGAATACCTAATCATTGTATTATCATTGCTTCCTAAGAGTAAAGTATGAGTAATGCTAGTAGCTACATTTGAATACTTCCATCCTATGACACACTAATGTTAAATTCATCGATGAAACCATTAGAAAAGAAGTGATGCCTTTGCCATAGTAGTGATGCTTTTATTGCTTCTTTGGCAGCTTCATTTTTGCTGGGTGTTTACTACACAAATGTCAAAAGAGAACTGACATTAGGGGCCAATCGCAAAATTTATAGCATTTTCTGATAGGAGGATTACTTTTGCGCCACCTTGTAGTTATATGTGGCCCCATGTCAATGGTTTCGAATCCCAGTCAGGGAGATAAATTGTTTTGTGCTTTTGATATAATTGTATTTCCTTATTAAATTTTTTTTACAAAACTTTCAAATTTTAAACCATTTTGGGATAATTAGAAATTTTTGATAGGATATAAGTGGTAAAAATTTATATACAATACATATTTTTTTTTTGCTTAAAATATAATTATTTCTCAACCGTGTTTTTTAGTAAATAAGATATGATTATATATAATTGTATATGATATTATATATAGTTATATAATTATATTAAATCACGACCAATTTAGTATCATTAATTCAGCTATGATATTTTTTCCGAATTTCCGAATGTATATTTATGTTATATATAAGTCCCGATGATACAATTGCATATATATAACACAGGGATGGAAAATATGTTTTCTGTTATTGTACCAACCAGACAAACAAATTGTACTTTTTCGACACTCACGGTACCAAAATTTTTTCCGCTTTTTTTTAACAATTTGCTTAGACACTAAAAAGACTTAAAAAAATTTAAATTGACCGGATGAAACAAAATTTATCGTTAATTTTATGTAGTCGTATAATTCCCACAAAACTTTGTAAAATTTTACTCTAATTTTTATGTCACGCCTTTTTTCTGGTTTTCCGCCTCCCTTGGAGGGCAATTTAACCTTCTCAGGATTTGCTATTAAAAAATTTAAGAATAATTTAGCTTTTTAACAATAATAGACTTTTTTTCTTATATTTTGTTGTTCAATGTTGCCACTTCCGAATATTTTAGTACAATGTGTATGGAAACATTTGGTACATTTGATGTGACACCAATTAAGAGCCGGTTCAACTTAAAACTGACTTTATTTTTACTATAGTAGCTGAATAAATAAAAACAGGTTTTTAATTTAAAGTTGCTTCTTAAAAAAAGTCGACTTTATGTTATGTTGTTTTATAAAGTTATAAATTGAAAATTTTAAAAAATTTCAAATTGTACTAAATGAGCCGTGGTAGTATCACGGTACCAACCAAGGTAAAAATAGACCAAAAAAAGTACAATTGTACCATGTTTTCCATCCCTGATATAACACAATAATACGAAAAATAAAGTGTAGTAAAATCAGCCATTATATATAGCAGTGTGTAACAGAGAACATTGCTTCTTTTTAGGATTTTAATATTTTTCTTTTTACTTTTTATACGTTTTTTAATAAACTAGTTTCCGTGTATATTGTACTGTTGGATCTAATCGTATACAATTCGATCTAACATTTTTCAGATAAATTTCGATATCACTTTATCCCTAAATATATTGTTGTGTCTTATTTGTTCTGCCATTTTTCGGATCAATTCAAATTCTTCTAAATTCAGAAATATATTGTTGGATCAAAGTTGATCTGCCATTTTTCGGATCAGTTTATATCCTTCTAAATTCCCAAATATATTGCTGGATCTAAGTTGATCTGTCATTTTTCGGATCAAATAACATATTAAGGCATATAAAATTCAATATGATTAATTATTGTACCAGATTAATTTTTTTTACTCGGGACGAGTTAAAAAGAGGAGATTATAAAAAATTTTCTGATCAATATTTCTACCGAATTACTTCAAATTTAACTTTTCGTTAGTTGTTTTAGGACTAAACACTTTTGTTGTCTTGGCATATATCGTCTGCTTATTATTGACTTGACCCACTGACTATTTTTAAAAAATTAAGTTAGAATATAAAATATTCTCTTTCTGATTCCGAAAATCGTGTTCCGATACAGTATCATATTAGAGATATCCAGTATTGACATTGATTTAAATTCCAGATTTGCATAGAAAACTTAAAATATGTAAACCTTGTTTATCGTTTTTCTCGATAACAATTTTTTTGGCGTATAGGTCAAACCAAAAATAAGCTGACGATATGTATCTTTGTTTAAACAGTAATTTTGAGTAACGACATACTTTTTTGAGTGTATGATTGCACAATTTTTTTGCATCATTAAATATATGAGTTTCTGGAAGCAACATTCCATAATCCCAAAATTGAAATTTAGTTACAACATCGTGAAACAACAATTGTTGTTTAAAGAAGCAAACAACAACCTGTCAAGTTGTCGTTTCAAAAGAGATAGTAGTGTTAAACAAGTAAAAAAGGCTTAAATTCGGCTGTGCCGAATCTTTGAATACCCTTCACCAATGTTCTCTATTGTTTTTGATGCAAACAATGCAAAAAACTTTTGAAGTAAAATTATGGAGGTGGAAAAATTTTTTTAAGATGAAAACTTTTTTGGATGCAGAAACGAATTTTTTTCGTGAAAAAAAATTTTGAGGTGAAACAAAATTTTAGTGGTTAAAAAAATTTTTTGTGGTGAAAAATATTAGAGCTGTACCAAATATTATTAATTTCTAAGCGATTGGTGAAAAAATATGAGAAAATATTTTATATACCAGTCGCTACTGTGAAATTGTACTAAAATACACCAATTTGTATGAAAAATTTAGAGGTATCTTCATATTTTCACCCATAACTTTTTAACCGCTGGACCGATTTTGCTCATTTTCAATACCAAACTGCTCGGGAGAATGTACAATAATCTTCGCGTCGTGATCGCCATTTCAACAGACAGACGGACAGACAGACGGACATTGCTAAATCGACTTAAAATTGCATAAGGATCACATAAGGGTCTTAGACCTATATTTCGACATGTTACAAACGGAATGACAAACTGATATATACTCCACCATATATGGTGGCGGGTATAAAAAATACATTTGATTATAAGAAAAAACTTTAAGGAAGATATATAATTTCAAATTCAACATGTTACAAAATATAAAAATTACTTAAATTCTGTTTAAAAAGTTATTCTTAAATAAAATTTGAAATAAATTAAAGGTTTCCAAATTTTTATAAAATTTAGAAATACTTTCAAACAAATTTTAAACTCTTTTGTCAATTTGCATTTAGTTTAGAATTTTTTTAGCCATCTCTCACAGGGCTTTAGTAGTGATGTTTGTATAGTGTTGCTATAACACAAAACACTTAAGAAACAAACTTGTTTTAAAATCATTTAATTTTTCAAAATTTAGAAGACGTTCAACTCAAAATATATTGCAAATCCAAAGAAATAAAAAATTAAATATTTAATAAACAAATTTCCAATGCACTCAAAAAAATGCATTAAAAAATAATACGCATTTAATAATTTTTATTAGTTCAACAAGAACATCATCATATTAATGAATGCTAATAAAATTGTTAATTTTTGTGATTATTCCTTTTTGCATCATTACAGGGGGCGATGAACCAGTCGGTGCACAAATACCATCAATGTTTTTAAATTTCATAGGCAGTGATATTGACTGGCGTTATAATACAGAACCAGAAAAATCAGCATGCTTATCATCTGAAGGTCAACGATGTTATTGGCCAAGAGGCAAAGTACTGGGTGGTACATCAGTATTGAACGGTATGATGTATATACGTGGTAATCGTGAAGATTATGATGATTGGGCTGCTTTGGGTAATCCCGGTTGGAGTTATAAAGATGTTTTGCCTTTCTTTAAAAAATCTGAAAATAATTTACAAGTCGATGAGGTGGGCAAGGATATACATGGTGTTGGTGGACCAATGCCTGTATCGAAATTTCCCTATAATCCCCCATTGTCATATGCTATTCTTAAGGCTGGCGAAGAGTTAGGTGGGTTTACAAAAAATCATTAAAATTTTAAAAATCTTATATTATCATTTTTCTTTTCGTCCAGGTTTTACTGTCCATGATTTGAATGGTCAAAATTCTACGGGTTTTATGATTGCCCAAATGACTTCACGCAATGGCATTCGTTATAGTTCAGCCCGTTCATTTTTAAGACCAGCCCGTTCGCGCAATAATTTACATATTCTCTTGAATACCACTGCTACTAAAGTTTTAATACATCCTGGTACTAAAACTGTTTTAGGCGTTGAGGTAATCGATCAATTTGGTAGTATGCGTAAAATTTTGGTTAAAAAAGAAGTCGTTGTTAGTGGAGGAGCTGTTAATACACCTCAGATATTGTTGTTAAGTGGTGTTGGTCCAAAAGAAGATTTACAAAAGGTAAGTTAAATGATTATTTCTGTATTTTATAAGTTCATTAAAAATGTCCAAGCGATTAATTGGTTTTGGCATAGCCTTCGGCCACATAATAGTCAATCGGCCATAATTTGGCCAATTAACGATTAAGAGAAACTGAAATATCCCAGACAAGATTTTACAAACAATTTTCAGAACGGGGACATTTTGGGTCTGTTTGAGTAAAGTATTAAATCTGATCCTGTACTTTAAACCAAAAACGATGCCGATGGAATGTCCCTACTAATGCAGTACATTGTGATGGAACTGGGAAAATATATTATGGGAAGGAGGAAAGATGGAGTAGTGTTTTGAACATTTAAATTGTATTTTTTTTTTCGATATTGTAATTAACAGCAAAAAACTCTGCGGGGAGTCGTGGTGTCAATCTATTCACTGAATATTTCCAAGTCGTTCAATCACAGCTTACTGTTATCGGTGCTTATTACTTTTGGTGGCGGTAATGACTCCAAGCGATTTATTTCCAGCTTTCTCAGAGATCGTACTATACGTATTGTTGTAAATGAAATTTCATCCAACGAGTTTCACCTTAAGGCAGGAGTACCGCATGGTTCGGTTCCTTCTTCCTCCCTTTTCCTCATACTTATTAATGATCTTCCTGATCGAAATTCCAACCCTATTTACTCTTTTGCTGATGACAGCAACATTTTTTACTCATTTTCCTTCTGTTGTTGGTCAAGCCTTACGGTGATTAGGGGCGGGAAGTTTTGCTATACTTCTTAAACTTGGAAAAAAAAGTGCAGCTAAAGCACATCGATTGCTCACCGAAGCTTATCCTGAATATGTTGCATCAATTTAATTGTGCAAAAGATGGTTTGTTCGATTGAGAAGTGGTAATTTTGACACGGAAGACAAAGACCATCCAGGTCAGCCAAAAAAGTTCGAAGATGATGAGCTGGAGGCATTATTCGATAAAGATTGTTGTCAAACTCAAGAAGAACTTGCAAAATCATAAGGAGTCACTCAAGCAGTAACGTTGAAAGATGATTTTGCATTACCGAAATGTAGAAGTCACTTTTGCATCGAATCATTACTGGCGATTAAAAATGTAGCCATTACAACAACCCGAAACGAAAGAAATCATATGTGAAGCCCGGCCAACTAGCCAAATCAACGCCAAAGCCGAATATCTATGGCGACAACGAAATGCTCTTTATTTGGTGGGACTGGAAGAGTCCCATCTATTATGAAGCCGTAATATTCCATCATCTCAACGCTCGGTCAAGTATTGGAAGACCAGTTAAAAACTATTTAGAAAATAGTGGTTAGGAAGTTTTGCCCCACCCGCCTCATAGTCCAGACCTTGCCCCGACAGACTTTCATTTGTTCTGATCGATGCAGAACGCTCTCACTGAAATACCATTCAATTCAGAATAGAGTATCCTAAAAAAAATAGCAGTTCTTTTGGCGCTGAATCCATATATTGCCAGAAGGAAAGGAAAAGGGCATAGCTATCGATGGCTAATATTTTGAATAAATATATTGTGCCAATGTTTTGTTATAAACGCCCAAAATTTGCCAAAAATCCCGCATTTTTAAGTTATACACCCTTCAATGTTATCAACAAATATAGGAGGTGACAATACCGAGGGATCGGATACTCCTAATGTTCTGGGCACAAGACTTCAGTGTGATCCTCGTTGAAATAAACCCGTATTTGAAGTGTCAAAAACAGCTTTCAAGAGTCTTGATTTCCTATAATGGTGTTAGAAATATTTCACCCCATTTGATCTCCTTACTATACCACTTATACCCGACTAAAGTCGGAGCTTAATAACAGTAGGGTTCATCTTCGGCGTATCACTGTTCTATCGATATTTCTATGGAAATTGTTCTTCCGAGAAACGTGAACTGATTCCTAGAGTCAGGGTTTATAGTCATGATACTGACCTTTGGATCGCACAACTTATCATTACAATTTTACTCTCACATCGGTAAACACTATATCATAAATATTTGCTGCATTTTCGAATTTACTGACCTTATTTGGACATCCAAAAAGTTCGACATCACTAATGCCTAATGACCAAAAAATTAAAAAATGCACGAAGTAAACAAACTTGAGAATTTAAATAGGATTTATGTAGGTTGCTCTAAATTTGAGAGTAGATAACTTTTAAACTTAACAGATGGCAGTTGATGATAACAGTGTTGATTTTAAATTAATTGATCCGCCCTCTAGGTTCTTTGCAAAATTTATAATACTATTTTTAAATTTATTTTCTTTTTCCAGGTTGGCGTTCGTCCTATTCATGATCTTCCTGGTGTTGGTAAAAATTTACACAATCATGTTGCCTACTTTACAAATTTCTTAATTGATGATGCCGATACAGCGCCCTTAAATTGGGCTACAGCTATGGAATATCTACTATTCCGAGATGGTTTAATGTCTGGTACCGGTATTTCAGATGTTACGGCAAAAATGGCTACACGTTATGCTGATAAACCAGGAGTTCCAGATTTGCAATTTTACTTTGGTGGCTACTTGGCCAGTTGTGCTCGTACCGGACAAGTTGGTGAATTATTATCGAATAACTCACGAAGTATACAAATATTTCCAGCTGTGTTAGATCCCAAATCTAGAGGTTATATAACCTTAGCTTCCAATGATCCCTTGGCACCACCACGTATATTTGCCAATTACTTGACAGATGATAGAGATGTTAAGGTATTGGTGGATGGTATTAAATTTGCAATAAAATTATCCCAGACTACTCCAATGAAACAATATGGCATGAAATTAGATCGTACCATAGCGATGGGATGTGAAAAATTCACTTTCGGTTCGGATGCCTATTGGGAGTGTGCGGTTAGACAAAATACTGGACCTGAAAATCATCAAGCTGGTTCTTGTAAAATGGGTCCTGCTCGAGATCCTATGGCGGTGGTTGATCATGAATTGAGGGTTCATGGTATTAGAGGCTTAAGGATAATGGATACTAGTATTATGCCAAAGGTTACAGCTGGTAATACACATGCTCCTGCCGTCATGATTGCCGAAAAGGGTGTTTATATGATTAAACGTGCCTGGGGTGCTAAAGTCTGACGTTTGGACGCAACGTGGACACTGCATAGAGTAATTTAAATTTAAACAAAAATACAAAATATTTAAAAAGTTTCTACAAAAAAAAAAACGTAAATTTAAGATTAAAATTTTATTTTATTGAAAACAAAAATTTATTAAGTGAATTTTATTTTAGAGAACACATCCCAAATAAATTTTTTAATTACACTTTCTGGCTTTACTTATTCATTCATTTCACTAATCAACACTTTTTTAGAAACTAACACTCTTTGCTTTAGTAGTTCACTGTTGCACTTATAATTTCATAATAATCGAGGATAGTCGAGTTGAAGATGTTGCAAATTTTTAATTTTCTAATATTTGCAATAGGCTAATTTTGAAACCCCTTAATAACTTTACAGCTATTTCATAATAACATGCGTTTATGTATCGGCGTTAGTAGAGAATGATTAGAAAATGAGTAAAATAAAAGATAGAGGTTTTAAAAGAAACGGATAGCTATAGGGTGGAGTTCAATAAATAAAACACGGCTTTTATGTATTTTAGTCTAGGCTTTTATGTATAAAATACAATATCCGTTAAATGCCCACCACGACTGATCTGGCAACACAGGTGCGCGTATCAAAATAATACATGACTTTTTGCCTACTTGACCGAAAAAATCACGCAATGCGCAAAATGCTCTTCTTGTAGATCGATAATTTTCATTAAACGTTTGGATCACTTTAACGCCTTGTTAAACTGAGTATCGCTGCATGACTAAGTTTGCGAAAGCCTGTTGTACCAATTGTCTGAAAAAAGTAAAAAAATAAACATGTCACAAGAAATTGCTGTCAAAGATCTGATCACCCTGTATATTTAAAAATATTTTTCACTCTGCGAATCACGTTAATGTAAACAAAAACCAAACGTTTTTTGACTTATGTCATTGATAACCTATTTAAATATTTGTTTATCTTATTTAAGTTTTCTACTGTCAAATTTATTTGTCAAAACGCCGATACGTATGCCACACAAGCAGAGCTAATTTTTAAATGATTTTAATTAGAAAACAGCTGTTTGATTTAACACTATTTAAACCTTCTATCATATACTTTTTATGTTCCACATGTCAATATAGTTTTAGTAATGCTTCTAATCTAATGCCCTGTATCATAGTTAGTAGTGTATTAGCAATTGTTTAACTTTGTTTCAATATCTATTTATTTCGGTATATTAAGGGATTCATTTCGATGGACCCAAAAAGTATGAAAACAACATAAAATAAATAATTCTTTAAGATAAATAAACTAATATAACTACACTAGTAAAAAGTGTGTACAGTCAGCAAAAAATGTTGCGGATGAAAATATTGTTGATGTTGCTGAAAATGAACTAAATTTAATTTATTTTGGATATTGTGACTTTATTCGATATAATAAATATTTACATTATTTATGGAATACGATTTCATTCATGATGGATGCCTTCGCAGTAGCTCATTCTGTCTGTCCAATTTTCCAAGACTTTGTTGACAACTTCTGGTTCTATCGACTGGCTTGAACGATATTAGCCTTAAAGGTGGATCGTTTCTTGATTATTCGCATAGGGTCAGTCTTTAACGACACCCGAAAAGAAAAAGTCGAAAAGGTCAAATCGCAGCTCCGAGGCGGCCAATTGACATCGCCCTGATGTTTGAAAACACTATTACCGTACTTGGGGCACAAAATATCGATTGTTTGATAATTAATTGTACGCCATCCTGCTGAAATCACCGCCGTTGACTGAAATGACGTTTTCACCAGCATTTTCAAAAAAAAAATAAGCCAATGATGCCACCAAACCAAAATCAAACCAAACCGCCACTCTCTGTGGATGCATTGGATTCTCAACAATTACGTACGAGTTTTCCGACAACAATTTTGTTTGTTGACATAGCCGGCAAGATGAAAATGCGCCTCATCAGAAAAAATGATTTTTCGGCCAAAGTCGATATCCGATTGGAGCTTCGATAAGGCCCACACTAAAAGAAGCCGTAACGAAGTGAATGGACGTTTGCCTTTAATTGCTGAGTCAATTTGGACCTTGTAAGCGAATTATTCGAGATCTTTGTGCAAAATTTTCATCATGAAGAAATTTCAAATTCAATTATGACTTGTTAATATTATTTCTAATTTTTAAATTTAAAATTGGGAAAATATTTAACAAAATTTTTATTTTTTTTAAATTCATAATTTCTTATTCAAACAAAAAAAAAAACATACAAGTTTATATACATTTCATTTCATGAATAATTGTAAATTTTGTTGTTAATCGGGTACTGGAACTATTGAAAATTTTGTTTGCCCCCACAGAAAAAAATTGATTGCCAAAAAAATTACAATTAAATATTTTTTTGATATTTTGTTCATTTTCAATAAAAGTTTAATTATAATAATTAAATTTTTAATTGATAATGAACTTGGAGTAAAAAATATTCTAATTTTCAATAAACACCATTTTTTATATCTTTACTTTAAATTGCAAAATTGCAAAAAAAAGTGTTTATTAAAAATATTTTTAATAATCAAAAATTATTTCTATTAATAAATTATTATCACTTCATCTCAATGATTCACTTTTGACTCAATTGAATAATTTGTTTTGTGATTCTGTTCGCGAAAGATTTTTGGTTATTTGATTTGTTAAAATTTAATCAATTTAACTGATTCTATGAAAAGAATCAACAAATATCAAATTGATTCTCTGAATTTGATATAAATTGAATAAAGTAGAAAATTATTTAATTAATGAACAGAATTTTTCAAATCGATTTGTTGAAAATTGAATCACATTTAAAAATTGAATCAAGGAATCATGTTTTTAAAGTTCTATTTTAAAATTTTAAAAATTTGTTAAAATTGGAATTCCGAATAGGGAGTCGCGACTACCTGGAGGTCCGTAGCTACATCCAAAGGGTTCCGGCAAAAGTTCGGAACAAATTCTTTAAAAATAAAAAGGTAATAATAAATAATTTTCCATGTCAGTTGCCATAATTGTATTAAAAAAAACAAAAAAAGGAAACTAATAAAAAGTTGTGGTACTCCAGGACATTTCAGATTTCGGCATTTGTTTTTGGTTTAATTGAATACACATTATTTTTGTATTTATTCTATAGAACACGTTCTAAGATGCCAAAAAAAAAATCCTCAAAATGTGCTTAAGAATCAGAGAACTGCAAAATCAACTTTTTTCTTGATTTAATCATACACAAAAATTCTTGTTCACATTTAATAATTCAACAAAATTCACTGTATAATAAAATCAGCATCATGTTACTGAACGCGTAATTGGGATCAGTGTGAATCATCTGTCGTTTATGTTTTATGCAAATGTAATCACTCAACAAAAAGTCAGCGTTGAATAAATCAGAAAAAACAACAAACAACGCGTATGAGTGTAATCATAATCAAAACAAAATAGAAACACATTTCATAAATGATATTGTGTGCATTAGGGTGGGACTTAAATCCGCTTTTTTCGAATTTTTATTAGTAATACAATACTAAAAATATTCTTGTTTGTGAAATAAAAATATATTTTTGGAAAACAAATTTAGGTCGATATCTCAGGCTTGTCTAATCCGGAAAAAATTAAATATTGTCTAAATTTTTTTCTTCTATTTTGATTGGAAAATTAGGCAATATTTAACTTTAACCGGATTGGGAGAGCCTGAGATATCGACCTAAATTAAAAAAAAAAAAATTCACAAAGAACAATATTTTTGGAATTACTAATAAAAATTCTAAAAAAACGGATTTTGGACCCACTCTAATTTATAAAATGTGTTTCTGCAAAACCACCCCCTTTTTATAGATAAGAAACGCTTTATTTATTGCTTTTTCTGATTTATTCTACATCAAAATAATTATTGTTGACTCAAACGAACAGAATAAAATCAATGGTATAAAAACGACCGATGATTATAAATCAGTGACAACAATTTGCACGTCGTTTGATTGATTTAAAATCATCAACAAATATGTGTGTTGGAGTATATTCAACGTTTGAATGCAAACACATATTTATTCTTGTGTTGATTGCGTATGAACGTTTTGCAATCAGCATTTGCAGTTCTCTGTTAAGAATAAATTTTTCCTGTTAAAAAATTACAGATACTAAGGAGTTTTTTTTTGTAGAAATTACCTCAAAATCCTAGAGTTTTTTCCAAAAATTTTATCTGGTAAATCTCTTAAAATCTGAAAATTCTACAATTCCATATGTCGTATTTTTTACCACTTCTATTTTTTCTGAAAATCTTCGGATTTAAATGTTTTTATTTAAATATAAAAATATAAAAAAATGTTAAAATTGGGGGATCCGTCAGCTAGTAAAATACATCAAGGGGTGCGTGAAGTAAAAGTTAGTGGTAACCATTGTTCTAGAAAATATATTTTTAACAAAATCTGTCAAAAATCATTTTAGAAAAAAGGAAAATTTGATTATTTAAGAATTTGTTAAGGATTTTTGGGTATTTCAACTTTGAAAATGGGAACATGAGAACATAGTATTTTTTGTGGTGCTATTGGAACCTCAAAAGTACTATGGTACTCCTATGATATATTTGGTATAAAGTATTTAGAATTTTTTCATGCGTTGATGAATTACACACAAACATATGTATATTTGATTAAAAAAAGATTGAAAATTTGATTAAGTTTTTAAATTGATTTGAATCTGGAATTTCAATTGAAAATTTTAATTGATTTTATGCTGGAATTTCTATCAAAAATTTGATTCAAATTTTAATTCATTTTTGTTTAGAACTTTAATTAAAGTTTTAGTTGATATAATTAAAACTTTAATTGAAATTTTTGAAGATTTTTGATTAAAAATTTAATTGATATGATTAAAAAAAATAATTGGAAAATTTCAATTAATTTGAACATAAAAAATTAATTGATATAACAAATTCTTTTGCTAGTCCAAATTCAATTAAATTTTTAATTGTATTTAGAAATATTTTAATTGCAACTCGATTTTAATTTTTTTCTGTACAGTACTGGCAAAGCATTTTTTGCTTTGAAGTTGTTTTTCTGTACAGTACTGGCAAAGCATTTTTTGCTTTGAAGTTGTTTTTAAGTTTTTAACTACAAATGTACAATAGTTGTTTTTAACTTTTTTTGCAGGCATTTCTTTAGAAAAAATTTAAACGATTTTAACTGTAAAATTTACTACATTTATATGTCATTTTTACTACAGTTGTCAGTAAATTTTAGCAGTTAAAAATAACAAGATATTAAATTTGATTTAACTGAAAATATATTAAAAACCTTTTCAATCGCAAATGCATTTTTTAACTATCATTTGCAGTTAACTCGACCTACATAAGTTTAGAGTAGGGCTATTATAGCCTCCAATATCAGTCATATTATTTTAAAATCAAGTTCCATAATATTAAACTGTGCGCTTTCTAGGATCAAAAGTTAAGCAATTCAACAATTAAATTTTACACCAACTAACACCTGCAAAGGGCATTCAAATATATAAGCATTACTTAGACCCCAACATACCAAATGACTTGAGAAAAATATTATTATAAGCTTACAAACACAAGCCTTAAGCTTGAAAAAGACTTGAGAATATATTGAACAATTATAGAAAAATCAAAACGGAACCCTCGTAAAAATATACTGTGTGTATGATTACTTTAAGCTTATTCTTGCAATTGTAGAATAAGCTTACAAAAATAATATATTTTTAATAGTTAAAAAAGAAAAATCATAATTATTTTCTTTAATTTCATTTATTTTTTATTTTAATTTTAAAAATAAATAATAATTCAATTTAAATATAACAAATAATAATTCATTTTAAATATAAATAATAATAATTAATTTTAACCATAAATAAAAATAATTAAATTTATAATCAATTGCACGTTCACTTTATAAAATTTACAACCAAATGTACACGCAAAACACGTTTGACAAATTTAAAAAAAAAAAAGAATAACGGCACTTGTTGTATGCATTTAAGGCGTAGAACAAAGACAACATGACTAGAATGTATTGAAAAATATTTCTATTTTAATCGTCATATTGCGTTGTTCAATATGTGTATGTTGTTTATAAGCATACTTTAGAAAAAGTTATGTATAATAATCTTTTCTCAAGCATTGTTAAATACTGCTTGTGAATTCACATTTCTATAAACATTAGAATAAGCGAAATTAAGAAAAGCTTAAAACACACTATTTATATAAGCTTATTCTCAAGTTGTATTGCAGTTTTATTGCTATATGGTATATTGGGACGTTACTTATTTTAACACTATTTAAACCTAATATGATTTAAAACCATTTTTATAAACACTAAATAAACCCCAACTATTATTAAATAAATTCACAAAATAAATTTTAGAAAAAAAGTTAACTATATTAAAGTAACAATATAATACAAATTAAATTGTACAATTTAAAATTATCTAACTGTAATATTTGTAACAATTTAATATGAGTTAAAAAAAAAACATTCACAAAGAAACAATTAACTTTATATACTTAATTTTATACATATTCAAAAATAAATTATACAATAAAGTATTTATGTTATTAAATAAATAAATTTATCAATAAAGAAAAAAATAAAAATATAAAAAAAAATCAAATTTAATTGAAATTGCATGTTAGAAGAGTGTTAAAACATTTTAATATAAAATAGTCAATTTTATAAGGTTAGAAGTTTAATTTTAAAATAATCTCCAATAAGGAAATACAAATCGTCATGTATCGGATATTATTATATTTTTTATTGATTTTTTTTAAATCTTGCGATTCCATAAAAGCTAAAGATAATGGTGATATTTATATTAAAACAGAAGAAAAATTTATGCAAGATATCAAATCTAAAATGCAAACAGAATCTTCATTAACAAAGGATTATGACAGTGTTGCCACCACCACCACCACCACCACGATGCCTTCAAATATTATAAATTTTGATGAAATTATATCATTGTGTAATTCCAGTTTTTCCATACCACAGGGTACTGTTGTAAAATTTTAAATATTTGGAGTTTTTTCAAAAAAAAATTAATAAACATTTCAGCTTATTATACAGCATTTAACACTACCGCTGATTTGCCCAATTTGGTAGATAAAACTGGTATGGTAAGTTTATTTTGGATTCGGAATTTTTTACCGTAATTTTTTAATATTTTTTTTTAATTTTATCAAGTGTTTTATACGCTGTTTATATGAAAAGTCTGGTTTAATTGAAAATTGGAAATTGAATAGAGCAAAAATAATGGAAAATATTTGGCCAGCTACTGGAGATTCTATAGAAGTTTGTGAAAAAGAGGGCGGTAGGTATTCAAAATTCAACAATACAAAACTTAACCCAAAACTTAACTGCGAACATGATTTTCTTGATTATCTATTTGAGATGTCATAAAAAAAAGTCGAGTCGTTTTTAATTAAAAAATTGGGTTTTTTGCAAGGAATTATATATTTTGAATATTCTCAAAAACTTAAGTGTTTCTTAAGGATTTTGATTTAAGCCCGAATCTGAACTCAAAATTGCTTCATCATATCCCGTTAATTATTTTGATCTACACTAAGAGAATCATGTTGGTGAAATTAGCTGTAGTTGCAGTTAAGGAAGCGTACACTGCAATTTTATTTAAAATTTACACTTAAAAAAAATTCAATCTTAGTTAATTTAAGTGTCGAGTTGTTCTAGATAAGAAAATTTGTTGGGACGATCATATCGAGAATTACTAAAGTTCACCATGTGTGGGCAACGTGTAGAAGAGCAGTGAGCTCTAAGTAAGGCTTGAACCTAAGAATAGCCCATTGGTTAAGTTTGAGGCTGCACTTGTGACTTGTAGACTGATGATGCTCGAAGAGTGTTATTTTGGAGACCGGCGTTCCCAGAGAGTCTTAGAAAATCTGCCAGGCTATCACATTTTGAATATGGAGTGTGATGGGGTGGGGTGGGGTGACGGAACAACGTTTATTGGTGGACTTCGATTTTCTTATACCGGACAAGGAGCTGTGAAGGGATTAAGGAATATTGGATGATACACTGATAGCTCCGTGGCATTGAGGGTAACGAGAGTGAGGACAAGCTGGCAAAGCGCGGGAGCCAGGCAATTGGCGCCCACTACAATGGGCTGATGTGAGGCAGTTTGATGGAATACCAGAAAGTGCAGGGTGTCGAGGATTATGTGGAAATCTTACAATCCTAAGGCTACGAGTCTTCGGTTATGCGATTGTAGAATTCTGGTGAAGAAAGCTGGCAAGTGATAATTGTAGGTTTTGTGGGATACCGGGGAAAGACAGACGGTGGAGCATATTATGTGTCACTGTGTCAGAGTAAGTTTTTTGGTAGATTATCTATTTCGCGATCTGGAAGAAATCTCTAGAATCAGAATTCTTAGACTCCTGACATTTGAGAGTGTGGGGTTGATTTTTTATACGGGTTATCATTTCTAAATGATAACCGAGGTCTTTTACCACCCAGTTTAACCAAATCTACACTGATGGCTCCAAACTGAATGGAAGAACTGGTTTAGGTTTCTTTTGTGGGGACCTGGGAATAAGAATATGTCAAAGCACAACACTATTATATTGCAGTGTGCTAACTGCGAATGATTATTCTGAGGATGCAGTCATAATCACTGATAGCCAGGCTACGAATAGGCCACTGTCAGTGGAGTCTGTAAAATCGAAGACGGACACTGTGGAGTAGAGGGGAACAAGAGGCCTGACGAGCTTATTCAACCTGGTCTCTGTTAACCTTCAAAATCTGGAACGTTTTCGTATGACGAAAACCGAGCTAGGTCCAAGGGACATCATTATGCACAGTTGGTACGTGGGCAAGGCAAGGAGAATCTTAAGGAAAAGGGAAACTGGCCAACATGATGAAAATTCTCACAGGTCACTCTACACTACGATCTCACCATTCGAAATTAGAAAGAAGTGACACTGTGGTGTGTAGTTTCTGTGAGGAGGTTGATAAGACTTTGGCGCACTTCCTTTGTTTTTGCTAGGCTTTCAAATGAGTAGGCTAAAGCATTGGCCCGCGGACGATATTCTTCCGTCATTGGAGTGCTTGGGGTGTTGATTTGGGGAAAATGAAAGAAAGAAATGTTTATTATAGCATCGTTTTTAAACTTGCCATAATCATCCATTTTTACATGACTATGAAGGGCAAAGGGCTGTTTATCTTTTCAACATAACCTAACATTGTTAACTTGATGCAACACTGCTCCCATCAAGTACCACCTGTTAATAGACTACTGTCAAATTTTGAGCAAGTTCCGTCATTTACTTTGCGTTTAACAGCAGGATTTTTCGAGGTCCATAAAATATGCATTTTTTTGATGAATAATTTCATCGTTGGAGCTAAATCTCTTTCCACCGAGCCCTTTCTTTAGGTTTAGAAATAGAAAATAGTCAATGGGGGCTCAATCCGGAGAATGAGGCGAATGAGGGGGCAATTTGCCCCCTTGTCTACTTCATGGATTTTTGCCATGGAAAATAAGCTGTCTCACGACTCCATTGGTGGTCGATTGTAAGCAAACACGGCAGCCATCTTGCGGAAAGCTTTCTCATACCCAAGTGATCGTTCAAAATTGAATCCACTGAGCCATGTGATATGCCTATGTCTTCCACAATCTCCGATCGGCCAACACCATATCGTGATTTTTTTCAATTGTTTTGGGGTGTAGAGACCTCAACTGGGCGTCCAGAACGTTCGGCATCTTCCGTGCTTGTAAGGCCACAACGAAAGTCAGTAAACCACTTCTTTTTACCACTGAAATCGATGGTGCAGAGTCCCCATAGAATTTATCAAGCTTTTCCTTGGTTATTTCGCAAAAAATAATGTTTAATAGGTACTCGAAATTCACTTTTATCCATTTTTAAAAAAATTTTGTATTTTTTGAACAGCTTTTGTATGTTTTGAACAGCTGTTAAACACAAAGTAAATGACGGAACTTGCTCAAAATTTGACAGTAGTCTATTATAAGGTGGTACTTAATGGGAGCATTTCATATAACTATGAGGGAAGTTCGAAAAGTCACGCACTTATTGATCCGCCCTCGTATTTTCATAATCACTTGAATTCTATTTTGCTAAATTCTCCGTAAATTCTTGTGCACTTATAGAAAAACACTGTAAAAAATTTTATTAATGTTTTTAAAAATTAATTTTAAAAGGCCCTTCAGAAAAAACACTGATAAAATCAGCAAAGCCTGCTTGCTGAAAAATTTTGTTAAATTTACAAAATGTTAGTTAATTACAAATGACAATTAACTCTACTAAAATCAACACAACCTTTTTTTTCATTAAATATTATTTTATTAGTAGACAAAAAATTTACAAAACTTTTTATATTTTTAAAGTTTTTTTTTTTTTATTTAGGTTTCTAAAGTAAACAAGTAAAAAAGGCTTAAATCTTTGAATACCCTCCAACAATATCCTTAAAAAAATGTTCTCTACTGTTTTTGATACTTATAAATGTAAAAAAAACTTTTGAAGTAAAATTATGGAGGTGAAAAAAATTTTTTGGAGTGAAAAACTTTTTTGGATGCGAAAACAAAGTTTTTGGTGGAGGTATATAACAGAGAACTGCAAAATCAACTTTTTTCTTAATTTAATCATACACAAAAATTCTTGTTCACTTTTAATAATTCAACAAAATTCACTGTAGAATAAAATCAGCATCATGTTACTGAACGCGTAATTGGGATCAGTGTGAATCATCTGTCGATTATGTTTTATGCAAATGTAATCACTTAACAGTGTTCAGTAACATGATGCGGATTTTATTCTACAGTAAATTTTGTTGAATTATTAAAAGTGAACAAGAATTTTTGTGTATGATTAAATCAAGAAAAAAGTTGATTTTGCAGTTCTCTGGTATATAAACATATGATCTCTGCGTGTAATCAACCCTGCGGGAAAAGGACCTATCCCAGCACACGTCACGTGACCGGTTCATTGTGATAGGGACCGGCCACGGGACCGATCACTTTAACATGGGCTTGTTCTCGGAGGGGGTCAATTGCCCTCTGTGACATGCCACAGGACTGGTCTAAAAGGACATGTCGTGACTTTTAAACCGGTCATGTGATAGGTACTTTAGGAACCGGTGCTCTTTTCACCCATCTCATGATATGTTTTTTTGGAACCGGTTCAGCTTTCACCTATTCCAAGACAGGTCCCAATTCCCAACTGACCCCTTTTTTCCTGCAGGGAAACTACAAGTGGCAACTAAAAGTTCCTATACTCAGACCTATCTTCCACATAAATATCCTATATATAAACTCCATACACACTGATCCCCACAATACGTATTTTCGGTTTTTTTCAAGTTTTCAACTTTCAAATTCCATACAAATTTTAAATCGAAAACTTAAAAATGGCGAAAATACGTATTTTGGGATATACAGGTTGGTTGAAAAGTTCCTGCGCTCGAAATGAAAGAATACTGTTTTTGTTACGAAATATATTTTTTTATTCAATATATTCTCCTAGAAGCTCAATACACTTGTTCCAATGATCTTCCAATAATTTTATCCCATCCTTATAATGGTTTTCCGGAAGCTCTGCAAAATAACCGTCTACGGCTGTTATGGCCTCTTCATTCGACGAAAAATGCTTTCCACGAAGGAATTGTTTGAGATTTCTGAAGAGATAGTAGTCACTGGGAGCCAAATCTGGTGAATACGGTGGATGTTCAAGCAATTCGTACTTTAATTCTTTAAATTTAGCCATCGTCAAAACACTTTTGTGAGCAGGTGCATTGTCTTGATGAAAAATTATTTTTTTCTTCTTTAAACCAGGTCTTTTCTCACGAATTTTTTCATCCAGCTGATCCAAAAGGCTGCAATAATATTCAGAGTTGATTGTTTTACCTTTCTGAAGACAATCAATCAACAAAATTCCTTTTGCTACCCAAAAAACTGATGCCATAACCTTCTTTGCTGATCGTTGTGACTTCACCTGCTTTGGAGCTGAACAACCAGCTTCAGTCGCCTGTAAACGTTCTTGTTTCAATTTAGGATCATGGTGGTAGATCCAAGTCTCATCCATAGTTATAAAACGACGCAAGAAGTCGGTTTTATTCGGCTTACAATGCTTCAAATTACGCTGAGAAGTTTGTTTTCTATCCAGTTTTTGTTGAATTGTTAATGTGTGCGGCACTAACTTTCCAAACAGTTTTTTCATACGTAATTCTTTATGTAAAATATGGAGTACTCGTTGGTCTGAGATGTCTATGGCATTAGCAATTTCACGCTTAGTCAAACTTGGATCTTCACTAACCATATTATGTACCTGCTCAATGATTTCTGCTGTGGTTGCAGTTTTTGGTCGTCCTTCGCGTGGATCGTCTTTAAGGCTGGTACGACCACGTTTAAATTCACCAGCCCAAAATTCAACGGTGCGTTTTGAAGGTGAGGACTCCTTATACACTTCTAACAATTGTTCATAAATTTCCTTTCCTTTAAACCCTTCAAAACAAAGAATCTAAAGACTGCACTATATTCAATTTTTTCCAGATTAAAAAAAATCAATGACACGTCAACTTCAAATGGCTTGTAAACAAAGAAAGAATTGGCAGAATGACTTGCAACTTTGCATATGTTCTCAGGACAGTTATACCAACTTGAGAAAAAAAAAGTTTGGAGCTAGCAGTGCCATCTCTTGGTGAGCGCAGGAACTTTTCAATCAACCTGTATATGATATTTTGACCCTGAAAATATTTTAAAATTAAGCAGAATAAACATTAAATTAAATATAAATATCTTTGAAATCAAACTAAGCTTGTTTTCTTTTTAAATTGTGGATGTTTCTACTTATTTTAAAAATGCGAAAACAAAATCTAACTAGAAACATATTTTATTAATTAATGAATGAAATTAATTAAAATATGAAAATAAATTTATCTCTATAATTTTCGTCAAGTTGATTAAAAAAAAGGGATCAGGACCCTTTCGAAATTTTACCCAAGTTAAACTTGCTGTAGTGTATCATATAGAGGACATGCCTGACTTTAATCTTTTTCCTAGTTTATACTAAAAATGTCCCCAAAACTTTAAGACAAATGAGTTCGAATTATGCCAATTCATTTTAAATCAGTTTTATTACTTATCTCTTTCTTATTTTTATAGGTGGAGAATCAAATGCATGTGTACGCACATATGCTATAGCTAAATGTTTGACTATAAGATCCCTAGTGGATGCTCGAAATAAGCCAGTTTAATTTTGGAATTATGTATTTCAAATCTAATAAATAAATACATAAGAAATACTTTTTAAAATATTTTAAATTGACAGGAAGTGAAATAACAGGTTTTATTATAAATATAATATAGAAATATTTGTTTTGTAAATAGAAATAAAATGAAAAAATTGAATGCATAGTGCTGTTGTTTTAAAAAAATATGGAATAATGCAAAAAAATATGTACCCTAGCATTAAGGAGAAATACATGCATATGTATATAAAATGTAAACAGTTGGAAAATAAAGGGAAAAAATACAATTTCAATTGGATAAAAATTAAATTCGGATTTACCGATTTTTTATACCCTTTCTTTAAAAAAAATTCAAATAACTTCAAAACTAATTGGTCAATTTGCTTTACATTTTTTTCTGTTTGATATAAATTACTATTTCCGAGATTTAATTTGTTTTTGAGATATTTTAGTGTAAAGTAAAAAAATTATGGAGTTTTTTAGTGCCTGGATTTCAAAGGGTTAATATAATTTTTTTTTCCCATTTTCACTCAAGTAAAACTATTATTCGCAGTAAAATGAGTTAATTTGTGTGCAAATTATTTTTTAAAGGTTAGATTTTATTAAATATTTTTTAAAATGGTCTTAATTAGTTTTCTATCAATTTTTACAAGTGTTTTGTAAATAATGTTTCATAAATGAATTATAATGTTAGTATTTCAAGTCTTGAATATAATATATTTACATAATAAAAAAAAAATTGGTCTGTTTAAAAATAAGAAAATAAAAGTGCGGTTGTGGGGTGGATGTCCACCCCTGTATGTGTATTAAACTATGCAATAAAAACTTATTATTTGACTACTAAAATATAATTTTAAAAAACACAATTCCAGTTTATGCTTCTTCGACAGGACACTCAGTACCTTTTGCGTATACCATCAACTTGATCATGCTAATCAGTAGTCTCTGTTCTACAAATCGTACTGTAATTAAGTAAACGATTTAAACGTTTACCAATTTGTTTTGGATATTGATTATTTTTAATTCTAAATTCTTTGGATTGATGTTCAACAGCACCATTATCTAATTGATAACGGCATAGTGTATGCAAAGGGCGTACTAGTAATTCCCGCAATTCCGGCCGACTTTCCAAGACCGTTAACGATTGGGCAGCAGTCTCTAGAGTACTCAAACAACCCTCGGTTGGTTGAGTACGTATAATATAATCACTTGTACCGGCAGCTATTAATTTTACCTGACGCATATGATGTAACATTGGACTGCTTGCATAAATGGCTTTAGCCTGTGGCCATGTACCATCTATGAGCACTAGAGTAAATGCTCCGGTTGTTTCTTGAGACTGTTGTTTTATTGTTTCTAAAGGCACTGATTCTTTACTGGGATAGAGTAACAATGAATTGGACGATTTTAATATAGGTTCCAGTTCAGCTTGATTTTTAAGGGTAGGAAATTTTTTTCCCTTATAAACTATACATTTTCCGTGTTTCAATCCTAACTGTAACATTAATGCTGTACGTAGTGAGCGTTTTTCTTCGGCAGGATGTTGTAATATAACAATGGAACTTTCAATATCCAAAGGCGGATTTGGTAGAGAGGAACACCAACAGACTACCTGTGGACGTCTGTAATTAATATGTATAATAAAGAAATCAGAATTAATGTACCCACAATTGAGTTATTTTCGAATTCTACTTACTTGCATTTGTCACATTTGTCACGCCTTTCAGGTGGATCTGCTGTAATAGACAATAAGTCTTGCCAGGAATCTTCACTTTCTTCATTTTCTACATTTGTACTTATATTTTGATTATTTGTTACCATTATTGTTTATTATTGTTTAATCAGTAATGTGTTGCAAGTTTATAAACTATGAAAAGTGCGACCAACTAACAATCGAATCGAAAAGCAGCTGCTAACCAAATGACAGGGTGTTTACTATGAATTAATAAGTTATGAAAATATTGAAACGCTACCGTTATGGTAAATAAATGCGTACCGGACAGCATTTGGTCATGCGATCCGGTATCATCATGTGCACTAAGTTGACAGCAAGCAATAGCCAATTGGATTGCAGAGAGACATCAAAATTTTGTCACTTGTATTTTAGTTTCGAATTTAATTAGTTTTTGCATTTGTTTTTTTTTATTACTCGAACGGATTTTTAAGTAAAAGCATATACAACTAAAAAAAACAACTTCTGATGTTTTTATTGTAAAATCAAAGTGAAAACCAGAACTGATTTTATGACAGACAATATTGCAACTTGTTAGCTTATTTTTGGTTGGACCGACTTTTTGGCATATAGGCGAAACCAATAATAAGCTTAAGAATCAGGCTATAATAAGTCTGTTCCCGTACGTTACCGCGGGTTCCCAAACTTACCCAAATTTACCCAAAAGCGTTCCCGTACTCTAAAATTGGGTAAATGAGAGCGTTTATGAGAGTGCATTAGTGTTTCTCTTTTTACCGAAATTGTCAAAAGAACAGTTGATAAACAAAAACAGCTGTTTTATAATTGTAAAAAATAAAACTAAGAAACTTCAGCGAATTTAGCCCTTTTCGTATAACAATAAGCGGTTTTTTACTTTCTAAAAACTGCAAATGTTTTCTGTTTATAAAAAAGGGACAGATCGGCACGTCAACCTCTTTTACATTGGCACGAAATATCGAGATTTTTATATACACCACTTTAAAAAAACAATGAAAAAAAGCTCATAGACATTAAATTATGAGAAAAATATATTTATTAGAAATAACTGTATGTTTTTTCAAAGAGAAAAATATCAAAATCTCGAAATTTCGTGCCACTGTAAACGGCGGGCAATTTTAATATATTTTTTTGAGTCTTTTATTTTAATTTTCGTATTTCTTCATTAGCGCGTTTTCACTTGTCGTGTCAAAATGCATCACTGATGCATTTTGACATTTTTTTTTTTTGAGTTAGAAAAGTGTTTTTTTGCGTTCCCGTACTTTTGGGTAATTTTGTCATTTTATGGGAGTATTTTGTGCTTACTCTCATTTTACCGAACTTTACCCAGAAGGTAAGGGAACACAGCTAATATGTCAACAGTAGATGTGTTTGTTCAGTAAATTATGTTCGAACGTTAATAATTAACGCGTAGAACTATTGAAGTTGTTCTCAACCTATTTAACATGGGTGCTATCAGATTATAGTGAATGTCTATAAAGTCCTTGCCGCACAAATACAGCAGGGTTCCAATTGTAAATGATTTGAGAAGCTGTAAAGCGATGTAAAATAACTCTTCACTCATTTAAAAATAATGATAACAAAATACAATTTTTACCAATTCACGGTGATAATACAATTCAAAATCGGTAGCCACAGTATCATGATCACACAACAGATAGAAAAGTAAGTCCACTATATTATATTTTTTCATATATGGCTACCAACACACAATACTACACGAATTGCATTGTTGCTTTCTTCGTGCACATATGTTCGTGACAGTAAACGGTTTATCTTTTGACGTTTACAAAATACATAAGTAAATATCGATTAACACAAATACATGAGACTGAAGCTATACTAAAAAAAATAATATATAAGTAGTTCCGTTTAATTTTGTCTGAAGAAAATTGTTTTGGATGATTTTCTTAAAAATTATATTACTTTATGTACTTTAAATTCTTTAAAAGATTGATGTGTTTGACAAACAAGTCATTACATCATTCATCATGCTTGCTAAACAAGCAAAATAAATTTAAAAATTTTCTTTCCATCCATCCATGTTTGTCAATTCATTAAACAAGACATTACATTATCAAATTCTTACAGCCGACAAGCATGCTTGTTAGTCTATGGACCGCTTGTGGGATTTACGTTTCTATCTATTCTGTAGTTTTTACTGTTAGTTTAACAGAGCGATTAACAAAGCGTAAAAGGAACATATGAAACACCCTGTTGTTAACATTTGTTGGATTCAATTACTATCCACATCGAACAGCTGTTCGATTAAAATGATAATTTTGGATTATTTTTTGTTGCCAATAAGTCGTTGAACACATCAAATGAAGTCGCCGCCAGCAGCAATACCTGTTTTTCTCATATATTTTATTTATATGACAAGCAAACTGCTCCTAAACTGCAGGCACCAAAAACTAATGCTGCTAACACTAAAAAATATAATTGAACGGCATCTATTCTTTGGCAGCAGCGCATTTTCCTGCCTGTTGGCAGCATCTTTTTCTTTATATAAAATATACGAATAAAACAAATTTTGCTGCTAGCGGCAACTTCATTTGATGTGTTTAAATACTAAATGATTTCACTTTTTTTTTTACAACAAAAATAAATTTGTACAAAATTGAAAAATATTTAGTTATAGCTAAAGTTAATAGAATAAATAAATTACTATCAAATATAGTATTTAAAGAAGTGAATATAAATAAGAAGCATGAATAGTTTAGGATGGGCATTGATAGTAAAACGTGGATGCTTTTGCTCCAAAGAAACATTAACAATTAGTGGGACCAAATATACCGTTAAAGATAGGCTAGCGCAGGGGTAAGCAGAATAGAAATCTAATCTTATCAGTAATAATGAGAGGCAGAGATTTAATTAAGACTGTTTTGCTTTTCAGCGGTTTCAGTTTAATTGATCTTGCAGAAAATAATATCACCCGGAAATTGTACGCAGTAAAGCGAATAACATGTCACAGTTTAGATGATCAAAATATTGCAGTACGTGAAATTGAAAATTGTCGTCGGATTGATTCTGAAAATGTCATTAAGGTTATCGATTTTGAACTAAAGGGTTCGGCAGATATTGTGATAAACACAACGAGTACTTTGTTTATAGTATTGCCCTATTATAGACATGGCTCTTTGGCAGATCATTTACAAATGCGTGCTAAAAAACATGATTTTATGCCAGAAGCGCAAATAATGCAAATATTTATAGGAATTTGTGAGGGCGTAAGAGCAATACATGATGCCAAACCTGTACCATTGGCTCATCGAGATCTTAAAACGGCTAACATTTGTCTCTCCGATTCATTTGAACCCATTATTGTCGATTTGGGTTCAATGACTGAGGCACGTCTACAAATATGTGGTCAATCGGAAGCTCAGCGTTTGCAAGATGAAGCCGAAGAACGTAGTTCAATTGTTTATAGAGCACCAGAATTGTTTTCAGTTAAATCATATTGTACCATAGATGAAAGGACAGATATATGGGTAAGAAGTAAATACTTAATAAAAGGATTTTTTTTTTATTATATACTTGTATATTTGTTCCAAAAATTTTAGAGTTTGGGTTGTGTTTTATATGCCATGTGTTTCTTTCACTGTCCATTCGATCCAATTTACGAGAAGGGTGATAGTGTGGCTTTAGCGGTGTTAAGCGGAAATATTAATATACCAGAAAGTTCGATATATTCAGAGGTTAATATAATAAATATTTTTAATTTTCCAAAAATTCACTCAAAATTTTGTTCAATTTTCGATTTTTATCTTTCCATACAGGATATGAATGATTTAATCAAATATATGTTACGTATAGATCCCATGGAAAGGCCGTACATTTATAGCGTAATTGAGAAATGTCACGATTTGATACAAAAACTTGAAGGTCGTGTTTAGCAGCATTCCGGAGATTATAAATTTTTTTTCTGTTTATTTCTTAATAATTTTTCCAATTTCCTTATATTTTATAAGCGTAATTAGTTAATACTTAAATATTGTTTTCATTTTGAAAATATTTTTTCTTTGCATTTGTATGTGTAAAAAGACGTTTAAAGATAATTTAATAATGCTAATAAACTCATAAGATAAAACTCTTTTAAAACGATATCTCGTTTAATACGAACTAATAAATAAAATAAATTTCAAAATTTGACAACCGTTCTGTGATTTATAAATATATATAATTTTCGATCAATGATTTAAAAGAAAAAACTCCATGATCAAGTAGTTTAAAATCAAATTTTTATCATTTAGTTATTGTAAAGAACAAAACAATATTCGTTAAGCTGCTTTAAGCCAGACGTAAAAGACCTATTCACACGCTGCTTTTTTAAAGTTACAATCAATGTAAAAAAAATTTAATTTTGTAAATCTGTGTAATTTTTGCTAATTGAAAATTACAACGCACTCAGCAAACAATTTTGCTAAATATTTTTAGACAAAAATCAGCAAGGAATTTGCTCTATCTATAAAATTTTAATTAAATTTCAGTTAAATTTATATAAATGGATATAACAGTATGTTACTGAAATAAATAAATACCGTTAGCCAAATAATTGTTTTCTTATTCTCATAGAGGCAGATGAAAAACATAGCAGAACAATTCCAATATTTTAAAAGAATTTTACTCCACCTAAACTGTGTATAAAAATTTAAACATATTAAAGAATTTTTAAAAGTAGAAAATTTATATTAAAAATATACATGACCTTATGACTTTCTTTTTGGAACTATCACAGAATATCTTAATGATCATCTTTTGTTAGACCAGGACAGTTATCCTTTAAATCTTGTTCATCATTGTAACGAACGCCACACCAATAACAAAAGTAATACGAAGTTCGTACGTAATTAGTTAATAATTCTAATTTTTCGGAATAAGTAAATTCGTCCTCTATCTCTACATCTTCTTCAGATTCAGATTTACTTTCATTTTCATCAACATCTGTTTCTTTACATTTTTCTGGCCAAAACCATGACATTTCTGGTTGTTGAATTTGTGATTCCATATCTAAATTCTCACAAGTTACTTGACATTTTCGTAGAGCATTTAAGTTGAACTTTTCTTCATGTTTTTGTGTTGTTCTACGTCTAAAATCCTCAATACTTATTTCTACACTGACGGCTTTTCGCATGTGTTCTTTTAGTATTTGTTGTCGCCTTTCCTTAAGTTCGCGCAGAGCAGCTTCTCTGCCCAGACCTTGTCGGTCATTTTTTAATGTAATACCAATAGGTTCTAATAATCGTTTTTGTTGTTGTTGTTGGGTTGAAGTTGACGTGGAACTTGGGTCTGTACATAGCTTTCCCAACGCCTGACCAGGCTTATAACCCATTTTGGTTAATAATTTAAAACCTATATTTTCTGCTTTTATTGGTTTACTTAAAGCCATTTGCAATTTTTCATTATTTACTTCTGAATTATTGGTTTTAGATTCCTTTTGTTTTTTTATATGTTCCTTATGCTTAAGCTCCACCTGAATTTGCCGCTTTTTTGCATGGCTGTGTACTAAACTGGGCCTTATATCTGTTGCACTGTTGGTGGATACAGACATTTTAAATATGTTCTATTTGTTAAATAAGAAATCTTACCCAGTTAAAAATTTGTCAGACATATAGTCATCCTCATCAGACATGATTTCTAGTTATCTAGGGAGGTGAAATTTTACAGAGCTTTAAATTTTTGTTAAAAATTTTTCTTGTTTTATGTTTGTTTACAATTTTATTAAAGAGTTTATTTTAATAACATCCAGAGTTGTCAGATGTAGCGATTTCTCGAAAAACGCAACGATTTTCAAAATGGTATATCAGTATTTTAAATACTGAGAAATATATGTTTTTTGGCCTTGGATAGCTTTATATTTTAGAACTGAAATAAATGAACAAATTTGCGGGATTCAATTTGTGTGATCAAGATTTTACATGAAATTTTCACTAAAAAAAGCTTACTAATAGCTTGTCGTATAAACAAAAAATAAATAACTGACAAATTACAAAAACTTTTAAAGTTGTATTTTACCTTAGTACATCGATAATTAATTTTTTGCCTGTAGTATAGTTTTTTATCTTGACCTAAAATTGTGTTAATTGGAGATATTTGTAATTTCATTGTATAATTTTAGTATATTTGAGTTTACAACTCAAATATACCACTGACTTTTGGAAAAATACAGTTCTCGATATCTTGAAAGCTCTAAATCGGGACGAATGTCTTTGGCAGGATACTCTGAATAGAGAAATTTTCTGTAGAAAATTATCAGATTATAAGATTTTCTTGCATATTAAAAATACTTTAAATTCTTACAATTTTCATAAAATCTTTTTTAACGTTTTTTTTCAAGAATTTTGAACATTTTAGGTCTTTATATGCTGTTCACAGCTTACATTATTTTCGAAATTTTGTTTAAGAATGACTTCAAGCGTTGTGAACTGAATAAATTTTTAACTAATAATGTTTCCATTGCGTATTTTGAGCAATTCATGTTGTTTTGACCAAAAAATATATATATATATATGGGAAAACATGAGTGTTTTGTTTCAAAACACATGCAAAATACATTCAGTGGAACCGCAATTGACAAAGAGGTTTAAAATTTATTTGAAAAATATTTTAAAATTTCATAGAAATTTGGAAATCTGAATTTAGTTAATATGCCTCTGAGAATATTGGGTCCCGGCGACACTAATTTTTAATTTAATTTTTTTACATTTTTGCAAAATTTAATAAATTTCTAATATGTTCAATTAGCATTAGTTCACATTTTGACTCGATCTGGTAATACCAATCAGTGGATTGTAACATTTTCAAGTATCTGGCAGCTTTCTAACTGCAACATGTGCTCAAAAGATATGTCATTTCATTTGTTTTTCTTTGCTTGCGTTTAAGGATTTTGTTAAAAATTAGTTATTTCTTTAAAAATTTATGATTATCTGGTAATTGTTAATAAGATTATCAATAAAAATGGGAACTGTAAGTATTTAAAAATGAAAAATAAAATACAACTTTTTTAATATCGAAATTTGCATTATAGAAAAAAGTGAAAATCAGTTCTGTGAAACGATCTGCTCACTTGAAAAACAAAAAGGTTCCTTTGACCAAGCAGCAACAAAATAAATTGTCACAACAAAAGGCAGCCAAAGAACGAGGTTCTAACATTTTCATACAAAAGGCCCGAAAAAAGGATGAAGTATTTCAAAAGAAAAAACAAAATAAAAGGGAATCCAGAGGCTTACCATTAAATTTGGACGATGATGATCAGGATGAAGATGAAATGTTGGATAATGTAGCCGACATGTTAGATGGAGAAGATTTGGAATATTTACACTTAAAAAGGGGTATAAAATCACGAAAACGTAAACAAGCTGGCGTAGAGGAAGAAGGAGAACATGATGATATTAAACATTCGGTGGGTTTGGAAAAAAAATTTGCAGTGGATACTGCTTTGGAGGAGGAAACTAAAAGGATTAAGATTGATTTGTTGCCTATCAAAAGTAGAGATGGTGAAATTATTACCCGTACCACAGAGGTTGACTATAAACCTAAAGAAAAGCTTAAAAAGAGCAAGGAAGACAATGATGATGTGAAAGTGGTAGAAGAGACTGTGGAGGAATATGAAGACAGTGATGATGATGTGGTTAACGATGAAGAAGAAAGTGCTATTAAAGCTGCGTCAGAAAATAAAATGATTTCCACTACAGATTTATTGATTGCTCACCAACAAGAAATTGAAAGGCAAAAATATCGTATTGGTATCATTTGTTCGGGCATTTTAGAAAAACCTGAAGATAAAATGCGTAATTTTAATGCATTATTTGAGCTAATGGATGAGACTTCAAATTCGGGCACTCGTAATTTATTAACCGTTCGCAAAGTGGCCATAGTTTCTTTGACCGAAATATTTAAAGATATTTTACCGGAATATCGTGTGGGACAAGTAGATACACAAATGCAAAAAGTACGTAAAGCTACCTTAGAAAGAGTTACATATGAAAATGCTTTACTGCAACAATTTAAGAAATTTCTGCAAAGATTAGAAAAACTTACCGCCATTGTTAATCGTAAGGGGCATGGTCGTGTTACACCACAATCCATAAAAATGGCTGAAGTTGCGGTGCAGTCAATGTGTGACCTGTTAATAGCCCATCCATATTTTAACTATGTTAAAAATATTGCTCAACTTTTGGTGTACATGCTTAATTCCCCCTATCCCCGTATGCGTGATGCTGTCAGCAAATGTTTTCGTTTTGTGTTTGCCAATGATAAGAAACTGGATATGACTCTCTTCATTATACGTCGCATTAATCATTTGATTAAAGCTAAAAACAATAATGTAAATTTGGAATGTATCACCTGTTTGCAGGCTTTGAAAATAAAAAATGTTAACTTAGATGCTGAAAAGGAAAATGAAATAAAACAAAAGAAATTGGAAGCACATCGTCAACGTTTATTGAGTTTATCGAAAAAGGAACGTAAAAGACGTAAGAAATTGGCTGAACTTAATAAGGAATTAGATGAGACTCGTGCGGAGGAAAATAAGCAGACTAAACATTTTAAATTAACGGAAATTGTTAAAATGTTATTTACCATCTATTTTCGTGTATTGAAAAATGATCCCAATTCAAAAGTTTTAAGTGCAATTTTAGAGGGATTGGCCGAGTAAGTGAAATATAATTTAGTTTTTAAAATTTTTCAAAGTAAATCCTTTTGTTTTTTTTTGGAAAATTTATCCTTAAATTATTACATTTTTTTTCCTTATAAAACAAACCTTTTTCCTCTTGAAATTGATTTAGATTCTCTGAATTACTTTCTATAGAAAAATTATCAGATCTTCTAAAGAAACCATGTTTAAGTTAGGGAAACATTTTTTCTCTTTAAAAAAAAACTCTTTCATAAACTTGAACTGAAGAACGTTAAACTATACTAAAAAGCCTATTAAATTAGTCCCCTAAATGTGGGATTAGGCGGCTAAAAAATACGTGTCTCTTAGTGTCTCCTCTCACATATCCGAGTTTTATTAAGATCGGAGAAAACCAATTTCATTACAAAAATAAATTATCAAATTTAAAATCTCAAATTATGTCCTCGTTTCTATAAAATATCTCAAATTCTGAGACATTTAGCATTAAAAAAAATTCACAGATTATTTAATAATTTTTCCACAAAATTTTAAAGTTTTACAAATTTGTCAGTAAATCTCACAGATTAAAAAAAAATACTCTGTTATAGATAATTGTTCTCCAAAAATAAAATTTTATGTCCTTAAATTTATTTTTATTGAAAATAACTAAATTTTGACAATTTCATATAGAATTTCCTATAGAAACATTTTAAATCCGCAAAAATGTTCCTTACGAAAAAAGGAAAACAAAAAAACTTAAATTATAAAAAACATTACATTCTCACAATTTAAAATAATTTTTCTATAGAAGTATTTGCAATTTTCAAAAAATTTTAATTCGATTTCATGACATTTTCTTTAATCGCAATTTATACAATTAATACAAATATATTTTCTTTTTGTAGATTTGCGCACGTCATAAATCTGGATTTCTTTTCTGATTTAATTGAGGTTCTTAATAACATCTTGGAAACCCAAGAAGAACTTGGTTATCGTGAACAATTACATTGCATCAAAACTATATTTGTTATACTCTCTGGTCAAGGTGAAGTTTTAAATATTGATCCCATACGTTTCTATCAACATTTCTATAAAAATATGTTGGCTGTAAATGCTGGTAAAAATCATGATGATTTTCGCATTATATTGGAAACGCTAGATGAAGTTTTAGTTAAACGAAGACGTAATATGAGTCAACAGCGTTTAATGGCTTATGTTAAACGTTTATTAACCATAAGCCTGAATTTATTACATCATGGTACTCTGGCTTCATTGGGTACAATTAAGACAACTTTTCAATTGACATCGGTTTTAGATATATTACTCGATACAGATGATAGTATTGGTTCCGGAAAGTATGATGCTGAATTAGAAGATCCCGAATATTGCAATGCATCATGTACAGCGTTATATGAATTGACTATGTTAAGGAGACATTATCATCCGATTGTGCGTAAAATGGCAATGCATATAGCTAATGGTGTACCAGCTTCGGGTGATGGATCATTACCTAGCGAAATTGGCAAATTGTAAGTAGCAACATTTTCAAAATCTATAGCATAATGTCAATTGCTAATGTAAATAATATTTTCATTTTTGTTTGATTTTAGATCGGCATTTGATTTATTTGAACAATTCGATAGTACTCAAATGGTTTTTAATCCTACGATACCATTGCCTAAAAAATGTGAACCCAAAATTAAAAAAGGACGTCATAGTTTTATAAATAAGAATTTTAAACCATTTTATCAAAATATGTTAAAACGTAATTTAGTTCAAAGTAATGGTAAAGTGAAAGAATCGTGTTTTGATTTTTATAAAGAATTGAAAAGTAAATAAAGCTTGTACAAAAATAATAAAAATAAAGGTTGTTTTTTAAAGATGTTTCACTACAAAGAGCAAATATGTAATAATCGTTTTTTTTTGCGGTTAGCGTAGTCGATAAAAAAAACCTAACTGAATAGGTTTTTTTTTTTGAATCATAATTAGTTACGCCCTTTTGCATTTAAGCTGACGATATATTTTTTTCAATTTGGCTACGTTCGTTCATGCATATTGTTTGTTGGAGATAAAACCTTATCAATAAAGAGATAAAAAATCTTAACAATAAGTGAAAAGCTTCAGCAGACTAGCGGCACAAGTTGCTAATTGCCGAACTTATGGTAAAGAGTGGAGAACACGTATTTATGTTCTCATATTTTAAAAAAATTCAGAGGTTTCTTTAATGATTACTTGAAAATACAAAACTTGTAATGTGTGTTATATTCTATTTTTTTTTTATTTGTGGCCCTGTTTTATAATTGTCAAACGAAAATAACAGCTGGCTTAACGTTTTATATTAGCACGAATTGCTAACGAATATTGGCGGTGGCACCGGTGGTCCACGCTAGAGATAATATAATTTTGACATTTGCTGCAATTTATGAAAACATATTTATCGCCAGTCTAGGCTACAAATAAGTCTTCATTTTAATTCAGCAATAAAAACAACTGTTATAGCTTGCTGCATAAACAGCTTAAGACAAAGAAAATTTTATAGGAAAGTACGCGAACGGAAAATTTACAATTTTAGCTGTGTTTATGCGCTAAGCTATCAAAGTTGGCTTATATCATTGCTATATAAATGTGACATAAGCCAACGTTTAAGTGTTAACGCTTAACGTAACTTATATCAATTTTGTATGGGAATGATACAAGCTAGTGTTTATAGCTTGCTAATTTCTTCTTCTTCGAGATTGTCGTTCACACAGAACAACTACATGGTTGCCAGAACTGCTAACTTAGAAATTTGTTTAACAACTGAATGTAACTCCAAATGAAAGAATATTATAACTGATCGGTATAAGAGGATTAATTATTTACAATAAAATTAATTCTTTTAAGATACTGTCTAATCTGTCATATCTTATTCCACTGCTGCCAACTTGGCGATTTTCCTGTTAATGTGGCGGTATTTTGTAGAAAAATGTTTTTTAAAAAAGGTTGGCTTATTATATTGCAAATAAATAAAATAAGTAAATAAATGATAAAGGTCCCGGTTTTTAAAATAATTAATAGTGAACAATTTTTTATTTTATAATATAGACACAATAAACGTAAAATGTAAATTTTTCACTGGAATATGGGTACTCACGATGGTGTTTTCAACACAAAGCAAAAATGCGTAGATTGCATAGTTATAACTATACAAGGCTGAGAAAATTCATATAACCGGCTGAGCTATTTTGCATCGTTTGCAAATCACGAAATTAATTACACTCAGTAGACTTGTATACACTCCAAAAAGTTTGATAATTACTGCATGACAGTAATTTGTAGAATTATCAGTAGTTATTGTTTTAATTACAGTTGTTTTTATATTTATTTACTTTGTAATACTTTATAAAGGCTTTTTTAATTACATATTAAATTAAATAAATATAATAAAAATAAAATGTAGAGTATTAAAAAAACCGGCCTTTTGAAAAAACCGGTTTCGGTTTTCTTCGAAAAATCGAATTTTAAAAAACCCGGTTTCAGTTTCGGTTTTTGCAGAAAAAACCGGTCAACCGGTTTTTTTCGGTTTTTTTAATTTGAATAAAAAGCTTATATAATTCGTTAAAAAACAGAAATTTAATAAAGCTAGAAGTGGAAAATACTCTTTCACTAATAGTAGATGTTGGACAAATAGTCAAAAGACAATTATATAAATTGTCCAACTTTTCAGTTCTTTCGTCGCATTCATCAAGATATATGAAATCATCATATGTGACCTTCTCCGAGAAAAGAGACCTAATGTGTCAAAAAACGGGTTTGGACTTAAGAGTGGATTCTGGTACCTAAAAGGGTGTAAAATAAGATGAAATGAGTTAGATTTCTGATAAAAATTTATTTACCCCATAAAAACGTACAAAACGAACTTGGGAAAAACGATAAAAATGGAAAAAACATTAAAATTTTACTTTTTTTGATTTTAAATTGTTTTTAAATTGTCACTCTAAAAGCGAAAAAAAAATACGTCAACACATAGGCAAGACGTCACCAAAGTCGGCACCCAATCATAACTAACCATACCAAATCGCATCTCCCAAATGAAGGTGTGTTCACAGTGATAATGCGTTATAAAACTTTAAATGCGTTTTTTCTCGGAGAAGGTCACATATAATGATGAATGATTTTGTACAGTCTCTTTTTGAGGATTTTGAATGCTCTTTGTGTTATATAGATAAGAAATTAGACTATTTGAATTTGGAATATCCACAGTTAAGTCTTCATCGGAATCTATCAGACTTACATCTAAATCTTCATAACCAAACAAACGATTATAAAAGTGTTCGGAAAAAATAAAAGAGACCAAGTAACCCAGTTGGTGATATAATTAAAAAAAACCGGTTAACCGAACAAAAAAGACCGGTTTTCGGTTTTCTTCGAATTTACAAAATATTCTTCTTATTTTACTTTATTCGATCTTATTTTAATATTAATATTCAATTTTTTAAGCTAAAGATCTTTTTTTTATAAAATTTCTTATTTTATAAAAAAAGATCTTTAGCTTAAAAATTGAATATTAATATTAAAATAAGATTGTAGTACAAATTTGTCAGTTATTTTTACGATATTGTTTGATATCGTTTTTGTCTTTGTTAGTAGTTTTTTTCACTTAAAAATAATAGTAGTTATCTTAACGGAATATGACTTTATCACCTCATCAACTGCATATTTTACTTTTGTTTTTTATCTGTATTTGCACGAAATATAATCGCCAAGTTTTGGAAAAAAAATATAAAACGCTAGATCTAAGTGAACAGTAATTGACAACATTGTTTCTCAGAGACAACTGATAAAAAACCGTTATTGCTGAATACAAAAGAAAATATAAAAAAAAGGTGGTCGCCGCGTTGTTTTCTTCGTGTTTTATAAATTCGATTTTTAAAATATGATGTTAAATTGGTTTATAAATTACTGTAATTATTACGACTATTACTTTTACGATAACTATAATTATTTTAATATAAATCAAAATTATAATTCACCGGTACCACAACTTACAAGAAATATAAATGTCAAAAGCAAGATCAAAAACGGTTGCGGCGGGGGTAATAACCAAAAGAAAATAGAAAAAGCGAAATTTACCAATAGCAAAACAATCGAAGCGGCAAACATAAAAAAGGGAGCAGAAGCTAAAATTGAACAAGGTAATAATAAAGGTTGTAATATACTCTTAAAAATGGATAACCAACATGGTCAAGGATTGGGTAAAATCGGTGTGGGAAAAATGGAACCGGTGGGAATAGTAAATAACAGTGATGGCAACGGCTTAGCAACAAGTGAAGAAAATACGAAAAATGTACAAGTGGGTTATTTAAGTAAAAGTCAAAGAAAAAAAAGAAGAAGACGTGAACGAAAAGAAGCCGATATCGCAAGGGAGCTAGCTGCTGAAAAGGCTAAAACGCTTGCACAGAAAACAGTTGAGGCTGCCGAAATAATTGAAAAACAATCTGATAATAATAAGGCAGGAGAAAAAGTCAATAACAAGATGGAAGGAGCTAAAGAAAGTACTACTCTAGCTAAATCAAACAACGATAATTTTACTAAAAATGATTCTGGCACACAGCAATTTTTACGTGCTTTAGCAAGTTGTTTCCAATCTGAAATTAAATTGATGCAATTACAGTTGAAGGAAGCTGCTCCTCGTTATCCTCCACATAATGACGGTGAATATATCGTAGCCAAAATTTTTATTGGACAAAATCAAACTGTACCAGAAAATGCCTTTGAATACATACGTACTGATTTAATTGGCTGGATAGGGGCTTATCAGAGAGAAGGCATGGATACTCCCATATTCCATTGTATGACCAATAATTGCTCGCATATTATTGTAGTATGCGATAATGAGTATGCATATAAATGTTTGGTACAATGTATTGATGACATTACCCAAACGAAAAATACGAGTTCCATCAAACTGGTACGTCAACCTTACATAACTCCATTTGTTTATTGTTTTGATGCTGTTTATGAAGGAATTGCAAATGATTCCGCTTTATTTCTTAATCAAATACATCTTCATAAATCGAAACTATATTCAGATACTTGGATTGTTGTTTCGCATGAAGTTTATCCGAAGGAAGGAAAAACCAATTTTATCTTTTTAATTGATGATCGTTCGGCGATGGCTTTAAATTTTTATTACAGCAGAAATTTTTTTATTTGCTTGCAAAAAGTTACCTTTAGTTACCGTGGTATTATAACTGATGAATATTTAAAATAGTTTTTAACAATATTTTTTTACCAATATTTTATATTTGTCAAAATTAACTCTTTGAAAGTTATTTAAAGGCAATAACAGGGCAATATTAAAAGCTGTTAGCATTTTTAAATTAATTGTCATAAGTGTTGGTATAATATAATTTTTATTGTTATTGTATATAATTACTTATTTTTTAAAAAAGCTGAATTTAATTTTTTTTCAGAAAAGTATGACAAAAAAAAAAAAAAAAATTCCTGTGTTTTTCATTATACTTTTTCTTTTATTATTTTGATGTAATTTTTGTAATTATTTTGATGTAATTTTTGCATTTGCTTAAAAAATATTTAAAATAATACTTTTTATGAATATTTTCTATTTGCCAAATTTAAATGTAAAAGTCATTTAAAGTCAAAAACAGGACAATATTGAAAGCTGTTAGCGTTTTTAAATTTATTGTCATATTTTCGCTATACATAATAAAATTATTATTTGTACTGTATGTAATTTCTTATTTTTTAAAAAGCTGAATTTAAAATGTTTTTTTTTTTTGAAAAATATAAAATGACAAAAAATTCCTGAGTTTTTCACTAAACTTTTTCTTTCGGATAAGGAGCAAAAAAAAAAAAAAAATTATGGTTGAGTTTACAAAAATTTTTACACATCTTGTGTATTTTCGTATGTGTAGTTTTAATTAGATTTTTATAAATAGTTCGGGACTGTGTTTCTAAGTATTTTTTTTTTTTGCCTTGAAGGCTTTTTGTATTACAATATGGATTAATAAATTAAATAAATAAAGCGCCCAAGATAATGGTCTGCCAGTTATTAATTTTGAATTCCACGGATACCCACTTGTCTGCCTGTAATTAATTGTTTGTACCACTGGCAGCTTATGTATGGGACACGCTATAAATTGCAATTACAAATGTGTTAAAGACACAAAGATCCGTTGACAATTTTAAACCAAACTTTGCTTCGTTAAGAAATTTTTATAACATTTTTTCCATTAACCCTTTGACAGAAAGGAAATAATACTAATTGTGTATCACATATGATCCACAAGCTTATCAATCATGACGCCTGTGCATCATATGTAATACATTGGACAGTCAAAGGGTTAAAGCCCTCAAAAGAAAATATTGGCAATCAAAGTTAAATTTTTGATAATTGAAAATATTTTAAAAATTTTAATTTTGTATATTTCTGTGGAAAAATCTTAATAAGAATAAGAATTTTTTATTTTTTCTTAAGCAAATTTTTTAATTTTTTTCAGGTCTTTTGGAAGTGTTGTAGCACTTCAAAAAAAAAATTGTGCTGTGTGTGCGACAAGCTATTAACGTTTGCTTATGACATTTCCATACAATTTTGACATAAGTAATGATAAGAGTTAACACTAAAAGTTAGCTCATGTCAAATTTATATGGGAATGGCATAAGCAATAGATACCCTGTAGGAAATGTCGATAGTGAAACTGTACTGATTCACTATTGACTTTGTCACCAGTACTACTGACTAATAATGCCCCAGTCGACGCTTTCTGCTTTATACATTTAACATGTGCGTGTCATTGCGAATCTACACAACTATTGACTAGGTGTTGACATTGGAACCAGAGATTTACTAGTACATTTTAGTAATTCTAGTCTACACTTTTGAAACTTTTTACTTGATTTCCACACTAGGAAGGAAATAATATTAAACAGGTGCATTTATTTTGTTAAATTAGATATTTTATTAATACATTTTTTTTTTATAAATTTCATTAAAGTAAAAAAAAATTTCGTGCAAATTTAATTTTGGAGTAGATATATCTTCAAAAGACTGCACAAAATCATTCACAGGCTCCGTAAAATCTTTATCAGGCTCCACAAAATCTCTAGAGTTGCAATTTTTACTAAAAATTGTTGCCTCTTAATTGTTATTTTTATTTTTATACAAAATCTGAATATTTTTTTCCCCACAAGTTTTTTGTAATTTCTTTTGCTCATTATAAATTTTGTTCAAATTTGTGTATTCAACTTTTAAATTAATTTTTCTTTATATTTTTATTAAAAACTTTAATTTTGCATGCAGCTATGCACATGTATTTTCAACAAAATAAAACAAATTAAGAACAAGCACAGCTTTGCAGCTGCAAAAAGTATAGACGCTTTGTGGACATGTTACCAAAAAGTCACCCAAAATAGTCGACAAAAGTGTTGACTTGTAGACACTTGACCCCAGGCTTCTTACAGGGTATTTATTAATGTCCAGTATATTGATCACAACACTAAATTTCGCGTGATGTTTGAAGCCCAAAAACTGTTATACAAATTTTAAAATTTACAAGTTTTTTACAGAAATCCAAGAAGCCAGTTTTTTGTTACATTTTCAAATGGTTTTGTCTAATAAATTGATTCGAAAAAAATTTCCATCTCAGTTTCCACCATATATGGTAAGGGTATGTATCCGTTTGTCATTCCGCTTGTAACAAGTCGAAATATAGGTTTAAGACCCCACAAAGTATGTATAAATTCCTGATCCTTATGAAATTTTAAGACTATCTAACGAAGTCCGTCTTTCTGTCCAAATGCAAACGGCGGTGCTCATTATTACCCAGATTAATGTATATCCTTCCGAGCAGTTTGGTATTGAAAATGAGCAAAATCGGTCCAGTGGTTAAAAAGTTATGAGTGAAAATGTGAAGGAACCTCTAAATTTTTCATACAAATTGGTGTATTTTAGTACAATTTAATAGTAGCGATTGGCAAGTAAAATAATATTGTATATTCAACTCAAAATTTTTTTTCACCACTAAAATTTTTTTTCACCTCAAAAAATTTTATTCACCTCAAAAAATTTTCCCAACCACAAAATTGGTTTTTCCAAAAAAGTTTTTCGCTTCAAAATATTTTTTTCACCTTCAAAAGGTGTGTTCGACTTACGTTACCGCGGGTGCCCGCGGGAACCCAATCTTACCAGAAACCGTTTCTTGTAACAAAAATTGGGTAAATGAGAGCGTTTATGAGAGTAATTTCGTTTCTCATTTTACCAGAACTTACCCGTACTTTTTGTTTGGGTAAAATTGTCAAATCATCAGCTGTTGCTAATAAATTTGCTGTTTTACATTTTTGAAAAAAATTAAAGTTAAATAAAAATTTATTAAAAGAACTTTTCCTTCTTAATAATGAAAAATACATTTGAAAATGTAAATAGATATTTGCCATTTCAAATATATTTATGAATTAAGTTGTTTCTTAATATGAATAAATTTGACGTTTATTTTTGGGTATGAAATGTGGTTTTGTGCGTTCGCAGTATTTTGGGCATTTCTATGGTTTTGTGAGAGAATTTTTTGCTTACTCTCATTTTACCAGACTTTACCCAAAATTACTTCGTACAGACCTATAATTTCACTTCTAAAGTTTTTTTACATTATTTGTACGAGTACCAACAACAGAGAACTTTTTGTTTATCACATTGGTGGAGGGTATTCAAAGATTCGGTACAACCGAATTTAAGCCTTTTTTACTTATTTTATTTAGGATTGACAGCTTTTTTTTCTCAAATTTACGAACAAAATACTGATCTTAAAAAGATAAATGCATAAATTGTGGCGCTTACATAATAGTTCCGTTCGTTTACTCAATAATTTGTACAAATTTTTACTGGATGTTGTTCGTTTACGCAAATACTCAGTAAACATAAAAAAGAGAGAGAATAAAGTGGCAGTTTGATGTTGAGTGTTCTTCTTCTTTCTGCAAATTTTTACTGGGTAAATTATTGCCAGCAAAAATTTACAAGCAGAAAAAACATATGATTGAAAAACATGTGATAAATTTTTGTAAATACAAAAAAAAATGTTTTACAATTACGTTGTTTTATGCAAATGCAAAGCAACAAATATTGTTAAATTATAGAAAAGATAAGAAAACCTTCTAAAATGTTTCTGCTTAAGATTTTACAACAAGAATCCACTCTTTTTTATATCGACGAATTAAAATTTATTCTTGCATTTGGTTTTACAATCTTGTAAATTATTGCAAATTTACCGTTCGCGTACTTTTTTAAAAAATTTTATTTTTGAGATTTAAATTTTCTTATTCTCTGTAAGTTTGTTACTGAGTAACCCTTACTGGACTTGACTGAGAAAAGTAAATGAATGGACTTAATTTTAGCGGTTATCGCTCGAATTGCAGTTAAAATTACTACTACTACTACTGATTACGATTAATATTCCTATATTTTGCTATTCAGCTAGTTCATATATGCAAAATTTTGGGAGTATAAAATAATTAGAACTGTGTGTGATTTATTCAAAATTGAACGTCTAGAAGCTCTTCTTGTTATTTTTTCTTCATAGTGGTGAATATCAAAATCTCGAGATTTCACTGAAGATGATAAAACGACCCAACTGACTTAAGATTATTTTAAAAATTCTTTGAGATATAACATTACTAAAAGTTAAATTTTATGATTTTTATACATATAAATATATTGTTATAATTTTGTTGTTTTTTTTCTTAATCTTCAAATATGTCAGTACCAAATCCAAAAAAATTATATATATTAACTTTATTCTCGGTCGGTTTCTTCCACTCCTGAATCCAAATTTAAAGATTCTAACGCAAAAAGATGTTCCAACATTTCCATTTGTAATTCTAGAACAATTGATATTTTTTGTACATGATCTGCTCTTAACATTTCTTCTTTAAATTGTTGATCTTCCAAAACTGAATTATCAGAATATTCTCTTTGCTGTGTTTCCAACTCATTAAGTCTCTTTTCAATATTTTCTGTTACTGTATGATTTTTACTGTCATAATATTGCGGAAAGAGTTTGCTAAAATATTGAGGTATAAATGCATATTCTTTTTGTAAGAATTGCCAATAGGTTTGTTGATCAGGTGCTTGACTATCACGTTCCTCACGAGCAATCGAAAAATGATCACATATTAGAGTTATAAACATGTTGACGAGAAATATGGCAACCACAAACATTAGAATTAAATAGAGTAAAAAACCCAAAGCACCACCACCATGACTTAAATCATCAGGACTTGTACGAGAATTAAAACCAAATGAAAAACTCATTATAGAGGTAACACTTTTCAAATAACGTGAAAATATCTCTGTGTGACTGCCATTCACTATTTGAGCAGCTAAACCTATGGCGAATAGGAATATATGAATACCCACAATGGTGGCAAAAAGAGCTCCAGCCGACGTGTATAAAGTACGATTGAATATACGGAAAATACTAGAAAACTGCAAGATTTTCCATATCCGTAAAGAGGTTAAACACACCAAGAATCCCATTATTAGGCTGACCATATAATCAAATAAGGAAGCTACACGAAAATCGACATATTCCAGTTTTTTAGATAATGCAAAAACTTTCATAACATATACTACATAATATTCCAGCAACGCTATAAACACGAAGAGTAATATATTAAGGACGACAATAACAATATCCACACAATTCCAAGGTGATTTAAAGAATCCGCAGGTGAACCAAGCTCTTACAATCATTATTTTACAAAATTCTATTAGTTGTAATGTATACAGCACTATAAGTAACCAACGCCAATGAGATATTTGATTGATATTTGATAAAAGTTCAGCAGATTGTACATTAATTTGCCATACCAGATTACCGAATGGTGTTTGTTCCACTAATATGGAACATATTGTAAATATATTTGAATCGATATTATATAAAGTGAAATCGATAAATACTGCTGCCGTTTGGTTATCCAACCATTGATTCTCTTTTAGGAATTTAATAATTTTCTGGCTATTTTTTTGATTACGCGCCAATAACGCCACATAGCCGTTATTTTCAGAATAGCTGTATAAAGAACCGATATGGGAAAATGACATCAACCAGTTGGCAACACCTTCATAATATTTCGATAACCATGGATAATAAATACGCCAATATTTGTCGGTATAATGTAATTTACGCTTCAGACGTTTCCATTGTGGTAGATAGTCTTTTTCATCAAAATACAGCTTCAACATACCTCTTGTTTTCTCCAAATGTCGGATCTGTTGCAAGCGTACTACACCCAATAATTTGGCTAAATGAAAATTTGCCCAACCAGGTTCTTCGATCGGATTACCATTATAATCTTGACCTTCATTAAGGGCTCCAGTTAGAGTATCATTTATCCAGTTATATAACTTTCCAATGGTATTTATATGTTCCAAACTATAATTTGTAAAATAACTTTTATTTAAAATCGTTTTAACAGTGGCCGTATTATAGTATCCATACGGATTATGCGAGTAAACTACTAGAAGTAGTACTAATAGAAAATATTTTCCAAATAACCAAAATTCTTGTGTCAATAATTTGTATTCCATATTTAAGTTTTCATCTTTATCACGCCTGTCGAAATTTAACTGAGCCTTTAAACTTTGTAAACGTAATTTCATAGACTCTATAGGTTCGTAATCATCATTATCAGCTTCAAATATTTGTGTAACTTTCTTGGTTTTTCGTTGCTTATTTCCTTTTTTCTTTGAAATTTTCGTTTTAATTAAACTATATACTACAAACACGATATGTTCCAATAGTATGTAACGCATTAGCATTATGCAGATAAAGGTTAATATTAGTTGCTTAAATTTTTTATATTCATGTCGATATCCCGAGAAAAGTGTCATAAGTATCGAACAAATTGTAACCACACTGGCACAGAGGCAAATACTTTTTATTATTCTTTTTGAAGTTTTCATATTGTAAAAATTAAATTTCAATTTTTAAAATCTAGAGATTTTAAATTTCTAGAGATTTAATTTTCTCGATAATTAATATTATTAAGTCGATAAAATTAATTGATATTCAACATCTGGATAGATCAAGATGAAAAAAAATACCGAATTCTTAAAAATATTTTATCTTAAGGTCAATTCACACGTTGATTAGCTATATCGTTTCCTCCGATCTTAATGAAAATCGGATATGTGATAGAGGAGAAACAAATAAGAGATAGTTATATTTTTAGCGGTCGAGTTTGACGTTTGCTTTTTGTGCACACCTCGAGGAAACAATCTATATTGTTACGAGTGTTACTATGTTATACAGTTAATTGGCCTAAATGGCTTTTGTATTATAAAGGGTGGTTAAATTTTAAGAGCCGATGTTGATTTTGAATAAAACACAAATTATTTAGGAAATTATTGTCATTTCTTTTTGTTATGATAATATGGTATGGTTCAATTATGTATGGAACAAAATAACGGCCAAATGGCCGCCGCGACCTCGGCGGCATACCTCCATCTGATGGTAAAAATTTTCGATGACGCTGAGGCATAATTAAGGTTCTATGCCGTTAATGTGCCGAATTATCTTATCCTTTAGCTCTTGAATTGTTACTGGCTTATCGACGTAACCTTGACATCGCCACCACGTGAGATAACACGGCCATTGAATTCGTCGCGCAAAAGAGCCATTGTTTCGTTAGCTGTGTGGCAAGTGGCACCGTCCTGTTGAAACCACATACCGTCCAGGGTCATATCCTCAATTTCTGGCCACAATAAGTTCGTTATCATCTCGCGATAGCGAACACCATTCACGATAAATGCTTGACCGACCTCATGACACACTATCGCGAACAACAGCAATGTTTTCCGAAGAACGAACCGGGCGAGCATGCACAGGTGTTTTCACAGGCCCGGTTTGCTGAAATTTGCCCACAATTCTCCCGATTGTGGACACATTTGGTCGATTATGCTGACCAAAAAAAAAATCACGAAGTGCACGAATTGCATTTTGATTTGAACGCCCATTTTCATAATAAGCCTGAATAACTTTAACGTGTTGCTCGATTGTGTATCTTTCCATGGTTCAAATTGAGTTAGTCTGAAATTGAGAAATGTCAAATGAACTGCCGAAAAAAAACTTGACGTGTAGATGTGGTTCACATTCAACATCGGCCCTTAAAATTTAACCACACTTTGGTTGAATTAAAAATAAATAGTCTACTAAAATTGTCCTCAATTTTTCATTTAGATTTGCGGAATAGTTGCCTTGTTAGTTGTCAGTCAATCATAACTGCAGATGCTATCAAGTTGAGAAAGAGGAAAGAGTTTTCATGACTTAACTTTATTATTCAAACTTTCAGTTAGTAAGAGAAATTAGCTGGCTTTTGGATCCTAGTGGAGCTTTAGTTAGCGATGGCTTCGGATCATATGCAACAAACTCGAAACCTTACTTTCGAATAGTGGTGAGAAAGAGTTAATATTAAATTAGTGAAGAATATTTTTGTTCATTTCTCCAACTGGAGAAATTTAAGACTTCAAGACTTACTCTTAGCGATCCAGGACTACTCTTGTGGGCATAATATTGCGTGAGGTTGGTGGCGAACAACTGGATCGTGATGTGCTTTAAATTTTACCGATCAACACGTTTTGGAAGACTGGGGTGATTGTACAGATCAGGGAGTACTGGACCTCTGACTATTCGGAGTGGTGAAATTTCGGTCTTTAAGGACGGTTAGAAGATGAAAGCAGGGACAAGATCTTACAGGACAGGAATTTATTGTATAGAATAGACTTTGAGATATCCGTGCGTTTTCCAGACGATCGTAACGTTTTCCAGAGAGACGTTTATTCAAAGCTGGATATGGCTCTTAGTCCGTCGGAGCCCGATTAAAACGGACGTTGAGGTTCAGCGCCCCGGTAGGCTAGTTGGTAGCGTGCCAGCTTATCAGTGCGGGGGTCGTGGGTTCGATTCCCACCAGAGGCTCTGGTCTGTTTTCGCTACAACGAGCCAAAAGCCTTTGTTGTTGGTGCTCGGTTAGGGTATTAAGATAAAATTTGTAATTAAATTTGTATTGAATTTTTTTAAAGCTTTTTGTTGTGATAAAGGACATATCGAATAGGGTGGCGAGGGAGTAGTGGACGGCATTGGAAGATTGTGGAATATCTGAAACCCTATGATCGTTGCCTAATCTTAGGAGTACGAAAACTATTAATGGTGTTGGCAAGCGGATATTCCGTATTCTTATAGGAATTCTCAAAAGCCATTGAGCTATAAGTCGAATGTGTGGACTACTATAAGGGCTAAAGAGACGAAGAGGATACAGTGCTGGATCTGTGAGTTTACAGATCTGAGAAAGCCGTGACTGTGATATGTGGTGGAATTTGCGTCATCAGAGTAAACCCGTTGTTTGCCAGGCTCCCATTCCACCTAACCTGCTTTTGAATGAGATTTGGAATTTAATCATAAATGCCCAGCATGATTTTATTCATAATCTCCGGCTCAAAATGGACATGTTCCTCAAGACCGTTCTGTAAACGGATAAGGTCGCTTTTTAAAAAGACAATCCACATTGTGGGCGTAGTCATTATACTAGTTAAGTTAAAAATGGTTATCAAACCATTTTATATACGGTTATAATGCCCCACTTTCTGTTTATGGATTTTAAAAATAATGAGAATATTGTTATGGTTGTGACTTTTTACAAATAAAATAATTCCAAAACTAATATGGCCCCCTTTTTATTCTCTAAATTTGAGATTGAGGTGCCTTAATTTTGTGTAACATATAGAAGTTTACAATTTTAAAGCAATTTGAATCATGTCCAACTAAGATATTTAGGGCTTTAGAACAAAAAAAAAAAAAAAAGCATAATAATTATATAGAATCTTCAAAAAGTATCAGAATCTTCAAAAGTATCTGGTAGATCTGCTTTCGCTCATATAACGATATAATAAAAATTTGAAAAAATGCATTCCAAAGAATTATTTTAATTGCTTTATAAAAAATATATATATATATATATAATATTGTACATAATAAATGAATGATTTAATTAGAATTAAAATAAAGGCATGCCTACATAATTTCGTTAGATGATGAATTAATATTAACTAAAAATTTCAATATAATAATAACTAACCTAAAATATCATAAGTGGAAGATGAATAAATGTTTAACTTCCTATATTTCTTGTTTTTTTTTTGTTTGTTTTAAAAGTTTGCTACGAGAACAATAATGAGGAACATTTTAACCGGGTACAAAAGCCTAAAATCGTTATCAAAGTGAGGGATATGAGGGATTTACTATCAAGTTACTGCATTCTCCTATACTCATTCAAAATTTGCATAATTCATCTCTTATTGTCTACGGGAAGGTGGAGGCAAGTATTCTCGGTTTTTTGTTGATGTTGCAGCAATTGCAGCATTTCCGAATGCAGTTTCAGGAACATTAGCGTTGAAACTTGGTCCTCCGCCCCCAACTCCTGGGGTTGTAGCAATTGCTGGACTTCCTGGACGTAAGACTTGACCAAAGGGTGTTGCTGTGGCAGGAAATGTTTGAGCACCAGCATTACCAGCTGGTGAATTAAAGCGACCAGCATTTGCGGCTACTCCGGTTATAGATGAAGGCTGTACGGCAATATTTCCACCACCAGTTACCGAAGGTTGTATACGTTGTGATGAAAACAGATTACTTGAGGCAGTTGGTGCTCTTCCAGCGTTGGCTGTTAAAAGATTGGTTTGTGGTCTACCAATTTGTTGAGAAGACGTTTGTTGATAACCTGTATTTGTGGGTATTCTTTCATTGCCATAATCATATATGAATGCATTGTTGGAGTACAGGCTAGGAGCTGAAGCACAATCATATTGATTCCACCAGACACATACTAATACTTCCTGGCTAAATATGGTGCCATTTGGGCACAAAAATGAGTAGGTACGATTTAAGGCACAAATATGAAAGACCTGACACTGAGCTTCAATATCAGAATAATAGCCTGGCAGGGGTTGCTGAGTACAATCGAAATTTGTTTGTGGCACTTGACTGTAGACAGGATAATCTACACCTGGCACTCCTGGTATGGCTGAAAAATCTCCCTCATAATCTTCATCAAGACCCGAACCAGTTCCAGAACCTCTACCTGTACCAGTGTTTGGAAATTGTGCATATATACTTCCTGAACCCGTAGCTCCTGCTGCACTAGGTCTTTGTTGCAAATTTGTACGTTTAGGTATGTTGGCTGGTGAACCGCCATAGGCAGTTGGGCCAGTTGCTGCCAGACCTCCAAGTCCTCTCTGATTTTGTGCTGCAAATGCACCAAAAGGTCCCGAAGGACTTGAGGGTGCTCCGCTAACACCAGCAAAAGCAGTAGGAGCTGTGGGAAAAGCCCCAGATGCAGTAGAACCAGCCGGAAATCCTGCTGTTAGTGGTCTTAAAGGTGCAGCAGCAGAAGCTGGTATATTACCGGTGTTATAATTATAACCACTTTGGCCCTAAAAACGGGGAAATTGTTTAAGCAAACTATATACAGGCTTTATGTAATGAAGAACTTACCCAACATATTGGACTAAAAAGCAATAAACCTGAAATAAAAATTTTGATTAAATTTATTCGTAAGATTTTAAAAGATTGTATTTAAGTAAAAAAATACATGAAATGGTACAACAAATATGTACTTAAGTGGCAGGGAGAATGAAACAAAACTTAATCTGTTGAGTAAGCAATAATTCCTAAACGAGACTATATCCGAAAAATTAAAAAAATTCCTGTAAGCTTACTGCTGTTCATACTGCAAAGGGTGTAGTGGCATCGTGCCACTACATGTGCTACATCCGTAGCACATGTTTAAGCAGCTATCAACAAACAGCTAAATATCTGGTGCTCTGATATTGCCCCAACTGACATTATCCCAATATACGGTTTGGGATTATGTCCGAAAGACCTTTGGTTATAAACCCAATACTGGAAGTGGATGTTATGACCAATAGGTATTTTGAGGAGAAAATTCTTAAGCCTGGCCAAATGCCGGCTACTTATAAAACCATTTATCAGTAAAATCGGTATTAGAGAAGAAAACCCCCAAATCCGTCAAAAATTTTACTTATTGTTAGCAAAGACTTTGACTCCTTAATAATCCTTAGAGGTAAAGACATACCACACAGGAGAAAACCCTTTAGTCCGGTTTTGAAAACAAAATATATGTTTAATGTTACTTTTTTGAAATTAATTCGCAATTTTTAGGACAAACCTCAAATTAAAAATTATTAATTTAACAAAAATTTTTTGCACACTACACTTATAGGCTTTTTACACTGAACAACATCTTTGTGAAAGATGTTGAAAACGTGAAACATTTGTTTACATTGGTAACATCTTTCATCTGTTATTTATTCAGCTGTCAAAAAAATAATATAATAATAAGACGCATAATTTGTGTTAAAAATAAAAAATTGATTTAGAGAAAGCATTAATCATTGGAGTAATTGTTGCTTTGCAAGAGCAAACCCGAATTTTAATTTAAGAAGATGATGATGAAGAAGAATTTTTGGTAGACAAAAGAATGAAATTCTTACACGTGCCGCTCATTTTCCTTTGTTGAATTAATTTTTTTTGTTTATTTTCTGCAATGTCAAATTGCTAGTGATGAAACATAGAAAATCGATTTTTTGGTAATTTTTTTTAGTGATCACACTTAAAATAACGAAAGATGTAAGATGAAACAAAAAAGATGTAAGATGAAACAAATGGATCAGCTTATGAAGATGTGGAAATATGTAGAATTGTTGGCCTTTATAATTCTTATGGGAAGATGTTAACATCTTTGCAGATTGATGAAAGATGTAAGATGTAGCTCAGTGGAAAAAGGCTATTGGGGAAACAATTTTGATCATACAGGTTGGTTGAAAAGTTCCTGCGCTCACCAAGAGATGGCACTGCTAGCTCCAAACTTTTTTTGTTCTCAAGTTGGTATAACTGTCCTGAGAACACACGCAAAGTTGCAAGTCATTCTGTGAATTCTTTCTTTGTTTACAAGCCATTTGAAGTTGACGTGTCATTGATTTTTTTTAATATGGAAAAAATTTAATATCGTGCAGTCAGTAAATTCTTTGTTTTGAAGGGTTTAAAAGCAAAGGAAATTTATTAACAATTGTTAGAAGTGTATAAGGAGTCCTCACCTTTAAAACGCACCGTTGAATTTTGGGCTGGTGAATTTAAACGTGAAGGACGTCCAAAAACTGCAACCACAGCAGAAATCATTGAGCAGGTACATAATATGGTTAGTGAAGATCCAAGTTTGACTAAGCGTGAAATTGCTAATGCCATAGGCATCTCAGACGAACGACTACTCCATATTTTACATGAAGATTTACGTATAAAAAAACTGTTTGGAAAGTTAGTGCCGCACACATTAACAATTCAACAAAAACTCGATCGAAAACAAATTTCTCAGCGTAATTTTTAGCGTTTTAAGCCGAAAAAACCGACTTCTTGCGTCGTTTTATAACTATGGATGAGACTTGGATTTACCACCATGATCCTAAATTGAAACAAGAACGTTTACAGTGGACTGAAGCTGGTTGTTCAGCTCCAAAGCAGGTGAAGTCACAACGATCAGCAAATAAAGTTATGGCATCAGTTTTTTGGGATGCAAAAGGAATTTTGTTGATTGATTATCTTCAGAAAGGTAAAATAATCAACTCTGAATATTTTGCAGCCTTTTGGATCAGCTGGATGAGAAAAGACCTGGTTTAAAGAAGAAAAAAATCATTTCTCATCAAGACAATGCACCTGCTCACAAAAGTGTTTTGACGATGGCTAAATTCAAAGAATTAAATTACGAATTGCTTGAACATCCACCGTATTCACCAGATTTGACTCCCAGTGACTACTATCTCTTCAGAAATCTCAAACAATTCCTTCGTGGAAAGCATTTTTCGTCGAATGAAGAGGCCATAGCAGCCGTAGACGGTTATTTTGGAAGATCATTGGAACAAGTGTATTGAGCTTCTAGGAGATTATATTGAATAAAAAAATGTATTTCGTAACAAAAACAGTATTCTTTCATTTTGAGCGCATGAACTTTTCAACCAACCTGTATATCTTTCTTAAATCGTTTGTCATTAAAACTAATAATATTTCATAAGATTTTCTTATTCACGAAAAAGTGAAAAGTGAAGAAAATATTAATTTATGATGAGTTACAAACGATGAGTAACAAATGGAATGACAAACTTAGTATATTCTCCTACATTGTGGGTGGAAATCTGTAAACTGTCACAACGAGATTATCCGTTTAATAAAAATATCTGCTATTGGTAGCGTCTGTTGTTGATAGGTTTTACTGTAATCAATTTTTAAAATTTACTGTATTTGTTTTATTACTACATAGTCGCAAAAAAAATTCTACTCTCTACCAGTTAAAAGTTCAACCACTTTATTTTAATATTGCCCCACTGTTATTTATATTTAAGGCCAAGTACACATGTCTCCGGCCAGTGATAAAAATCTTTGAAAATAGTTTTCAATTTTATTTATCATCGTCTTTGGTCTGTTTCTTAATTTTTTTTCTAAGCCTACTATGTGTGGCACTTGTACTAAAGAAAAACAACAGTTAATAAAGTTAAGAAAAAAAAACTATTTACAATCAAAGAGCGCGCCAAAAAAAGGAAGTGCAAAAACACTCAATATTGGTGAAGCGTTAACATAACTGACAACAGCCAGCTAACAATAAGCAGCAGTACAGAACAACTTGTTGTTTATAGGTTATGGTAGTGTTAATATATTACAATTACAATTTTTGTACACTCAAGACCTTGATAAAAGTTAAGGTTTTTTAGGTTGCAATTTAATTTGACAGGACAGAGAAACTCACCGTTAAAAAATAAAAGTAAAATTTTTAAATCCATTTTATAAAAAGGGGTTCAAATAGTTAATCCCTTTTGTATGATACAGCGAATTTGTTCGAGTTTTATTAAAAGCTATTCACTTTTTTTATTTTTTTTTTTTTGTTAAATTTCACTTTTTTCTATAATTCAGTTTTCATAAAATGTATTGTTCACAAATATTAACCAATGTTTAAGTTTCCACAAATCAGAGAAGACTGCAGTTTGAATTTGAAAAGTTCTTACATTTTATACCTGGATACGTTTTTAGTGCATCCAAAAAAGCTTCTTTAATATCTGCTCATTGTTTGATACTCAAAATCATATGTGTACTTTACATGATACGATTTTAGCATGTGTGCATGCACTTCTCTATTTCAGTTTAGAATTTTTATGATGCTTGTTTATTTTTATTTTCAGTGTTAAAATCTCCCTTTAGAGCATCTTGTTAAAATTTACGATTTTTGATGCATTATCAAATAATTTTTCTTTACGTCAATTGTCTCTCAATATCAATAATACATATCATATTGGGTATGATGCTCAATTTGTAGGCTGTGGTAGGTGGACTATTCAGATAGACAATATGTAGTAGTTGCCAGATGAACTATTAACAATGGTCAATTAAGTTTATCATGGGGGTAGCAGTTTGTTTTGCATTATGTTAAAGTTAGGAAAAAATATTTGAGAAGATGGCATTAGAAAGTAGTGCTTATGGATGATTGATTTGAATTGGAATAAGACAGCGAATTTATTCCACATTCCTATAATGAATTGTGCACTCCAATCAATGACAGAGGATAATATCAATATAAGAAGATCGTGTTACGGATAAATACACATAAAATAACAACATCTAGCCTCATGGTCCATTGCGGTAAATGATCTAAAGGCAATTTGGGTAACGAATGTACGAGAGCGGATCAATAAGTCCGTGACTTTTCGATCTTACCTCATAGTAATATGAAATGCAACACTGCTCCCATCAAGTACCACCTGTTAATAGACTACTGTCAAATTTTGAGCAAGTTCTGTCATTTACTTTGCGTTTAACAGCTATTAAAAACATACAACCTCGTAGACTTTTTTTAAAAAAGGAAAAAAGTGAATTTCGATTGCTCATTAAACATTATTTTTGCGAAAAAAAACCGTCAATCAAACCAAGGAAAATCATGATGAATACTATGGTGACGTTGCACCATCGATTTCAAGGTAAAAAAGCGGTTTCCTGACTTTTGTGGTGGCCTTACAAGAACCGAAGATGCCAAACGTTCTGGATGTCCAAAACAATTAAAAAAATTCACGATATAGTGTTGGCCGATCGAAGATTGAATGTGCGAAAGATTGTGGAAGACATAGGCATCTCACATGGCTCAGTGGTTTTAATTTTGAACGATTACTTGGGTATGAGAAAGCTTTCCGCAAGATGGCTGCCGCGTTTGCTTACAGTCGACCACCAATGGAATCGTGTGACAGCTTAGTTTCCATGGCAAAAATGCATGAATTAGACTACGAATTGCCCCCTCACTCGCCTTGTTAGCCCTCAGTGACTATTTTCTATTTCAAAACCTAAAGAAATGGCACGGTGCCAAGAGATTTAGCTCCGACAATGAAATTATTGATCAAATAAATGCCTATTTTATGGACCTTGAAAAATCCAATTTTTTGGAAAAGATATAAAAATTGGAGAAACGTTGGACTAAATGTATTGAGCTAATAGGAGATTATATTGAAAAATAATTTTTTTTTTTTGCAAAAAAACTGTGTTTCATTCAAAAAGTCACGGACTTATTGACCCACCCTCGTAAGTTGAACCTTGTTAGGGGGCCGATGAAGTAGATAACTCGCATAAATGGGTTGGATCATAGAGCTACTACAAAATATGTTATTACCAACAGGTGCAGATTTAACTTTTTTGCGTCGAAAATAAAGATGCAAAAATTGAATGAAGAATTTCCGCCAAGATAAGTTAAATAGTTCCCAATTGGTTTTTTGTATCTCTTAAAGTTGAAATTCGAACTAAGTCCCAGTCTCTTGGCCTTAATTAAGTGGCAAAATACATTTGGCCATATTTTTTTGATGTTTAGCTTGTCCTAAGTTCTTTCTACGTTTTGTATGCGACTTCAATGTTTACACCCAGAAAACAAATTCGTGCTGACAACCGAATTTGTTGCCAATCGAATGGTTCAGTTACTGTAACCTAATTTTTTGATTGTGACTACCGAATTGTTATTGAGGCAACCGAAATACTGTTGTCAAAGTCAAACTACTCATATTTCAATTAGTTTTTAGTTGTCACAACCGAAAAATACGGTTTCTACAACCGAATCACTCGATTGGCTACAAGTTCGGTTGTCAACACGAATCTCTTATCTGTGTAGAATATCTTTTTAAAGTATAGGATAGATAGGGGATGAATAAAATTGTAAGCTCACTAAAAAATTGCTTTCGAAACTGTGAAACCGGCTGAAAACCCTTACATCTGTTTCGACCCACACGTATAAAAGTGCAAAGTGATCTAATGGTATCGAGTTCAGTTGATTGCGAGTGAGTGAGATGATGTTGTTTCCAAAAGCCTCCAATTGATCTTTTAAATATTACATCCTCCACGAGTGCTCTATACTATTCTACAACCCCGTACAGTAAAATATGCGCCTTATTACTGAGGTGTAAATCCAATGCGTGACCTGAGTAGTTTCGAATATTTCGACTATCAGCGGACTAAAATGAGTATCTTTATGTTTGAAAAATCTTAAGAAATATTGCAAACTTATATCCAAAGTTTTTGCCTAAATAGTGCGTTTGTGGAAAAAAGAGTTTTGGCCGAAATAAAGCGCGTGCTGTACGCAAGTTTGTGCAAAAATTTTTTAGGAAATTGGCTTCCTAGTGGACAACGCTTATGGTCCCTGTCGTCGTATAGTGAGTACTGATGAGAATGTGGCTGTTGTGGTCGAAAGTGTGCAACTCAATCTTAGAACATCAACTGGCCATCGATCTCAATAACTCGGCAGTTTACGCAGCAGCATGATGAGAACTTTACACAAAAATCTCAGATGATTCGCTTACGAGGTTTAATTGACTCAGCAATTGAAGGCAAACGACCATCCACTTCGGTTCGGCTTCTCAGCATGGGCCTTACAGAAGCTCCAATCGGACATAAAATTTTGCCGAAAAATCATCTTTTCATCTCGGCGGCTATGTCAACAATCAAAATTTCCGCATCTGGGGATCGAAAAACCCGTACGCCATTGCTGAGAACCCAATGCACCCACAGAGAGTTAAAGTTTAGTGTGGATCTTGGAGTGGTTGCATCATAGGCCCATTATTTGATTTGATAAATTTTGGCGATATGAATTTCAATAATACTGATATCACATCACTTAATATTTCTGGCAGCACCGATCATTTAATGCAGTAGCAAGCACATGTCTCTGTTCTAACAATATTACATACATATTCTTAAGTTGAATTTTATGCAAAAGTTTAGAGATTTATTACCAGGGATTATCCATTGTTTTTATTTTATTTTATTTCTGCTGTGAATGAAAAAAAAACACCCTATAATAAGCAGTTTATTGTTACGTTAACAAACATCTTATTATTAACAAGTTTGGTTATGTTGCTTGTTTATTCTTTTCACAATTAAGGTCAGATTATATCCTTTGAAGAAGTAGGTATAAGAGTGCATTGGTGTCTCTGCTTTGGTGTAATTTAGATTCGAAAATTGTCAACCTTGTCCGATGCTAGAAGCTTGTTAACCTATTTTGATAAGTTGTGTGTCATAAAACCAATCAAATTTTATAAAATTTTAAAATTTTGTTGTCTTGTTTGATGGCAAATAATTATTTGCAATTTACTATTGTTATTTTCATTTGCTATTGTTGTTCATTGGTTTTAATGACGTAAATATGCAGCATTTAATTTATTATCCTAACAGTCTTCATTTAAATATGTAGAGAACCTTGAGTTTGAAAATTTACATTTATTGACTTGATTAGTAAACAGGCGATTAAATTGGGTTGTCAAATTAAATTAGATTTAATCATTAACACGCCCAATTATCACATATAAGCCAAATAAAACACAATACTTCGTAAGCGGTAGTTTTTAATAACACAATATACAACAATTAAGGAGAAAATTCAATCCTTCACGCAAAGAAAAAACATGGTTGGGTCAATCATATTCGAAGAGCATCATATATTTTTGGGCTTATGGTTGTGCCAACCATAATCGTACTATATTATTGTTATCATATTATGATAATAAAATAACCATATTTTTACCATAATATGGTCCCTACAGTTATATTATGATTCAAAAATTACCATATTATGGTCCTAAATAAACATGTTATAATGAATTTATCATAAAATGATCGCACGTAATCATAGTATGCTCATAATGTTATCATATTATGGTCCCTTTTAACTATATTATGATTCCTGGATTCTTATTATATGATCCATAATCTAAGAAAATTTCTTAAAGGAAAAGTTCTTAGAAACTATAAGAAAGCTCTTTAAATTTAAGGATATTTCCTTTAGAAATGTTTTTTCTAAAAAAAAGTTAGTATTAAGATCTTTTTGAAGAAAAATTGTTAAGGAAAAAATCATAGACTTTAAGAACTTTTATTTCTTTGCCAGCATTTTATCGTTGCTTAGTTATCATATTTTTTTTATAGTCAAAATTTTTGTTACCACAGTATGGTTACAGCCAATCATGATATAAAATAGAAGGTGCCAATCATAAAATAGTAGAATATTTACTAATGATGGTAGCGACCATGTTGATGGCTTGAAAACCAATAACTTGGTTGTGACAATCATACCTCATTGCAGCAAGCACAATATAGTAGCAGTGATCATATTGCAACCATGTATTTTCTCTGAGTGTTCTAAGCAATTTCTTTTCTTTTTATAAATTTGTTTAACATTTACGGTTCATTCACAATTCCGGAGTAATCCAAGATGCAAAGTGGAGTGTATTAAAATATAGCAGTTTGAGAAACGTGGAAAAAATGGGGTTTGACTTTTACGAGACTTTTCTATCAAATATTCAAAAAGTATTGTATTTCTTTAGTGAATTAGCCCATTTCCCAGGAAACACATATTTTAAATATCCGATTTTTGGTTAGGACGGGGTTTGGGCAGAACGTTAGGTGTTTGGACTTTTCCAGTTCTTCTAAAAATTACCAAAAATCACGTTTTAAAATTTAAAGTTTCGTTTTATAGTGTTTTGAGTCAGCGATAATGGAGATATTATTCCCTTTTTGATCCCATTTTTAATTGGAATTTCAAAAACTATCTTTTCAGTGAATTAGCTCATACGCCAGGGAACATATATCTTAAATGTCATATTTTTAGCCGAAAGTTTAAACACAAGGTTGTTAAACGGTAAATTTTTTCCCTTTCCACCTCAAATAATCTGATGTCTGTGCCGGAGAAAAACTAAAATTTCAAGTTAACAGCTCCAGCTTTAAGGAGTATATGCCTATATGTCAAATTCAAGTTCCTGGCTCCAACATTAGAAACTAGGTGACTAAGGTGCCATCTCATCAATAAATGAGCCCCTACATGAAGGGACACATATTTGAAATTGCGCATTTATAGCCGAACTGGTTTGGGCAGGAGACTATCTGTTTTGCACTTCGCTAAAATTTCAAAAAAATTCATCAAGTATGTCTACACAACATTTTTAAAATATATAAAGTCAATGTATACAATTTTTTTGTGGAAAAACAAAGTCTTTTTTAAAAATGCTGAAATTCTCCTCTTTCATTTGATACCCATTCCAGCATCATACAATTTATAAAATTACTTAAAAAGGGTTGCTAAAAGAACGTCATGTGAAAAATTGAAAGGCCTTTGAAAATAATATCTGACGTAATCATTACAATTTTTCCATGGGTGAAAATAAACGTTACACCGTGTAATGCCCATGGAAATTTTAGACAATTTTAAAATTTTTTTAATAACAAAGGCGGGTATGTTGGACATGTGATACCCAATTTATCTACAAATAGAAAGAAGTAAATAATGGGTCATACATATTAAATATTGCATTAAACCCTTTAACCATTTAACCCGTTTAACCCCTTAACATGAGATTGCAGTTTTTGGCAAGATTTATGGTCTCATATAACATTAATCACAATTTCATCAGGATATCTACGTATTAATCCCAGTTCAGAAGGGACCTTTCTATGGATGGTAGGTCCGAATAAAGACCGATTACACTTAAATCTAATAGAAGCCAAAAATTCATCCAAATATCTTATTATTTGTGACCTGAAGTTTAATTAAAGTTCATTTAAGCAAATACAGGTATGATTCGATTTTCCTCAAGTTCGGAGGCGTGATTTTAAACATAAACAAAACATTTACAACTCAAATTTAACCCATTTAAGCCCAATTTAGAAAGGATCTTTTGAAGTTTAAAAAAATTGAATTTTAAAGAGTTTACAGTTTTGATTAAAAATGGGTTTTTGTTCGGGGAATATTTGTGTGTAAAGCCATAAAGTGGATTATTGAATATTATGGTGATTATTTACCTATGTATTCAATTATAAAAATATGTTAATCTGAATTTAAACTTGACCCTACAAGCAACGGTCTGGCAGAACATCCAGGTCGTCTAACTGTGGCACTTACTGAACAAAACCTACAAAATGTGTATTTACGATTGTTTTGGATGATCGAAAAGTAAAAGTGGGTAAAATTGTTGACATCATATGAGTATTTGGGTTTGAAAATTCTTTCTGAGGGATGCGTGCTGCACTTTGACCTCATTTGATCAAAAACAATAATAAATTTATCCTTAATCGCTCCAAACAGAAAATAATCCAAAGGGCTCAAATCACAGCTCTGAGGCGGCCAATTGACATCACAATTTCGGCTGATTATTCGATTTTCAAAAACAGTGCGCAAAATATCGATGGTTGCGTTGGCTATGTGACATGCGACCCCGTCTTGTTGAAACCAAATGTCGTCCCTGTCATTCTCTTGAATTTTTGGAAACAAAAATTCGTTGAGCATGGCTCACCGTTGACGGTAACGGCGGCTCTATGCTCATTTTCGAAGAAAAATTTCCCGGTCGTGGTAGTCATATGAAAAAATAATCAGTACTTCTTTTATAGCAGACTCAAATTTAATATTTTAAATGGCCCACCCTATAGAATTGGATATGAACACCAATATGCTTCACCACCCTGCATATTCTCCAGATATTTCCCCAGCGGCTACTATTTGTTTCAAAACTTGAAAAGTTGACTACAGGTAAAGTGATTTTACACGAATGAGGAAATCATATTTTTTGAAATGTTTGGAGGAACGCTAAAAGAAATGAATTACACTTCAAGAAGATTATATTGCAGAAGAGAAATGATTTTATATTCAAAAACTGGATTTTAATTTTTAGGCCATTAAAATTTCAATCCAAGTAGTATAATTCTAATTCAAGTCACAAAAAATGTCGTGAAAAATATAGACTCTCCAAAAAGCATAAAACTCAAGTTTTCACATTTCTTATAATGATTTATTCGAATAAAGAGTAGACAGGAAAAAAAATGAAAAGCAGATTCAGAATCAGCACTTCGAAGTCTATAAAAACACATACAAAAGTTCTGGAACCAAACAAAAAAGAATTAAATATTAATAATTTGAGACTTTATTTTTGTAGAAGAATTTTAGATTCTAAAGCGCGTGACTAAAACCAAAAACTACAAATTTTTTAAACGTTTAAGGTTTTGATTTAAAATTTGTATGGTATTTGACAAGCACCAAATCTAGGTCCAAATCATAAAGAATATGCTATTTTAAAACTTATTGATTTTTTACGTTCGTAGTAATGACTATTAGTCAGTATTATACATACACGGATAAAAATGCTTGAACAAATATAGGAAATATTGCAAACTGTTTTCCAAAGTTTGGCCGAAATGAAGCACTCAACGAGCGTGCTGTACGTAAGTGTGTGAAAAATGTTCTAGAGACCACCATCGAACTCAACAACTCGGTATTTACGCGGCAACATTATGAGAATTTGGCACAAATATCTCGGAATATTCGCTTAAAAAGTCCATTTGACTCAGCAATTGAAAGCAAACGACCATCCACTTTGTTAGTGGACCTTACAGAAGTTGCAATCTAACTTCGAATTTGGCTGAAAAGTCATATTTTCTGATGAGGCGCATTTTAATTTCGGCGGCTATGTCAACAAACGAAATTGCCGCATCTGGGGATCGAAAACCCCGGAAGAAGACAATGCATTCACAGAGAGTGATAAATGAGTGTGGATTTTGGAGTCGTTGCGCCATTGGCAAATTTTATTTCGAAAATGTTGCTGGAAACGCAATTTCAGTCAACGACGAGCGCCAAGATTACTTGGATAATCTTTGGTTTCAGTAGGATGGTGCACCGTATTGCACAGCTCATGAAACCATCGAACTTTTGCGCACTAAGCTTGGTAATCGTGTTATCAGCCATCTTGGCGATGTTAATTGGCCCGACTCAGAGTTGCGATTTGACCCCTTGTGAGGTGGCGTTAAAGACCGACGCTTTGTGAATAATTCAGAAACGATAATAATATCGTCCAAGCCGTTCGTGAGTTAGAATTAGAAATCATCATCAAATTCTAGAAAAATTTGACTGGTAGGATAAGTTACTGCGAAACTTGCCGAGGTAGCCACATGAACGAAACCGTGTTCTATAAATAATAGGAATATTTGTTATTTCTAATAAAGTTAGTTGGACCACAACTCTACAAAAACTACTAGAAAAAGTTTTTAATATAGCAGTGACAAGCGATTGAACAGACTACACAGATAGGACTCAGCTGATTGAATCAAACTGGCGACTAGAAAATGAGTAAAAGGAAATGTGAAAATTGCGGTGATATACAGAAAGAGATAGATATAGCAAAAAATATGTATCACATAATTTATATTTTTTCCATCTCATTTTGAAAATCACTACAATGTTAAAATAACCATACGCTTCGAGAATTCTGGTTGAGCGTTGTGAGCGATTGTTTGAACAACCATCTACATTTGCCGTACACCTTTGATTTTAAATTATTTTTGTAAGACAGTATCGAATTAACCATTTACCTTAAGTATCCCGTTCTAGTATTAACCCAGGCCAAATGTACGCCCCTAATGTCAGATAATTAAAGCTCAAAATAAATCATTAAACTTTTGCTGGAAGTACTGCTCCTGTCAACAGGCATCTGTCAGTTGAGTCCTGTCAAAATTTGTACAGACGCAGATTGTGTTTAACAGCCATTGCTAGCAGGCTACCGTGTGATTTGAGGAGAAAATGGAAAAAAATTAAGGTCGTGTGCTGATTAAGCATTACATTTTTCGGAAAAAAACACCACTCAAACCAAAACTAAGCTTTATAAATACTATGGCAACTCTGAACCATCAATTTTAATGGTAAAAAGTGGTTTACTGATTTTCGTTGTGGCAGTACAAGCATGGAAAATACCAAACGTTCTAAACGCCCAGTTGAGGGCTCTACACCCGAAACGATTGAAAAAAACACAATAAAGTGCTGGCCGATCGGATATTGAAAGCACGAGAGATTGTGGAAGCCATATGCATCTCGGTTTCAGTTTTGAATGATAACTTGGGTAGGAGAAAGCTGGGTGACGCGTTTGCTTACAATCGACCACAAATGAATTAGCTTACGAATTGTTCCCTTATTCGACCTTTTCTCCGGATTTAGCCCCGAGTCACTATTTCTTGTTTACAAACCTGAAGAAATGGTGGAAAGAGATTTGACTGCAATAATGAAATTGTCTCCCAAACAAATACCTATTTTGATGATGACCTCGACAAGTCATACTTTTTGTAAGGGAGAAACATTGGGAGAAACATTGGACAAAGTGTATAGAGTTCAAAGGAGACTATGTTGAAAAATAAAATGATTTTTTATCCAAAACCTGTATTTCCTTCAAAAATTCAAGGATTTGTTGACCCGCGCTCGTATATTCTAGATTTTGAGGAGGACAGGATAACGGGTAATTTTAAGGATTTCTTTTTCTAGAGCAATTTATTTGATTTTTTTAAGTTAAAGAAATTTTAATCTTAAAACCAAAATCTGATTATAATTGGTAACCTAACTTAAAGAAACATAAATTTTGACAAGAAAAAACTTACCTCACATATCTTTCGATGTAAAAAAAAAACAACAATTTCTAATTTTTATTTTTTTTATTTAAATATATTTATGTATAGTACAGTAAAAAAGTAAATAAAGTGGCAAGGAAATAATATCAATAAATATTTACAAAAAATAGTAAAGAACAATTTTGCAGAAAATATTAGATAAAAGAATTTAAGGGTAAAAAGTTTCCCCTCCTCTAAAAAAAGGAAAATTTATAAATTGAGTATTTTTTAATGTTTTTTTTTTGTTTGTATATTAACTAATACTTAAGTGTATTGTGACAAAATATTTAATATGTTTGTGACAAAACATGACAAATATTTGAATTGTATATTTACACGACGATAAAAAACGACATTTTTGTAAGGCAGTTTTAAAATACTTAAAGTAAAAATAAACTAAAATCAAATTATAAAAAAAATTAAATTATAAAATTAAACAAAATAATAATAATTAAGTCTAAAAAGTTTCAGTATTATATGATAAAGTTGTAGGCTTCATGAAAATTTCTTTCAAACTAAAATTTTTTTAGAGAAAAATTGTCTTAATACTACTTTTTTAAATCTCTTGAACAAATTTTGACTAATTTTTTTTTATTACGAAAAAAATGCAAGAAAACTTTTTCAGATTTTGATCTGGCAACATTTTTTTTTAACAAAATGTAGCAAAAGACGAAAAGTTATGGTTGGCAATATCTTCTAATTTCGTTTTCATCAGTTTTGTTTAAAAAGCTTTCCTGTAAAATCCATTTTTATGCTTTTTATATTGAATTAAATTTTAAGCTGGCAACACTATTTGTATAAAGAAAGTGTTAGGAATCGTGTTGTTGCAAAACAAGTTTTTTTTTTATTATGTCTGAAAAATCTTTTACCGTCTACTTGTAAATTTTGAAGCTAAAGAATATAATGACTTTAATAATTCCAAAGCTCTTTTATCCGAACTGGCATCACTATCAACTTCCACTGTCGTTAAACTCGAAGCTTCCTTGTCATTATCCTCCACATTGATGACAAATTTGTGTGTTGTCGTCGATTCTCCACTTGTATTGCTATCTATAGTTGTTGATCCATAGAAAGTTGTGGTAGGAATATCTGTGGTAGTCGAAGGATAATTTAAGGTGGTGGTAGTAATTTCTTCACCACTACCCGTTCTCCTATAGGTAGTTACCGGTAAAATTTCTGTGGTGGTTAAAGGTTTTTCTTTATGGTGTGATATCTTTCCGGCGTGGATATCATCACCCTTAAGCTTACCATCCATATTGATAAGAGCATTAATCAAATGTTTACGAGATCTTTCCAAAGCTTTACCATTTTGATCGTCACAAGTTTGTATGAGTAAGAGCAATAGACGGAGTATTTGCCTATTATGTTCAGCCTCTGCCATAACATTTCTCAAATGATAAGCCTCATTTTCATTAAGTCCCCCAAACAATTTATTGGCTATACGTTGTAATCCATTATTGGAAGGTAAAGATTCTCTGGGTAAATCATAAGATTCGAAAATTTCTTGCCAAGGATCTCCAGCTGAAGTTTCTAAACGTAATTTTGAATTATGTCTAGGTTCTGTTAATTCCGAACTACCATGACGTAAGTTGCTTCTTTGTTGGGAAGTAGATAAAATGTGTATATTACCAAAATTACTTGATCTAGGCAATATGGTAGTAACATCTTTAGGCAAATAAGCGAAAGGACTAGCAGTAGTGGTCTTTGATTTCATTAAACCATCATTGATCTTAAGAGGATCCAATACATCATCATCTTCTATAAAAGACCAAGGATTTTCTGAAGGCTTTGCAGTGGTTAGTTTACCATTTTTCTCTTGATTTCTTAGCAATTCATTGCGGGGCTTAACAAACGATTGAGTTTGTTCCCGTTGCAAAAATTCTTCTCCCTCACCCGATTCAGGAGTAGGAGGTTCCAATTCGGCCGATAATTCTAAACTAGATTTTTGTTCTGAGGATGTTTTAAAGGTAGTAGAATCTAAATCTTCGGTAGTACTAGCCGAATCGGGTGCTATAGTCGAGGTTATAAAGTTGCTATTAATAGCCGAGGCTAGATTTGATTGTGTTGTAAATCCCGAAGTTTTGGTAGGTTGTGTTGGTAAATACGTGGCACCGGTACCCTGTTTAAATAAAGTAGAATCGGTAACGGTGACAAATTTAGAATTTCTATCCACTGAAGGTTCGGTAGGTCTGATAGATTCTAAGCTTTCTCTAAATTTGGTAGGATCATTAAGATAATTGGTCAAAGCATTAGAGAAAACTTGTGCTATTTTACGTGATTCTGGTTTTCCAGCTAAGGCCTTAATGGTAGCGTCTGTGGCTCCTATTTGAGGGAAGGGTGTTATAACATCTTTGGGTTGTGCAGCATTAGGATCAGCTAAACCTTTACTGGGATCTGTATTAGAGTCAGATGCATCATTTAAACCAAATAAATTATTATATCTCTTTACGGTGCCATTACTTAACAAACTAGTGTGAATATCATCAGAGTTTTGTGCCAAATCAGGAGTAGCTGCAGTGGTTAAAGTTGCTGTAGTATCAGATGGCTTTTCTTTAGGTACCAACGTATTTGTGGAATGACTTCCTCCAGTATTTACCTTATTACTGGATTTCTTATTCGAATTGTCTTCCAGTGAGTTAATACTCTTGGAATTACTTTCATTATGTTGTTCTCCCGCAAAATATTGAGCCAAAGATATCAAAGCGTCTGGTCCGGAAGATGCAGGTATATCCAAACCTAAACGATTTTTACCATTTACCTTTATTAATTCCACATCTTTGAAATTATGCTTTAAAACATTTATAGTCTTTAACATATCGTTAACATTACGGGATACTTCATCTTGTACTACACTTATGGGGGCAAATAAGAAAGAATCTCCGGCCGCATCATTGGTAACTTTGGGAGCTAAGGCCGATTTTGGCAGATAAGTAGGACCAGTAGAGGCAACAGTAGTGCTGTCAATACCTTCATCAGATTCATATTTAGTATTAGCCTTTTTCAAAGGAAATTCTACATTAAAGCTGGTTTTAGGTTTTAGAGAAACATGATGAATTTCCGTAGAATAATCTTTATTTTTGCCATCGTAATAATGACGCATACCAATTATGATAGGTTTTAAAGTCGTAGGTGCCGTTATTTCAAATTCTATAGGAGTAGCGGTAGTTTTAGCATTACCAGAACCTCCTCGTAAAAATATGCCAGCTCCATTGTTATTAGTATTAAAACGATTAGGAGCTGGAGTAGTAGCAGTAGCTCCTTTTAAATAAAAAGTTTTGCTTTCCGTAGTTTTAGATTTGGATACAGATGGTACGGTAGGGGTATAAAAAGGTGTTGTTCTAGTAGATTCAAAGCGTCTAGCAGTGGTATAAGTACCGCTATTATAAGAAGGTGTAGGACTATTTAACTTTTCATTGTTATTTTCTGCAAACTTTTCCTTTTTGGAAGGTTTCGCCCTATCAGCTTGGTCTGTAGCTTCGGTTTTCTTATCATCACGATAACGTTGTTGACCTCGTTGACCATTGCGTGCCTTTTCGGTGGTATCATTATTTAAATCCGTATAACCATGTCTTTGAGAGCCACGATCACCGGAACCCCGTCTAGGATTTTCACCTCTTAAAGAACTGGCTTTGGGATTTGCCTCTGTCTTGGGTTTATCGTAGTTATTATAGTTGCGATTGCGGTTACTTACAAATGAGGCTGATTCAGCCGTTATTTGTGACTCATCATTATCATTATTATCAATGTTGGATATTTCTGGCTTAGCAGAACCTGGACGTTGTTTCTCACCAGAAAGATCATCAAAATCTACACTTTCCAGTGAAGGGGCTTCAGCAGAATCAATACGTCTGTCTGATTTATTATTGCCATTACTGTTAATATTTCCTTTGGAACGTTGTGTTCCTTTAGCTGGTACTCTGGGTTTAATATTTAATCCTCCACCTACAATATTAAAACCTTGTACGGGTATGGAAGGCTTTAAACGCTGTACTCGTTGTTTATTTAATAATTCCGTACTATCAGCATAGAAACCCGAAGAACCCAAACAATTCACCTTAAACCACCAATCACAAGTTAATTCGCTTTGTTGAAAGATAGTACCATTGGGACATAGGAATGATATTTTACGTCCTTCTTCACAGATATGAAAGACCTGCAAATGGTGTACCCAGTATTAATATAAGTAAATATTTTTTTTTAATTGTATCTCCTTACCTGACAATCTGTTTCCATATCGGCAAAATAACCATTACCATAAGATCTGCAGCTAAATGTAGTCTTGGGTATGCGTGGATATATGGGAAAGTCTATACCGGGTCTTCCCACTACACCCTGATAGACTTCATAGTCGACATCTTCATCGGAGGCTCGTTTCTTTAGATGATGCTTGTGATCATTGCAATCGGCATGAGTTTCATATTGTTCTTCTTCAAATTGTGTAGCTCCTGTTTGTTTGGCCAATATACGTGCTGGTATATGGGTCTAAAAAAGAAACAAAATTAATTTTTTATTATTACAAAGATATAACACAAGTTAAAAAGAGTTTTCCGCTTGAACTCTTGTGGCTGGTATTCAAGAAAGGTTTTGATTTGTTTCCGAGAAAACTTTTGGATAGAATTTCAATATCAATTATAGGTATTATGGCAAAATTTTTAGATATACTGACTAAAGAAAAGAGTTAATATCACCATTAGGAATCGCAGATAGGTTAAGAAACTCTGGTTAAAGGATCAAGATCTCCAAATCTCACATGCACTTTCGGATGAATGACTGGGTGGCTGCAGTGTCTTAAGTTAAGGCATGGATAATACCCTGAAAAGCATTAAGTAAAGGTTCTTGAATCTCTTCGAAGTTTGCTCCGTCTTTATTTATGAAACCATCGATCGTTTAGCAGAATTCAACTACTTTTCTCGGCAGTTGAACTCGAAACCTAATATTTTTTTTATGATAATATTAAGGCAACAATCTTGGAAACGTAATCGCAATTCAGATAAAGCAAATCACAAGTGTCGGTTCAACTAGATTTTCGATGAGCTGCCACATCATGCGAGTAACAAATAGAGGGCCTGATGACACCGTTTTGAAAAACCACATCACTCGGAAGAGGGCATAAATGATGTAAAAAATAATGTATTCGCGCAATTAAAAAGTAGAAAATATTGGATAAAAATATATTTTTTCCTTTTATAGGTTAGGATTTCTCGAAAATCTGAATTCGACCGGATTTAGCGTGCCAAAGGCCTTAAAGAAAATATATTCTCACTTGGCACTCAGACCCTTAGTACGCATAAGGGAGATTAAAGCACTTATTATATCACAAATAACATTTAAAGGTTTGATATTGCCCGCCGAAAGCTTAAACTGTTTGTTTTTGAATCGGGATCTTCTGCTTTTTAACCCCAAACCAATAGCACTCAATAGAAAAAAAAATTAAATTATCTATATATTCATATATCATGATTAAAAATCTTCAGACATCCTAATCTAAGTTCATACCTTAAAGTTAGGCCCAATTAATCTGAAGTTTTAAGTTATATTGATAACGGTTAAAGAAAAACTTACCCGTGATTCAGCTATTGTGAAATTAAGTAATACCAAGAATATAAAAGCTGAAATTATAAGAGCAATATAAAAAAACAAATTAGTGTGGATTTTGTAATAGTATGTAAGGTAGGCAGTAGAGGATCCAAGGGGGTCCACTTGTGGACCCAATATTTTTTTTTAAATAATACTATAATGAAAATAATTATTTTTTTTTAAGGAAGAAACTTTAGAATTTCATCTTACACATATATTTTTAATTTTGAGATTAGGTCTAAATTTTTGGGTTCAAGAAATTTTATTTTTAAAGCAAAACTGACAGATTGTGCATTTTTCCTAAAAAAAATAGCAACGTTTGTATTTAGCAATCTTGTAAATTTCAGATATGTTTTCATACAAAAACGAGTTGTATCCTGAAACCTATTTGTTCACCCTAAACAAAAGATTAACTGCTTAAAAATACGTGTCTCTTATTTTCTAATATCATTAAAAGCGGAGGGAACTTATCGGAATAGTTCCCTCCTTAGTTATTTTCTCCCAAATTTGTCAATACAAAGACTTTTAAATTTTTGAGGTATTTTCGTTGTATTTTTTGGAATTTAAAAATTGTAATACTGAAACACTTTTTCTATAGAAAATCTATCATATAATAATTTTAAGAATATCTTACACAACAGAACTGGCGCTTTTGCACCTCTAGGGCCTTATCGAGCTTTACACCAACGCGGATTCAGGGCTGCGAACTCACTCTCTCCGAAGATGCTAATTTTCTTAGCATTGTCTTAGACTCAAAATTATTGGGGAAATTACTGTGCACAGGGTTAGGAAGGCGTGTTTGTCTTCACTCCTTCACGAAAATATTTGGTTAAGAATGGGATTGGACTCCAAAAAATCTTGATGTGAATGAACTCGGCCATCGTACCTACAGTGATGACGGCTTTTGTTAGCACTGCGGCACGACATGCTGCTAGGGGATCTTGGAAGGACAGAATTAACTTTCCTTGTAGAGAGAATAGGATAAAAGTGATACAACTGGATTTGGCATTAGGGTATACGAGGGCGGATCAATAAGTCCGTGACTTTTCGAACTTCCCTCGTAGTTATATGAAATGCTTCTCTTCTCCCATCAAGTACCACCTTTTAATAGACTACTGTCAAATTTGAGCAAGTTCCGTCATTAACTTTGCGTTTAACAGCTGTGGCTTTTTTTAAAAATGGAGAAAAGTGAATTTCGAGTGCTCATTAAACATTATTTTTTGCGAAAAAAACGTCAACCAAACCAAGGAAAAGCTTGATAAATACTATGGGGACTCTACGCCATCGGAAAAAGTGGCTTACTGACTTTCTGTTGTGGCCTTACAAGCCCGGAAGATGTCGAACGTTCTGGACGCCCAGTTGAGGTCTCTATACCCAAAACAATTGAAAAAATTCATGATATGGTGTTGGCCGATCGGAGATTGAATGTGCGATAGATTGTGGAAGACTTAGGCATCTCACATGAGTCAGTGATTTTAATTTTGAACGATCACTTGGGTGAGAAAGCTTTGCGCAAGATGGCTGCCGCGTTTGCTCACAATCGACCACCAACGAAAACGTGTAACAGCTTAGTTTCCATGGCAAAAATCCATGAAGTAGACTACAAATTGCCCCCTCATTCGCCTTATTCTCCGGATTTAGCCCCCAGTGACTTTTTCTCTATTTCCAAACCTAAAGAAATGACTCGATGGAAAGAGATTTAGCTCCAACTATGAAATTATTGATCAAACAAATGCCTATTTGATGCACCTCGAAAAATCCTGCTGTTTAAAGCAAAGTAAATAAGGAAGCTTTCTCAAAATTTGACAGTAGTCTATTAACAGGTGGTACTTGATGGGAGAAGTATTGCATTTCATATAACTACGAGGGAAGTTCGAAAAGTCACGGACTTATTGATCCGCCCTCGTACAGTTGTAGTTATTTTTGATGAGTTGTGGGATAGGCTCTGGTATCTTCTCAGATAATTGCGTCATGTGAGGCTGCCTCAGGTTACCTCATCATACTAGTGTCTTTCAGGAAGAGATTTTGGCCATCAGGACTCTTGTGTGCCGTTGGAGCATGGGGAGCCGTGGGTATCTTTGTCGATAGCCAGGCGGCGCTTTTGTGCCTGATCTCAAGGCTAAGCTGCCAGTCCCTGATTACATTGATATGAGAGTCTGGTCACAGGGACTTTTACGGGTATCTTCGAACATTACCTCTGCAAGGCGAGGGGTATATTGCGTGGACTGGACGCTGCGAGACTCACGTGGCTGGACTACGATCTGGGGAGCAATAAATCTCTCCTCAATACGATTAGAAGAAATATTTCCATATTGACAGCCGTGCTAACTGGTTACTGGCTGATGTTTGAAGTAAAGGAGTGAGAGCGCACTACAAATAATGCGAAAAAACTTATTACTAGCAATTAGTTGCCAACGATTTTTTCAGTACAATTTATATTTTAAACGTAGGAAACACCAGTAATTATATTTATACTTAAATTCATTCATACAAATAAATTTCATAATAACATAAACTTATGAACCCTAAAAATACTAAACACTGCAAACAGTGATGCTCATTCAAAAACGCCCAAGCAAGTATTAAAAAATAAATAAAAAAAAAACTACCAAATTGGTAAAGCCGATTAACATACATACCTTTGAAGGTTATTTTAAGTTTAAACTAAAATTTCATTAAGATTAAATAAAAATTACAAAAAAATATTAGGCCAGTATTTTAATCACCGGATTTATTTCTGGATTTATTTTATTTCTTTACAATTTCCATATATTATTTTTTAATTTGAAAATATTTATATTTTTATCTAAATCCAACAATACAATTTAAATTAAAAAATTAATCATTTTCGAAAGTGCAAACACAAAGAAATAAATTAAGCTAAATCCAAAAAAGAATTTAAAAAAATAGCTAAATCCATTTTAGTGCAATTTAATTGCAGAAATTGCATTTTTGCAAAATTTAATTTTTTTCTTTCACATTATATTAGACAATAAGCATTAGATTTAGATAAATTTAAACTTTATTTAAAATTAAAATAACAAATATTGTAGTTTTAATGAAATAAATAATTATAAAAATAAAGCCGGTGATTAAAAAACATACCTATTATTTAAAATATAAAGAAAAAAAATACTAATACAAGAAATTCCAAACAAAATTTTTTTCATTATGAGTAACTATTATTATAAATAATTTAAAAGAAATTATAAAAAACAAAATAATTAACATTCCATACATATTTTTTCGTTTGCTATCAAGCTGTTTTAATTTAAACTAGCCTCTGGCTAAATAAAACTTAATTTTAGTTAAAGCAGGTGGATTGTGAAAAAAAAAAATAATAAATTAACTTGTGATTTTCAATTTAACTTTATATATTTAATCAGTAATCAATTGTTAGCAAACCCATGATAACATGGTTTAGTTTTACCTTACTTTTTGCATTGGTTTAGAAATAATGATCAATACCAAGGTCAAATAAGAGTAATAAGAACTTCATTTAAATGGTAGTTAGTAATTTTTATCAGTTCTAATTGGCTAGGTTGTGAAACTTGATGAATTCGGTAATTAAGTTACATAAAATAATGGCGCCCAACAGCGAGGAACCGCGGATTTGTTAAGGTTCTTCTAAATGAATTAAGTTCTTTGATAAACACAAGAAAACTAACAAAAGAACTGTTATACGGAATATTTTAATTGTTTCAATTTCACAATGAGAAGGTTAAAAGTCGAGGAAAAACAAGAGTAGACATCCGTTTTTTGAAATTATTTATATATTTTTCAAAGCAATACCCGGTAAATAGGGTCTATATTATGTATTTTTGGTTTTTTTTAAAGGACGGTTGGGAATTATTCGAGAAAATAGAGAAAGTTTGGTAATGGGTGCGATATTCTCATGAGTTACCTTGTAATGATAGCTCGTTACCTTTTTCATTATTTGCAAGCATAAAGTAATAAGTTACTCATTATTGATTACGTAATATATGATTTATAAATGTAAATTAATAATTGAAATATTTTTGAAAATCTATTTTTAGATACATTACTTTGTGTTTTTTTGTAAGCAAAAGGGTAATGTATGTTTATTTTGACAACACCAACGAAGCGCAACAATTCATTGAAGTTTAAAGCAATCAAATACTATATGCGTCGATAGCTCAGTGGGTAGAGTTCTTGACGGGCAACCAGATTTCCCTGGTTCGATTCCCATCTTGACCACATTATTTTTAATTACAAAAATTTTAAATAAAATATTTGTAATAATTTTTTTAATAAAAATTCCTCTTTTTTAAAAATCTATTTTTAGACACATTACTTTTCCCATTCTCGTAACCATACAGTAATAGATTTAAATCCAAATGGAAACGCAGCATTAAATAAAAGTTTTAGATTTAATCTCTTAGCGTATGAGTTATATAAACATGTGTTACTCATGTAATTAAATATTACGTATACGCCTTAAATCAATTTAAACTAAATTCAATTGGATAAATTTGATCATAATTTCCCTTTAATTTATTTCGAAACTGAAGTCAAGTTCATGTACGTATCTCTATATCAAACAAAAATCTCCTTTTAAAAATAACCTGTTTTATTTTGTTGCTGCTTTCCTACAATTTATAAAATAAAGTTAAATCACAGAAAACGTGATATAAAACAAAAAACTAACACGTGTTTGTAATAATCTCAAACAAAGCGTGCATATGCGTGTTTATAATGACTACACAAAAAGTAAATGATTCAAAAACAAAAAGTGAGAAGAGGTTAACACTTACCGCTTAATAATAAATTTCCTTTAAAATGTCGTGTTTTTTGCATTTTGTATAAAAAAATATCTGTAAATAGAAATAAAAGAAGAAATTGTGATTAAGTTTATCAAACATTTTGTTTTTTGGCTGCATTTTATACATTTAATTCATTACATAATCGTTAATACTACTACTACTACTGGTACATCTGTGAAATAAATTTCAAAATTAACATATTTAAAATAACATCTTTTACCATTTGAAATACTTGTTTTCTCATACTTAAAAAGGAGTGTAGGGTCATGTGATTGGAATTTATTTAACTTAAGGTTTATTTTGATTTTTATAAATTATTAGCGGTTTATTAAAAAAAAATCACTATTAAATTTTTTTTATGATTTATAGTTTGATATAAATAAGCATTTTTAGTTTAGTCATATACATATATATGTTTTGATTTGGTATTTGTTGAAGAAGTGTTGCAAAAAATTTCTTTTGAATTTTTTTTTAAAAGTTTTTATTTAATATAACCAAACACTTCCTTAATGTCAACTAAGAAAAATAAAACAAAAGAAGAAAACAGTTAAAATGTAAAGGTTAAGTGGTATGTTGGCAAAAAGGTTAAAACGTTTGTTTACATTTTTTCTTTTATTTGCCAGCAAAACTATTGCACAATGGGATGGAAATTGTTATACTAATAGATGTTAAAAGGAACCTCGGCAGAGAAAACTGTCAAAATATAAACCCTTCAGCAAATAGCAGTCTACTATTTTGTTCAGGCCAAAATTATGCTCCTTTATGGCCTGCCCAATCCCATTTGTCTAGAAGTTGGTGTTCCTTGTAGAACAAGCTAATTAACTTTATTACCTTTATTCACAAGGGATGTGGTAAAAAACGAGGGTTCACAAATAAAAAAGAAAAAATTCCACTTAACAGCCTGGCGAAACCACTTTGACCGGAAGCCTGAGATTTGAAGCATTTATTTCTTGTAGTACGAACTAATTCCAGAAACCCAGTGAAAATTGAGGTTAAAAAAGGGAAATATCTCTACGTTTAAAAGTTAAGTGGTGCAATATGAAGGAGTTTAGATACTAATTGCAGAGTTCTATAAAACACATTAAAGAGAAACGGAATTTGCTTTCAAATTGATGTTAGAGCGGTTTTGACAGCGCTGCTTTTGAATCTAACATCAGATTTTTAAAATTCAAAATGGCAGATCCAAAATTGTGGATGATTTTCGGAAATTCGCAAAATACGAATTTGTCATCTCAGAAATTCAAAACTGCGTATATAGTGAAAGATTTTTTCAAAAGTGATCAGATTCGTATCACATATTTTTTCGAAAAGTTTTGGTAGCCGCTGAATATAAATCCGATAAAATATTTTTTAAATTCTAATTGGCGGATACAATTTGATGGATAATTGTTTTAAAAAGTGACCAGTTTCGTTGTGAATTATTTTTTGGAATATTTTTAAGGGTGTTAAATACGAATCCTAATATTAAATTTTTTTAAAACTAAAAATGGCGAATCCAATATGGCAGACGATTTTAAAAACCTCCAGCATATATGGTGAGGGTATATATCAGTTTGTCATGCCGTTTGTTACATGTCGAAATATAAGTCTAATACCCCATAAAGTATGTAAAGCGCATTTTTTTAGAATGTCACAACTTTGAGTTGGCATCACTGCTTTATTTGACAACCCATTTAACAGCTGATAGTTGCTTTTTGCTTAGTTTGCTTTAAAAATTTCATTATGAATCGACTTACAGCAGAGCAACGCTTGCAAATTGTTGCAATTTTTAATCAAAGTAATTGTTCTATTCGTCGTGCACTTCTTTCATTTTATGGCGTACATAAGCGTCCTTCAGAAAATTATTTTGATTAAAAATTTCAACAATTTGCACGCGTTGCTCTGGTGTAAGTCGATTCATAATGAAATTTCAAAGCACTTCTTCCATTTTATGGCGTACATAATCGTCCTTCAGAGCGTACACGATGAGTTTGACAAATAGAACAATTATTTTGATTAAAATTTTCATCAATTAGTACGCGTTGCTTCTGGTGTAAGTCGATTCATAATGAAATTTCAAAGCAAACTAAACAAAAAGCAACTATCAGCTGTTAAATGGGTTGTCAAATAAAGCAGTGATGCCAACTCAAAGTTGTGACACTCTAAAAAAAAACACCCATTATATATATTCGTGATCCTTATGCAATTTTAATTCGATTTTGCGCTGTCCATCTGTCTGTATGTTGAAATGGTAATCACGGTGCGAAGATACAATAGATTACCTAGATTAATGTACATCCTTCCTATCAGTTTGGTATTGAAAATGAGCAAAATCGGTCCAGCATTTAAAAAGTTATGAGTAAAAATGTGAAGGTACCCCCAAATAAATGGTGTATTTTAGTAAAATATTTTCTCTTGTTTAGAATTAAATAATATTTTATATCCACCTCAAATATTTTTAACCTTAAAAATTTTTTTCACCTAAAAAAATTTTTTCTCCTTAAACATTTTTTTTCACCACTAAAATTTATTTTCACCACTAAAATTTTTTTTCACCTCAAAAATTTTCTTTCACCTCAAACATTTTTTTTCACCTCCAAATTTTTTTAACACCACAAAATTTATTTTCACATCCATAATTTCACTTCTAAAGTTTTTTACATTATTTGTATCAAAAACAGTGGAGAACATATTTTTAGGATATCAGTGGAGGGTATTCAAAGATTCGTTTCAGCCGAATTTATAAATTTTTTCTTGTTATTATTTATTTTTTTTAAAGAAATCGGGCTTGTTTAAAATTATTTTTGTAAAGAATTTTAAGTGTCGCTGATAAGGAATCTTACATTAGATTTTTCAAAACCAAAACGGCGGACTCAATTGCTGGATAATTTTTTTTGAAATTATATAAATTATATTATATTTTTTTATAAAAGCTTTAAAAATTATTTATCCGAAAGAATTTGAGGACGCTCAATATGAAACATACAGTAATTAAACTGAAGTACTATTTCAGAGATTCTTAAATAACAACCTTCGATTACTCCAAGATAATTGTACTGTAAATAAATCAATCACTTAGAATTTTGCTGAATACACTTCTGATATCCTCTTTTTAAAATTTAAATTTACGGTTAAAATATGGCGGATAGTTTTGAAATTATATAAATTTAATATCGGAATATTTTGGGGAATCACTAAATATGAATTTAATATTATTTTTAAGAAATTTAAAAAATATTATACGCCATTTGGAATTTTGAAAAAATACTATCAGATTCGTATTCAGCGACTGCCAGAAATTTTTGAAAAAAAAAAAAATATTTAAAACGAATCTGATCACTTAACAAAAAAAAAAAAAAAAGATATAATTCGCCAAAGTTAGATCCGCCATTTTGAGTTTTGAAAGTCTAATGCTAGATTGGTATTTAGCAAACCCAAAAACTATTATGTATAACTTTTACAACAAATTCTGAAAATTATCCATAATATTGGATTTGCCATTTTGAATTCTAAAAATCTAGAAACAGATTCGAGTTCAGCAACTCCGAGAACCTCCGAGTAATATCTTTCAAGCAGACTCCATCACAACTCACGCCTACATGTTGGCTCCAGCATCAGTAACTCAATATTGCCTCATCTGTCTTTTGAAAGTATCGATACTTGCTTAAATTTTAGATCATAATACAACTCTGTACGTTAATATCAATTTTAGACAGAAGAAATTATAAAGTTGATCTGATTTTTATGTGTCGTCTCCGATATTAAGGGGCAAGAATGCGCATCAGAAATCAGCCCTTTTTAGGTTTATGGTATGGAGCCACTCCATGGTATATTTATTGGTACTTTTTGTAAAAAAGTATTACAATGGTCTACAAAGTTTTTGCACACACTTCTACTAAATTTTTTTTCAAAGCATATTGACCTCCTAACCACAACTCTAAAGTCAAAAAAGTTCCATCAAAGTTCCAATCCGAGCCGTAGGCCATAATTTTTATAGGCAATTAAAAATGTATAGTTCAGTATTTGCAAAGAATATTTTCTTTTTTCAATAGATTTATAATTTCCAGCAATAAGTACCTACCAGTGCTTAAATACCTACAGTGTAGACGAACATGAGCTAAGCATAATCATAATGTGAAATGTTCAAGTTTATATTAAGGTGCCCGTAAAGATCACGAAAATTCTTTTTTTCTTCAATGGCTATTGTGGGTTCAACAATTTTTTACCTCAGACCCATTTTTTACTCAGACCCATAGTGCAACAGTATTTGTTTACTAACCAAATACAAAATCCTATAGAAAAGTACAAATAAAATGATTTAAAGAAATTGCAATAACAAATGTTTATAGTAACAAAAGAAAAAAAAAATATATAAGCGATGACAATAACAACATATAAAAAAGTTTATCATTCGCAAATCGTTAACAGATGCTGTTAAACTTCAAAATATAGAAAACAATTCAGATGAAAAACTAATGGAAAATACTGTGGTATAAACCTGGTAAATGCTGGTACATGAAATGTGAAGAAAAAAAAAACCGTTGTGAACATTTAACAAATGACGTGATGGTTGTGTTAAATGCAACTGTCTGCCACCTGTTATAACAATTGTCAATAAGAGACAGCATCTCAAAAAAACAACAAAGTACAAAAAAAAATTAAAAATTTTGTTTAAACTGTTAAGGGGCAAACGAAAAAAAAAAAAAATACTTCCTTATTTGTTTAAAGGTGTATCATCTTCAATAAAAGATGATAATTAAGATGTTTTCAACGAGAGTAAAAAAGTTAAAAAAGTCCTGTAGAGAAAAAAAATTTGATATAAAACATGTTTATATTTTGTTTTACATAACTTATATAGTTTACAATTCATACATATAATTCTCTGTCTATTTGTTGCCGCTTTTCTTAAAAAAAACCGGAAACGGATGGAAAATATGAGTTTTTATACTACAGACCTCATAACATCGTTTTTTCTTTCTTTCAATATGTGTTTTATTTTGTTTTTTATTTTGCTTATAAATTTATGGAGCATATCAAAGAAAAATTAGCCATTATTGTGTTTAAAAAAGATGAAAATTACAGTGATATAGAAATGAAATCATGAAATCATGAAATTTAATATTGGATTATAAATTGAATGTCTCGTTCAATTTTACTTTATTAAAATCGCCGTTCTTTACATCCAAAAAGTTTGTTTTAGAGGTTAATAAAACTTTTGAAACTGATTTAAATTGACTCAGTCGAATATCAATATTTCAAACTACAAGAGCGAATCAATAAGTCCGTCACTTTTCGAACTTCCCTCGTAGTTATATGAAATGCAACACTGCTCCCATCAAGTACCACCTGTTAATAGACTACTGTCAAATTTTAAGCAAGTTCCGTCATTAACTTTGCGTTAAACGGCAGGATTTTTCGAGGTCAATAAAATAGGCATTTGTTTGATCAATAATTTCATCGTTGGATCTAAATCTCTTTTTACCGAGCCATTTATTATACCCAAGTTATCGTTCAAAATTGAAACCACCATGTGAGATGCCAATGTATTCCACAATCTATCGCACATTCAATATCCGATCGGCCAACACCATATCGTTAATTTTTTCAATTGTTTTGGGTGTAGAGACCTCAACGTTCGGCATCTTCCGTGCTTGTAAGGCCACAACGAAAGTCAGTAAACCACTTTTTTACCATTGAAATCGATAGTGCAGAGTACCCATAGTATTCATCAAGCTTTTCCTTGGCTCGATTTTTTTTCGCAAAAAATAATGAGCACCCGAAATTCACTTTTTTTCATTTTTAAAGTAATCTACGAGGTTGTATGTTGTGAACAGCTGTTAAACGCAAAGTAAATGTCGGAACTTGCTCAAAATTTAACAGTAGTTAAATAACAGGTGGTACTTGATGAGAGCAGTGTTGCATTTCATATAACTACGAAGGAAGTTCGAAAAGTCACTGACTTATTGATCCGCCCTCTTATGTAGTAAAAAAATTAAAGTATGTCATGCTGACTTCATGATACCCTACATCACAAATAAGTCGGCCCAAATTTCGGTAAGCCTTCCAAGTTCTGGGAAGTGTTCGAATTGCTTTTTATTGAGCTGTGCTGAAAATATACAGATAAATATGAACGAAATTGTGAGAAGAGTTCTCCAAATACCGAAAAGGTGGGTTTATATAGGGACTATATCCAAATATGAATGATTTCATTAAAATTTGGCGACATAAGAGAACAAATCAATTGTTATATGATCAATTTTTATGTAATATTTGTATTAACATTATATGTTTTTTCGAAGATTTTTAAATTAAATATGAATGTTATTGAAGTAAATAAGATGCTAGTTAAAATTAACTTTTTCGTATTTACAATAGATTAATTCTTTAATGTTTTTGCTTTAGATATCAAAAAAACTTTTATCTAGATTTTGAGTTACAGGGATGTTCGTAAAACGTGTCCTGACGCTGTCCTGTGAGTCCTGAAGCAAAAATAGTAAATTATTTTACAAGTAGAGACTCTTATCATCCTTTGTTTTTTTTTTTTTAATATTGAATGCCAGAGTGTACAGACCTGCCCAACATTGGCCATGGAAGCCATTGTTGGTCTAATCCCCTTAAATATCTTCATTAGAACTTCAGCAATATTGGCTGCATGTAGATTAAACTTTGAATATAATGGTACTTTTTATGTCAAGGGTCATACAAATATCTTGAATTCTTTAGGGAACAAGGACTCGGTAGAAGATTCGGGGTTGTCATCTCAAGCAGGACGGAATTGGCAGCGGCTGGTCCAGTAGTGGAGAATCGCAGTCTAAACTGGTATACTGACGGATCGAAAATAGACTCCGGCGTGGGGAGCGGGGATCTTTGGACCCAACACGGGGATACCGGAACCAATGGGAACAGGACATACTCATATGCGCTAGACTGAATATTGATAAGGATCTAAAGGGAGCATATATTTTGATTTTCTTTGATAGCCGAGCAGCACTCCAGACTTTATCGTCGTGGAAATTCACTTCAGGTTGATACCCTTCAACAGTTGGCCGCGCGTAACACGGTTACTCTTTACTGGATACCAGATCATCGTGGATATGTTGGTAACGAGGTAGCGGACGGAACCGTACTATAGGGTAAATTGGTCCACCATAGCAGCCCTGGTTAGGGAGGGAGAACTACCAAGGATCTTTGGAACAATTCTTTGGGGATGAGACAGGCGAAACTACTGGTCAACCACTTTTCCAATGGGAAAACTTTGGACCTTGCTAGGAATGACATTAGGTTACTAACAGGGTTTCTTACCGGAGATTTCGGATTAAACTACCGTTTGTAGAGGATGAATCTGTTGGAATCGCCTCTGTTTCGACTGTGTCTTGAGGAAGACGAAACAACCATCCACATTTTGTGTCAGTGTATTGTATTGCATAGGAACAGAAAAAAAGTTTTTAATAGAGAATTTTTAGGTCCAGAGGACATTAGAAACTCTTCTCCATCTTCTGTCATAAAGTTCATAGGGAATATTATACAGAAATTGGTTTAGTTTTATGATCATTGGTCGCAGCACCTGCCGTGGGGCCAGATCTTGACTTAATAATTTTAAATATTTTTTTCTAGTAGTTTAAAAAGTTTTTTTTTAATTTACGAAATTTTGACTTTAAATCCTTTTCGCTTAAAAATCTTTCTTTAAACAAAAAATTTTAAAGATAGAAAAAGTAGTACGAATAAATTATGTTTTCTATCGTTATCAAGTAATTGCTTTATTAAATAAATAAAAACTACACTTAAAATAATTTGTAAGTTAAAATAACTGAAAATATCATTTAATATAAATGATATTTCATTTAAATCAAATGGGTTTTCTTATTTATTTTTAAATGTTGTTTAATCAGTTAAAAATAAATGTTAAAATTTTAAAATAACTGACTTGATTTATTTGAAAGTGTTTCCGTTTTTTTGTATTATTGTTTACTTTTTTAATCTACAAAATGTATACTCACACAGTCTATAAATACATTTTGTGTAAATGACCATATGTGTGTGTATTTATGAAGTTCTTGTAATTTGAATTGAAATAATTTTGTATATAAAAAATTAACTTAAATAAAACACAAATTGGAATTTTTTTCAATATTTTTTTTTTTTGTAACAGACATCAAACAAAATTTTATATTGTAATAATGGAAACAAATAAACCACAAATTTCTGTTTTGTGTATAAATTTTGATTAAATTTCAAACAAAGTAAATGAAACTGAATAAATCGGCAAACGACAGTAAATCATTTTGAACAAATGTATAAAAAAGTTAAAATAAATATTTCTTTGAAAAATAAATGTATTTTCCTTGATTTAAAAATGGAATGGAAAACTTTTTTTATTAAACTTCAAACAGTAAGCTACATAATATTCTGATTGTTCCAAATATTTCACAGCCGCTTTTTGGAGGTTTTGGGCGTTAGAGGGCGTTAATATGTCAACATTTTTAATTGTGTTTTCGCATTTTAAATGTAAGTCTAAACATATTTACATTAAAAAAAATAAAACAAACTTAGTTAGTTTTTAAAACTGTTTCTATTGAATTTAACGTAGTTTCTGCTTGATTTTAAAATATTATTTTTTCTCTGCATTGTACTCTCACCCCGTAGCGGTGTACACTCTACAAGTTCATCGTGGTGTAAAAACCAATCTTACACCCGATAAGCTTATAGTCAATGAGACCTCACTATAAACTAATTATCAGGCTCAACGCACCAGATATGGTCGTGTTATTCAATGTCCCTAAAAATTCCGAACATAACTGCTGCTCTTATTGAACAACATGAAAAAACTTTATGATTTTTTTAAAACAAAAAACAAAAATATAAACAAAAAAATCTGCTGATTTTAACGCTTTTGTTTGTTTTTCATAAATCCTTTAAGAATGTTTAAATTAGAATTTAAGGCTGGGTGCGAACCGGATTAAGAAAATCTCAAATAAATTCAGGTTGTTAAATTTCTATGAAATTTTAAAACTTTTTCCAAATATTTTTCATAGAATATGAAAACTTTTTCGTCAATTTGTATTTAGTGTATTTAGTTTTTGTAAAGGCTTTATCCCCAAATATTGACTTTTCATCCCCAAAAATCCCCGAATTGTTGATTTCTGGACCCCAAAAATCCCCAAAATGTTTTTAACCAAAGTTTATGTTTTTTTAAATTAATTTTAAATAAAATATATTTTTGTAATGTACATTTAAATTTATTTTATTTGTACTTATGACTAATTTAACATAAAGAGAACGAATTTGTTTAATCCAATACCGGCAAAACCTAAATCTGGTGAAAAAATCACTGACTGAAAATGGATTAATATCGAAGGTTTACCACCGCAACCTCGTATCTCAAAAGCTACTACTTTTCAGAAGCGACAAAAAACAAAAACCTTGTATAATAAACTCGTGATATTTTTTAATCATTTAAAATTTTAAAAATAAAAAATGCAACAAGTTTTTTATAAAAAGTTTTTTGTATTTCACAAATTTGTCTAACCTGAAACTATTCACAGCTATAAAGTTGGAACAGTGTTGATTATTTGAGTATTGAGTTCTCAATACTTATAAAAATTTAATCAACACCTCCAGAGTTGTACTTTTCTGTATATAAGCGTAATTTGGTCTGAAAAACATTATGAAAATGTAACACTGTTTTTGGTATGAATATATAACCACTTTTTAGATTAAATGTAAAAAGAATTGAGTAGTATGGAGTAGTATGGAGTAGTATTGAGTAGTACACTCACCAAAAAAAGTCTGTAATGGTAACTGAAAATTTTGCTGTTATTACGGGAAATTTTTCTAATTTGAGCACAGCGGTATTTTTGATAATCTTAGCAACACATGTCTGCTGATGTGTAGCACAATGAAATTTGTAGAAAAAGTAAGATGTCGCTAGTAAATTTTAGTAAACTTTTTGTAAAGTGGAATTTAAAATTAGTTTGGTAAAATCAGCAAAAAAAAAAATACTAAACATTAGTAATATTAGTACAAAATTTCAAATTTATTTTTTTTTATCGAACATCAAAATTTTTTTGATTTTTGTTTTTTAAAATGTTTTAGACAAAATTAAAAAAAAAATGCAAAGGCTTTAGAATTGTAAAAACATAAAAGAATTTATTATTTTGTGTAAATTGGTAATTTATTATTCTTAAAATATTTAAGTAATTTTTTTTTAATTTTAAGGTCAAATTTTAATTGTTTTTCGAGCTGATTTTTAAAACTAAAAAATCTTTTAGTGCTATTTTAAGTGGATGTCCTATTTTTAGACATGAGTCGGTATATTCACTTCCGATCCCTTTTTTATTCAATGTATTATTTTAAGGCAATTTAAGCTTGTAGGTGTAAGTTTTAATTAGAAATAACATTTCCTTCAATATCCACTTTTTGATATTAGTAATTTTTTTTGCTAATATTAGCAAATATTAGCAAATCAGTTTTTAAAAATTTGTAAAATGATGTCTGAAATTAGCAACAAAAATTTGTAAATATTCTGTAAAAATTCTGTAATTTGTAAAATGTAAATAGCAAAAAGATTTGCTAAATAATAATTTTTTTACTAAAAATCAGTATAAAAATAGTAAAGTGGGATTGAAAACCGTTTACAAATTCATTTACTACCTTTTTTTCTGAGTGTAGTTTTAAAATTATTGAGCATTATCTAATATTCAAAAGCATGCACATTTTACAACTCTGCACTGTAGCCATCAATTCTAAAATATTATCAGGGTTGAAAAAATAATAAAAACTAAAAGAGAAGAAAATATTGTTAATATTTTATCCCCAAAAATCCCCTTAAATTTTGTTGTCATCCCCCACAAATCCCCGGATCCCCAACGGAATTTTTAATCCCCATTCAAGAAATAAAATCCTTAATATGGGAATAAACCCCCTAAACTGACAGCATTAATTTATTTATCCACCTCGCACAGGGCTTAAATATTCTTTTTGAAATGTGAAGAACAAGAATTAAAAAACCTAATCAATTACACTGTAAAACAAATTCAAACTTTTTTCAAAATTACGGGGTTCCGACGATTGATTCTTGTTAAGGAGACAAAAAAAAAAAAAGACACGTGTGTCGGTGTTTTGATAGTTTACATTGGAATTTCATTTTAGAGGCGGTTTAAGTTTTTCAGCTCTGGTCTGTTCTTGCAGGATATCGGTATATAATACTATGTTTTCTTTACATCTAAGGTATAGGGTATGTGCAGCAACTTTGTAGATAATGGTATGACAAATATTTTTGTAGAACATATTAACCCTCTAACTCCCGCTCATAACTGCATTTTTTGGCTTTACTCTAACAAATTGTAAAAAACACCCCAAAAAAGGGAAAGGGCGGAGATAAAATGTTCTATGAAAATGTTGGCCATAAGATTATACTACATATATCAAAACACACTAAAGCCCAAAACTTAACACAGATACCAAAAACCAGACATATTCAAGATTGCTCATCAAATTTCTAGTCAGATTTTAAATATTATAAAAGTAATCTCAAAATCTGACTTATAATATGATGGTCATCCCAAAATTTGACTAGAAATCTGATGACCAATCTTGAATTTGATTGGTTTTTGATGTTTGTGTTAAGTTTTGGATTTTGGTGTGTTCTGATATATATAGTAGAGTTTTATGGCCAACATTTTTGTAGAACATTTCATTCCCGCCCTTCCCCTTTTTTGGGGTGTTTTTTACAATTTGTTAGAATAAAGCCAAAAAATGTCGTTATGAGGGGGAGTTAGAGGGTTAATATGTTTTACAAAAATATTTGTCATACCGTTATCTACAAAGTTGTTGAACATACCCTACACCTCAGATGTAAAGAAAACATAGTTTTATATACCGATATGCTGCAAGAACAGGTCAGAGCTGGGAAACTTAACCCGCCTCTTAAATGAAATTTCGATGTAAACTATCAAAATGCTGGCACATATTTTTTATTGGTCTCCTTAACAAGAGTCAATCGTCGGAACCCCGTAATTTTTTTTGTGTTTAACTGTGTTATTTATCATATATGACTTAGAGCCTTTTAAGAATAACTTTGTTTTCTTTAAGAGACTTTTTCTGAGCGCCCAGATAAATGTTGTTGGCTGCAAAGGTTTTTTTTTTCTAAAACCAATAGTTATTCATTTTTTGTTTGTTTGTTTGTTTCATTGCTCATCATTTGATGGTCGTAGTCGTGGTATCATCTTCATGTTTAGGTTTTTTTTATTTGCAATTTTGCTGTTGTTGTATTCCCACTACTTCCTATTTAGATTGTATATGTTGTTAAGTTGCAATTTAATAGTTATTTTTTCAGTTTTCTTTAAACAAAAAAAAAATAAATAAACAACAAAAAAAAAAAAATCAATGCAAAAAAAAACTCCAACGAACGTCTTCTTCTTTTTTCTAAATATAAGAGATACTGAATATTTGCTAGTGATTCACAACCAATTGTCCATTTGTTGAGTATAAAATTGAATGGATTTGCATGGTTGTTTTTTTTTTTTTCTATGACCGTCAGATAAACTCGATTAATTTATCTATTTTTTTGTGTAGTTGTTTCTTTAAGATTTAGATTTTATTGTGACAATAATGAGGAATGATTGTATGAATGCATCAATGAATGTTAGATAAGATTAGACGAAAAGGTGTAGTATTGTGAATGTATTATTCACATCAAAAGGTGTTGAAGATGTTGGATTAGATTTTGCGGTTTATCAGCGAATGCATAAATTAAATGAACTATTAAATAAATGTTAAATTTTTACTTGTGATATTGAAAGTAAACAAAATTTATGTGTTTATTTGAATTGAACATGATTCTTTTTTTTAGAAATTTTATTTAAAAGTTGTATAAATAGAAAATTTAATTAATTAAAATGAATTGTTAAATACTTTTGGTACACTCTAATTAATTTCTATTGTAATTTACTAAACTTATAGTAGGAAACTGAAATTACGGCCATAAGTGTTGGGTTTAAGTTGCTCAAAAAATAATAATTCTTATTGACCTAATAAAATTTCTATAAAATTAATTTAATTTATGTTCTTCTATAATAAATTTGTCTTAAACTATTCAAATTGTCTCCAAATTAACTTGAAATTTGAGTTTTTATCCTAAGTCTTTTGTCAACATAACGTTTGTAAGTAATTTGTTTAATTTAGGCTGTGTGCGAACTGGCTAAACTTAATCTAAACTGAATTCAGTGTTCCAAATTTTTATGATATTTATATATATGCTTTGATATATTTTTCAAATAAATTTTAAACCCTTTTGTCATTTTGTATTAAGTCTAGAATTTATTTAGCCAGCTCGCACATGTCCTTAATCCCTACACTAAATTTGTCTCTTAAGTCTTTTGATTTAGTCACTCAATATTGGGTATACAAGTTAATAATGTCAATTTTGACAATAGATGGCATAACTATCACATATGGCTTGCGTCAATGATAACAAATATGGTATTTTGGAGGGTAAACATCTGTCATTATAATTCAGTATTTGATAGACGCCAAAGTGTTAACACACACATTTTTTCAATCGCTATAATAATGTTGAATTTTTTACCTAAAAAAGATGTTTTGCGGGGAAGTCTGATAACCTTCTTTTGTTTGAAGTAAACGGCTGCTGAAAGCTGTTGATTGTTGGGAGAAGCTTACGGCCAACATACACCAACTCAAAAAACTTGTGAACGATGGTTTGTGCGTTTCAAAAGTGTTAATTTCGATACAGAAGACAAGGAGTGGCCTGGTCATTCGAAAAATTTTGAGGATTAGGATTTAGAAGCATTACTCGACGAAGATTATTGTCAAACGCCAGAAGAACTTGCATTATCATTAGGAGTCACACAACAAGCCATTTCTTTACGTTTAAAAGGATTGGGATTTAATCAAAAGCAAGGAAATCGGGTCCCATATGAATTGAAGACGAGAGACGTCGAAAGGCGATTTTGCAAAAAGAAGTAATTTTTGCATCGTATTGTTACTGGTGATGAAAAATCGATACATTACGCCAACCAGCCAAATCAACGGCGAAGCCGAATATCCATGGCACTAAGGTAATGCTCTGTATTGGTGGGATCAGTAGGGTGTTTTGTATTATGAGCTGTTAAAATTGGGTCAGACGATCACAGGGGACCTGTACCGAACACAATTGATTCGTTTGAAGGGAGCAATCAACGAAAAACGACCAGAATATTCGACCAGACACGAGGCCATAATATTCCATCATGATAACGCTCGGCCACATGTTGCAAGACCGATCAAAAACTATTTGGAAAACAGCTAATGGGAAGTTTTGGCTCATCCGCCTTATAGCCCCTTCTGACTACCATTTGTTTCGATCGATGCAGAACGCCCTGACTGGAATACGCTTCACTTCAGAACAGGATATCAGAAATTGACTTGATGCATTCTTTTCCTCAAAACCGGAGCAGTTCTTTTGGCGCGGAAGGATGAAAAAAAGTAGTGGCTAACGGTGGACAATACTTTCAATAATGTATCTATTCATTTTGTTATTATAATAAATGCATTTTTAAGTAAAAAAAATTAACATTATTAATTTGGATAACAAATATTTACAAATTTTTTATTGAAAATCTATTTCATTAAAAAAATATAGAGAAAAATAGGTTTTTTATCATAACATTTAGTTATGGTAGATCAGTAAAATTAGTATATTACACTGTAAAACAATTTCAAACTTTTTCCAAAATTACGGGGTTTCGACGATTGCTTCTTGTTAAGGAGACTAAAAAAAATTTAAGTGTTTCGGCATTTTGATAATTTACATCGGAATTACATTTTAGAGGCGGTCAAAGTTTTCCAGCTCTGGCCTGTTCTTGCAGCATATCGGCATATAAAACTATGTTTTCTTAACATCTGAGGTGTAGGGTATGTTTAGCATCTTTGTAGGTAATGGTATGACAAATATTTTTGTAGAACATATTAACCCTCTAACTCCCCCTCATACTGGTATTTTTTGGCTTAAATCTAACAAATTGTAAAAAACACCCCGAAAAAGGGGAAGGGCGGGGATGAAATGTTCTACAAAAATGTTGGCCATAAAATTCTACTATATATGTCAGAACATACTAAAGCCCAAAACTTAACACAAATACAATATTGCCCATCAAATTTCTAGTCACATTTTAGGATGACCTAAATATTATGTAGGTCATCCCAAAATCTGACTCTTAATATATTGGTCATCCCAAAATTTCACTAGAAATCTGATGAGCAATCTTGAATTTGATTGGTTTTTGGTGTTTGTGTTAAGTTTTGGGTTTTAGTATGTTCTGACATATATAGTAGAATTTTATGGCCAAGATTTTTGTGTTTTTTACAATTTGTTAAAATAAAGCCAAAAATTGTCATTATGGGGGGGAGTTAGAGGGTTAATATGTACTACAAAAATATTTGTTATACTATTATCTACAAAGTTGCTGAACATACCCTACACTTCAGATGCCCAGAAAGCATAGTTTTATATACCGATATGCTGCAAGAACAGACCAGAGCTGCGAAACTTTGACCACCTCTAAAATGAAATTCCGATGTAAACTATCAAAACGCCGAAACACGTATATTTTTTTTTTGGTCTTCTTAACAAGAATCAATCATCGCAACCCCGTAATTTGTTTTTTGTGTTGAGCTGTGTTATTACAAATATAGTTAAATCCTTAAATTTCATTGAAATTGATCAGATGAACCAATAGGCTTTAGATCAAGTTTGTTTCTTAAGTTTTTTGTTTAAGAAATTTCTTATTTACTTTACATAAGTTGTATAAAATAAATTAAACTTGCATTCCTCTAGAATAAAACTTGATTCACATGATAACTATTCTAGTTCATTCATACTTACAATTTCCCAGTATTAGTGATATGAAATGTCATTTTTTAAAAGAAAATTTATATAAAAAAAACTTAATTCCATTCACCAATACTGGGAAATAGTGGATATGGGTGGTCAATGTGTGAATTGGTCTTTAAATTGAAAGATTTATTTTAAAAATGATTTAAATTTGTACTACCCATGGAAAAATCGAAATATATATGAACATACATGGACTTGTTTATAATCATATATGAGCATACATGATCATATATGACAATGCACAGTTCAATATATGACCATACATTATCTAATATATTGTTATATACTTTTAGATCCGAAATTTAAGTGTATATGGCCGTATAATTTCATATATGATCATATATGCTTATATTTGATCCATGTATGGTCATACATGATGAAATATGAGCATATACGGCCATATATCCTTAAATTTCGGGTTCAAAGATATATGGAAATATATGATATTATGTATGGTCATATATTGAACTATGCATGGACGTATATGATCATGTATGTCCATGTATGTTCATATATCACCTAATCTATGATCATGTATGCTCTTAAATATTTTGATTTTTACATGGGTTTGTGTCTTAAGTCTTTTGTCATAAACATATTTTCTGTTGTAAGTCTTTAAACTTATTTTGCACATTCTTACACATTCTTACAAAAATTTGCTCTATAATAATTACAGTATAATAACAAGTTTCTGTCCTAAGTCTTTTGATTAAGTCTGTGATTAAATATAAATTCTTTATTGATTATATATTTTTTTAATTTTAACAAAGAAAAATTTAAATTTTTTCTTAAAGATTTTACTAAGAAAAACCTATCATTGTAAAATTCTTAATAATTTGTTTATTATGTTGTGTTGTGGAAGCATAGACAAATGACCTTATGAACTCATAAAAAATGTTTTCCAAATCAAACAACAAATTGGCAGCTGTTGATTTAAACTCATGCTTCACAGTTTTCTGACAATAATTTCTGTTCAAGAATCTACAACAACACAACAAATTAGACTGCAACGTACAGTATCATCAGCAAACGGCCAGCATTAAAAATAAAACATACAAAAAAAATTCTGCAGCACGAACTTTTTGGTGTTTTTTGTTGGTTTTTATGTTGTTTGGTTTTTTTTTTATGACCAGACATGCTAATAGATTTTGAGGTCATTGGTTTGAGGCTGTATTATTATGTTCTTAAGTTTGTGTTCTTAGCTGTAAGCTGACGATGTGCGTTATGAACAATTGTTTATGTAAACATTTTTGAAAATTTTTTGGTGGTTTAACAATTGCTTATGTTAAAGAGGCAACAAAAATTTTAGTTTGTTTTTGCATTTTTTTTTTGTTACTACGTTTAAACATCCGCCATGCGTTTTTGAGGAATGAAATTAAAAATAAGTAAATTTTGATTGCTGAAGTATTGAAATGTGTTTTTTTTCTGTTAGTTTTTCTTTGTGTTAATCAGCAGAAAATTGTGTAGTTTTTTCTCTAACATAAGCTCTAACTATTAATTTATTTTTTCTCTTTTTTTGTTTGTTATTTTTAGTTGTTTTAACATGATTTTTTGATTTTGCTGATTTTAGTTTTCTTAGCTTTTATTCTTTTTCTTAATGTCTTTTGGCAGTAGCATGATATTTAACACCTTATGCAGATGTTAAATATTTACAATTCTTTATATTTCGATTTGTATTTTTTTTACTCCTTTATTTAGGTGTATCAAACTTCAAAAACACAATTGTATTATAATTGAAGGTTAACGATTTTGTGCTATTTTTCCAAGTTACTTAAAGGTTTCTAAGTTGGTATTGATTTTTCCAAAAAAAAAAAAAAAACAGAAAACGACAAAAGACTTTAAGCCCAAACTGTTGAATTGTAAGGAAACAAACAAAAGACTTAAGTTATAAACGTGATTAAACAATATTAGCTGTTAGCAAAATCAAAATAGATTCTTCTCTCCGGCAAAAATTTGAAAGATATCTTTGAAAAAAAAAAAGAATATTAAACTAATATAAGTATGAAGATTAGGTAGTATTTAGAAATTAAATTCCTTTTGATATTTGGAAAATATTTTGGCGTTACTTGAAGAAAATTGTTATTTTTATCCCGTAATTTTTATGGAAAATATTGCGGAATTAACGCTTTTCCACCAATTGAAAAATAACTACAAATTGTTTAAAATATTTTATAATTTTTTGTAAGAAAAAAAAACATAAAATTTTTACAAACTGCAAAAAAGGGGATTATGCACGCCTGTTTCCTTCAACCTACACGTTTCTCTCCAGATGAGCATATTTTACTTAATTTTTAAACTTCCCGTTTGGAGGGAATCAGGTCACAGAGTCTAATAAAGATAATAATTAATAGCACAGGCAATGCTGGCAAATTATGTACACTCTATAAAAAATGTGTGTAAATTTGCTATTAATAAGAAACTTAAACTAAAGACTTAAGAGACAAACTTGCTATAAGGCTTAAATTTAAACTAGAGCTCCCCATTACCCGGATGTTGGTCTACCTTGTCTTACGCTCTACCGGGTCTTACGGTCTACCCAAAAAAAACTAGTGAATGCATACTTTTTAAAATACAAGTTTTTTTTTAAAATACTTATTAAATTTTTTTTTCCAAAATTAAAGCATTTTTTCAAAAATAGTGCCGTTTAAATATTTTTTCCAAAAAAGTTTCTTTTTCAAGTTCGTTTTTTCACAAAAAAAAAAAAAAAAAAAAAAATTAAAAGAGAGTACTTGTTAAAATTAGTACTTTTTGCAAAAAAGTACTTCTTTAAAAAAAAGTATTTTTTCAAAAAAAAAGTACTTTTTGTAAAAAATAATATTTTTTGAGTGCTTTTTGTTAAAAAAAAATACTTAAAAAAATATTACTTTTAAAAAAGAAATTACTTTAAAAAATACTTTAAAGAAAAGAAATTACTTTTTAACAAAAAAAAAAAAAAAATACTTGTTAAAAAAAATACTTTTTAAAAAAGGCACTATTTTCAGAAACAAGTACTATTTTCAAAACAAGTACTTTATTAAAAAAAGTACTTTTTAAAAAAGTACTTTTTGAAAAAAGTTCTTTTCTCAAAATAAAGTATTTATTTTTCAAAAAAGTACTTTTTGTAGAAAAAAAAATAATTTTTTCAGTGCTTTTTGTTAAAAAAAATATTAAAAAAAAAGATATTACTTATAAAAAAAGATATTATTTAAAAAAAATTAATTTTAAGAAAAAAAATTACTTTTTAACAAAAAAAAAAATACTTTTTAAAACAAGTACTATTTTTAAAACCAAGTACTTTTTTTAAAAAAGTACCATTTAAAAAAAAGTACTTTTTGAAAAAAGTTCTTTTCTCAAAACAAAGTACTTTTTTTAAAGTACCGTTTTAAAAAGTACTTTTTTTAAAAAAAGGTACCATAAAAATCCTAAAAAATCAATTGCAATAATTGCAAAATCTTAAAACAACAATTGCAACAAAAAACTATAATTAATTGAATTTTCGTTTGAAAAAGTTATGGTATTTTTCGGGAAGTAGTAATACGGCGTCTTTATACCGAAGCTCCGAATGGGTTAAAACTTTGCAGAAATAGTGTAGACATAAATTCGACGAAGAACAATAGAAAATTTTGCTGGTCCGAAAAACATAATATAATTCAGAAAGTACTGCGTTTTTTATATATATACATATTTACATGAAAATGTCACAGTCTTTTTCGGGACATAAATTCGACTAAGAACTATAAGAATTTTTTCTCGTCATTGAACAAAAATATTGCGAAAAACACAATAGAATTCAGAAGGTACTGCGTTTTCCATATATTTTCTTTTTTTTTAAATATTTTTTTTTTACAGGGAGTACTGTTTTGTAAAAAGTACTTACAAGCATTTTTTTAAACTAGTTTTTTTTTGTAAAAATAGAACTCTTTTTGGAAAAGGTACTTTTTGGGGGAAACGAAAAAAAAATTTAAACGGCACTATTTTTCCAAAAGTGCTTCAATTTTGAAAAAAAAAAAATTAAAAAGTATTTTTTAAATCTATTTTTACAAAAGTCCTCACTGACTAGTTTTTACGGGTAGACCCTAAGACCTAATTTAAACCATTAACGGCTGACCCCTAATTCCTTAGTACGTTTTTGAAGGAACTTGACATAGGCAAAATATAAGATGTTTATATTGAGATGATAATATTGTTTTAAAGATCTGCCATACCTGGAACATGTGGAATTACAAATAATATGAAACTATTCCTTTATATATTTTTATTCGAATAGTTTTTATTTTTTGATCTTCCACGTAAAATTCCAACTTTTTATTTAAAATATTGGTATTTTATGTAAAAATATTTGATGAAAACGCAAAATAATTATTTAAATACCTACCTACTCTCTTAAATACTGTTTTCCTACTACACTGATAATAATGCAGACAAAAAAATACGATGATGCCGGTGGCATCATTGGACAGTACTTTTTATTCCATTCACTTTTGCAAATTTTCTGTTTTCTTTTTTAATTTTCAAAACCCAAACTGTTAAAAAACCACCCTTTTGAAGTAATAGTTATGAAGCAATGTTCAATTCGAATTTTTTTGTTTCTTTTGATTTGTTTTTTTTTTTGTTAAGTTGTTAAACGTGGAAAAAGGTTAAAGAAAACGTTGAAACTTAAATAGAACTATCAGCCAAAAAAAAAAAATTTTTTATTTTTTAAATGCAACCATAGCGCTGCGGATTATGCAAAATAATATATTATTTTAAAATATTGGATTCAGCAGTTATATTTAAAAAAGTGTTGCAGAAAATATATTGATATTCACTTTAAGAGTTTGATTATAGATTTTTTTTGAAAGAGTAGCAACACTCAGGAAATTTTTTCCACGAATTAATGATTTGCTTTTAGACAAAAAAAAATATTTAATTTTTTTTTAATTTTTAAATGCAATACCCTCTATCAACCATAGCGCTGCGAATAATGCAAAATAATATATTATTTTGAAATATTGGGTTCAGTAGTCATATTTAAAAAAGCTTCGCAGAAAATAGATTAATTTATTCTTTAAGAATTTGATCATAATTTTGTTTTGAAAGAGAAATAACACTTAGGAAATTATTTCTACAAATAATTGTGTTGCATTTAGCCAAAAAAAAGATTTATTTTTTTTAAATTTTTAAAATGCAATACCCTCTATCAACCATAGCGCTGCGAATAATGCAAAATAATATATTATTTTTAAATATTGCATTCAGTAGTCATATTTAAAAAAGTTTTGCAGAAAATAGATTAATTTATACTTTAAAAATTTGATCATTAATTTTTTTTTTGAAAGAGTAGCAAAATTCAGGAAATTATTTCTACGAATTAATGTGTTGCTTTCAGCCAAAAAAAAAAGATTTAATTTTTTTTAAATTTTTTAAGTAGTCATATATAATAAAGTTTTGCAGAAAATAGATTAATTTAGACTAAGAATTCGATCATTAATTTTTTTGAAAGAGTAACAACACTAAGGAAATTGTTTCTACATTAATGTGTTGCTTTCAGCCAAAAATATATGTAATTTTTTTCTCTAAAATTTTTTAAATGCAATACCCTCTATCAACCATAGCGCTGCGAATAATGCAAAATAATATATTATTTTTAAATATTGGGTTCAGAAGTCATTTTTAAAAAAATTTGCAGAAAATATATTAATTTATACTTTAAGAATTTGATCATAAATTTTTTTTGAAAGAGTAACAACACTTAGGAAATTATTTCTACAAATTAATGTGTTGCTTTTAGATTTTTTTTAAATGCAATACCCTCTATCAACCATAGCGCTAAGAATAATGCAAAATAATATATTATTTTTAAATATTGGGTTCAGTAGTCATATTTAAAAAAGCTTCGCAGAAAATATTTTCATTTTCACTTTAAGAGTTTGATTATAGATTTTTTTTGAAAGAGTAGCAACACTCAGGGTATAATTTCGACGAATTAATGTTTTGTTTTCAGCGAAAAAAAGATTTAATTTTTAAATTTTTTTTTAAATGCAATACCCTCTATCAACCATAGCGCTGCAAATAATGCAAAATAATATATTATTTTTAAATATTGCATTCAGTAGTCATATTTAATAAAGTTTTGCAGATAATAGATTAATTTATTCTTTAAGAATTTGATCATAAATTTTTTTTAAAAGAGTAGCAACACTCAGGGTATTATTTCGACGAATTAATGTTTTGTTTCCAGCCAAAAAAAAGATTTAATTTTTTAAAATTTTTTAAATGCAATACCCTTTATCAACCATAGCGCTGCGAATAATGCAAAATAATATATTATTTTTAAATATTAGATTTAGTAGTCATATTTAAAAAAGTATTGCAGAAAATAGATTAATTTATTCTTTAAGAATTTGATCATAATTTTGTTTTGAAAGAGTAATAACACTTAGGAAATTATTTCTACAAATTAATGTGTTGCATTTAGCCAAAAAAAAGATTTTTTTTTTTAATTTTTAAAATGCAATACCCTCTATCAACCATAGCGCTGCGAATTATGCAAAATAATATATTATTTTTAAATATTGGATTCAGTAGTCATATTTAAAAAAGCTTCGCAGAAAATATATTAATTTATAATTTAAGAATTAGATCACATTTTATTTTTTTTTTGAAAGAGTAACAACACTCAAGAAATTATTTCTACAAATTGGTGTGTTGCTTTCATGGGAAAGAGGATAAAGAAAAAATTAAAGGTGGTGAAAGATAAAGGACTTCAAATACTGTTATTGCGCGAGATGTTTATTATTAGAACAGTTGTTGCCCGCCATGTGATGAATAGTTGCTGGAATTATTGAAGCTTTTTAGTTTATAGCCCTATTTTGATATTTTAATTCGGTGAGGTTAATTGCTATGGGGAACACCGAAGGAGGACGCTGCATGAGAAATAAAAAACTCATACATTTTTTTTCTAAATTGATGTTGCCTTGGCTGGGGATTAAATCCGCAAGCTTCTGTTTAACAGTCCAACGCACTAACTATTACACCATAACGCCCACAATAATGTATTTTGGTTTATAGCTCGATGTAAATTGTTAAACACTTAATTTTTAGTAAATATAAAAAATAAGCATTTAAAACCAAATATGTAAAAATATGCATTAACAAATCGATGGAATTTTCTTGTAAATCTCTTGATTCGAAAAAATATTTGATTAACTTTATTCTCCAGTTAACAACAAACATATAAATATAAATGAACTTCCGAGCTGTACTTTGTAGTAATTAAAAAAATAAGTGGTAAATATTTATATTTTACACTTTACACTATATTTAGTATATTTATATGGTAATAACTATGAATTATTTTATAAATAGTATTTTACCCGTAATTCATGCAACATATATTTCCAAAGAAAACCGCTATATTTTTTTTTTAAACAAGTCTAGCCATTTTTAAAATAACTAATCCTAAACCGTTTAACTTGTTTAAAAAAATAGCTAGTCGAACCTTGAAAAGAGTTTAAAATTTTTGACTTTGAAGCCACAAAATTAACAAAAAAAAAACACTATGTTTCCACAATGTTTGATCTAAAAATTTCCAGTCATTAAAATTCGTGTAGGATATGGTTGAACTTATGATTGAATTAAAATTTAAAAATATCTGATCTATTCTTTTATAAAAAATGCTTATGATAATTAAAACAAACAAAAATTATCAATATTTTCTCCAAGTCTCTTAGCTAACATTACTAGTTAATATTATAAACATTGTTATTAACTTAATAATAATGTTATTAACTTAATATCATTGATAAACATTGTTGTTAACATAACAATATTTATCAAGTTTGTATCTTAAGTCTTTGGAATTATATTGCATATTCAATAGAGAGTTTGTGTCTTAAGTCTATTGATTTTTTGAAATTACATATCTTAAATAAAAATACATTTTTTAAATATCTTTAAATAAAGTTCCTCATATTGAAACGTTAAAAAACTTAAGCATTAGTTGTTCATTAAGTTATTTTTTTTTGTGGAAACGAAATGATAACAATAATGACATAAAAAATGAAAAAACAAATTTCGATTATTAATTAATTATAAAATTCAATTTATCACTCGAAACATTCGTGGATTTATGGAATTTACTTATTGTTCAATATTGCATTTGGGAAAGGAGATTTTTGATAAAATATTTGCACAATAACCAATTACGGTCATGCCATCAACATTGGGAAAACATTGACCTAAAAACTCTAATAGCATGGGTTGTTTGGTAACAACTGTGGAATAATCATCATACGAAATGACACCATCTCTATCAACATCGAATTTTCTAAATAATAATTCAACCATGTCCTGGGTGAAAATAAAAAAAATAATTTAATAAAAAATTCCTTTAAAAACTCTATAAAATCCCACCGATCTTAATTCATTAACTTCATCTTCATCATCACCTGTAAAAAATTTCTCCACAGCCAAAGTAACATTTTCACGTGTTAGTGAACCAGTAGCACCCACATTATAAATCTAAAAATATATTTAAAAACTTACAATATGTTGTGTTTTTGTTGTTCTGCCTCAAACTCACCTGATAAGTAAATTTCATTCTTTCCTCCAATTTATTTGACATAAATACCGAAAATAATTTCACCCAGGCCACTGGATCTACATCTTTTTTTAGATCTGATGTTATCAACATTAAAATCCTTTCAATTATTTGTAAATCGTAAACTTTAAAAAGTACCAAAAATAAATTATTAAATTGTTTTCTAGTCATTGTTTTGGCCTTGGGACCATTGGCCAAGACAAACTTGTAGTAAACCAAAAGTATACTCTGCACTTCGATTTCACTGAATTGTGTTTGCTTTGACATTTGTTTGATAAGATCATGGTAGATGTTGCAAAAACGCGTATTCTGTACATCATCTAATGTGGCATCAAGTTTGTTCATTGTTTGTAATGATTTTGTTTTTCTAAGTAACGTTGATTCGAAAGGCTTAAGTTTTATTTTATGTAGTAAATTATTGTTTGCTTTTCAGAAGTTTTGTGACAAAAAAAACAAAAGTAAAAGGTAGAATATACAAAATTTTATGCAATTATTTATTAGTTAATATTTAAATGAAAGGCTTGTTATGAAAAACAAATTTGAAATGTGGCAACAAAATAGTTTAAAAAAAACCTTTTTATTTCAACAGAATGATTCGAAAAAAAACTGTTTATTTAAACAGACTGATTCTTAAATTAAATAATGTCAATAACCGATAAGCGTTTGATATAAGTAACATAAATAGTTAACACTGAGCATTGGATAATGTCAAATTTGAGAGCTTGTCAGGTACTACATATTTCAAAAGGGTGATATAATTATTCGAAAACCCAAACAAAATATTGAAAGTGCCAGTAAACAAGTACACGTTTACGGACCGTAAATACGTATCCTTCAAAGCATGTACGTTAACGGAACATTAACGGACCGTATAATTGAATTTTTGAAAACAGTACGTTTTGACTCCGTTTTGGTGCATCCGTTTCTGTATCGTCAAATACGAACTTCTTCAAATTTCATTAGTTTTTCTTCCGTTGCTTTTAAATTCGTTTTGGTTGCAAAAACGACTACTTGAAACATGTCTGTGATCATTATACGGGTCGCGCGCTAAAGTTTTGAAAAACAGATACACCGAAAATAAATTTAATTTGAGGTTAATATTTATAAAATTTAAAACAAGTTTCATAATAGATTTTGTTAAAAAATGTGCAAATTTGCATTGTATGCAACATCATTTCGAAAATGCCACCAATTAAACCTTAATTAAAATTTTGATTTATTTTTTCATGATATTAGATGGATAGAGATGCTAGTTATGCTGGAGAGGAATATTTCATTTAATTAAATTTGTAAAAGTTTTTTATTTTATTATTTTATTTTATTACATATCTATATAAATAAATTTAAAGAAAAAAAAAACTATAATTTGTTATTCAAAATCAAAAAATTTAGGCATTTACATAAATTCGTTTTTTGTTGAAAAAACGGTAGGAATACGGATCCGTTAACGGTCCGCCATTGATGGACTTTCAATGGACAACTCCGTTTTTAATACGATATATCAGGTCCGTTAACGGTCCGTAATTGACGGACTTTTAACGGACAACTTCGTTTTTCATCCAATATATCCGGTCCGTAAACGGTCCGTCATTGACGGTTTTTAAACGAATTCGAATCAGTTTCGATGTTCCTTCAAATCCGTTTTTAGGTCCGTATACGGATCCAAAAAACGGTAGGTAAATGATGTTGGATTCCGTTTATGACGGACCGAAAACGGTATGTAAACGGAACGTATTGCTTGTTGGGTTCTTATGTCTCGTTCAAATTTTGTGAACTTTTGAAAAAAAGGTCTTGATGTTTACGGGCAATATGTCCGAAAAACAATTGATGATGATATGAAGAAAAATTTAAAAAGGCGACCTCAATGTTCGGCAAAACAAATAAAAATAAAATTGTTCTGCCGGACATAACCAAATTCTTTTTTAAGAAAAGTTAAATCACTTTTTGCCATCTATAATTTTCTGCCATTAGGGTGGTAGATTATGGTGGTAAGAACTGAGATCTGATGGGTAAATACTACAAGGCGATATTTGAGGTCAATGGCCCTTAGATAAAAACATTGGTCCCCTAGAGGAAATATGTACATCGATTGGATTGTTAACAACATAAATTTCAAGCAAAAGTGTAATTAACTAATTTAGTATAATTTGCTAACTTATACCCAATAAACAATACGTTCCGTTTAAGAACCGTTTTCGATCCGTCATAAACAGAATCCAGCACTGTTTACGTACCGGTTTCTGGATCCGTATACAGACTAGAAAACGGATTTTAAGGAACATCCAAACTAATTCGAATCCGTTGAAATACCATCAATGACGAAAGGTTTACGGATAAAAAACTGATGTGTCCGTTAAAAATTCTTCAATGACGGACCGTTTACGAACCGATATATCGGATGAAAAACGTGGTTGTCCGTTGAAATAGCAAATTTTATTTTTTTTTTCCTTAAATTTATTTACAATGAGACTTAAAATTTTTACAAACTAAATACAAAAAATACCAAACAAAATTGATAACAAATGATATTTTTATTTCCAGCACAATTAGTATCCATCAATCACTGCGTTTGTGGCCCATTAAAAATTATGAAAAACTAAAAAAATTTAATTTGGGTTAAAATGGTGGTATTTACGATATGATGTAGCACACAATGCAAATTTGCAAATATTTTCACAAAATCTATTATAAACTGTCAGGTAAAACTTGTTTTTAATATCATAAATATTTACCTCATGAATATTTAAGTATTTGATTTTGATAAATAAACATACCAAAAGCAACGGAAGAAAAGCTGATGAAAAACGGTGGTCCGTATTTGACGGTACAGAAACGGATCCACCAAAATGGAGTCAAAACGTACTATTTTCGAAAATTCAATTATACGGTCCGTTAATGTTCCGTTTACGTAAAAACTTTGACGGATACGTATTTTCGGACCGTAAATGTACAGTTGAATGCGGATTCATGAATCCATACGTGTCGGAAAGTCCGTAAAAACGTTTCTTGGGTATAATTGAGACTAGGAGTTCGAATTATAATTTTGAAAAAATGCATAAAAACAGACCCAAACATATTCTGCTTATGACATCAACTTGTTCGAATTGAAAATTTTGTAAAAATATTATTGAGAAAATTAAAAAAAAACAAAAATTTGTTCTTTTTTAATTCCCGGGCTAGGTTTTGAAACCATTGAAATAACAGCCATAAATAATTATATCTAATTACATCCTATATAATTAAAAAAAAAATTCTAGGCCTTGTTGTCCCGAAATGGTTTAAAATTTTGAGGATTTGTAAAATAAATATTATTAACGCATGTAAAAATCGAAATATATATCAATATATATGATCATGCACGAGCTTATATATGATCATACATGGTTCAATATATGTTTATACATGATCTCAAATATGACCATATATTTTCGGATCCGAAATTTGAGGATATATGGCTGTATATGGTTATATATGGTTATATATTACTCATGTATGCTCATATGTAATCATATATAACCACATACGGCCATATTACCTCAAATTTCGGACCCGAAGATATATGGTCATATATGAAATCATGTATGGTCATACATTGAACCATGTATGTACGTATATTACCATATACGCCCATGTATAATCATGTATGTTCATATACAGGCAAATTCTGCGTGAAGAACGCTTTATTGGTATGCGTTTTTGGATTAAAATATAAACTTTTCTTGGTCTTTCGAAAGAGATACCTTTAAAATAATTATCACAAAGTTTTGTGACGCACGCTACAAAAAAACGGAAATAACTTTGAAAGTTAAGAAGTGTTTTAATGGTTTTTAACGAATTATGCATAATAAAGCACACAAAATCTAATACTAAAAGAAAGATGAATATTTGCAGCAAAAATTTTTATTGTTTTTTTTTATGAAAAGCCGTGAACCATTTGTGACGCACGCTATGTAACACACGTTACATGTTTTCTAGTAGCATATAAATAAACACAATTGTATTTATTTTAATAAAACAATTTGTTTTACTTATATTATTTATTTATAACTATAATATTATATATTTAGTCCTATGTCCCATTAAAAAAAAAGAATAAAGTTGGATTAATTTCAAAAATTTTTGGTTGTTGGGCTGTTCCTGGGACTTGCCCATATAATTAGTTTTTTACTTGGGAATAAAATAATAAAAAAATTGAATTATATATGTATATGGTCATATATGATTATATAGGAGCATATATGACCATATTTGGCCATATAACCTGAAACCACGCATAGACGTTTATGACCATGACTGCCCATGTATGATATTTTTTTTTTCATCTCACTGGCTGGGATTCGAAACCATATGTATGGAACCATATATAATTATATCTTATAGCATATCAAAAATATTCATATAAAAAATGTTTTTTTTTTAAATACCATAAATTATTATATCTCAAATATGTGATAGCATATATAACAAGTAAGAGCGGCTAAATTCGGCTTCACAATGGTTGGGAAAAACTGAAGTTTATATATGGACATATATGGAATGGACAGATTTATATACGGACGCCTTTAAGAGGAAATTAACCATTTAGTTTGGTGATAAAACTTGGACTCGGGAAGCTTTATGGTCCAGAAAATAGGTATTTAAAAACAATTTATGTTTTGGGCATAACTTTTGTGTATCTGAACCGATATTTCCGAGTTTTTTTATCAAATATGTTATACTAAAGATTTTCGATCTTTTGCTATATAAGACGTATCCATAGGTCATATTACAGCTCTAAAATAGTGTTTGTTGTTTGTGTATAAAAGGTGAAGAGGTAAAAGAAAAGAATTTCAACAAATCGTTAAAAGAAATCAATAGAACTGCATGTGTTTTATTTCTACGAAAACGTTTGATTTAGCTGGCAAATTTGCATTTGGGATTTTATTTCGCTTTTTTATTACAAAATATTTTTGATTTCTTTAGCTTAATTTTAAAAATTTGAAGGAAAATAGTTTATAAATTTTTGTTTTTATAAATTATTATAAGTTATGACCTAAAATAGTTGCTTTTAAAGGGGAATTATGTATAAAATTTTCTTAATATATGAGAAATAAAATGGTTTAAAAATATGTTTATAAATTCTTTTAAATCGGAGCAAAAAATTGAAATAAAACCGTTTGTATTTTGTTTGTATCAAAGGATTTTTATAAAAATTTTGATGTTTTTAAACTATTTATGGATAATTTAATTATTAATTTAAAATTTTATTTAAATTTATTATTTAATGTTAAAAAAACAAAAAAAGTCTTAAGAAAATATAAAAAAATTGTACAAAAAAAAAAAAAAAGTTGAATAGACCGGGAATCGAACCCGCGAACCCGCGACTAAGAAAAAAAAGGTATTTGTAACATAGCGTTTAGACAACCGAGCTATTGAGGTCATGCGAAATCATCGCAAATATAATTAAATAAACAGTTTTCGTTCATTAGAGATTTGTTTGGTTTTTATTTAAATGACAAATCTTTGTATGTGTTTGTTGTTTGTGTATAAAAGGTGAAGAGGTGAAAGAAAAGAATTTCAACAAATGGATGTTTTGTTATGCGTAAAATTCTACATACATATTAAACAAAGGGATTTTACGGAAAAAATTAGAGGTAGTCCTGGTTTTTTGCTAATGTCTCAGCCATTTATTAACCGATCTGTCTGATTTTTAATAGCAAACAGAAATGGATCAAATGTAACAGAAATATATAACAATCAAGTCCTCATCATATCTGGGTTCTTCAGAAAACCCATTTCAACACACAGACGGACATCGTTAAATCAACTTCGCTCTTAATTAGGACCTAGAATATATATACTTTATAGGGTCTAAGATCAATATTTTAGAAATTACAAACTGAATGACAAACTTATATATACGCTTCCACCTGTGGTGAAGGGTAAAAAAATATGTAGTTCTGTTTAAGCAATATATAAGCATATATAGTTCTCTATACGTCATATATAAGTATACATATAGTTTTCTGTAAGTCATATATAATTATATAAAGTGTTTTATAAATCATACCTAATTTTATAAATATCAATGTATAACTATATGTGGTTATATATGGCATAATATAAGATATTTTTAAAATTAATATTGTATAGGTTATGATTATGCATACCTAACAGTTTGGCTGAAAAGTTCGTAGGGTGACACATAGATGGCGCTACTAGTATGATATCCATATGATTTTTAGTTAGCCCGAGATATATGAGACTCTAAAAATATCAAAGGAATGTGTTGGACATATCGTGAATGAATATTTGGCTATGCGAAAGCTCTATGCAAAGTGGGTGCCGCGCGAGCTCACAATCAACCAAAAACAACAACGAATTGTTGATTCTGAGCTGTGTTTGAACCTATCTAATTGTAATAAACCCGAATTTATGCGTCAATATGTGACAATGGATGAAACATGACTCCATCATTTCACACCGGAGTCCAATCTACAGTCAGCCGAGTAGACTGTACATGATTAACCAACTCCAAAGCGTGGAAAGACTCAACAGTCAGCTGGCAAAGTTATGGCATCAGTTTTTTTGGGATGCGCATGGTATAATATTCATAAAATATATTGAAAATAGAAAAACTATAGCGTTTGAGGGACGAAATCGAGGAAAAACGGCCCCATTCGAGGAAGAAGAAAGTGCTGTTACATCAAGACAATGCTCCGTATCACAAGTCAATAAAAACGATGGCCAAATGGCAGATCTGGCCCCCAGCGATTTTTCCTGTTCTTAGACCTCAAGAGAATGCTCGCTGAAAAGATATTTAGCGCCGATGAATAAGTAATCGCCGAAACTGAGGCCTATTTTGAGGCTAAAGATAAATCGTACTATAAAAATGGTATCGTAAAATTGTATGACCGATATAATCATTGTATTGCCCTTGAAGGCAACTATATTAAATAATAAAATCAAATTTTATTAAATAACTTTTTTTTTCTATGTTAGCCTACGAACTTTTCAGCCAAACTGTTACATATGTATTTATATAACATAATATATTATATAATTAAGGTATATATATACTATTTTACTCAGGTACTTACAGCGACCACCTAATAGAAAATTAAATTATGCTGGAATACAACTTACCTAAAAAGAAAAAAAGAAAATATTATTAGTTTTTTTTATCTTTTGTTAAATAGACCAAACTATATAATGTTTTTTTTTTGTAATAGATTTTAACATAAAGTGTGGTACTAATCTTAAATTGAGTAAAAAGATTAGGGATATAAAAAAAACAAAGAAAATCAACTGTATTAATTTGTTTGATACATCAAATTGTTTTCACTTAAATACAAGTTAAATAATAACAAAAGACTTAAGAAACAGACATAATCCCTCAATATCAGAAACATTTTAAGCCGAGTATTAGTAAAATTACAACATGCTGACAAAATTTCATTCAAACAAAAATTAACATTTTTATTTTTAAATAACAACAAGCGCTAATGGGTTGTCCAGGGTCTACTTAAGAAATCGAAAACCTTTAGTTGCAACTAGGTTATTCCATTCAACGACTTTTCATTTTAATCGTTCAAATAATTATTCGGTTTAATCGATTAATCGAAAAAAATATATATGTAGAATAATATACAATTTTTTGTTGTTTTAATAATTTATTTTAAAAAAAGAATCAAAAAATAAGATCAGTAACACTTTAAAACTTCATATGCCCAAAAAAAATGTATTAAATGAGATCGTGCTTTCCCAGCAAAACTTTGACAAAAGATGATAAAATTTAAAAGAATTAAATAAATTTTAATAAATTATAAGAAAAACCAAAAAAAAAAAATTAATATAAGCTCGGCGATAAGCAATTTTGTGCCGTATTCTGCCGACGTTTTGTACTTATTGCTTAGATTTTTTCTCTAATATAGATGGGATGGGATACAAATTATTACTGATTTTTATGCTACGTATGATTTCAATGAATTTATCAGTTTTAAGAGTTATTATTTTATGTTAAATTGTAATGCAGTACGTAACTAATTATCGGCAACTTATTACTTTATGTTTCAAAATAATGCTGACGGTAAGGAGTATGCAGTACAAACTAATGTTCTATTTAATCAACTATTAGTTACTCATCACCTTATATTTCATAATAATGCTGAAGGTAAGGAGTATACATTACAAAGTAATGCATTATGTATCTAATTATAGGTTAATAATTACTTTATACTGAAAAATAATGATATAAGTAAGGAGTACACATTACAGGGTAATGTATGAATTTATTGCACCCATTACCAAAGTTTTCCTGGGTATTGTAAAAATATTTTGGATGTAGCCTAATGACAGTCACAACTCGTCACTTATAAGTGTATTATAAAAGCTATCCTTCTTGGATGAGTTTAAGGAATTTTTAATTCAAAAAGAATCCTTCATTTTTGGTATACTATTTGCATAAGATATTATGTATAAGACAAACAACTAATGAATTTTAATTTAATTATAATTTATTAAGACAATCACTTCTTTTTAATAATGTAATAAAAACCTTATTTTTGATTACAACACTGACGTGATTATTTTAGTCTGTGTGTATGTTAAATTCCCATCACAAATGTGGTAATTCATCAAGATAACATTCAAGATGCCTTATTTTTTACACCCTCTTAACTAAGAAAAATAAAACTAAAAGAAAGCAACAGGTATTACAAACAAAAATATATTTAAAATTAAAAAAAAACTTTTGCATTATATATGCAAAAAAGCGAAGACTAAGGCAAACGTAATTTTAACATAGTGACATATTAAATACCACAAAAATAAGCATCGAATCACAATGACAAAGTATACACTCAAAAATTATTTATAATTACTACATGACAGTTGTTTGTGTAGTTATCACAAGGTGATGTTTTAAAACGTAATAACAGTAGTTTTCTTATGGAAAAATGCATTCATTATGGAAAGACTTACTACGCCTGAACAACGTTTACATACAAATCGTTCAACTTTATTACGAAAATTCACGTTCTGTGAGGAATGTGTTTCGTGCACTTCGCTCAACTTATGGTCAACATAATCGGCCTACTGAGCGTACTATTCGCAACACCATCACCCATTTAAGGACCCAGCATTCATTATTGGATAATATTCGACCGAATCGACCACGTCCAGCACGTTGTGAAGAAGATATAGCGGCCGTAGCTGAGAGTGTACACGAAGACCGTGGAGAGTCGATTCGGCGCTATCGTGCCATGATAACCGACTATTTGATGCCTGAAATTGAAGCTCGTGATCTCGGCGACATTTGGTTTCAACAAGACGGCGCCACTTCCCACACATCGCATCAATCAATGGATTTATTGAGAGAACACTTCGGTGAGCACATAATTTCATATTTTGGGCCGGTCGATTGGCCACCAAGATCGTGTGATATCACACCGTTATACTTTTTCCTGTGGGAATATGTAGTCTAAAGTTTATGCGGACAAACCCGCTTCGATTAAGGCCTTAGAGGAAAGCATCACGCGTGTCATTCGCCAGTTACCAGTCGAAATGCTCGAACGAGTCATCGAAAATTGGACTCAACAGATGGACCATCTGCGACGTAGCAACGGTCAACATTTGATAGACATAATCTTCAAAAAATAAATGCCAAAGAATGTTCTTTCAAATGATAATACACATTCCCCATTAAATTTGAATTTTCTGTGTATTTTTCTTTAAAAAAGTACGGAAAATGGATCACTCATTATGATCATATCTAACCATATACGGTCATATACCCTAAAATTTCAGATCCGAAGATATATGGTCATATATGAGCTCGTGTATGGTCATATACTAAACCATGCATGCATGCATATGAACAAGTATGTCTATGTATGGTCCTATACAAGCCCATGTATGGTCATGTATGTTCTTACATGATCTCATATATCACCATATATCTTCAGATCCGAACTTGGAGTGTATATGGCCGTATATGGTTATATATGAGCATACATACAACCTCAAATTTCGGATCCGAAGATATATGGTCATATATGAGATCATGTATGCTCATAAACTGAACCATGCATGCAGGCATATGACCATATATGCCGATGTATGATCCTATACAAATGCATGCATGGTCATATATGTTCATATATTTTTCGATTTTTACATGGGTTTTTAAAATACCGGAATAACTGTACAAACAGTGGTTGTTTTTTTAACGATCAGTTGGGAATTGGGACATGTCCCGTGATAGGTGAAAATTGCACCGGTTCCGAAAATAAATATCACAAGATAGGTGAAAAGAGGACCAGTTCCTAAATTACCTACTACATGACCGCTTTAAAAGTCATGACATGTTTATCTATAATGGTTCTGTGATATGTTCTTTGTGACTAGTTGTGTGACATGTTCTTTTAGACCGGTCACGTGACCTGTTCTGGGATAGGTCCTTTTCCCACAGGGTTGTTTCACGATGTTTGTATTACACAATTTTTATTTTTCGACAAAGTTATTTTTACTACATTTGTTAGGTGTTTTCTAATAGTTAAAAATAATAACTAAATTTTTAGTTATTTTAAACGTAAATATCTTTGTTGCCTTTTCAACTGCATATACTAGCTTTGTTTTATTTGTATACCCAGCAATATAAGAGCTGAGGAAGAAGTAGTTAAACACTACATCTACTGAACCCGAAGTTGTGAACATTTTGGTGAATAATTAATAGTTTTAACATTGGCGTGTCATTGGGAGGAATTAGTTTGTTTCTGTGCTATAAAAAATCGATGAGCAGATGGTCTTTTTCATTAGTTTACGGAAGTTGTTAAATATAGGGACTACAAAATATATATTTAAGTAAAAAATGTGATTTTGAACACGCCTTTGAGCGCCCCGGTAGGCTTGTTGGTAGCGTGCTAGCTTATCATTGCGGGGGTCGTGGGTTCGATTCGCATCAGAGGCTCTGGTCTGTTTTCGCTACAACAAGCCGATGGCCTTTGTTGCTAGTGCTCGGTTAGGGTATTAGGATATAATTTGTAATTATATGATTAATATAAAATAAATAAATAAATAAATAAATAAATAAATAAATAAATAAATAAATAAATAAATAAATAAATAAATAAATAAATAAATAAATAAATGAACACGCCAAGAATTATGATTCCGACTAGTACAAAGTGAATATCACTGGTATGCAAAATATGTTTTCATTTGCTTTTTTTTTTTTACTAGTAGAGGTTAATATCAACATTTTGGAAGTTGTTTAAGATGACTTCTTACAAATCGAAAAATTTGCACTATTAACTTCTTTGGATGTTCTGAAAAAGAGATTCGTTATGAATAACATCAATTTTATTTTGCTGGGTACTAAAGAATTTTAACAACAAACTTTTTTGAGTGTGACACAAAAAAAAAAACAATTACAATAACTTGAATTTTGCTCACAGGCTGTTATTGTAACTACAGGCGTAGTTAAAACTAACGTATTAATTATACCATGATTATTTAAGCACAAACTGTTTTTTCATTGTTTAATGAATTTAAGATAATATATTTTAAATATAAAACAAAAACAATTACATCTTAACATTTTTTCACAAACAATTTAAAAAAAAAAATATAGATAAAATTTAACCAAAAAAAAAATTACATAAATTTATTAACCATCATTTAATTACACATAATATTATTTGTGTATGGTTTAATGTTTATAATATTTGTTTAAGATATGTATATTGTTATTGTAGTTTATTCATAAATATTTATTTATTATTTTGTTTATATTTTTCAATATATGTAAATTATATACGAGGGTCTTTATCGAAAACCGCTTTATGATTCCTTTTTATTGTTTGTTCTTTATAGTATGAAGTAATTATACAAATTATAATGAGATAATGTCTATTTAATGTCTTTAAATATGATTTTTATGAGATTTTATAATAATATATAAATATTCTTATTTAAAAAAAATAAATAGACATAAAAATATAATGTATGATTATAATGAATCAAAAGACTTGCGACCGACATTGTACTGAATGAACACGTTAAGTAAAATGTAATATTAAAAGTAATTTTTTTCAAGATTTTCAGATAACTTACAATGGAGATGCTCTGCCTAAGAACATTAGGTTAAAAAATTGTTTAAATAGTCCACTTAAGTGATCTAAATTGTACACTTAAATTATGTATTTACTACTGACTTGAGAATTTTTTGAAGAAATTTGGTAGACAGATGTACTGGCTTAGCAATAAGCATTTTTCTGACGCCTTTGTACTTTTAACGCGCCCTCTAGTGGTGGTATACAAAGGTATTTGATACTTTGTGTGCACTTAACGGGTTAAGATTTCATCAAAATTTTTGTTTATTGCTTATACAAATTACTATCAATCTAATGTTAACAATTTTATCTGTTTCCATATCAAGATTTTAAGAAATTTTTTAAACAAATCGACTACACGGGATTACAAATTGGAGTCGTTTTATGTACCTGAATTCAAATCTGTAGCCAGTTTTTTGCTTAGTCATCAGAATTTGAGACTTTGTATGTTGGCAACATTGTGCTGTTACCACAGCTGTCAGCTGATTCAATCAGTAGCGTGTTAACTTCAATTTGACCCAATAAGTATTTTCGATTGAAAACTATACACATAAAAATGTCGAAAAGATCGTGCTAAGTTAACCCAAACTATTTAAGCTATGTAAGCACACGAGGGTCTGTATCGTCACAGAATTTTTTTTTGATCCAGTGGCCGAGAGTAAGAGGTCTGATTTAAAGACGTTATAAAACTTAATTCATTTTTTTAGGCTGATATAGCCTTAGATTAAAATATAGAGATATAAGAGAAGAAAGAGAGAAATAGAAAGTTAAAGCTGAGGTTTGGAAAGATCGTGATTTTGACCAGCACATTTCTTGGGCCTGGCACGGCACTCTTTCTATGTTGAGCTGCTGCTAAGGGAGCGCAGCGACCTAGGACAGCACGCTCCCTCTTCCTTCCTTTGTGCACTTCGATAAGAGGGGCACAGCGACCAGAGGAAAAGTGTCTTCTGTTGGGCTGGGTCTAGGCTAGGGCAGCGATTTGTGACGTCGCGCAGCCCCTGTTAACTTGGATAAGGGAAGGAAAGCGACCGGGGATGGCACTCTTCCCCTGTTGGGCTGCGTCGAAGCTAGGGCAGCGACCTAGGACATCACGCACCCTCTGTTGACTTCGATAAGGAAAGGACAGCGACCGGGGAGGGCACACTTCCTCTGTTGAACTGCGTCTAAGCGAGGACAGCGAGTTGGGACGGCACGATTCCTATGTTGACTTCGATTAGAGAAGGACAGCGACCGGGGACGGCATCTTTTCTCTGTTGAGCTATGACTAGGGGAGGGTAGCGTGCTGGGACGGCATGCTCCCACTCTTGACTTCGGTTAGGGTAAGACAGCGACTGGGGATGGCACCCTTCCTCTCTTGAGCTGGTTTGTTGAAATTACGTGGTAGTTTTGGGAATTCTTAGGCAGGAATAACGATGGTTTTTCGAGAATTTCAAAAGAACAACGAAGAGATATTAAAAATGGTTCATTTTTAATTAATTTTATTTCCTTTCATATACTTGAAATTACAACTACTCCACATTCACACGGGTGTGATAACTTCTGTCATTACATAACACAAGCTGGACTAAATAATTTGGTCCGGGATTTGAATTTATCTAATGGAAATGCTAAAATACTGAGATTACGATTGCAACAGTAGACATTTCTCTCGAGCAGAACGAAAGTTATTCATTTCACAAAAAGAGCTGTAAAAATCAGTGATTAGCCTATACTCCAAGTAACAGGTTTATTAAATTTCAGCCTTCTAGCCAAAGGCGTTTGTGCATACAGACAAGGGGGAGATTCTCGTCTTTGCACCTTCCCGTATGGATATCCGCAAATTCCGTCTTTTCACTTATAGTATGAGCTGGGATAACAGTAGCGAACATTTCTAAGAATCCCGTTTGTTTACGCAGGAAAGGGTGAGAATTTTCCCATTGTTTGCCCCCTCCCCGTAGGATTTTTCAAAAATTCCTTTTTAGTGATGTCTATAGCGGAGAAGGAACATTTATATAAAATTTCAGTTTCCATTAAGGGGGAGGCTTTCCCCCTTTAAACCCCCATTTTTAACACATCCCTGGCCAAAATTCTAAAATATACCTTATCAAAGAGTTAAATCATACCGCAAATTTTAGGTTTCCAGGCAATGGGGTTTGGGCAGGTCTTTACAGGAAAGACTTGTTCCCCTTTTTACCCCTCCCCGTAGGAATTAACAAGAATACCGTCTGAACGGATGTTTACGCCGAGGAGGAACCTAAATACCAAGTTTCAACTTTATGGTTCAAGTGGTTTTGGCATACCGTCAAGGGGGAGAATTTTCCCCTTTTTATCCCCTGCCCCTTGGATTTTCAAAAAACCCCGTCTTAGCTGATGTCTACACCGGACGATTTTTTAATTCCAAAACTCTTTTAATTCTTTTTAATTCCTTAGTTAGGAGACATCTTGAATACTTGAGCATTATTTGGAACAATTTAAGTGACATCGATGTTAAAAAAAATCCAAAAACGATTTTCAAGATTTGCTTTAAAGAGGTAATTTTCATATGAAAACATTCCTTATTATCAGAAGCGATTGCAAAATCTCGGTATCCAATCTCGGCATCGCAGAAAGATCCAAAGCATTACCCAGCAAAAATTAAGCAGCCAAAAAAGCAAAAAAAGCATCACTACTCTGGCAAAGGCATCACTTCTTTTCTAATGGTTTCATCGATAAATTTAATATTAGCGTGTCATAGGATGGAAGTATTCAAATGTAACTACTAGCATTACTCATACTTTACTCTGAGGAAGCAATGATAATACAATGTTTAGATATTCTGATGCGTGAGTGGAAAATGTTCATATACTTTGTAGTATTTAAGTTTGGATAAAAATTTAATTTATAAGAATGCAGAAAAATAAATTTAAAGAAGCGAAATATATGCATTGATATACAAGATTTTTCAAAAATTTTAATGAAGTTTTAGACAAATTTTAAAATATTTTTGGATAAATTAAAACTGGCTGTACAATTTGGAAACATTTTAAGACAATTTTAAAATATTTTTAAACAATTTTAAATAATTTTTGCACAATTTTAAAACATTTGTGGGCAATTTGAAATAATTTTTACACAATTTTAAAATTATTTTAATAAATTCTGAATTAAAACTGGAAATGGTGTAATGTTAAATAATAAACACAATGCAAAAATGCACAGATTGCGTTTAAGGCTGAAAAAATGCATGGTCAGCTAGTTTCAATTAAAGTTTAAAAAAAATCAGTTTTTTTGTTATTTCAAAACTTTCATAAAAATTGCAAAAAATGCATAAATTCTAACCCTCATGAAATTTTAAACTAAAATATAAAAAATGAAAAAAATTAAAAAATTTCATCAGAATATGAATAAATGCTTTAGATTAACAAAATATACGATATACTTTATGCTTTAGAAGTAATGAAGAGTGATTTGAAAGATATGCATCGGGTTTATATCCAGATCACTGCATTTGAAATATGAACACATGAATTCTTTTGGAATTACACCAAAAAATCATAAAAGAATGCCAACTGAAGTTTAGGAAGCAATGAAAGAAGTTATAGTCACAGAATGACTACCATTTTTTTTTTTGCTGGGTACCTTTATAAAAGATTTGATAGATATAATTGATTGCTTTCCTTTACTATCCGTTTAACCATTTCATTGACCCGTTAAAGCATTAAGAGAATTCTATTTATTTGGAGCACCTTTCCATAGAACTAACTATGGACTGAATTAGCTTCTGGTATGGAGCTTCTGATATGATATTTAAATGAGATTTTTTTTTAAATTGTTTGATTTGTATTTAAATAATAATCTTAAAGGGCTAAGCCCGTTAGTTGAAATAAATAAATAAATAAAATTAATGAAATGAAAAACCTTAATAACAAATTATAGCTTGCTAGCTCCAGCTGTTTGAGCAGGCCGTCAAGGGGGAGACCTTTTGCCCCTTACTGTTGGCATTTCCCGTCGGAAAAAATATGTGCGCTGGTGGAGGAACATATGTACCAAATTTCTACTTCCTAGCTTCAGTGGTTTTGCCAGGCCGTCAAGGGGGAGAACTTTCCCCTGAAGGATTTTTCAAAAATTTCCACTTAACTGATGTCAACACCGGGGAAGAAACCTTTATTCCAAATTTTAACTTCTTAGCTCCAGCCTTTTGGGCTGACCGTTAATGGGGACGTTTTTCGCCTTTTGAACCCCCGTTTGTACCATGTCCCTGGGGAAAATTCTAAAATGTTCATTTATGTGTTTTCTGGAGTATGTATGGGCTAACTATACTCCAGAAAATACATATTTAAAATTTCAGGATTGTTTTGCAAAATATTAACAGCAAATGTCTCGACATTTGTAAAAGTTCTACATTCTGAAAGCTGTCAAAATTATTTAAGTAATTTTTACTGCAACCTTTTTAATTAACTTAAGTGTTTCTAAAGCTTGTTTTATATGTTAAATGATTGAGAATTAAAAAATTCCGTTATATGCAACTTTTAAATATGACCTTAGAGTTCAACCTTTACTCACTTGCTATAAAAACTACTATTTGATTGATCAATCGATGTTTTATTAGACAAAAAAAAATGTTGCTTTATAAACATATAAAATATTAAATATTAAAAACATCATTATTAATCAACAACCTTATAAAACTTAATAGACATGATGTCAAAAAAAAAACGGATATATCTTGCAAGAACAAGCAAGTTTTATTGCATTTGGAAAAAAAAGAATAAGTTGTTAAACACGTCAAACGTATATCTATTTTTAAAGACCTAATAATCTTTTTTAATCAATTATATACCTTTTTTTTTTTTGAAGATAACAAGATTTTTAAATAATAATGCATAATTTGTAAAAAAAATTTGATTAAAATTCTTTAAATGTTATAATTAATGTTTAATTAAGCCTAAAATAATTCTTATTAAATATTTAAATAATATACAAAAAATTAACATAATCAATCATGAATATTACTAAATGCATAAGAGTTTATAATAAAATGCAAAAAAAAAAATAAATAAAACAAAAACCATAACTGAGAATCTTTTAAAACAAAAAAAGTAGTATTTAATACCAGCACAGAAGTTTATGTCAATTATAAGATGGGGAAAACATTAAACAAATAGTAGTATATTAAAAAATAACAACAGCAATAATAAAAATAATGAAAAACAAAAACTTGTTTTAAATTTTATTGTTGTTGTTGTTTTTGTTGTTGCTTGTAAGCCGGCATTTAAGTCAAAACTGCAAAATAAAAAAATAAAAAAAATCAAAACCATCATCATCGTCATCATTCTTTTTTTCATCATCATTATCATTTTCATAATACAAACCATCATTATTTAAAACATTAGTAACAGTTTTTTTATTATTGTTGTTGTTATTTTTGTATTTCAATACATCACATGAAGACACTAAATGCTGTAAGTAACATTAGAATTAAAATGTGAACATATCAAGTTCGTTGTTTAAGTCTTTTGATTTTTGTTCATATTTTTTGAGTTTGAATGTTGGCTGCTTGTTTGAATAATATTGGCTGATTTTGCTTCATTACAAGGTGACTCAATATGAAAAATGTCAAAATCTTAATACTATTTCTTTGTTTTTTTTTTGCTCTTCTATTTATTTAAGTAATTTTTTTTTTTTTTGCAAAATTTTATTGTTTTTTTTTTGTATTTTAACTAATGATGAAGATCAATTGGTAAATGATGAAGTAATTAAGTGTATCTTAAACCACATATTTAAACAATGTCATTGCTAAAAATAAATTTCGGTTGGTTAATTTTATTACTGAAATTAAGTAAAGACACTTAAAGACAAAAAAAAAAAAAAAAAAAAGAAACACGATTAAGTTAATAGTGTAATATAAATCGTTAGTTGAAATATTTATTTTGATCATTTATAATATTTTAAGAATTCGAGTAAGGGCATTAGTAAAGAAAACAAGTAAATAATAAAGACATTAAGCTTCCATAAAATTGTTTTTTTTTTTTTAAATTGTAAAATTTGTTTTAAGTAATGAATATTTTTTTTTCCTTCTAATTTGTTTATTAACTAATTAATATTTTGCTTTTTCTTTAGTATTTTTTATTTACAAATTTATATTTCGTATTGTATTTTTTGTTGTTGTTGTTGTTAAATACCATGTTAATGTTCTACTCCACTTAAGTTAAACATTTTCATAGATGGCATCAAATACCTTAAGGGCTTTTCTTGCCATATCGTACCATTGCATATTTAAACACATACTTGTGTTTATCGCGTTTTTTATGAAAAAGAAAAATTATAAAAATATTTGCATATTAGTTTAGCGTAACATTTTTATGCCACAACACCATTTCTAATTTTATGTCAGTTTTATTATACCCTCCACCATATATGGTGAGGGTATATATCAGTTTGTCATTCCGTTTGTAATATGTCGAAATATAGGTTTAAGACCCCATAAAGTATATATATTCGTGATCCTTATGCAATTTTTAGTCGATTTAGCGATGTCCGTCTGTCTGTCTGTCTGTTGAAATCACGATCACGACGCGAAGACGCAAGCGGGGGTGCCTATTTTTACCCAGATTATTGAACATCCTCCCGAGCAGTTTGGTATTTAAAATGAGCAAAATCGGTCAACCGGTTCAAAAGTTATGAGTGAAAATGTGAAGGTACCTCTAAATTTTCCATACAAATTTGTACAATTTTTCTGTATCTATTTTTTTTTCTGTTAAGTAAGTAAAAATGTTATTAAGTCTTCTTATTGTTCGATTACATTTATTGTCTTACATACTATGATAACTAAGTTAACGTTAAAAGCAACAATGTTAAAGTCGCTAACAGAGCAGATCTCTGTAAATAACATTGCTAAAACTAAATAACAAAAGTTCGTTACATAAATTGACAAAACATATTCATATTACAGTTCATGCAAAATTTAGTATATACGTATATCATCTTCATCCCCTTTGGTGGAGGGTATTCAAAGATTCGGCACAGCCGAATTTAGCCCTTTTTTACTTGTTTTTTTATTTAAAATACATTTTTAGAAAAATGTTAAAACGAAATAAATTATAATGTAAATATATGTAAAAATCAAAATATTTATATTAGAGCATACATGACCATATGTGATCTGCTCCGAGAAAAGGGACCTAGTGTGTGAAAATTAAGTTTTGAGAAAAACGCATTTAAAGTTTCATAACGCATTATCACTGTGAACACACCTTCAGTTGGGAGATGCCATTCGATATGGTTAGTTATGATTGGGTGCCGACTTTGGTGACATCATGCCTATGTGGTGACGTATTTTTTTTCGCTTTTAGTGTGACAATACCTTTGCTATTGTTGCTGCTCTGTTCGTTCTCAGCTATCTGTTCGCTCTCAGCAAAGGGTTGATGTGTAATACGAAGAACATTGTAAAAATAACTATAAGAAAGGAAAAGAATAAAGTGATGCTTCAGTCTTGTGCCATCTTATTCTACACCCTTTTAGGTACCAGAATCCACTCTTAAGTCCAAACCCGTTTTTTTTGGCACACTAGGTCCCTTTTCTCGGAGAAGGTCACATATGGTAAATGATCATATTCTTTCCTGCGTAGTTCAATATACTCGTCTGGCCACCCATGTAAAAATCGAAAAATAAATGAACATACAGGTTGGTTGAAAAGTTCCTGCGCTCACTAGCTCCAAAATTTTTTTTTTCAAGTTGGTATAACTGTCCTGAGAACACATGCAAAGTTGCAAGTCATTCTGTCAATTCTTTCTTTGCCATTTGAAGTTGACGTGTCATTGATTTTTTTTAATATGGAAAAAATTAAATATCGTGCAGTCATTAGATTCTTTGTTTTGAAGGGTTAAAAAGCAAAGGAAATTTATGAACAATTGTTAGAAGTGTATAAGGAGTCCTCACCTTCAAAACGCACCGTTGAATTTTGGGCTGGTGAATTTAAACGTGGCCGTACCAGCCTTGAAGACGATCCACGCGAAAGACCACCAAAAACTGCAACCACAGCAGAAATCATTGAGCAGGTACATAATATGGTTAGTGAAGATCCAAGTTTGACTATGCGTGAAATTGCTAATGCCATAGGCATCTCAGACGAACGAGTACTCCATATTTTACATGAAGAATTACGTATGAAAAACTGTTTGGAAAGTTAGTGCCGCACACATTAACAATTCAACAAAAACTGGATCGAAAACGAATTTCTCAGCGTAATTTGGAGCATTTTAAGCCGAATAAAACAGACTTCTTGCATCGTTTTATAACTATGGATGAGACTTGGATCTACCACCATGATCCTAAATTGAAACAAGAACGTTTACAGTGGACTGAAGCTGGTTGTTCAGCTCCAAAGCAGGTGAAGTCACAACGGTCAGCAAAGAAGGTTATGGCATCAGTTTTTTGGGATGCAAAAGGAATTTCGTTAATTGATTATCTTCAGAAAGGTAACACAATCAACTCTGAATATTATTGCAGCCTTGTGGATCAGTTGGATGAAAAAAATCGTAAGAAAAGACCTGGTTTAAAGAAGAAAAAAATCATTTTTCATCAAGACAATGCACCTGCTTACAAAAGTGTTTTGACGATGGCTTAATTCAAAGAATTAAAGTACGAATTGCTTGAACATCCACCGTATTCACCAGATTTGGCTCTTAGTGACTACTATCTCTTCAGAAATCTCAAACAGTTCCTTCGTGGAAAGCATTTTTTGTCGAATGAAGAGGCCATAGCAGCCATAGACGGTTATTTTGCAGAGCTTCCGGAAAACCATTATAAGGATGGGATAAAATTATTGGAAGATCATTGGAACAAGTGCATTAAGCTTCTAGGAGATTATATTGAATAAAAAAATATATTTCGTAACAAAAACAGTATTCTTTCATTTCGAGCGCAGGAACTTTTCAACCAACCTGTACATGCTCCTACATGGGCTTGTGTATGGTTCAATATATGACCATACATGAACTCATGTATGACCAAATATCTTCGGATTTGAAATTTGAGGGTATATGTCCGTATATGGCTATATATGTTCATATATAATACATGTATGCTTATATATAATCATATATTACCATATATGCCCATATACCATAAATTTTTGGATCCGAAAAATGTCATATATACTCATATAATTTCATATAATTTCGGATCCGAATTTATTTGGAAATATATGAGATCATATTGAACTGTACATGTATGTATTACATGACCATGTAAGCCCATGTGTGTTCATATCTTTTTCATAATATCATTTTAGGGAAATTTTTTAGATTTTTTATTTCAAAATATTGAAAATTTATAAAGCTTTTTTCAAATGGTGTAATAAATTTCATATGCAAAAAAAATTCCCCCTCAAAGGAAACTGATCATAAAATATTACAAATGTTAAAGACAAATAACATATAATTATTTCACTACATGAACTAATACTAACTTGCAATGAGATAAAGCAGAAAAAGGTGTTGATATGTTAAAGTTAAGTATAGAGTTAAATTGAAAATATTACATTTATTATCGTACGTTAATTTTAATACAAGTAAAAAAAAAAAAAACTGCAATATTTTACAATCCACGTAAAACTTGAAGTATATATGAACATACATGATCATACATGACCTTGTATATGTGCATATATTGGAATAAATGGTGAATATATGGTTCAATATATGATATATATGAGGGTATATATAATCGTATATAATATATGAATCGTAATATTATATACGATTACCATATACGGTAATTTGTCTCAAATTTTTGGATCCGAAAATATATGGTCGTATATGTGATAATGTATCGTTATATATTAATTCATGCATGGACGTATATGCCCATGTATCGTCATATACAAACCTATGTATGATCATAAATGTTCATATATATTTCGATTTTTCCATGGGATATTGAGATTTTTTGTAGCGGTTTGAACTTACCAGCAAAACTTTGGTAATGGGTGCGATATTCTCTAGCGTTACCTTGTAATGATAGCTCGTTACTTTTTTTATTATTTGCAAGCATGAAGTAATAAGTTACTTTTTATTGATTACGTAATATATGATTTATAAATGTAAAGATTTAATTGAAATATTTTTGAAAATCTATTTTTAGATACATTACTTTGTGGTTTTTTGTAAGCAAAAGGGTAATGTATGTTTGTTTTGACAACACTAGCAAAAAAACCAAGCGCAACAATTCATTTAAGTTTAAAGCAATTAAATACTATATGCGTCGATAGATCAGTGGATAGAGTTCTTGGCTGGCAACCAGAGTTCCCTGGTTCGATTCCCATCTTGACCACATTATTTTTAATTACAAAAATTTTAAATAAAATATTTGTAATAATTTTTTTAATAAAAATTCCTCTTTTTTAAAAATCACTTTTTAGACACATTACTTTTTCCATTCTCGTAACCATATAAAGTAATGTAATCCATAGGTGCCTATGGCTATACATTACTTTACCCATTATTTGGTAATGTGTAGTTTTGCTGGGTTTGTTACAAAATTTTAATCGATTTAGACACGCTGATTCTAAATTTGTTTACCAAATTTATCCTTTACTAAAAATGTCTGTACATTTCGTATAGCCCACCCTTGACACACCCTTTTGAATGTAAAACTAGAAATTGTATGAACATACAGTATCATACATGGGCTCGTATATAATCATACAAGGACTTATATGACCCATATACGTCCATTTTCTGGTTCAATAAATTTCCATATATCATCGGATACAAAATTTTAGGGTATATGGTAATACACATTGTATTATTATATATGATCTTATATATCCATTTAATTTAAAAAAAATTTTGGATTTCGGGAATGATTGTAAATTTTCAGACTATTCAAAGTGCTCAAATGTTAGTTGGAATCCAAAACTGTAAAAAATAAAAGTATTTTGAACTACTTCGGCTCTATATTGAGTCATAAATGAGTTTGCCTTGGGTCAGAGGTAAAAAAGGATCCATATTTCGGTTACGCCATTCGGTGAAACTTTTAATATCAGATTCGTGTTTTAGAAGCCACAATACTTATAGAAAATTTTAGTAGAATTATGTGCAAAAAAAAGTCTAATTGATTAATAATATTCATCAGAAAGGTTTAAATTTGTGGTACACTCAAAAAAAAAGACATGCACTAAAATGTAATCAAAAATTTCCTTCAAAATAATTTATAAATTGTCCTCAATTTAAGTAAAATTTTATTAAAACTTTTTCTTAAAAAGTATAAAAATTTCTAAGTTCGAGGAAAATCGAAATAGTTTATATACTTATAAATAGTTCAAAATAGTTTTCCTAAGTAATATTTCTTGATTTTAGGAAAAAAACAAGTCAATTAAATAAAAATTTATTAATTTAAAGAAAAAACATTTAAGTTTTAAGAAAATTGCATACTCAAATGTAATAAAATTAAGTTTAGTTAAAAAAAAAAAAAATTTAGGACATAATTTACTCCCATTTAGTTCAAAAAATGTATCTAACTTAAATCGGGAAAGTACTTGAACATAATGTGTGTTCATTTTTTGTTCTCTGGAATTAAAATTAACTAAATTTTTGAAAGCCATTTTCAAATTCAGTTTTTAGGTATACCACTTTCTAATTTTGAAGAATTGTTTTCTAAAAATTAGTTCAGATAATTAAAAGCAAAAAGTTATAAATTTTTTCCTATGTAATAATAATAATAATAATTTACTTGATTTTAGCTACTAATGAACTATTTTTAAGGAAAATTTTTATGCCACTTGGTTCAGATCAATTTTAAAAATTTTAGTAAAATATTCTTTTTTTTTAAGTAAAAGTTTTCTTATTTTTAAAAAATAATAAAATTTGGTATAGGATATTTTTTTGTTGGAAAACGTTTAAATTATTTTTAATATTCTATTCCAAACAAAACAATCAATTAAGTTAGTTTTCATAGTTTTCACTTAAAAAAACTATCGTGCATGATTGTAATTTTTGAATCGTGATCGTGCGTGAGTCAAAAATCTCTCACGTGCCCATCTCTAATCATAACAGTCTTAAATATTTAACTTAAAGTAGCTTAAAATATATTTTAAAATTTTGTTAGCAACGGGTAAAAAATTTCGAATTTGCGCTTTTATGTAATAAATTTGTTTGTTGACTGCAATACAAAATATCGCAAGCACATTTTATACATTACGACATAATGGCTTTCCTATAATTGACGTAGCGCTTATTAAACTTTATATTTATCGAACTTTTTTTTTCACTTAATAATAAAAAAAGTTTAAATTTTTATATGTCAAATAAAGTTTAAGCTAAAAATCCCATAAATAAACGTATGACATTTTTCCATTTTCCAATAATAAAAAGAAATGTAACTGTGATATTTTGTATTTTCGCAACAATTTCCTTAAATTAGTTAATTTAAGAAGACAAAGGACTCCCAGTGTTCCTTAGCCATAAATGCCGTGTGTCACGTAGGGCGTCGCTTTTTGTAGTTCTGTCAAGCAGAACCGTTAATTAACTACGAAAGGGATTTGACTTTGTCACAATTTATTACGTTTCAGGATATCCTGCAGTACATTTTTTTAATTTGTTTACCTTTTTGCTAATGAAATTTAATTTATATTTTAAATACATTAAATTAGTATAATTCAATTTAGTTTTAAGACAAAATTGTATAGCAAAAATCTTATTAAGAGCAGTGTCCCCACAATGCGGAAGTCCTTGGAAAGTGGGAAAATACCTACTCAATGAGTGTAAAGTACTTTAAAATATATGGTAAAATATATTACATTTACCATAGATGATGTATGAACTAATCAGGAGGAAATTTACTGTTTTCTAATAAAAATTTACAGGTTGGTTGAAAAGTTCCTGCGCTCACCAAGAGATGGCAGTGCTAGCTCCAAACTTTTTTTTTCTCAAGTTAGTATTACTGTCCTGAGAACACATGCAAAGTTGCAAGTCATTCTGTAAATCCTTTCTTTGTTTACAAGCCATTTGAAGTTGACGTGTCATTGATTTTTTAATATGGAAAAAATTGAATATCGTGCAGTCATTAGATTCTTTGTTTTAAAGGGTTTAAAATCAAAGGAAATTTATGAACAATTGTTAGAAGTGTATAAGGAGTCCTCAACTTCAAAATGCACCGTTGAATTTTGGGCTGGTGAATTTAAACGTGGTCGTACCAGCCTTAAAGACGATCCACGCGAAGGACGACCAAAAACTGCAACCACAGCAGAAATCATAATATGATTAGTGAAGGTACATAATATGGTTAGTGAAGATCCAAGTTTGACTAAGCGTGAAATTGCTAATGCCATAGGCATCTCAGACGAACGAGTACTCCATATTTTACATGAAGAATTACGTATGAAAAAACTGTTTGGAATGTTAGTGTCGCACACATTAAGAATTCAACAAAAACTGAATCGAAAACAAGTTTCTCAGCGTAATTTGGAGCGTTTTAAGCCGAATAAAACCAACTTATTGCGTCGTTTTATAAATATGGATGAGACGTGGATCTACCACTATGATCCTAAATTGAAACAAGAACGTTTACAGTGGACTGAAGCTGGTTGTTCAGCTCCAAAGCAGGTGAAGTCACAACGATCAGCAAAGAAGGTTATAGCATCAGTTTTTTGGGATGCAAAAGGAATTTTGTTGATTGATTATCTTCAGAAAGGTAAAACAATCAACTCTAAATATTATTGCAGCCTTTTGGATTAGCTGGATGAAAAAATTCGTGAGAAAAGACCTGGTTTAAAGAAGAAAAAAATCATTTTTCATCAAGACAATGTACCTGCTCACAAAAGTGTTTTGACGATGGCTAAATTCAAAGAATGAAAGTACGAATTGCTTGAACATCCACCGTATTCACCAGATTTGGCTCCCAGTGACTACTATCTCTTCAGAAATCTCAAACAATTCCTTCGTGGAAAGCATTTTTCGTCGAATGAAGAGGCCAGAGCAGCCGTAGACGGTTATTTTGCAAGGATGGGATAAAATTATTGGAAGATCATTGGAACAAGTGTATTGAGCTTCTAGGAGATTATATTGAATAAAAAAAATTTATTTCGTAACAAAAACAGTATTCTTTCATTTCGTGCGCAGGAACTTTTCAACCAACCTGTACTTTTCTGTAGTAAAATTTTTCTATAATTTAGAAATTTTGATCAAATTTTAAGTAAAATTTGTTTCTTAATTTCAAGGAACATTTTATTAAATATTGGTAAAAAGTGTCTTTGTCGCCGTTTTCATATCAATTTTTCCTCTAAATAAGTTAAATTTTCTAAATTCTAGTTCATTTTTTTTTTGAGTGTATACAAACTCATAATTTTCGAGAAAAATAATTAGCCATAACTTAGAATTTATCTACAAAACTTCCGAAATAAAATTCAGAATAAAATTAAAATGTAAATTCATACTCTTCGTGATATTAAATAAGCCATAATTTTAAAATTAATCCATGGAGTCGCTTTGGAGTTTACTTTGTAAAGATAATAGCTCAAAGTAAGTATAATACAGGTTTTTCGCATTAATCAAATCTTCATTTCTTGGAGAACTTTTAATTTGTTTTTATTATTTTAAAATATAAGTAAATAACTTAACCGATTTGCTATACCATATAATGTAGTAACATATTTGAAAATACTTATGAAAAAAAATATGAGTGAGATATCAATTTTTTTTTTATTTGCAAGTCGGTTGAAATACAAACAAAAACATCTATATCGTAGTGTTATGTATTCCTAAAAGAGCTTATAATACAAAAGTTTAATTAATGCCAGTCATTTGTCTATTGTAAGTTACTGACACTACTACTAACACTAAAAAAAAAGTCTGTAAATTTTGTTACTTTTATTGCACATTTTGAGGGATTAATTTGTAGCTTCATTAGCTTGTTACCTCACGCAATAACTAGAAAATTTTGTATTAAAAATAAGGGGGCAAAACACAATATGAACAATAATAAAATACAAAATGGGTAAAAAAAGTTGAAATCAGGTAAGTCGACTACAGAATTAGATACAACAGTCTGGTCAAAAACCAACTAGTGTTTCGCCCAGCTCAAATAGATGAAGTTAGAAAGTTTAAATTTAGCGATAGGGTTGGACATTTGGAAATTACTGCAAGGAGGTAGGTAAAAAGGGGAAAGAATCCCCACGACGTCGTGCCCAAATCCATTTGAGTATACGCTAATTGTCTGATGAGGTATTTTTGAATTTCTTCCAGGAGATTAGTAAAAAATGGGGCATAAAAGGAAAAAATCTCCCTCTTGACGGCCTATTCGAACCGCTTCGAAAAGAATTCTGCTATATAAAAACTTATGGGCTAATTCACTTGTAATGTACAAATGGCGGCCTAAAAGGGGAAAATTCTCTCCATTATTTTATATACATATGTGTTTTTGGGCGAATAGGCTACTTGTTAAGATGAAAAGTACCCGATTTAGGAAAGAATTAAGGAACGAATTGCAATACTAAAATTGAGAATCGAAATTGTATGGAAAGGGAGCGATTGGAATTGAAACGCTAGACAAGGGGAACAAAAAAAAATCACGATACGAGTGGAACTGAAACACTGGATATAGAGAACGAGATTAAATGCAACGTGGAACAAGTGAAATTAAAACACAGAACACGAAATGGAATGGAACGAGCCGGATTTTTAGTGATATTTTTATGTTCTTCGCAAATCGTTATTGTCAACGGCAACTATTTTTGCTGCTAATAGCAAAACAAGGGGCTTAAAAGCGGAAACAATTTGCCCAAATCGTCCTGAGTGTAGTAAAAGAGGGTTCAAAATTGGAAAAAAGCCCAAACCGCTGGAGCTTAGAAATTGAGATGACGGAGATGAGGGTTTTGAAAATTTAAACAGGGAAGGTTAAAAGGGGAAAAACTTGCCCCCATATAAACTTAATTTAAATGAACTGTGCAAAACTTTTAAGGTAAAAATCTGAAAGTTAAAAAAACCAACCTATTGGAAAGTCCTGTCATATTTGACAATGTCAACGTATGTATGTTTGATTTTAATATTCGTAGAGTATGCACCTGCAAAATTTATAGTGATAAACGCCTCAAGAACGCGCGATAAATGTGACAATTTTTGCGGCGAATTTTGGCGAAAATATCCCAGTAATGCAGCGCTCACAGCGCAAACATTTCATTAAAACAACGATTTAAAGAGAGGCGCACAACATAGAACAGGCAGAAAGATGTGGTTCAAACATCCATAAGAAAACGTTCTCAATAAATGCACATTTAGCGGTGTACCCTGCACATTGGGCTTGAAAATGTTTCCATACAAAACTTAGGTGGTCCAACAGTTGTTAACAAGCGACTGTGCCATTCGTTTAGAATACATCCGTAAGATTTTGAAACTCAACGAGGAAGTGGATGATTATCCATAAAATTAATCACAAGCGACAAGGATTATTTTTATCTTAGCGGGTATGTCAATAAGTATAATTTTCGGTTCTGGGGGATGGAAAATCCGCCAGTTATGTCGAAAAAAGTGATCGGAACTTCTTTTTTGAAGGAGTCGATATTAACGCTATTATGGTGAACAGTGAACGCCATAATAGAGGCATGCTGACTAAATTTCTCTTATCGGAAGTCGATGATCTGGATTTGGAGGCCATCTAGTTCTAACAGGATGGGTCTACTTATCATACTGCATGCGACACAATGCGTATTTTGAATGATGCCTTCGCAGCGTGTGTAATATCACGTGATTTGGCTTAGCCAAGCAGATGTCCTGATTTAAATTATTTCTTTGGAGATATTTAAAGTTGTTGAAGACGAACAACATTCGAAATTGACAATGTCACGTCACAAATGCTGCAGACAGTTATGTAAATTGTAATCAAAGAGTCGAAATTTGCATTAACTGCCATCATTTTTCAGACATAGTTTTCCCCAATTAATTGAAAGAAAATTCATAAGTGCAAAGAAAATTAGATGATGGTTTTTGTCCCACAGTGTACTATAAATAATAAATATTTACATTTAAAGAGAAAAATCTTTTGAGAAAAAAACTCAATTTTTTTCTTAATTCATTCCGATAATCGTAAGGATTCTCACAATAAGCCATTTCTATATTCTAGTTAGTCTGGATGGCAAATAAAATTCCTTACGCAATGTTGTACTAGTCGTGGGTAACATAAACTCATTATCATCACCATGTTTATTGGAGACCTCACGTGGTGACCGAAGTTAAAATATCGCCATAACATGTTTACGATCATCGAAATGAATATCGGAATGAATATACATGATCATACATCTCATATACTGCAATGCATAGTTCAATATATGACCATACATGATCTCATATATGACCAAATATATTCGGATAAAAAATTTAAGGGTATATATACAAGGTAGCGCAAAAGTAATCCTCCTAACAGAAAATGCTATAAATTTTGCGATTGGCCCCTAATGTCAGTTCTGTTTTGACATTTGTGTAGTAAACACATGCAAAATACACATTAATAAACAATGTTACGCTACACTGCTCCAGAACGCGGAATATTGGTGACTATTTATTTGAGCAATAATGAAGATGATTTTTCATCAAAAATAATCATGAGTGATGAGGCCCATTTCCATCTTAGCGGGTACGTAAATAAGCAAAATTTACGCTTCTGGGGCACTGAAAATCCGCGTGTAACCCACGAAGAGCCATTACATCCGCCCAAAGTCACTGTATGGTGTACTGTTTTCGCTGGAGGAGTCATCGGACCTTTTTTCTTCGAAGACGTCGCGGGCCAAATGGTTACTGTGAATGGTGAGCGCTACAGAGCAATGATCAACAAGTTCTTTTTGCCGCAACTTGATGAATTGGGATTGGAAAACATGTGGTTCCAACAGGACGCTGCAATGCCACACACTGCACGTGCCACAACCGATATGCTGAAGGATGCATTTCCCGGGCGCCTAATCTCCCGTTTTGGCGATTTGCACTGGCCAGCAAGATCGCCTGATTTGACCGCTCCAGACTTCTTTTTGTGGGGCTTTTTGAAGTCGCGGGTTTATGTCAACAAGCCTCTGACTCTTGCAGCTCTTAAAGACAATATCCGTCAAGAATGTGAGGACCTATCGCCGGAAGTTTTGGACAAAGTGATGGAAAATGCCATCAAAAGGGCTCAAATGACAATCAACTGTGGCGGCGGCCATTTACATGACATCATATTCTCGACTTGATGTAAAAAAAAATTAAAAGACCAAATAAAAATAATCCACAAGAAGAATCAAAGTTTTTCATTTTTTTTTTAATTACAGCCAAAAAACATCGGAAGGTTTTTTTTGCGCCACCCTGTATATCCGTATATTGTTATATATGATCATATATGCTCATATATATTTCATGTATGCTCATATTAACGACATGTAGAGTGGAACCGACTGACAGTCAAACATACGGACGCGAATGCACTCTTTTCTGATTCTGACTCGATCGGTATATTTAAAAGTACATATATGTAGATCCAATATTTTTGTTCTTACGACAAATATCGGCACTAACTGATTATAGCCTGACTACATACTGGTGTAGGGTATAAAAAAAAAACAACGCATTTTTTATGTTGTGCTTGAATTGCTTTTTAATTTATTTACCACACAGTCACTCTCTTGTGGTATTAGTGCTACAGGTTTTTTTCTAATTTTTTATATATTTCTCAGGTGTTTTTATTTTTGTTTTTCTGCTTTGAAGTATATTAAAAGTTTCTTATATTTCGTTCAATGAATGAAGTTTAATTTTAAGTTGCAGATTTTATGGTGTTAAAAAGAGGGATTAGACAAAATGTTAAATTGGGGGAAGACAAACAAAATTGAACCTAATAGTCTTTTTTTTTTTTTGGCAACACAAATGAAAGAAAATTACTATCATTTGGTATAAGAAAAAATGAAAAAATAAAAATAGTAGATAAACTATAAAATGAACTATGCAACCAAACACGTTGTTTTTTTTTAAGAAAATTAAAATTAATGAAACACCTACAACATTAAAGGGGAAAATAAATTTTAATTTAAAAATACCAATTAAAGGGGAGTTTAGAAAGAAAATGTCTATATTATTATATTATGATGAGAAACTTTTTAAATGATTTTTAAACACATACATTTACATTGAAAATTGTGGAAATTTTTAAATAAAATTTTTAGAGAATTTGAAGATAATTTTATAAATAATTTTATAAATTTATTTTATAAATTATTAAAATTATTGTCTAAACTAAAATTACTTCCATGTTGACATATAAAAAACTAAAAAAAAATTATATTAAATTAAATTAAAAAAAACAATAACTATTAAGAAATAAACATCTTTTTTTTTGTAATAAATAAATATATTCAATGTAATATTTTAACACTTAGAATATTGACTATTGCCATTTATTCTATAAATTTATAGAAACAAAAAACAAGCATTCGATTTATTTTTTTTTTTTTTGCGATATGTAAGATAATGATGTTCTATCAATGTCTGTGTGTCTGACATTAAAATCAACAGACGGAACCAAATAATACCACAGCAACAACACAAAAAACAAACGACTAAAATAAAATTTATGAAACAATGTCTAAGGTAAATAAACAACAAATGTTTTTGCACATAAATGCAAAAACAAAAAATAAAAAAAAAACTAAAGAATTACAAACAAAAAATTTTGAATACTCTTGGTATATGAATTGAAAAAATATTGTAATATTCAAAACGTTGAACTTGTACGTTAACATTTAATGAAAAAATATTTTTTTATTATTAAGAAGTGAACAAACAAAAAAAAAAATTTACTTAATTGAGTAATTTATTAAAATAAAATAACAAAAAAAAAAAAAAAAAACTTTAAATGACAAAGTAATAACTAAAAAATAATTTTAAAATAATTTTCAATTTTTTTATGATATTTGAAGTAATTATTTATATAAAATTTGTCAATAATTTAAACGTAATGCAGTACATAATTATCTGCATGATATTTAGCTATGAAGTTTCACAGAAACTCATTCATTAAAAACTTTTATTAAATTAATACACAGATTTTCATAATATTTGATACAATATTTTATTATATTTCATACATTTTATATACAAAATTTATTAACATTGAGTTTTATTAAAATTATGAAGTTTTTTCTCCTCCCGAAATTTGAGTAAATTTGTATTTACTTTGTGAAGACAGCTTTAATAGTTTACCAGAAAATTTCATTAAAACTCTGCCATTAAAATGCTCTCTGTGAATATTTTTATATACATATATGATTGTCTATCAAAATGTTGCAATCATTATTAATTATAAACAAATTTATTTATAAACAACAGTGAAAAAACATACATTTATTGATAAACCTATTATTTACACTTCATTACTCATCAAAAGATTAACAAACTACAAGGAGGTGCTTAAAAAGTAACACCATTAACAAATGTTACAACAGCAGCAATAAATATAGATAACAAATCTTAAGAAACATGATTTTTAAAAATAACAAATAATACCAGCAGAAAAATTATATGATTTTATAATTAAATAATATCTTTGATCAGTAGATAAATAAATAAAAAAAAAAAACATTATCTTCTGAAATTTAAGGAGCCATTAAAAATGGTTACTGAATATAAGTACAATAAAAATTTGTAATATTAATATTTTTATAAAATTCCTTTAAATATTTAAAGAATCTCAATTAAACATAATTAAGAAATTGTAGTTCGTTAAACAATTAAATAAAAGTAAATCAAGTATGTGTCTTAAGTCTTTTGAATTTTTAATTTCGAAAAGAAATTTTAATTGTTTTTATTAAGGGAAAAAGAGAAAAATTAAAACAAAAGACACACATTGGTGAGTCTCCGAATACAACAGAGAATAAAAAATGCAATTAACACAAAGGAGGACAAGGATAACACAAAATTGCAATATTCCGTTGCAATAATTAAATTTAGTAAAATTTATTTTAGTAATTAATACCTGGAATACTGTGATATAAATAGTTTATATATACGGTTTTATACTGTGATACCTTTGTTGTGTTGTACTTATTTATTTATTTATTTATTTATTTATTTTAATTAATTAATTAATTAATTAATTAATTAATTAATTTTTATTTAATTATTAAAAATTATGTCGTGCAGTCCCGTTTTTAATTTTTAGTTTTAATTTAAAATTTTCTGACGATGTAAAAAAGATCGTAAGTTATAAAACAGTGAAATCATATTATTAAACATAATTTTTATAAATACCATAATATTTAATTAACGTGTTAAAAGATTTTGTTTTTTGCCAGAATTTAGTAAATAAACTAAATAAGAAATTTTAATTTCCCATGTGAAAATTGAAATATATATAGGCATACGTGATCATACATTAGCCTATATATGATCATACATGTGTATATATGTACATATATGTCCATGCATAGTTAAATTTATGGTCTCATATAACATATTTCTATATTTTCGAATTTGAAATTTTTATATATGTATAACCATATAAGCTCATATATTATTCATATATGCTTATGAAGGGTGGTTAAATTTTAAGGGCCGATGTTGATTTTCAACAAAATACAAATTATTTAGGAAATTATTGTCATTTCTTTTTATTATGATAAAATGGTATGGTTCAATTATGTATAGAACAAAATATCGGCCAAATGGCCGCCGCGACCTCGGCGACACACCTCCATCCGAAGGTACAAATTTTCGATGACGCTGAGGCTGAATTGTTGCTGGCTTATCGACGTACATCTTTTCTTTCAAATAACCCCAAAGAAAGAATTCCAACGGTATCAAATCACATGATCTTGGCGGCCAATTGAGATCGCCACCACGTGAGATAACACGGCCATTGAATTTTTGGCGCAAAAGAGCCATTGTTTCGTTAGCTGTGTGGCAAGTGGCACCGTCCTGTTGAAACAACATATCGTGCACATCCATATCTTCCAAGTCGGGCTATAAAAAGTTCGTTATCATCTCACGATAGTGAACAATATTCACAGTAACTGCCTGACTGGCCCTATTTTGGAAAAAATACTGCCCGATGATGCCGCCAGCCCATAAACCGCACCAAACAGTCACAATTTGTGGTTGCATTGGTTTTTCGACAATCACTCTTGGATTATCATTCGTCCAAATGCTTCAATTTTGCTTATTGACTAATCCACTGAGGTGAAAATGTGCCTCATCACTGAAGATGATTTTCTTCGAAAATTGATCATCAACTGTTGCAATTTCTTGCCACCATTCTGACCACTGACGACATTTGGAATGGTCAAGAGGCTTTAGTTCTTGAGTCAATTGTACCTTGTAAGCGTTTAAATGCAATTGTACCTTGTAAGCGTTTGTATGCACATCTGGACGATTAAATTGACCGAAAAAAAAACGAAGTGCAAGATATGCATTTTGATTGCATTTTGAATTTTCATAATAAGCCTGAATGACTTTAAAGCGTTGCTCGATTGTGTATCTTTCCATGATTCAAATTGAGTTAGTCTGAAATTGAGAAATGTCAAATGAAATGCAGAAAAAAACGTGACGTTTAGGTGTGGTTCACATTCAACATCGGCCCTTAAAATTTAACCACCCTTTACAAGGCATTTTTTAAACTTTGATTGCTGAGATGGTTCCTCTGTCATCAGCAACATAAAAATATTGTCCTGATAACTGCGAAATGTCAGCCACTACATATAATTCATCCTCCAGCTGGTATATATATATTTTTTTTTCATAAAATTTTATTTTTATTTTTGTTGCACTGGTTTTTGCGTTAGAGTTTTTTGAACTTCTATCTGGAACTTGTTGAACTTTAAACGTTATTAAACCTACACTGGTTTTCTATTAGCAAAAAAAATGTATGGCCATTAATAGCTTAAACGGTAGAGCGTCATCGAGTCCAACTACTCACCTCCAGTCGAATTTTTTCAATTTTTTAATAATTAATATTAATTGAGTGAAAATATATTTTTTAATACCTCCCCTGGTGTGACATTTATCTCAGATCTGTCTTTTACGTTGGTCTTGTAATAGGTTTTTTTTCTGTTTTTTCTGTAAGTCAAAGCCCAAGTTACCCCCTCTTATGATAAACCACTGTTAAAGTGACTGGTCCCTTTTATATAAAAGAACTACCGCAGACCAGTCCCTGTCCCAATGGACCAATCAAGTGACGTGTCCTCGGAAAGCTTTGTTTCCTACAGGGACGATACAAAACGCCAACATTTGTCCTCCAAACTTCTAATTAGTTAAGATTCTGGAGGGTTTAAGGTTGGATTTTTGCGTCTAAATCTACATTTAGCTTAATTAGATTAATTAAATACTATTTTAGATTCGACCTCCCAATTGTTCTTTTTTTAAGATTAAGGGGACCAAAGACCAAAACTCTTTTTCGTTTCAATTTGATATTGAAACAAAATTATAGATTGGAAATATCAGAAAAGGGCAATCAGTTGCACCCTGTTCTTCTTGGTTCACGTCACGTTGACCATTTCATTGTGATATGGACTGGTCACGTGACTAGTTTTTTTACATGAAAAGTACCGGTCACTTTAACATGGGCATGTGCTAGGAGGGGGTCAATTGATCTCTGTGACATGTCACAGAACTGGTTGAAAAGAAAATGTTACACAACCACCCTGCGAGAAAAAGTGGGTTAGTTGGAAATTGAGACCTGTCCCGTAATAGGTGAAAACTGGACCGGTTCCGAAAATAAATATCAGGAGATAGGTGAAAAGAGGACAGTTTCTTAAAGTATCTACCACGTGAGCGGTTTAAAAGTCACGACACGTTCTTAAGCGTTGGTTCTGTGATATGTTCTTTGGGGTTAGTTGTGTGACATGTTCCTTTAGACCAGTCCTGTGACGTCAACGAGGCAATTGAACCCCTCCAAGGGCAAGTTCAGAAAAACCCTACATCTGACCCTAAACTTGTTTTGTTATGATTCTGGAGGGATCAAAAGTTGATGTTTTTGTGTACAATCTCCATTCTAGAATTCTATAGCTTCATTCGATTTTTTTTTTAAATTTTAGTTTTAAATTATATTTATGTTTTTATTTGTCATAATATATTTTAACACTACCAAAATATGTCAGTGCTACCTGAGCACTCACACTGAGTGGTCAGATGGTTCAGCAGTTAGTGACAAAACTGTTGAGTAATCAGTTATATCTGCCGAATACAACCAATATGGTTTTGAAAACAACACTCATATTAACGTTTAGATTTCATCCGACTTTTATACAAAATTTTTTATATTATTATTTTTGATTATTTATAACGAAGAAAACCAAAGCTAAAGAACTATTTTTAGCTAGGCTGATACATGTATTTCGATCGGGCAAAATATCTCCTCAAGACCTGAAGTTTTGGAAAAGCTAGAGCCCAGAGTTTAAACAAAAATCTATTAAAACGTATATATTTTCTCTGTTCTTGTCTTCTTAGCAAACACGTGGTAAAGTTGCCCTACTATTAGTTATACAAATTTTAAAAAAAAATTTTGGTTATATTCTGTCTCAAGAAACTTATTTATTTTATAACGTACCGATGACAGTTATGTAGTTTATAATACGGCCATTATAAGAATTTTTTTTTTTTTCAAAATACTATTTAAATAGATGGAAGTCCCACTAAATTTATTTTAAGATTTAGAAATTTTCTGTATATATATTATTCCTTTGTATTGTAACAAAATCCTTTTGTTGCTTTAGCATGATTTATTATCACCTTAACGTCAGGTTATAAATAAAAGTTTTGTATTTATCTTTTTTCATACTTTTCCATTATAAACAAAACAATTGACCCATCAAAATATTTTACTTGTTTCTTTTCTTCTTGATGTCTGTTTTAGCGAATTTATGCAGATGCATTATTTATGCATACAAATTTTTTAAATAAGTTATAACCAATAGTTTAAAGTAGCAATATTTACTGTCATAACTTATAATTCATTTAAAGTTAACAGAAAAAAAACAAGAGAAGAATAATTTGCAAACTTAGTTTCAATAAGCAAAGTGGATGATGAACAAGATTTTTAGCAAATGAAAAGATTTCTGACATCATATATTAAAATTAACCTAAACTCTTATAGCTTAAACATAAATAATTTATTTTTTTTTAAAAACCCATAAATAAACCTTTTTCTAAAGTTTCGAATGAATTAAAACGAATAAAAAAATTCGTTTGAATTTTTTTTTATTGTTTAGAAGACAAACAAAAAAATTTAGCCTGTTAGTGATGTCAGCTTATTTTGTGTGCCCGAAGAAACAATTTAAAATTTCTAAAAACAAACCTTAATTGTAAACAATTTATAAACCTTAGAATTTAATACAAACAAATTTGAAGCTGCAAATTTGTTAAGAAATTTTATTTTGTTTTTATATCTCCTTTATTAGTGTTAAACAAGTTTTTGTTATTAATTTGTTTATTATGAAAAATATTGATAATTTCTTTTGTTTTCATATTAATTAGTTGAATTAACATAAGACATGTCATAATAAATATAAAAATAAACAAAAGAAAAAATATATATTTTTAGCAATTTTAACACCAACTATTTGCCCATACAAGTTAAGCAGGATCAACTTAAGATTTAGTTAGTTTTTACAATCTATGATTAAATTTAAAAGACAGTGAGTTGCATAAAAAAATAATGGAATATTTTAAATTTCTAAAAAAAGGAAGCATAAGTTAAAGTTATAGGATTCTTCTAGAACTGTTTAAACATTTATGTTAAGTAAACCACACAATACAAAAGACTTAAACAAGAAACTTGAAATTTTTAACAAAATTTATAATTTTCAAGATTTCCTATTTATATTTTTATAAAATGTCTTTAATTTCATTAAGATTGCTCATCTTTACAAACAACAAACTTAAGCAACAAATTATTTTTGGCTTTTATTTTTAAACAAATATTTTTTTATTGTTTATCTGAATAATTATGTGAAAATTAGTTGAACTCTACTAATTACAGTTACCTAGTTTAAAAATATGTTTGCTAATATTTTTAAATATTTTTGTTTAAAAACTCGTTACGAGTAATACTTTCATTAGATTAATGGAAATTATTAGCTTGTAAGGGCCGCTTAACTTAGGTAAAATCTAATACTTAGCTTTCAGAGATTTTAAGATTTCAAAAAATGTTTTGATTACTTACAATTGAGATACTTCACCAAAGACTCTCTGGTGTAACAAAAAACAGTTTAAAAAGTTCAACAAATTGGTCTAAATTAGTACTATAAAACTGGCCTTAAGTAAAAAAATTTTTTAAAAATTTTCAGAATTACTTAAAAGGAGTTAAAATTGATAGGCAGCAATTGTAGCATCAACTATATTATAAAGGGTGATCCATTTCGAGATACTTTTTTCAATAGCCTTTTTTTGACAGATCACGTGTGAGTCGTGTCATGCTGTCATGTTATTTTTGTTAAGTATTGTTTGGCATTTCATAATGGAAAGACTGAACAACGTTTACATACAAATCGTTCAACTTTATTACGAAAATTCACGTTCTGTGAGGATTGTGTTTCGTGCACTTCGCTCAACTTATGGTCAACTTAATCGGCCTACTGAGCGTACTAATCGCAACACCATCACCATTTTGAGATCTTTATTGGATAATATTCGACCGAATAGACCACGTCCAGCACGCTGTGAAGAAGATATAGCGGCCGTAGCTGAGAGTGTACAAGAAGACCGTGGAGAGTCGATTAGGCGCTATCGTCCCATGATAACCGAATATTTGATTCCTGAAATTGAAGCTCGTGATCTCGGGGATATTTGCTTTCAACAAGACGGCACCACTTTCCACACAATCAATGGATTTATTGAGAGAACACTTCGGTGAGCACATAATTTCACGTTTTGGGCCCGTCGATTGGCCACCAAGATCGTGTGATATCACACCGTTAGACTTTTGCATTACGCGTGACATTCGTCAGTTATCAGTCCAAATGCTCGAACGAGTCATCGAAAATTGGACTCAACGGATGGACCATCTGCGATGTAGCAACGGCCAACCTTTGATAAACATAATCTTCAAAAAATAAATGCCAAAGAATGCTCTTTCAAATGATAATAAACATTCCCCTTACATTTGAATTTTCTATGTTTTTCTCTTTAAAAAAGTAGGAAACATCGAAATGGATCACCCTATAATAGCAACTTCATCATATCCGTAAATATTACTTTCTACCAAACCAGCATTTGGAAGAAATTTTTCACAAAAAAGTAGTACCACAGAAAGTACTATATTACACACTTTGGGTCCTGCCCCCCCCCCCCCCCACAGTGTTTTTGTTACAAATAATGTGGATGCGAAAAAAATAATTTTGAGTTGAACATTTTTGTTTGTTGATGTGAAAATATTTTTTCAGTTAAAATAAAATTTTGTGTTAAAAAAAATTTTTTTCAAGGCGAAAAAATTATATTGAGTTGAACGTTTTTTTTATTGAAAAATATTTTTGTGGTGAAAAAAAAAATTTTGTAGATGAAAAAAAAAAAATAATTTGAGGTGATCTTGTTTTTTAGTTGATGTGAAAACAAATTTTAGGGTAAACATTTTTTGTGGTAAAAAAATTTTAAGTGAAAAAAAATTTTAAGGTGAAAATAAAAATTGTGGTGAAACATTTGAGGTGAATACAAAATATTATTCACCTCTAAGAAAATCGTAAAAAATATGAGAAAATAAATAATAAATAAATGTGCTAAAATACACGAAACTTTCACTCAAACTTTCTTCAAACTTTCACTAAAATTTTACCCGTTTGATCGATTTTGCTCATTTTCAATATCATACATTTTGAGAAAATTTCCATTAATCTGGGCAAAAATAAGCAACTCTTAAGTATCATCAAACATGAGCGATCCACCCCTGCGGGAAAAAAGGGGCCAGTTGGCATTCGGAACCTGCCTCGTGATAGGGTAAAACTAGACCGGTTCCGAAAATACATAGCACGTGTTAGGTGAAAAGAGGACCGGTTCCTTAAGTACCTATCACGTGACCGGTTTAAAAGTCATGGCATGTTCTTTTAGACCAGTCCTGTGACACGTCACAAAGGGAAAGTGACCCCCGGACCCGTGACCGGTCTCTATCACAATGAACCGGTCACGTGACGTGTCCTAGGATAGGTCCTTTTCCCGCAGAGACCTTACAGGCAGAAAAAAGTGCACCGTACACCTTCAAATATAAAGTATTGTTGCAAGTATGATATATCGTTTTTTTTTTTGTTTCAGGAATAACAATATTTGTGGTCCAAGTCCATTGACCTCAAGTGTCCCGTTCTAGTACTTACCCCCCAAATTTCATTTCCTACCATCCTAATTTGCCACCCTAATGACAGAAAATAAAAGCTCGCAAATATCATAAAACGCTTGCTAAGGAAGTACATATTTCGATAATTCCAGCAGAACTATTTTAAAAATGTTTTTTAGAATTTTTTTATTGCGGAATGTAGGGGTCACATTTTTAAATGTTTCCTAATATATTCAGTATTAATAATCGGATATTAAACCAATTTTTGCTTCAAAAGTCATTTACCTCAAGTACATTAGGATGGCACATTAGGGGGTAGGAAGTGAGATTTGGGGGTAAGTACTAGAACGGAACACTTGAGGTCAATGGACCTTATAGCAAATATTGGTCTCCCCGAGACAAAAAATCGACATAACACGCTTTAAGATCGGACTGTAAATACGGAAGATATAACGAAAAATTTAAAAAGACGACCCCTACGTTCGGCAAACAAAATATATATTTTTTTCAAATTGCCTTTTAAAGACACTTTATATTCGCTGGTGTACGGCGAACTTTTTCTTCTGGTACGGTCTAATGGGCATACATGTTTATATAAAGGGTGGTTAAATTTTAAGGGCCGATGTTGATTTTGAATAAAACACAAATTATTTAGGATATGATTATTATGATAATATGGTATGGTTCAATTATGTATGGAACAAAATATCGGCCAAATGGCCGCCGCGACCTCGGCGGCACACCTTCATCCGATGGTCCAAATATTCGATGACGCTGAGGCATAATTGAGGTTCTATGCCATTAATGTGCCGAATTATCTCATCCTTTAGCACTTGAATTGTTGCTGACTTATAGACGTACACCTTTTCTTTCAAATAACCCCAAAGAAAGAAGTCCAACCGTGTCAAATCACATGATCTTGGCGGCCAATTGACATCGCCACCAGGTGAAATAACACGGCCATTGAATTTGTCGCGCAAAAGAGCCATTGTCTCGTTAGCTGTGTGGCAAGCGGCACCGTCCTGTTGAAACCACATATCGTCCAGGGTCATATCCTCAATTCCTGGCCACAATAAGTTCGTTATCATCTCGCGATAGAGAACACCATTCACGGTAAATGCTTGGCCGACCTCATGACACACTATCGCGAACAACAGCATTGTTTTCCGCAGAACGAACTGGGCGAGCATGCACAGGTGTTTTAACAGATCCGGTTTGCTGAAATTCGCCCACAATTCTCCCGATTGTGGACACATTTTGTCGATTATGCTGACCATAATAAAATCACGAAGTGCACGAATTGCATTTTTATTTGAACGCCCATTTTCATAATAAGCCTGAATAACTTTAATGTGTTGCTCGATTGTGTATCTTTCCATGGTTCAAATTGAGTTAGTCTGAAATTGAGAAATGTCAAATGAAATGCAGAAAAAAACTTGACGTTTAGGTGTGGTTCACATTCAACTTTGGCCCTTAAAATTTAACCACCCTTTACGTCCATGCATAGTTCACGATGTTGTCATACATGATCTCATATATATTCTATATATCTTCGAATCCGAAATTTGAGGGTATATGGCTGTATATATGGTCATATATGATATTATATGAATATTCATGAAAAATATATGAGCTTATGTGAGCATATATCAAAATATACCGATATACTCTCAAATTACGGATCCAAAGTTATATGGTCATATATGAGATCATGTATGGCCATATATACAAGCCCATTTATGATCATGTATGTTCATATATATTTCGATTTTCACATGCGTTGTTTAAAAAGTACTTTTATCAAAGAGAATAAGACACATATTCTCGCAACATTCATATCAAAGTATAGCCGCCCAGCGGTAGAGGGCTAAACTAGCAATATTGAGCTCTCAAGTTCGATACACGGTGTCAGCAATAATTTTTTTTAGATTTTTTTAAATTCATTTGATGAAAAAAAAACTCGTTCAAAATTAACTTGAAAAATATTGAAGTGGGTGTACTCCCCTCATATGACAACTCAATGTTAAAATCATTAGAGTTTCTGTTAAAAAAGTATTTCTAGATCATTAATTGAAGTGATTTGTGTACTGTTTTGCATTCACTGAACTGCTCAGAGTGCTCAGAGTCAATATATGATAAATATATCCTAATTTAAACAAAAAAAAAAAATCTAAATGTCAAAAAGACAATTTAAAAAATAAAATAAAATGAAATTGTCGAGATGTTTAAAGTGTCCTTAAAATTCCCTTGAACATTTCCCAACATAATTATGCTCAACTGGAAAGTAATTTTATGTAAAAGTAAAATAAATGAAAAAAAAAACAAGTTTAAAGTACTTTTGATGCCATAAAGTATTTTTTTCCTAAGCCTGGGGTTTAAAAAAGGTTTATAACTGGTAAAACTAAAATGCTAAAGCTAGAAAATGCTTTTTAAAAAATTTTAAGAAAATATATGTTGACTAATGCTAACTGCAATGCCGAGATATTCCAATTGTTTTTATAAGAATTTTTTAATTAGAAAAAGATAAAGACCACTCTTTAAAGCCGTTCTGGTCATTAAATAATTTAGGACATTTCAAGGGTATATAAAATATTATTATTTCATCTGTTTTATAAATTTTTGCCAGTTTGTAGATTTTTTGTGTCTTTTGTAATTTTAAGAACATTTCATATGCAGTATTCTAATTCCATACAGTAACTATTAACATTTAAAGTTTGCTTCTGTTATTTTTTGACACGTAAACGTGCAAAATGTTTGAATCTAAAAAATTTATTCACGCTTCAATCTTTAGATTGTTTTATTTTTTTTGCTTTGCTAATTTTTAAAGCATCATTTTAAATGTATCTTTAGTATTTTTAGTACTTCAAAGAATTGAAATCTAGCCTTGTATAATGCGTGCTTTGCCAGTTATTATTTCTTTATAAATTTTATAGGTTATGTGAATTGTATGCGTGTACAAATGAGAAGTGCAATCGTGTTAATGTTTTTTTTTTATATGGTCAGTCAAATTTTTAATGTTAAAATGTGTTTTTATTTTTCTGCAAAAAAAAAAAAAGATTTTTTGCAGAGTATTTTTGCTTCATCTCCAGTTTAACATTGTAAAATGATGCTTCTTTTTTAACCTTTCACATCCAAATTGTGTGTATGTGAATGAAGCAGTTTCTGAAAAACAAAAATCTTGTTTTGTTGTCTGCTTATTAGGTTTACGATATAAATGTCATGTCCATGTAGAAATAAAGTGAGTGTATATATTTTAGTTGGTTTTCTTTTATTTTTTATTTAATTTTTTTTTTTTTACCAAAAATATCGTTGATATTAAAGGTTAAATTAAATGATTAATTTATTAAATGAGTTGTAAATTTTTTGGCTTGTTTTAGACATATTTTTTTTTTGCATAACTTTTATAATCGGCTTAATAAAAAAACTTGTCATAAACTGTTACATTTGAGGAGGTGGTTTGATAATTTCGAATTTAGTACTATTTGTTATTTATCATGATTAGTTTTGCTGAAACTAAAATTAATTATAATATTGACAGGTAATTTACTGTGCGTATCGAAAATCATTTGTTGCTTTTAGCTTGTAAAAACTAAATTTAAATAATTTGCTCAATCAACACTAAGCACTAAAAACAGAGAAAATTATCTACACATATAATAATTTTTATACCCTCCACCATATATGGTAAAGGTATATATCAGTTTGTCATTCCATTTGTAGCATGTCGAAATATAGGGTTAGGACCCCATAAAGTAAATATATTCGTGATCCTTATGCAATTTTAATTTAGCGATGTCCGTCTGTGTGTCTGTTGAAATAACGATCATGACGTGAAGACGCAAGCGGGGGTGCCTATTTTTACCCAGATTGTGGTACATCTTCCCGAGCAGTTTGGTATTGAAAATGAGCAAAATCAGTCCAGCCGTTAAAAAATTATGAGTGAAAATGTGAAGATACCTCTATATTTTCCATACAAATTGGTGTATTTTAGTGCAATTTCATAGAAGCGACTGGTATATAATATATTTTCTCATATTTTTTTTTACCAGTCGCTTAGAAATTAATAATATTTTGTATTCACCTCAAAAAATTTTTTTAACCACTAGAATTTTTTTTCACCATAAAAAATTTTTTCACCTCAAAAAATTTTTTTCACTTCAAAAAATTTTTTTTACACCAAAAAATTCGTTTTCGCATCCAAAAAAGTTTTTCACCTCAAAAAATTTTTTTCACCTCCTTAATTTTAATTCAAAAGATTTTTAAATTATTTGTATCAGCATTATCTGTATTTAACAGTAGAAACATTTTTTTTTAGGATATTGGTGGAGGGTATTCAAAGATTCGGCACAGCCGAATTTAAGCCTTTTTTACTTGTTGTCTTTATATTAGAGAAAAGCAGTTCAAACATGTGTGTTATTTTTAGGAATTTTAATTCTAGATAAAATTATCTTTCACTTGAGTATAGTCATATCGGGAAATGTTAAAGAATATATATTAGGGATCTCTGAAGGATCTCCAGAACTATTTTTTTTAATTTCTCCTTAAAACCTTCATATTTAATAAATAGTTTGAAAATACTTCAACTTGTTTGCAGGAGCAACCAGGGTTCTATTAGGATTTGATAGAAGAGGTCTCATGACCCTTATAGGGATAATGGGAGCTAGAGACGATTGAGCATGTACTGTGCCACTGTCCTAGGATGTAGGGTCTTAGACAGAAATGGCTAGGGAATAGATTTCACGACGAACTGGGGTGTATCGCTGGATGTAATCCAGCGGATATACTAGGGCTTGTGAAGGAAATAGGACGGCTGTGTCTGATGGGGGGCTGTAGGGGAGTCTTGCCCTATGTAGTATCTTTATTTCTTTTTACTAACTGTCTCGAACCTGTCAACTTTTTTCCCTTCTCTCTCTCTCTCTTTCTTCTTCCTCTATACTGAAGGGACTCACAATGGACCGCATTGGTCTCCGGGGGGAAATGCGCCCTTGAGCGCATGATCCTTCTTAACCTTACCTAACCGAATGTTACCAAAATAGAATAAACTTAACGCTTTGCTAGCCAATTCCACTAGTTTCCTGTCCCATTCCATTTCATTTTCATTGTTTTAGTGCTTTAATTTCACTTGTTCCCCACTCGATTCCATTTCGCCTTCCTTGTGTTTTGTTTTAAGCCTCTAGCTAAATTGGTTTGGGTAATCCGTTAAGGAGGAGACTTCCTCGGGAACGTTTTACATGTTTCTATCCAAAGCAGTTTGGGCAGGCCATCCAGTGGCAACTTTTTCCCTTTTTGTTCCTCCCAGTAGGAATTTCCAAAAATCAAGAAGAAGAAACACTTAACTTGAAACATCGGGTTTCTAGGCAAAGAGGTTTGTGCAGGCAGAGGTTTGTCCATTTTGCATTTTGGAGACCAACCTGACGTAGCCTAAAGAATTATCTTAGTGAAAAGAGGCAAACTTATAAAACATATGTTTTAGTATTTTTTTGGAGCCAAAAAAAACTACTAAACGATCTCAGTGAATTTGTAAACAAACAAATTGGTTACATGGAAAAAATTGGCAAAATCAATGAACTAAAGTTTGAATTGCTTCGTCCTTCGCATTATTTTCTAATTTCAAACGTGATGAAATGGCTGGGTGGTAAAAGATTTGCGGTTGATGGCTATTTTAAGTAGCTACACAGTTCTTACTATAAACAGGGTATTGAAAGCTATTGAAAATCGCTGAAAAGAGTGTATCGAGCTAAAAGGAGAAATAAAGAAAATTTTTCCCAAATTTTTTGTATTTTCTTTGTTAGGTCGACTAATTTTGGGACCACCCTCATTTATATAATATTTCAAGTGTCTAGCCAGGACATGAACCTACATACGAAATTTCAACTTTCTAGTTTCAGCGCTTTGGCAGACCGTCAAAGAAGAGAATTTTCCCTTTTTCTGCCCCTTCCCGTAGGATTTTCCAAAAGTTCCGTCTTAGCTGATGTCGACACCTGAGAAGGAACCATCACCATAATCCAAAATCCTAGCTTCAACGGATTGGCCACACCGTTAAGAAGGAGCCTTTTTGCCCTTAAACCCCTAAAGAGGAGGCTTTAACCTTGTGAACTTAATTTTTAGCAACTCCCTTGGAAAAAAAAATTAAAAATTTACCTTGTTACAGGGAACGCATACTTCAAATTTTCAGTTTCTAGCCAAAAGGATTTGGACAGGATGTCAAGAGAAAGAGAAAGCCCCTTCCCGTGGGAATTTCCAAAAATCCCCTCCGTGTTGATGTCTACGCGCGGGAAGGAACTTTCATACCAATATTATTTTTCAACCTCCAGCGATTTGGGCAGGCCAATAAGGGGGAGACTTTTTGCCCTTTGCACCCCCAAGTTTACCACGTCCCTGGAAAAAATTCCACTAAGTTAGCACATACTTTGGGGAAAGAGTATTGTAAATTTTAGGTTTCCAGCCAAAGGGGTTTGGACAGGCCGTCAAGAGGGAGAAACTCTTTTTGCTACTCCCCAAAAATCCCGTCTAAGCGGAGAAGAAACCTATGAAGCAAATTTCAGCTTCCTAGCTCCGGTGCTATAGGCATAGACATAATTTTATTTAGAATTTAAATCCGTAAAAAAATAATAGATTTTGAACTACTTCTCCTCAAAATTCAGTCATACATAATTTTTCCCTTGTTCAGGGTTCAAAAAAAGAAAGTCCCTGTCGATTGAACTCTTTTGACTTTAGATTCGTCTCCTAAACACGCATCTGAAGTCAGAACGCCAAAGTACTTTTAAGAATTTTTAGTAGAAATCTGTACGAAAAAGAGAACTTTAATTAAGGAGAGTCGATTTTTATTAAGATAACTTTAGAAATGGTAGCATTTCATCATTCTTTAAGTCTGTGATATTGTTTTTAATTGAAATTACATTAAAGTTTAAGCAATAACAATAACAATAACAATATAAAATATTAATCAATTTTTAAATATTTATATTGAAGCTGCAAAATTTTAAAATGAGTGAGTAGTCTGTACCAAACAAAATATTTTATTTTTTTTTTATATTTTTGTAAATATTATTGTACTGAAAGTTGTCTAAAAAAATATTAAGGCGGCCAAACTCCTTTCAATCGGTCTAACCTTAAAATAAGTGCGAATGAAGATAACATACTCTAACCTTAAAATCAGTGCGAATGAAGAGAACATTTGGCCAGTTCTCTCATGTTTATTAATTTTTAATTGCAATTTATTTTCTCATAAAAAAATACATTAAAATAACTGCAAAAATTTATATTACTTGTCCAATGCTAGTGAAAACCTTTAAACGTATTTATTTTTTGAAGTCATAATATTTGATCGTTTAAATTATGCAGATTTTGTAATATAAAGTTTATTAATAGCTACATACATACAAACAAATATATACATATATATTTTTCATAGTTGTACTTACTTTTAAAAAGCCGCATAATTGCAAGTTATATAGAAATATTTGAACTGAAATATTTTTATGTTTGAGTTTAAGATGTCTTCTAGTTATTTTTATGGTGATTTGTTGGTTGAAGTTGGTTTTAAAGGTTTAGCGTTTTTTTCTTTTTTGTTTGTTTGAGATGTTATAGTTTGTTGAATAAATAAAAAATTATATTTCGTGATTTTTTTTTTCAAAAAATTATTTTTGTGTAATATATTTTTTTTGTGGTTTTTCTTACTTCTTTAGCTTCTTCTTAAATTAGATTTTGTTTTTTTTTTCAAAGAGGTTTACCAAGTGAACGTTTTGGTTTTTAGTTTTGAAAAACAAAAATTGCCACTTTATTATTAAGTTGCTACTCTCGTTTCTATTGATTATATTTTTGAAGTGCTATAAAACTTTAAAATGATTATTAAGATTTATTTTTGTTAAATTATTATCATTAAGCGAAATGTAACTGAAAATTTATAGTGGTGTTTTTTAATGTTTTTTATTTCTTAATAAACTTAACGACTTTTTTTTTTTGGTACAATTAGTAGAGTCTTATTTTGATTAATCTTTTGTAGTTATAATGTTTGTGTGTTGTGTTTTGTTTTTTTTTTTTTTAAATTAGTATGTTATTATTATTTATAGACATAAAAGGGTTTGAATAGATTATTTGCAACGGAAATAATTTAGGAAGTTGATTTATTGTTATATCTATTTCCTGTCTGAAATGTTTGTTTGACATGTGTCATTCTTGTACAGTCAGAAAAAAAGTTAGTAGAAAAATTTGTAAACGGTTTTAAATCCCACTTTACTATTTTTGTACTGATTTTTAGTAAAAAAAGTATTATTTAGCAAATCTTTTTGCTATTTACATTTTACAAATTACAGAGTTTTTACAGAATATTTACACATTTTTGTTGCTAATTTCAGAAATTTTTTAAAACCGATTTGCTAAAATTAGCAAAAAAAATTTACTAATTTTAAAAACTTAAATTGCCTTAAAATGTTACATAGATTAAAAAATTTATCAGAAGTGAATATACCCACTCATGTCTGAAAAAAGGACATCCACTTAAAATAGCACTAAAAATTTTTTTAGTTCTAAAAATCAGCCCTAAAAACAATTAAAATTTGACCTTAAAAGTAAAAAAAAACTACAATATTTTTTAAAACACAATTTACCAAATAAAAACAAAATGATTAATTCGTTTATGTTTTAACCATTTTTAAGATTTTTAATCCTTTGATTTTGTTTTTAATTTTGTATAAAATATTAAAAAAAAAAAAATAAAATAAAAAAAATTGATGATTTAAAATTTTGTACTAATATTTAGTAATTTTTTTTTGCTGATTTTAGCAAAAAGATTTTAAATTCCACTTTACAAAAAGTATACTAAAATTTAGTAGCGGCTACTAATTTTTCTACTAATTTCATTGTACTACACGTCAGCAGACATGTGTTGCTAAAATTAGCAAAAAATACCGCTGGGCTCAAATTAGCAAAATTTCCCGTAATAACAGCAAAATTTTTAGTTGCCATTACAGACTTTTGGTGGGTGTAGTTTTATGGTACATGAATTAATCCAAAAATATTTAATATATTTTAATTTATTACATCCAATTTTATACAATCCAATTGTATATAATTCGATCTAAGTGCATTTTATTAGATCAGATTAAAATATTATGAAAAATGGCACCTATTTCGATCATATTGGATCTACTTTGATGCAATTAGATTATTATTTAATACAATGAGATCCAATTTAATGAAATAATATGAAGTTTGATGCAATTTTTAGTTTGGCGCGCCCTTCTCAGGGGCAAATATCCCTCCATTTTCCTGGCGGAAATTTACGCCATATGTGTGTGTGTGTAGGAATGCCTACGGAGGCGCGTGGTCAGATCTCGTATCTATATTCTCTCTGACAGTCAGGCGGTACTCAGGGCTCTTATGTCCCACGAGGTGTCATCTAAACTTGTCATGGAATGTATTACGGCACTCAACCGACTCGGTAGGAGCAACTCCCTTACCCTGTGATGGATTCTGGGCCATGAGGGGCATGAGGGCAACGAAATGGCGGACTGTCTGGCCAACCCTGAACCTTTCTACGGGGTGCCCATGGGCTATATTAGGGAGAGGCTCAGGTTGTGGAAAGAGTCGAGATTTTACGATTATTGGCAAACATCTCGTGGCCAACGACAGGCTAAGAGATTTATATTTATGCCCAGTGGTGGGTCTGAGTTGTGCAGGTTTTGCGGGTTGAAATCAGAGACGTCAGAGCATGTCCTCTGCGATTGTCGTGGGCTTTGTGTCAGGAGAATCAAGTTTTTGGGTGACCGTTTCTTGTTGCCTTCCGACATTTGGAACACTTCACCCGGTAAGGTTCTTGGCTTCATAAATAGCTTGAACCTTTAGGGTGGTTCTGGGAAGCACAAATACCTATTGTAGTCGCGGTGCGTAGTGCCATTTGAAATAATAATAGGTTGGCAACACCACTGCTCGGATGGCGGTAAATTCAAATCTTTCCAGAATTTTCGGAAACCCTTTAATTTTATCCGAAAAATGAGAACAACTATTTGTAACATGTTGGATCTAATTTGTATACAATTTGATGCAATTAAATCATTATTTAATACAATTATATACTTGGGCAGATATACCAGTATCAATTTGATGCCAACTGATGCAGTTAAATATAATTTGATAAAAATATATAAAGTAAGATATTGCTCCATATAAAATAAATCAGAGATAATTTTATATTAAGGCTTGTTAATAATTTTATATTAAATTTTAAATATAACAATATCAAGTTTATATGGCGTTATATGAAACAAAGTCTTCCCAGCAAAAATGAAGCTGCCAAAGAAGCAATAAAAGCATCACTACTATGGCAAAGGCATCACTTCTTTTCTAATGGTTTCATCGATGAATTTAACATTAGTGTGTCATAGGATGTTAGTATTCAAATGTATCTACTAGCATTACTCATACTTTACTCTTAGAAAGCAATTATAATACAATGATTAGATATTCTGATGCATGAGTGGAAAATGTTCATATACTTTGTAGTATTTAAGCTTTGATGAAAATTTAATTCATAAGAATGCAGAAAAATAAGTATAAAGAAGCGAAATTTATGCATTGATATACAAATACTCTTTATTTAAACAAATAAATAATTTTGCATTAGTGAAAAAGCATTATTGAAACATTTTCAAAAATTTTAGTGAATTTTTAGACAAATTTTAAAATATTTTTGGATAATTTAAAAACTGGTTGTACAATTTGGAAACATTTTTAGACAATTCCAAAATATTTTTGAACAATTTTAAATAATTTTTGCACAATTTTAAAACATTTTTGGGCAATTTGAATTAGTTCTTACACAATTTTAAAATTATTTTGATAAATTCTGAATTAAAATTGGAAATGCTGTAGTGTTAAATAATAATCATAATGCAAAAATGCACAGATTGCGTCCTCATAAATATTTAAGGCTGAAAAATGGAAATGACAGGCCTGCTAGTTTCAATTAAAGGTTAAAAAAAACTGTTTAACTTGATTTTTTAAAACTTTTATTAAAAATTGTAAAACTGCAGAAATTTTAACTCTCATGAAATTTTAAACTAAAATATAAAAAATGATTTAATAAAAAAATAAAAAAGTTCATCAGAACCAATTTCTCAATTTGAATAAATGCTTTACAATCTAAAGAAATTAATCTAAAGTTTAGATTCAAAAAATATACGATATACTATAACATATGCTTTAGAAGTAATGAAGAGTGATTTTAGAGATATGCATCGGGTTTATATCCAGATCATTGCATTTGAAATATGAACACATGAATGCTTTTGGAAGTGCCTTAGAATAACACCAAAAAATCATAAAAGAATGCCAACTGAAGTTTAGGAAGCAATGAGGGAAGTTATAGTCACAGAATGACTACCATTTTTTTGCTGGGTAATATCAAATATAACAATATCAACTTTATATGGTGTTATATGAAACAATGTCTTACTATACATATTTGAATAAATTAACGCAGTTGTATATGGTCAAAAATCGTATCATATTGTTTCTAATTTTATCTGATCCGTAGTGGGACTCAGTATATTTTTAACGACCAAATTCGGTAGTTACATTGTCAAAATTCGATAATTACCAACAAAATTGGTTAAAAGTTATTCGTTAACTTTTTCTACCGATACTTGTAGTTAACTACAGAAATTTTTTTTGATGTTAAAGTTTACGATTTTTGTCGTTACTTTATAAAATTTTAACGCAAATAAATTTTAAATTACCAACTATTGTCGGTATCTCTTGTAAATAATTTCAAAAAATACAGAATGGCTTTTTCGGTAAATCGTTAAAAAAAAGTTTAAGAATTCCACTACAGACTTAATTAGCTACAACTATTCTATACAATTGGATTGAATAATTTTTTGCAATCATATAGATATTTCTGGATGAATTCCGTTTCGGGTTCAATTATTTAATAATAGTGCTTGAACTTATCCAAACAAGTTGCAGCAAGTAGCAAATTCTTTAATTCTTTAATTCTCAAATCAGATTTTTACGAATTGAGTGAACACTTAATTGGTCTCATTCGATTTATTTTTTAAACGAATTCATTAATCTTTTATCATGGAATTCATTCGTTCAGTCACTGAATTCAATCATTTGTATCAATTATGAAAAGAGAAAATTATTCAATAAGAAAACAATTGAATTCGCAAAAGTAAATATGTAAATTGAATGGGTAACAATTATTTCGCGTTTAAATTGTTGAAACGTACTTTACGTGAAAAGTGTGAATACTAGAAATGTTTTTGATGATTATGAATTTGGTATATCTGAGAAATATAAATAAAAACTAAAATCTCTTATATGACGGTTTTTCAAATATGAAATATTTATTTTTTTTACAAATAACTACTGACAAGAAAAGTTTGTTTTCAATGAAATTTGGATACATATGTGATAAAGATGACAGAATTAAAAATCTTTCACCCATAAAAATATCCCTCCAAATTGACATAAAGAGGGTAAAAATAAGTTTTAAAATTGTTTGAAATTACTTTGTTTAGAAAATTTTCAATAACCCATGTAAAAATGAAAATATATATGAACATATATGATCATACATGGGAAAGATGATCATATACGAATAGTTGATAGTATACGTCCATTCAGGATAATATACATATATCTCCATATATCTTCGGATCCGAAATTTGAGGATATATGTTGATATATTTCTTTATATGATCAATTTAAGCACATATATATCCATATATTATCGTATCCAAAATTTGAGGGTATATTTTTATATACGATCATATATTATTCATGTATGCTATATACGATCATATACCCTCAATTTTCGAATCCTTAGATACGCGAGTAAAAAAGATCAGATCTGAAAAGATTTCAGTAGATATAATTGCACCAGATCTGATGAGATCTCCAAATTAGGGACAAATTTGAAATCTTATTAGATCAGATCAAAACAAGACAAATCTAGCGCATCATATATAATTAGGTCAAATTTGCTCTTATATGTCCATTATGTTTAATAAGAAATTAAAAAAAACACTTATTTCTGAATACATTTTTATTTTGGTGCCTTTGATAACGGCTCATATGGGTACGGTCTTGTACTACATCTGGTATAGATATGAAAAGATCTGGCACCAGATATGATCCCATATATGAGCATATTTTCTCATATCTGGCCACAAAAATCTACAAATTTAACAGAACTCTTTAGATATGAACATATCTTGTACAAGATCTGTTCAGATCTGTCCATAAAGTGGATCAAATATGCCATATCTAAGCATATTTGATAAGATCTGACATCAGATCTGATCTGATCAGATCTAAAGTTTTTTAAACGGGTATTTGGAAATATATAAGACCATGTATGGCCATATAGTGTACGTATATGGACGTGTATGCCTATGTATTTTCATTCCTTCATTTAAAGATTTCATACATATTTATATTTAAAAGATATGTCTTTGGCAATTTTCGTATACACAGAGAGAATACTTAATAGAATATAAGAAAATTTAATTTTCATTAAACTTAAAAAAATCTTTGTTCGAAAAAAAAGTTGTCAAGGTTAATGGAACACTTGATTATTGTATGACTATTTTATAAAAAAATCTCTTAAAGTTATTCATAAATTTTATACAAAATTTCCTTAATTGAACTAACAACAAAACTTTATCGATTTTATGAAACTACGTGTAAAAAGAGATCAGATATGACTAGATCACGTTGGATCTTATTGTACCAGATTTATTTCATATCTCAAAATTGGGTAAAAATTTGAGATATAATTACATGTGATTAAATCTAGGCAGAAATGGCGCTGCATATATAATCAGATCCAATTTGATCTAGTCATATAATATGTAATCAGATTTAATAACAAACAAATTTATTAAAAATCAAACGGCTCAAATGGTTAAGATCTCATATAAGATCTGATATTCGATTTGAACAGATTTTGCATCGATATGATTGTGTATGACTGTATCTGATTATAACTGGCAGCAAATAAAATCACAAAATATTCCAGAATCTCTTTAGAAATTAACAGTGATCTGGCAAAATATCTGATCAGATATAATTTTTTTTAGACGGGATTATTATTTTACATAATTTATTTAATGTTGTTCTCTCGAGCATACACTGAGATAATAATCTATACATATACATAATATGGATATATTTTAACATAAAACATTGAGACTTTTTATTAAGTTAATGCATGTTTTTCTAAAATTTGATGAAAAATATAATTATTTAATAAAAGTTACATACACACAATGAAGTAGTTTGATTAGAAATTAGTTTCGAAAAAGTATGTTGCATTAGTTTTGTAAAAAATTCTATTATTTTTAATCCAATATTATTATTTCGGTGTATCAAAAAATTACGTAGAGTAAGAACAAAAATTGAATAACAAATTTAAAAAAAACAGATTTTAAAGAAATTCTCATTTATATTAATTAAAGTTTAAAGCATAAATAAATAAAAATTAAAATCTTTTTTCAAAATTTTGAATTTAATATCTTATTAATTTTGTTTATCAAACTTACTTAAGTCAAAGAAATTTCAATATACTGTAATATAGTTCTTGTGAAATTTTTTATATTTGTAATAAATTTAAAAATTTATATAAAAATAGTTTTTAAAGCAGTCGATGTTCACAGTTTTCTTGTTTAGTTAAGTATTTTTTTAAAATTTCTTTCAACACTTGTAAATTTTTAACGGTTTTTGAAATTACTTCAAACCCTTTTTATGCCTTTAAAATATTTAGGTATTTCTTAAAAGATAATTTTAAAATTTTATTTTTTAAATAAATATATTTTTCAGTTATTATTTTTTCTTTTTGTTCTTTGTTAATTTTTGTGTAAATAGTATTTTTTAATAATCATATTTTTTTAATATGGTTTTTTAAACACTGTATTGATTTATTATAAATGTTTTAATACTTTTTTCCAAAAATATATTTTATTCCAAATTTACAAATAGATCTACCGAGAGTAGAAGTTTTTACAGACGTCCGTGCACGTTCGTTATTCGCGTTTGAATGTATCATTTGGCAAAAACATCATCCAACTTTAGGTGATTTTTCAAACCTGGTTTTGTGCAAAGAAATATATTTTTTTTTTCTGTTGTGATTATTTTTCTTTTTGTGTTGTTTTTGTTGAAGATGAAACAAATAACAAATAACAAAAAAAAAAAAAGAAACATCAACATAATAACAATATAACAAAAATACTTAATGTTAAAGAATGGCCACGGAAAAGTTTTATATGTTATTTTTACATCAAAATCGGGGTGTTTAGGTTGGGATACTCTCCATGTAAGTTTTACACTACGGACCTCTGGAAATATTTTTACTGGTTGAGGGATCATACCTACAAAATAATTAATTCAGTTTGAGCTTAATTCAGGAAAAATTGAATTCAGAATTAAAAATTAAAGTCGGGCATGTCGACTACAGATATAAAACCCTTCACGAAGTACAATTTATATCCTGTTGCGGAAAGCGGTTCAAACTAAGTGAAGGGGCCTAATTCTTACTTTATAGACTAATTATACAGTCAAATTTAAATGAAATGACCTACTCACATTAAAGTTAATATAGGAAAGGTGGTTTAAATAAGGACTATGTTCAATAAAGGTTCAGTTTCCTTTATACTTGTAGCCATATCTTTCAAAGGTTTCTTGGACTGGCAATCCAAATAACAACAAAGTATATAACAAAATTTTCGGTTAAACACTCTATGTTGAATAAAAGCAAAAACAAAATAATATACAAAACTATAAAATATTAAGTTTTGGTGTTATTGTTGTTGAATCTTTTAAAAACGGTATAAAACACAAAAGTATTAATATTCATGATGAGGATGGTGAGATGACAATAATGATTATTGTAAAGATGATAATTATGATGATGTTTATGTTGATGATGATGATGATACATTCATGTTGTTAATAATTTTAGCAGAAGAGGGTATAACTGAGTTGTTGTTAGTGTTATTGTCTGGGATGTGCTTAATACTCCTAATGATCATTTCGATGATGATAATGATTCCACATACGTAGTTGGTGGAATAAGACTACACCAATTCCACTTGTTATGCAAAAACTAATAGTTGTAATTTCAAATTTGTAATTGATATTCAAAGAAACACAATTGCAATTTTAAATTTGCAAATAAATTAAATCGATACTTTTTATCATTTAGAAAATACCGTTTAATATTAAAAAAATATCATTTGTATTTCAAAAAATACCAAACGTTATTCTAGCGAATGAAAGCATTCAATTCGCTTACGTCGAAGTTGTGATAAATAAAAAATAAACATTATATCAAAGAAGTACCATAGTACTTTTAAGGCTCTAATAGTACCACAAAATGTACTATATAACCAACTTTGTCATCCATGCCCGTGATGGGTCCTGATCTTTCTTCTAAAGAGTTTTCACCTTATTCCAACCAATTACTTTATAAAGGGTTTTCCAATAGGTACTTGAATGTTATTTGTGAACCCACTATTTCACTGATCATCTGTCCCTTTCCTTTTTTTAAGTAAACTCAACATTTTCATTATGGTAAAGTACACGAACGAACAACGTAGGCAAATTAAAGGGTGTCCCAAGAAGAACGCAATTTTTAAATCTGGCAACATTCGAAGTGTGATTGTTTGACATTTGAACAATTGTTATTGTTTGCTAGTAGAAGGTACGAGGTTAGTAAAAATGGAGCGCTACACGAATGAACAACGCATTCTCATTGTGAAATTGTTTTACCAAAATGGTGAAAGTTTTGCGGCTACAGTTCGCAAATTGCGATCAATTTGGGGTCACAATAATGCTCCAAAAGAGTCAACTGTAAAGAGATTAATGGATAAATTTGCCGAAACTGGGTCTGTTAGTGATGTAAAGACAACAACGCGCCATCGACCAGGTCGATCGACCGAAAATGTCGCAGCTGTACGTGATGATGTCGCTCAAACTCCATCCACCTCAATTCGACACCGAGCTCAGCAAATTGGTGTCTCCAAATCCACTTTGCATCGAATTTTGACGAAAGATTTGCATCTTCATGCATACAAAGTTCAATTGACTCAGGAACTGAAGCCAGCGAAGGGAGTTCGTTAATTAGGTATTGGAGAGACAACATGAAAATGCTGATTTTGCCGATAAAATCATCTTCAGTGACGAGGCCCATTTTCATCTTGATGGCTTCGTCAATAGGCAGAATTGTCGCATTTGGGGTGAGGAAAATCCTCGAGTGATTCACGAGAAGCAAATGCATCCTCAACGTGTCACTGTGTGGTGTGGTTTTTGGGCTGGAGGAATCATTGGGCTTTTTTTTTATGAAAATGAGGCAGGTCAAGCGCAAACAGTCAATGGTGTTCGGTATCGTGAATTGATAACCAGTTTTTTCTTGCCTAGAATTGAAGAAATGAATGTGGAGGGCATGTGGTTCCAACAAGACGGCGCCACATGTCATACAGCCAGAGAAACAATTCAATTGCTGCATCAGTCATTTCCCGGTCATGTTATTTCGCGTTTTGGAGATCAGAATTGGCCGCCTAGATCGTGCGATTTAACACCATTAGATTTTTTTCTTTGGGGTTTTTTGAAGTCGATGGTTTACGCGAATAAGCCGACGACGACTCAAGCCTTAAAAGAGGAAATTGGACGCTGCATTAATGAAATACCGCAACTTTAAGAGCGTTAAATCCAATTTTCGGTCGTTATTTTCGCCCTAGTAGGCAAGCAATAACAAGTTTTGTGCAAAAATTTGAGTCTACATATTCATTGTGTGATGCAGCCGTGCCATTGAGACAACGGGTTGGTCGAAATGACGAAAATATCGCTGCCGTTAGGCGTCCGTTGCAAATGATCCAAATCAGTCGATTCCGCGGCGTTCTTAAGAACTAGGCATCGCCAAGACCACTTCATGTCGAATTTGGCGTAAAGATCTTGGTTTATACCCATACAAGATCAAGCTGACTCAAGAATTGAAGCCGATAGACCATTTGACGCGATGTACGTTCTCCGATTGGGCTCTGGAGAAGATGCGCCAAGATGATAAATTTCATCGCGAATTAATCTTCAGTAACGAAGCACATTTTTGGCTCAATGGGTTCGTCAATAAGCAAAATATGCGTTATTGGTTTGGTGAAAATCCACATTTGCTTCATGATTCACCACCACTTCATTCACAAAAAATAACTGTTTGCTGCGGTTTGCATGCCGGCGGCGTCATTGGGCCATATTTTTTGTCGACAATAACGATCGTCAAGTTACTGTGAATGGCGATCGTTATCGCGCCATGATTACCGATTATTTTTGGCCCGAATTGGAAAACATGGACTTGGACGACATGTGGTTTCAACAGGACGGTGCCACTAGCCACACAGCACACGTTACAATCGATGTATTTAAGAGTAAGTTTAGTGAGCGTGTTATCTCAAGAAATGAACCAGTCAATTGGCCGCCTCGTTGGTGCGATTTAACGCCTCTAGACTTTTTTCTTTGGGGCTACGTCAAATCATTGGTCTATGCCAACAAGCCAACAACGTTGGAAGAAATAACTCAAATGGTTTGCGTTTTATTAAAAAAAAAAGTTATCAAGTCCTTATTGAAAAACCCGATATTTTGATTAAAGTTTATGTAAGTAAATACTGAGAAGGCAAGCTTATATGGGGACTAAGTTTAAATGTGTTCCGATTTTCTACAAATTCTGGCTCGTGATTTATATTCACAATCCGAATTTCAACTAGATGTCTTATCTACTGCCTTGCTCAGAATGTGATTCTGAGTCGATTGGGCCTCAGTCTGATATTTTTTTGAAGTAAAAACGAATGTTTCTATTAAAAAATAAATAATTATTTTTGTGGTGAAAAAATTTGTGGTGAAATAGTATTCACCTCTAACCGTCTGGTAAAAAATTATGTGAGAAAATAATTTGTTTATCAGCCGCTAATATCAAATTGTACTGAAAAAAAAAAAACCAAATAGAATTTAGATAATAACAAGTATTTTTAAAAATATACAGTCAGACCAAAATGTTTACGCAATATTTATATAAAAATGCCAAACACAACTTATTTTAAGAAAAATTATAAATAAATGTGTTCATTAATGTAAAAAATATTTTATAAATACATTTTTTGTGCACAGTTTTTCACAAAAATTATTAATTTTGGATTTTTTTAGAAATATTTTAAGTGTATTATAAATACTACATTGGAATTTTTGTAATTTTTTATTGCGATTTTTAATTCTAGATTTTTTCTTTTTGAATTTAAATAAAAATTTTTTTTGAATAACATTTGAAATTTTATGAATAAAATTTGATATTTTAATTTTCAATCAGTAGTTTTTCATATTCAAATGTATTTTTGTAATTTGGAATGGAGTTTTTAAACATTTTGTATATTTTTTAATAAAAAATGCAATTTTGATTTTTTAAATTACAAGTGGAAATGGTGTAGTATATAATTGTGTGCTGTTTTGCTTTTGCATTTGAAAGGAAACAAAAGCACAATCCAAAGTTAAACACGAAAAATAAATGCAAAAAAATGCAACAAAACACTCAATCTTCTCGATGGTGTATCGTCTTTAAATCAAGTTGCAGCATCTTCAAATTATTATATTTGTTGTTTGATTTTTTCTCTTTAAGAGTTTAAGATCTTTTTTTTCAAAGAGACTTAATGGTATTAAGAGTATATACGTTACACTGTTATTAACAGCATTTACAAATGTTACAATAACAGTTGTAGAATAATAAATATGTTATTTAATAAATATATCATATCTGTGTACAGTTAAAAATGTTATTTATTTAGTTATGTTAATAAAATATGTCATAATATGACAAAAGTAGAGAATAATTTTTTAATTCTAATATTTAAGGGAAAGTCCGGAAAATTCCTAGAAATTTATATGTTACAGTTCTTGATATTGGTCAAATATAAAAGCTAAAATCTAGTGATTGAATTTACATCGACTCACAGTAGTTTCAAAAGAAAACAGGGTGTTAATAAATTCTCATTATTTAGGATGGGGTCAGCAACAAAGTGCTTAAGTACACTATTTAGTAAAAAAGGCATTTCATAGCTTTAACTTATTAATTTATGAACCGATTTCTATGGTTTTAAATTTTTGGCCATTTATATTCAACTCTTATGTTGAAAATAGTGCTAAAATGCAATGCAATTAACTCGAGTACAAAGGATGGTGCAGCGCGGAATATGAGTAAAAGAGGTACTCTACAAACGTGAATTATTTCGTCTCTTCTTTGAAATGGTGGCGGATGTAAATGCTGAAGACTTTGTGTTACTGATAGATAAAGCCACCTTTCTTCCATTTTGGATGGATGAAAAGAAATACCAAGAAGATTATAAAAAGAGACCTTTTGTGCTGGGTCCAGCTGTGTATTATCCACTGGCTGCCCGGCGATTTTTTTTGTCGATTTGAAGATGGGATGAAGATGGGGGTTGAGTACGAAATCGTCAATCTTGATAAGGTGAAACGACTGGCTTATCTGGGTCATATTTTTAGCACCTTAGGTGGGTTTGGCGGTGATGCTAAGCATTCCGCCGTTGGACATACACATATATTAGAGGCACGTCGGCCAAAGCAGCTCTGAGGCTGTGAGAGATGCAGGAACTGTAACTAGGCTTAGAACTGCATTTAATGATTGCGAAGTCTGGAGAAGTTTTGAGGAGATTGTTACAAGCAAAGAGGGCTAGAACTTTGGCTCTGTCTGTAATATCGGTCTTTACGGATGCTTCAAAGACGGGTACTCACATTTGACACCTAATGCTACTTTCAGACGATTGCAGCATTTTCAAGCATTTAAAGTCTTTGCAATTGGCCCTGTAAGATAATAACGTAACATGGATATATCATTCACTCGCATCTTCGTGGACACGCTTGTTGCTTTCAAACCCCTGAAATCCGATGTAATTAGTCCTAGGTTCGTGAAAGAGTGTATCGAATCCAATGGCCGGACATGGGTTGCAGGCCACCTTGGGGTTATGTGGAACGAGATGGCTAATGCAAGTTAAATAAATGGCTCTTAGGCGGTCGGGGGACGGCACAGATAAATGCCTTAGTTCATTTTTTAAAGCTGTTTGTTGTAATAGAAGATGTACAGGATAAGGAGAAGAGGACAGGATGGATGACCCTCAACGATTGCAGGATATCTCTTATCCTGTGGCCGTTGCCTTATCCAACGACAACTCTTGTTGGTTTTAATAAGTAGACAAAGAGTTGACATTAGAAGGAATATCCGGGGCTGAGGGAATGCCGACTAATATAGTATATGAAAACAGGCTTATTGATAACCTGGACAGTATGCGGTATGTATCTCTCTCTGGTCTTGCGGACACTGTTGGGAATCTGGATGGTTTTAGGTTTTTCCTGTTTGTCTTTTTTTGCGGGCAGTCTGAGAGAATCGAAATAGGAAATCTCCTGAAGGTACAACGAATGGCCCAAGCGAATGTGGAAGTGATGCTCCGCCGATGCTCTGCGGATGGTTAAATACGTTAAGGACGTGGCAAAGATGCAATCGCTGAGCCAACCTTGGATTCCGATACAATAACATCGAAGTATGCAAGGGACTGTTTTCAATATATTGGCCAATTTAGTGGGCTCGCTCAAGCCAATCTGAGTTTCGATGGATATTGGTGTCATATGGAATGAATTGGCCCCTAAATGAAGAATGGCTCTTAGGGGGTCAAGTGTACGATACTAATGGATGTACTAGTATCGCAATGAGAGGCAATACCAAGGCGGGTGGCCCTGACTATTTGTGAGATTCCCTGAACGCTGCGGCCATTGCTAAACTCAAGGATTTCTTTAAGTTTTAGCAAGCGCACAATCAGCATTATTAAAAGGATTTGCAGTGAATACAGCGCTAGTCGTATTCACGAAGGAACGGCAAATACGATATTCAAATATGTGATAGACAAGAAAAATTTTTAGAGAAAATTCTTGTTAGTTTGAACTCCAAATTAAATATAATACATTTTTAATTTAAATAAAAATGTGTCTCGGTTTTTTCAAAATTTATAATCACTTGGCTTTTATTCAAATGTGTGACGACTCTGTGATGAAAAAATAGGTAATATGGGTATAAGAATTTTCGTTTTTTAAATATGTGATAGAAAGAAAAATTTTTTTTTGTTTGAATTCCAAATTAAATATAACACATTTTTAAGAGGTGTCTCGGCTTATTCAATATTCATTATCATTATTTGGAGTATTTCAAATGCGTGGCAACCCTGTGGCGAAAACATAGGTAATATGGGTATCAGACTTTCCTTAACCCCTAGACTTGAGATTGGACTTCTGAAAAATTTACGTGTCTCATATTTCCGGATTTAATTTAGACTGAAGAAAACCCATTGAGAAGCAGATATTTCAAGGATTTTGGCAGTATCTTTGTCCAATTACGCGAACTTTTTGAGAAAATCCAAATATTTATTGTGCGTAATGAGAATATGAGAAGACTACATTGAAACTTTGTTTGTAAACTTTGCTACAATAACACTATAGATGGTACAGCTGACTGTGTATCAGCGTTAACTCAAGTGATTTTCGGCAATTTTTAAACCTATTCGGTATTTCTACTTCGAAATACCGTTAATACGCATGCCCAGCAAATGCTAATCATTTGAAATATTTTAAAAATTACATAGCTTTGATTCAGGGACTGAAACCCTGAAAAAATGGGTTCAGGATTGGGTTCAGGTTAACCGAAATAAAAAATTCAGGTTCGGTTCAGGGTTCAACATTTAAAAAAAGTACAAATGTGTTATCAATAGAAAAGTTATATATTTTTCAAAGAAATTTTTATTTAATTTTATAATTAATATATTCTTTAAGTTTTCTTCTTTGAATTTCAAGGCTGAGAAGCCCCTCTCATTTGATTAAGAAAATCGTTGCTTCTTTTTTAAAACTTGCATCTTCTGAAGAACAAGATATTAATTTTCTCATCAAATTCTCTTGTTCTCTTTCCATTTGCAAATTTTTGAAAATTTCAATTGATTTTAAAATATGTTATTTAGCATTTACAACATCTTCGAGACTTAGCATTAACATAAATCTGCTATCTAGATATAATGCTGCAATTAAAAGTGGTTTGTTAATAAAATAAATAAATATAATTCTTTTAAAAATGTTTTTGTTTTGTCATATTTTGTTAGCTCTAATTAAAAATTAATCCAGATTCCATAAAAATCGCCTAAAGTTATCTGTTCTTGTTGTAGTTTCAGCGGTAATTTTTTAACAGGTTCAAAAACTTCTACGAATTCTTCACAAATATTCCAAATAATATCATTCATAGCATCCATTAATTCCGAACAAAAACTTCTGTATTGCAATAAGGCTTGAACCATGTCATAACTGGAATTCCATATAGTCAGTACAGCTTTTTTCAAGTTTAACTTTTTAGTTACAGAAGAAATTTTTGGTGTTCGCAATTTTTTGCAAATAGCTCTGCATTAATCAAGTATTTTCTTAAAAGGAATGCAAGAATTGTTATATTTTTATGATTTTTATATCAAACATTTTTCACCAAAGTAAGATAACAAGGCTGCGAAGTAAGAAGCTTCAACAATTTTGACAACCCTCCATCAGATGGCGGGCAAGAATTGTTTTCTAATTTCTCATCTCGCTAAATTACAGTTTTGCCATATTTGAAGGTCTTTATATATCACCGCCTTTCATCTCTCCTCTATACCCTTACCGAAGAAAGCAACACTTTAATTAGTAGGAGGTATTTTCTAGATGTTGCTTCTCTTATCATATTACCCAATCCCTTTTTACTCTTTTAATATGAGATATGGCCGAAAAAGAATTATGCGGATCAGCTAGTCTGTGTCTTCTCATCATATATCCAAATTATAACCCATTCGAAGTTCTCACTTGAAAGAGTATTTTTTATATTTTCCCTTAAAAGTATAAATAAATATAAAGTTCGTTTCTTAAGTCTTTCTTATTTATAGTTTTGAAGTTATGGCAATGAACACGATAATTAGGATGAAATTAACTTTTAATCGTTTATGTTTCTTTAGAATCCAATATTAGATAATGTTACCAAGAAAGTTTGTTTCTTAAAATTTTTGTTCTTATCCCATGAAATTATTTAATTTGATTTAAATTTATATGTACACACAAAAACCACCAAACAAATAACACTAATTATAAATACATTAAAATTAACATAAAAAAAGAACTACTAGAAAATCGTGGGATACAATTAAACTACTAAGAATAATAATTTATTAATAAAATAAAGCACAGAATTTGTAAAATATTTAGCTATTGTTAAGATTTTAACTTTTACCAAAGAATGTCTAAATTTTAAGATAAATTGCTTTATCAGAAATGTATGTGATTTGCGATGATGTCTTAAAGCATTTAAAAAAAAAATACTTTTTGTGTATGAATCATTTTAAGGAAAAAAAATCTATTCATCAAATAGGTGGTGAGACTATATAATTGAATGCAAAAAAGAAATTCTCACACAAAGTGAAGAAAAAAAAAATCCGAAATATGTATTGAAATTATATTTAATTTAACCTTGAAATAATTAAACAATAAGTCGTTAAAGTTAAAAAATAAAAGAGTCAAGTTCATGATAATTAATTACACCATAAGATATTCAAATTTAACATTTAACGGTATCTTGGTAAATTAAAATAAATTCCAAAACAAAAAACAAAAGTTAAAACAAAATTTTTGCCTCAAAAAGAAAACAGCCTAAAGATAATACAAAATTTGTCAAATATTTTAAATGAATGTTAAATATTTTTGAATGAATTTGCAAGAGAAGAGATAAAAAGTAGATAACCTAATTCAGAGTTCAATGAAAATTTATTGTAAGTATTAGAAATTTTAAATTGGTAAAAACAATAAAATAATTTTAATTTCATAAGTTTTTAAATAACTTCAGCCTCTTGATAGATTTTTATCTTATTACTTAACACACTCAACTGTAAATGCTTCATGCAAAAATCTTCTTAAGCTTCAAGTCCATCATTAATCATCTTAAAAATTTTAGATAATATACTCGTAATATTTTTGTTTTGTTTTGGTCAAAAAATTGTTATTGTTTGTTTATTTCCTAAGTTCCTAAATCTATGCAAAAAAAAAAAAATTAAAAAAAAAAATAAATAAATAAATAATACAAAATCACCAAAGATTTCATAAATAGTAATTGTCAACCTTAAACCTCTTCAAAACTATAAATTTTATTTCAAAAAAAAAAATATGAAATAGTCATATATGTTTCATAATAAAGTGCTGTTTTTTTGTCGGCTTAACCTTTTTTTTTCTTAAGTACAGCTATACCTCTATTTAACTTTTTTTTACAGGATTTCACTTTAACTTAATTTTTTTTAATCTCGAGTAAATAGCGGGATGTGGAAATTGCCTCGACTAAAAGGCTTTTTACACTGAACAACATCTTTGTAAAAGGCATGGAAGATGTTGAAAACGTGAAACATGAATTTATATTAATTTTTCATCTGTTATTTATTCAGCTGTCAAAAAAATATAAGAAAAAGACGCATGATTTATGTTATATATAAAAAATGGATCTTGAGAAAGCATTAATCATTGGAGTAGTTGTTGCTTTGTAAGAAAAACCCGAATTTTAATGCAGTACATTGATGTATTAAAAGCCATTTTGGAAGAAAATGATGATGAAGAAGAATTTTTGGTCGACATAAGTTTGAAATTCTTACATATTCTCATTTTCTTCATTCATTTCATTTTCTTTTGTTGAATAAATTTTTTTTTATCAGTTTGCTAGTGATGGCACAAAGAAAATCGATTTTTTTGACATTTTTTTAGTGATGAAACTTAAAATAACGAAAGATGTAAGATGGAACTAAATGAGAATGGATCATCTTTTGCATATTAAGGAGGATGTAGAATTTTTGTCCTATATAATTCTTGTGGTAAGATGTTAACATCTTTGCAAATTGATGAAAAATGTAAGATGTAGGTCAGTGGAAAAAGCCTATTACAGAATTTTTTATGGAAATGGAAATTAAAATTTATTTCTTGCGCACAATCTTTTCTCAAGGAAAACCTTTGTATGACTGATATAGAATGGAAATGATGATACAATCGTAAATATTTCTTTAAATATTATAAACTTAGGTTTGCTTGAAAATAGGCAGGGCCGTTCCCTCTTCATAATCATTCAAAAATGGATGCAATATGCCAGAAAATCGACATAAAAAAAGGGTAATAAACATTCTGGTCTACCTGAAGAATTCAGTATCCCTCTGATATCCCTTCCTTTTTCTAAATCAACCTTCCGCAAGTACCACAATGATGGTATAACATTCCCATGCCAGTGCTTTACCCTATTCTTTGCGACAGCCTGGTATAAACAAAGGAATTGCTCAACAGCCTCATCTTCCTCCCTTACAGACCAAACAGTCACTCCTTCCCAATTTTGAGAGTTGTGATCGTAGTCTAGAGTAGCCTATGAATATTCCTATTATGTTGGACAGTTCTCTCTTCCCCAGTCCTAAGATCTTTCTTGTCCTGCCCACAGCCGGGTCACCCTACAGGATCTTTGTGATTAAAACAAAATTATCCCAACTCGAGATCTCCCTGTGCATGTTCAAAGCCTATTGTTCAAGCGCCTTTTCGGTATCCGGAAAGCTCTCTGTTAACCATCAAGGTTAACAGAGACCAGGTTTGATCTATTCCTGGCCATCTCGTCATACCTCTCAATCCACTTCACATTCTCCGAGTACCCATATCAATCTCAAACGTCCCCTGCCAGAATCAGCGCTCATCAACCTCTTGCAGTCTTCGATTTCACAATTCCACTGACAAAGACCCAACCGCGGCCTTACTATAAGGTGAAGATGACTGCAACCCGAATAAACACTCGTAGTTAAAAACCGAATACACTCTGTAATGTAATGAAAAACGGTGTTCTCCGGAAGCCAGAAGCACATTTCTATTCCCACATCTCTACAAAAGAAAAACACATTTCTCCCGTCAAGTTTGGATTATCCAATATTCATCCCTCCACAGTTCGCTGTCCGGAATAAAAAAATCGTAGTGCTTCAATAACCGTTATTTTGCCATCCCATTACATTCCATATCCAGATTTGCAGGGACTCTCTGCTGCTGCTTGAGCTGGTCTTCAAGAGACCACTCCCCGAGCACCATCAGACTATAAGTTGCAAGTGCAGCCTCATACTTAATCTGCACATCTATCGGCGCATGATGGACAGTATCGCCCCATTGCCCTTGCAGATGTCGATATAATCGCGCCGCTAATGCCCAGGCAACATAGCCTCTAAACACTTTGGAGTTTCCCCACATTAAATTTCCTCGCAGCCAATGGGTTGGGTTGGTTTAGGTTCAAGCACCAGGTAGAGCTCATTTCTTTTCTACAGACTGCCAATACACAGTAAGCTTTAGTAATTATACTCTCGATATGGTCGCCCCAAAAAATTTTCCTATCCAGAACAATTCCCAAGTACTTGACACGAACCTCAATTTTAAACTTTGATCTCAGCTCCCTAGAAGTTGCTCAGTCATAATATATTTTGAGTGTCCTGGAAGCCGTCATACACAAATAATTCGGGTAAATTAAAAAAAAAATGTATATAATGTTTTTTTTTTTAAAGTTATTTAAATAAATTTATACAAGTTAATAATGTTAATAATAACAAATATGGTATTTTGGAGGGTAAACATCTGTCATTGTAATTCAGTATTTGATAGATGACAAAATGTAAACACAAATTTTTTTCAATCGCTATAATAATGCGGGGAAGTCTGACAACCTTCTTTCATTTGAAGAAAAGAAAAAAAAGCATTGGGATTCATTTAAAAGCAAGGAAATTGGGTTCCATATGAATTGAAGCCGAGAGACGTTGAAAGGCGATTTTGCATGTGGGAAATGCTGCTTGAACGCTACAAAAAGGAGTAATTTTTGCATCGTATTGTTACTGTTGATGAAAAATGGATACACTACGATAACCCCAAGCGCAAAAAGTCATATATAAAGCCCGGCCAACCAGCCAAAACAACGCCGAAGCTGAATATCTATGGCGCCAAGGTAATGCTCTGACTTTGGTGGGATCAGAAGGGTGTTTTGTATTATGAGCTGTTGAAATCGGGTCAGACGATCACACAGACGAACACAATTGATTCGTTTGAAGAGATCAATCAACGAAAATGACCAGAATATTTGACCAGACACGAGGCCATAATCTTCCATCATGACAACGCTCGGCCACATGTTGTAAAACCGGTCAAAAACTATTTGAATGGGAAGTTTTGACTCACCGGCCTTATAACCCAGACCTCGCCCCTTCTGACTACAATTTGTTTCGATCGATGCAGAACGCCCTTAGTGGAATATGTTCACCTCAAAACAGGGTATTAGAAATTGGCTTGAATTATTCTTTACCTCAAAACCGGAGCAGTTCTTTTTGAGCGGAATCCATATTCTACCAGAAAGATGGAAAAATGTAGTGGCTAACGATGGACAATACTTTAAATAATGAATAAATTCATTCTGTTATTATAATAAATCCATTTTTCAAGCAAAAAAAATTTACATTATTAATTTGTATACCCGATTTTCACAATTTCATAAAAAATCTAATCAAAAAAATTTAATAAAAAACTCTTAAAAAATATATATTTCGGTTGCAATATACTTTATTTTTTAAAAAGAATAAATTATTCAAAGAAAATACAGATTTTAAAATCGATTTTTCACGATTTATTTGAATTCGAGTAATACGATTTTTTCTGAAACATATCTGCCATGTAACTCGAGGTATAGGTGTATTTTATAAAATGAATTGGTTTAAAGATGAAAGAAAAAAGTTAACTATCATCATACATGTAAAACGATGAAAAAATCAACTAAATAAAGTAATCTTTTACAATTATTTTGAGTTTTTTTATATGTAATTTGAAAAACGGTGACATACGCATGTTGGTGTTGTCAAATTGTGCCGTTAAATTGTGTTGCCGGCAATGGTTTGTCGGTGGTTGATGGCAATAACGATAATTGTCATCAAATTTTCGGCTGTTGTTTTTTTTTTTTTGCTAACAACGCCCTCAATCTTAGTCATCTCGAGGTTTGAAGTTAAAACTTTTAACACTTATGCAATATTTTGACTTAATAAAAATAAAAAGTGGCCAAACTATATTTAAATTGATATGGTGCAATTTTTGTTAAATACATAAATATCTAACGCAGATACAAGTGTCCACTTAAAAGAATTGCATAAAATTTGGTACGTTCGTAAATGCAGTAGTTGCTTATCACAGCATAATAATAAAAGTAAAACGTTAAAAAAAGCATCACTTGGCAGCACTTATTTAAGTCAAACGTTTTTTTATGCAAACAATTGACAGTGCTGCCACAAATTTTTGAAACTTTTTCGTTTTAATTATTTGTTAGTGTTATCGTGGTGAATATATTTTTATCTTCTGCAAAACGTTTTAAAAAGCCATCACGCATCAGCAACAAAAATTTGCATAACTGCCGCAGTGAGTCACAAATTTTCTACATTACTTTTTTTTAAAATATTTTGAATATATTTCAATTCCATTACAATTATTCTTAAAAATATCTTCAGTGACTGCGCTGATATGACTTAAAATTGTGGTGACGGTGCAATATCCCCTTCTTATATCCAGATTAAAAAAAAAAAAAATTGTTAAAATATCTTGTAAACATAATTAGAGAGCGGATCAATAAGTCCGTGACTTTTTGAATGAAACACAGTTTTTTTTTTGCAAAAAAAAAAATTATTTTTCAACATAATCTCCTTTAAGCTCAATACACTTAGTCTAACGTTTCTCCAATTTTTGCATCCCTTACAAAAAATAGAAGTTTTCAAGGTCCATAAAATAGTCATTTGTTTGATCAATAATTTCATCGTTGGAGCTAAATCTCTTTCCACCGAGCCATTTCTTTAAGTTTGGAAATAGAAAATAGTCACTGGGGGCTAAATCCGGAGAATATAGCGGATGAGGTACCAATTCGTAGCCCAATTCATGGAATTTTGCCAATCCCTTGAAGTTGTCACACGATTACGTTTATGAGAGCAAACGCGGCACCCATCTTGCAGACAGCTTTCTGAAATCCAACTGATCATTTAAAATCGACACCACACTGCCATATAAAATGCCTATGGCATCAACAATCTCACGCACTTTTACTCTTCGATCGGCCAACACCATATCGTTGATTTTTTCGACATTTTCGGGTGTATTGACCTCAATTGGCCGTCCAGAACGTTCAGCGTCATTTGTACTTGTGCGACCACAACGAAAGTCAGTAAACCACTTTTTTTACCATTGAAATCGATGGTGCAGAGTCCCCACAGTTTTTTTTTTGCAAAAAAATAATGTTTAATGAGCACTTGAAGTTCACTTTTTTCCATTTTTAAAAAGACACGAGGTTGTATGTTTTGAACAGCTGTTAAACGCAAAGTAAATGACGGAACTTGCTCAAAATTTGACAGTAGTCTATTAACAGGTGGTACTTAATGGGAGCAGTGTTGCATTTCATATAACTACGAGGGAAGTTCGAAAAGTCACGGACTCGTTGATCCGCCCTTGTATCACATACTAGCTTTTCAGAAATTTATGTAAAATACTACAATTTAATATCTCAGAACTAACTTAGAATGTGTTGCTGAACTCTGCTTAAGAACAAATTCCAGTGGCTTGTTCTTGAATATGTTGCAATTAAAAAGTAATGTCATTTAGGGCGATCTCGGATAAGACGATTTCTATATAAATACGAACTAATTTGAAAGACCCGAGGTTTTGGCAACAGTTTTTAATAAAAAAAAACTTTGTTAATTCGAACTTGCATAAGACGAACCCTTGGCTTAATTTAACTGTTTCTGACAAGGCTGGAAGAAAAAGACAACCGGGTATTATTTGTTTTTCTTTTCTTTTGTTTTTTTTTTTTTTTTGTGAAAGACAAATTTTTTAAAGACAAATTAATTCATATTACATACTTTTAAAGCTATATTATTACAGCAAAAATTAAAACTAAAAAAATCATGTCTTCCTAAGTCCTCAAAAAAAAAAAAATTAAAAAACACAAAAAATAAACATAATATTAACCACATCATTTAAGTGTACTAATTTACTCCTCATGAATGGTAATTGTATAAACAATTACATTACTTAACTTTATTTAAAGTTTTATTTTTTTTCGTCAAACTGTAGTCTATCATGTTACTAAAGACTTTTTCCCCACAGATTCATTACAGCTTTGCAATATTGAACTAAAGTCCAATTCCAAAAATTAGATGGAAAAAAGTACAGCCAAGAAAAAAGAAGAAAAAAAAATTAATAGTTTTAGTTAGTAGGCGGTGTTATACATCAACATTTCGTGAGTATTTAACCAAACTTAAATTTCACTGTTCACTCAAAAATTACCAAAAAAAAAAAAAAAAATCGAGATAAAATATAAACTCCACAAAGAAACACATTATTCATACTTACACTATTAAATGAAACCGTAAAATTCACAACAGTTTTATGTATAGATTTTTTATTATTTTTTTTTCTGGACAATACAACCCTGCAAACATTTGAAAGTTATTTATTTTATTTATTTATTTTATTAAACATAAAATTACAAATTATATCTTAATACCCTAACCGAGCACTAGCAACGATGGCCTTCGGCTCGTTGTAGCGAAAACAGACCAGAGCCTCTGGTGGGAATCGAACCCACGACCACCGCACTGATAAGCTAGCACGCTACCAACTAGCCTACCGGGGCGCTCACATTTAAAAGTTATCTACCAAAAATATATTAAAGTACAATGGTATACATTTAAAAGTTATCTACCAAAAATATATTAAAATACAAAGGTATAATTTTCATGTGGAAGAAAAATATCAAATTGTATTTTGAAAATACAGTGGCCTGTAAAACGCAGCACACATCAACATGTTTTTAGGTTTTCTTTAATATTTTTTTTTTTAATTTCAGAAAAAAAGCAAAGAAAAATACTCAATAAAGCAAAAATAACATATGTTTTAGTAATTGAGTTTGATTGAAAAATAAGGAACTTAATTTCATTAGCACGGAATTATATAGAAAATATTAGTGTAACTTTTGAAATTAGCAACGCAAAAGTAAGGACACACCTAAAAAACTAATAAACATTTATTTAAAAATATTACAAATATAACGTAAATTTTACCTCTTTAATATTTAGTTGGAGAGCCTTTATTGAACCTTCAATTATGTATGTAATTTATAGTACTTACTAAGGTTTTTGTTGTTTCGGTACTTATTTTGCGTGTTTCAGTTGAGATTTACTTCGAGTTTTCGCACATTTCATTTCAAAACTTCTCACATGTGCTCAATGAGGCTGGGGCAGTACCTTGTGGAGTTGCTGCTAGCAGATGTGGAGGATTAAATTTGGAATCTGTACCACACTTTTGTGGTATTTCAATTCGTCTGTTAAAACACTTTCTTTCAAAAGTCTTGGGGATTATTTAAAAACCGTTTTTGCAAATTCAGTGCGTGTCGAGCTGTTGTGTTTTGGTAGTTTACGAGTTCTTTGGAAATTTATGTGGAACGTATTTTTCTCAATGGTATGCTTTATATATCGTTTATCTTTGTAGGTTAACTTTGGTAGCCGACCACCTACTACAGGCTTATTTTCGATTCTCGTTTTTGTTTTGTGTTGAATAACTTTTCTCACCGAAAAACGACCACGGAACACTATTTTATCCATATGTCCAAAAGTTTTGTATTCGTTCTCATACAAATCGATTATAATTTGTCTTTCGTCAAGAGTTAGCTGCTTGTTACGAGGGCGGATCAATAAGTCGGTGACTTTTCGAACTTCCCTCGTAGTTATATGAAATGCAACACTGCTCTCATCAAGTACCACCTGTTAATAGACTACTGTAAAATTTTGAGCAAGTTCCGTCATTTACTTTGCGTTTAACAGCTGTTCAAAATATACAACCTCGTGGATTTTTTTAAAAATGGAAAAAAGTGAATTTCGTCAATAAAACCAATTTCAATGGTAAACAAAGTGGTTTACTGACTTTCGTTGTGGTCGCACAAATGACGCTGAACGTTCTGGACGGCCAATTGAGGTCAATACACCCGAAAATGTCGAACAAATCCACGATATGGTGTTGAAGAGTAAAAGTGCGTGAAATTTTTGATGCGATAGGCATTCCATAGGGCAGTGTGGTTTCGATTTTAAATGATCAGTTGGATTTAAGAAAGCTGTCTTTAAGATGGATGCCACGTTTGCTCTCAATTGACCATAAACGTAATCGTGTGACAACTTTAAAGGATTGGCGAAATTCCATGAATTGGGCTACGAATTGGTACCTCATCCGCCATATTCTCCGCATTTAGCCCCCAGTGACTATTTCCTGTTTCCAAAGAGATTTAGCTTCAACGATGAAATTATTGATCAAGCAAACGCTTATTTTATGGACCTCGAAAAATCCTATTTTTTGGAAGGGATACAAAAATTGGAGAAATGTTGGACTAAAATATTTTTTTTTTTTTTTGAAAAAAACTGTGTTTCATTCAAAAAGGACTTAATGATCCGCCCTCGTAGATTGGTATATTAAAGTTATAGCTTAAGGAATTTCATTTAATAGTTCGGCGATAAGAATTGTCTTTAAATATCTTGGTTTAAATTTAACAAAATTATTGCTTTCGTATTGCTTAAAGAGTATCGCGAATATTTACTGAAGTGGAGAACTACCGCAATTAGAATATGATTATTGCCGCTATAAAATTGTTCATGCGGGCTATATGATTTCAAAACATTTTTGTATTGCAATGTTTGCAGGGTATAATCAATTATCCATTTAAATGATTAGTAATTGTTTTTCAGCCGGGCTCCTTAGCATTTATTATAAAATTCAACGACCCACCGCATTTAGCGCAGTAATGTTTTTGAACTATTTTCAGTTTTTTTGTTTAAGTACATAAAAAAATAAATGATAACAATTTGAGCTTACTAAAGAATCTACAGAGTTTTGAAAGTTGCAGTTTTTAAGAATTTTGTCCGAACACCGTCTTAAACAACGACCTACTAAAGGAGAATGGAATAATGGGGAACACCCGAAAAAAAGAAAAAATATGCATATAAATTTTATTAAAAATATGAATTTTTTTCTAACGTTTTCTATGAAAAATAAAGTGTTTTCATAAAAAATTGATTAAACAAATTTATTATAAATATTTCAAGTGTTATTTTTACCAGTAATTACGATGTGATCATTATCGAGAGGGGGGCATATTGACCAAGAAATCTTGGGAACCCGAACTGGTGTGGTTCGCTGATGGTTCGAAAGAGATCAATAGGAATACGGATGCAGGTGGGTTTCGAACCAACTTGTAACGTGCCCTTCCAGGCGGAGATCTTCGACAGCTATTTATTTGCATCGGGGTGTCTTTGAAGGGGCACAAGGGCACTTATTTATGTTCTTTCGAAGAGTCAGGCGGCACTTAGGGTATTATTGTCCTATGACTTGTTATCTAGACTTGCCCTGGACTGCACAAAGTCTCTCAATAGACTCCGTGGATGCAACAAAATATATTCTAAGCCCTGGGCACGAAAAGTATGTGGATAACGAATGGGCTGACAGTTTCGCCAACTACGGAGCCCGTCGTCACTTTTTTGGTCCTGAACCTTTCAGTGATGTGCCTGCAGGGTATATCAGAGAAAAAGTTAAGACCTTTCAATGCTAATATATTACGATTGGCCAGCTTCAGGATAATAGATTCATCGCTCCATCTGGTGGAAACTACAGGAGACTTCTGTCTCTCAACAGGAAGGACTTAGGGACCTTAACGGAATTTTTCACTGAACATTCAAGTATCATTTAAGGACTAGAGGTCTGTCTGATTCGAATACTCTGCGTATAGTCCTAGGCTTCGTTGCAAGAGACTACAATTCCTTGGTGGATTTGGAAATTTGGAAATCTGTGCCTTGTAGGGTGATTGGTCTCAATAGCTAGAATAAAATGAGGATGCACAAAATATCGATTTTTGCACGTCTCGCATAGGACTTTCTGATTTAATCTTATGTCAAACGTTTTTAAATATAAATGTGATCATAATGGGAATCGAACCTGGGAACTCAGGTTGCCAGCCGCCATTTCTACCCACTGAGCTATCAATGCATGTTATATTTGATTGCTTTGAATATAAGTGAATAGTTGCGCATACATGGGCCTGTATATGATCATACATGGGCATACATGGTCATATACGTCCATACATTGTTCAATATATGACCATACATGATCTCATATATGATCATATATCTTCGGATCCGAAATTTGAGGGTATATGGACGTATATGATCATTTACGAGCATACATGAATAATATATGAGCATGTATGATTAATATATGCACATATATCACCATATACCCTCAAATTTCGGATCCGAAGATATATGATCATATATGAGATCATGTATGGACGTATATGACCATGTATGCCCATGTATGATCATATACAAGCTCATGTATGATCATGTATGCTAATATATATTTCGATTTTTAGATGGGATTATTATTTTACGTTTATAAATTACACAATACGTTATCGGTAACAACCCTGCGGGAAAAAAGAGGTGTGAAAACTGGACCGGTTCCGAAAATACATATCACGAGATAAGTTAAAAGAGGACCGGTTAATAAATTACCTACCACGTGACCGGTATAAAACTCATGACATGTGCGTTTGCGTTGGTTCTGTGATATGTTCTTCTGGGCTAGTTGTGTGACATGTTCTTTTAGACCAGTCCTGTGACATGTCACTGAGGCCAATTGAACCCTACCTAGGATAAACCCATGTTAAAGTGACAGGTTCTTTTCGTATAAAAAAACCGGTCCCGTGACCAGTTCCTAACACAATGAATCGGTCACGTGTCCTGGGATAAGTCCTTTTCCTGTAGGGAAGGTAATGAAAGTTTGCTCATTAGATTTCTAGTCAGATTTTGGAATGACTTACATAATATTAAGGTCATCCCCAAATCTGACTAGAAATCTGGTAAGCAAGCTTGACTGGTGGTGTTAGTGTTAAGCTTGGGACTTTGGTGTATTCTGACATATGTAGTCAAATTTTATCGTCAACATTAAATAGAAATAAGTGAGCAAATCTATGAATTCCTTGCTAATATAAGATTTATTTTTGTTTCTTAACAAGAAACGGAAACCGGATCACTGTATATGTTTTTTAAAAATCAACGATTAAGTTCTGTTAAAACTTTCCTAAATAAAAAAATACTGTATAATTGTATAAAACTTAAATTTCTTACCATAATTTTTATAAATATTTATGCTACGAATTCAAAAAAAAATCGATGGCTTCAAATCTGGGTTATAGATAATTTTACCTGCCACTACATTACATTATGATTGCTTAACAAACAGAAGTATTAACATTCGGTTTACTGTTAAAATATTTTGTTTAAACTTTAATAATTGATAATTTTTAAAATATATCGAATTTTGTTTGCTATATAAATTCAATCGAATGACCTTAAGCTTTAAAACTCTCATTATGTCATATCGTATTATACTACAATATATGTTTTTTTTTTACCATCAAACATCTAACTATCCCTTGTTCAATCACAAAAAAAAAGAAACAATTGTTTTTTTTTTTCAAAAATATTCCCACAATTTAATTTTTCATTTCATTTTCTTTAAAAAAATCATAAAAGAAACAATAACGAAAATGCAGACCTGCCTTATGAATTATCTTGGAATCATGTAACTTTTAACAGTTTTTGAAAAGAGCTAAAAATTAAAAAAAAAAAATAAATATTTTGTAATACTAAACAAACAATTGATTTATGTTAGGCCAAGTTTAATTTAAAGTTTGTTTTTATTTGAAATCTCATCTATTAGTTCTATTGCATTTCGACACTTTAAATTAATGGTGTTCCCAAAAAACAAAATGAGTATGAGCATTTTTTATATATTTTAATTATTAAATATTTCGAACACAAATATTTTTAGCTAGGAAGAAGAAGTTTGATTTTAAATTTAAGAACTTTTTAACATACATAAATAGGGATGGTTTTTTTTTATCGAATAAAAAATTTGGCGATTAAAAATTGGTGTATACACGATTATTAATTATTTGACTAAAAATCCCAGCCTACTTATGATCATTTATATGTTTACTTCTAAAATACTTGTTCAATTCACAACAGGTATTGTAACGTTGTATCTGTTGTGTCGTGTATGGGCCTGTTCGGAAATGCATCACTGCGCTGCATCTGATGCGCATCGCGTTCGTAAAAGCATAAGTTGGCATCACTGCAAATGTAAGAGGAAACCCCTAGTTTGACCCAGACGAAGGAACAAATAAACAGAAAACTTTTAAATTTACTTACAACTTATAGAAAAAAAGCAAGGAATAAGGAATCTGGAAGAAAGGCAAAGCCTGAATTCCAAAATTGAAGTAAATTTAAACTTTTAACAAATATTCCTTACTTGAAATGTTGAACGATTCATTCGAAAATGATCAAAAAAAAAAAAAAAAAATGTCATCCGGATATTCTTGGATAGTCTTAAAGTAGTCCAAGACTTTTAGAATGCGTCTTTTCTTGGTCCATATATTTTTCAACAATAAATTTCTTTTCTTTGTACTTTAAAAATCGTTTGTTTTTTGTAAATTGCTCAATTTACAATCAATTTTACTTTCATCCAACTCACAAAACAAATTTATTTTTAACTTTTCCATTTTAATGCTCATGCGTTCGAAATTGTATACAAACTGCGCATCAAACTAAGCATCAGCATCAGCTGATTCGCATCAGCATCGCAAACTAATCACCCCTGCGCATCAGATGCAGAGCAGTGATGCATTTCCGAACAGGCCCTATTACTTTACAATAGTGTAAAATTGTTGTTGGTAATTTACACTTAAAAATCGGATACAAATTTACAAATTCATTTGCTTTTTTATTAAAAGTTGTATTGTGTATCATTACATATCAGTCTTAAGTGAATGCCAGTTTTTTCACTTTCACTTTCATTTTATTTTTATTTTTTCTTCTTGTTTCTATAAATTTATAAATATTTTTATTTTTCTTCTTTTCTATTTGACGTTTTACAACATGAACATACAACTAACTGATTGTTCACAATAAAATATTTGTATACGGTATTTCAATACAACATACAAAATATAATACCGGTTGTGAATTGCCCAACTATTTCATATTAAATATTTTTATTATAACAATTTCAAGGTAACTTTTTTAAGCACAAAATGGTGAAAAACTTAAATAAACAAATCGTATATTATTTGCATTGTTGCGAATCTTTTGAATTCTGAGCAATCGTTCAACATTTCGATGATAAACCATTTACGGATTCATTGATTTTTTATTTATTTATTCATTCATTTCTGTATTAAAAAAACTACATTTTCTCAAATTTTCAGAAAAACTTCTTAAGACGCATACAGAATTAGCTTAAGTGACTTAAGTTTGGTATCGGCATAAAACTAAGTTTTTTATGAGGTTTCTAGTACAAGAAGAATGAGTGACTACATGTATTTTGTTTTTGTATAGAGTTGTTTTGTTATAGAGTGTCATAAGTTTGAGTTGGCATCACTGCTGTATTTGACAACTCACTTAACAGCTGATAATTGCATTTTGCTTAGTTTGCTTTGAAATTTCATTATAAATCGACTTACACCAGAGCAACGCTTGCAAATTGTTGAAATTTTTAATCAAAATAATTGTTCTATTCGTCAAACTCATCGTGCACTTCTTCCATTTAATGGCGTACATAATCGTCCTTCAGAGCGGTTAATTCGGCTCTGTTCGGCGTCTCACGGGATGCACATTATTAGTAACAGTAAATGTGGTCCGAAAACGATCTTGGAATGGAAGAAGTGCACGATGAGTTTGACGAATAGAAAAATTATTTTGATTAAAAATTTCAACAATTTGCACGCGTTGCTCTGGTGTAAGTCAATTTTAAAGCAAACTAAACAAAAAGTTACTATCAGCTATTAAATAGGTTGTCAAATAAAGCGGTGATGCCAACTCAAAATTGTGACACTCTAAAAAAACCACCTTTACTTTGTTATTATATTTTCGTCCATGTGAAGCAAAACGTAATCTGGAAACACCACCTTAAGATTTTTTAAAATTAAAAATTTAGGTCACTTAAACTTCGTACTAAAAATGAACTCTAAATTGGTCAATATTGGTCCACTTTTTTAAATAATTTCTTCTAACACTTCTTGATCAATTCTAGCAATTTTTTTCTTGATAACATTAATTGTTCTACTTAAAATATATTTAAACTATTCTGCACCATTCCGTGTGCAATTAGGGAAATATTTATTGTTTATCTGTATAAATGCTATGTAAGATGTTCTTTAACGGTTCAGAATTATAAAAATTTTTCTTTTCCAGATGTATAGAAATGGGAATACTTTTCCGCTTTGAAACCGCTATTTTTACCAGACAAAAACTCCAAAAAAAAAATGATATCGGTGAATAAGCCCTTATATAAGTATTTTAAATTTCAGATTTTGGCAGACCTTTACGGGACTTATTTTTTTCCCTTTTGATAAGGCACAAAAATGAATCAGCACGCGATTGAGGGAACAAATATTTTAAATTTCAGATTTTTTTACCCGAGGGGTTTTCGTCGGACGTTAAGGCGGAAATTTTCCTCTTCCAATTTCCGCAAAAAAGTAAAAAAAAAACTTAATTTATTTGATGTCTTCCATACACGGGAGTGAAGAATTGAGAGAACTAAGTAATTGATGATTTTTGTTTAGAGTTTCAATTCCACTCGTTCCGAGTTTCATTTCATTCCTTTGTCTAGTATTTCAATTCCACTCCATCCCAGTTCGATTCCCCTTGTATAATGTTGCAATTCCATTTGTTCCACGATCAGTTTTTCTTATCCAGTGTTTCAATTCCATTCATATCCCGTTCAATTTTGTTTCGTTCCCATTGTTTAGTATATGATTTCCACTCGTTTCCCGTTATATTACATTTATTCAGTATTTCAATTTCACTGGTTATCCGTTCTGTTTCATTCCATTTTTGTGTTGCAATTCCACTCGTTCAAATTTCAGAATACTATACAAAGCGGCTTAAGCAAGCTTTTAAGGACGGCACTTTTCCCCATTTTAAGGTACTATATTTCAAAAAGTATTTCATCGGTTACATTTTTTCAAATATCATGTTTCTCGCTAAAGGGTTTGTATAGGTCGCTGGGGAGACTTTGCCATTATTAAACCCCAATATTTAAATCGCTAAGGGGGAGGCTTCTCCTGTCGAATTCTCGTTAGTACTACGTTTCTAGCAAAAAATCCAGAAGGTACTTTATTAGTGAAACAGCCCAAGGAATACATATTATAGATTTTGGTTTTAAAAGCAAATGAGTGTTGGCTGGCCATTAAGAGGGGGATTTTACCTTCTTAAATCCCCACTTTTGCCAGGTTCCTGGTTGAAATTCCAAAATGTAGTTAATCAGTGAGTAAGCCCATACTCTAATGAATACATAACTTAAATTTCATGTTTCTAAGCAATGGTATTTGGGCAGTTTCTCAAGGGGGAGACTCTTCCCCTTTTTGCCTCCCCCCAAAAGTTCCAAAAATAGCTTGCTAGCGGACGTCTTTACCAAAAAGGAACCTTCATGCCAAGTTTCAAGTTCCTGGAACACGCTTCCCGATACTTAATCAGTCAGTGGGTCATAAACGTTTTTTATTTGTACTTTTATACGAAGATTAAAATTCAGGTTAGCTGCACTACACTTTGTTTCCTGGGTTTAGTCAATTCCACACGCTATCTATTTAATTTTTTCGTTCCTCTTTTTTAGTATTTCAATTCAAACCCAAATTTCTAACCCAAATTATTTAGGCAGGGTATTAGGGGCCCACTTTTCCTTGTGAACCGTTACTTTGCCACGTTCCTGTTAACGCTTCTAAAAAGTGCGAGACATATATGTTTTGAATTTCGGATTTCTGAACAAAATGGTTCAGACAGTTAGTCAAGGGGGAGATTTTACCATGTTTGCCATCTTATGTGTGTTATCCCATATACCAGAATTTTTTTTTTTAATTTAAGGTTTCTAGACCAAGGGGATTGGGCAGGCCGTCATAGGAGAGACTTTTTCACTTTTTTCCCTCCTTGATAGAATTGCTAAAATCCCGTTTTTGTGGATGCCTACGCCGGAGGAGAAATCTACTAAATTTTAACTTCTTAGCCGTTTGTTCAGAGGGAGAATTTTCTCCTTTTGAACCTCCTTCACGTTCCTAGCGAAAATATACTAAAAATGAGCCAACATTTTCAAATTATTTAGGACAATAAATACTATAAATTTAACATTAATACGATATACTTAACCTGCAGCGGGGCAATTGGTATTAGCACCTTAACTAATGTTGATATTACCGATAAACTCCGTTTTAAAGTCTATAAAATCTGTTATAACTTGCTACTCAATACATAATTTTCAGCTTTTGCAAACAGTAAATAATTACAGTTTGTACAAAGTTTAATATAATTTTATTTTAACTACCAGTCTTGTTAACATTTCAATTAATTTATGATGAAAAAAAATTATAAAAAATATATATTACTTAAAAAAAAGATGTTTATTTGGATGCACCATAGATTGTGTTTTGTTAAAAAGAATTAACATCTATATAATTTTACCGTTTTTTTTTTTTTTTTTAAAAAGACCTTCACAAGAATAACAAAAAATAAACACATATACATTTAATAAAATAAAACTAAAATACTGAAATGACCTTTTAGGTGGTGGTTAAAGGAAAAATGTTAAACAAATAAATATATGTATGTATTTAAAAAAACCGAAAAAATAAATTAAAATTAATTTAATTTAATTATCGATAATTGACTTCAAATATAAATAAATTACTACATATACAAAAATTGGCCGAATAACAAAATTATCATGATTATATATATTTTAATGATGAAGATAATTCTAAGTTTAATATAAAATTATAATTTACAACTGGTTTAGTTTTTTTTAAAAACTATTTGGATAACATATATTTTGTTATTGGTCATGTAATTTGAAATATTTTTATGGGCACAGAATAAATTACAGTGGTTTTGAATTCTTCATTTTCGATAAACATGATAATGGCTTACTACGGAGATTTACTTGAAATTATAGGTTGGTTGAAAAGTTCCTGCGCTCACCAAGAGATGGCACTGCTAGCTCCAAACTTTTCTTTTCTTAAGTTGGTATAACTGTCCTGAGAACACATGCAAAGTTGCAAGTCATTCTGTCAACTCTTTCTTTGTTTACAAGCCATTTGAAGTTGACGTGTCATTGATTTTTTTTTAATATGGAAAAAATTAAATATAATTTAAAAGCAAAGGAAATTTATGAACAATTGTTAAAAGTGTATAAGGAGTCCTCACCTTCAAAACGCACCGTTGAATTTTGGGCTGGTGAATTTAAACGCCTTGAAGACAATCCACGCTAAGGATGACCAAAAACTGAAACCACAGCAGAAATCATTGAGCAGGTACATAATATGGTTCGGAAGGTCCAAGTTTGACTAAGCGTGAAATTGCTAATGCCATAGGCATCTCAGACGAACGAGTACTCCATATTTTACATGAAGAATTACGTATGAAAAAACTGTTTGGAAAGTTAGTGCCGCACACATTAACAATTCAACAAAAACTGGATCGAAAACAAATTTCTCAGCGTAATTTGGAGCGTTTTACGCCGAATAAAACCGACTTCTTGCGTCGTTTTATAACTATGGATGAGACTTGGATCTACCACCATGATCCTAAATTGAAACAAGAACGTTTACAGTGGACTGAAGCTGGTTGGTCAGCTCCAAAGCAGGTGAAGTCACAACGATCAGCAAAGAAGGTTATGGCATCAGTTTTTTGGGATGCAAAAGGAATTTTGCTGATTGATTATCTTCAGAAAGGTAAAACAATCAACTCTGAATATAATTGCAGCCTTCTGGATCAGCTGGATGAAAAAATTCGTGAGAAAACCTGGTTTAAAGAAGAAAAAAAATCATTTTTCATCAAGACAATGCACCTGCTAACAAAAGTGTTTTGACGATGGCTAAATTAAAGTACGAATTGCTTGAACATCCACCGTATTCACCAAATTTGGCTCCCAGTGACTACTATCTCTTCAGAAATCTCAAACAATTCCTTCTTGGAAAGCATTTTTCGTCGAATGAAGAGGCCATAGCAGCCGTAGACGGTTATTTTGAAGAGCTTCCGGAAAACCATTATAAGGATGGGATAAAATTATTGGAAGATCATTGGAACAAGTGTATTGAGCTTCTAGGAGATTATATTGAATAAAAAAATGTACTTCGTAACAAAAGCAATATTCTTTCATTTCGAGCGCAGGAACTTTTCAACCAACCTGTATGAAGGAATTACTAAGGAGTGATACTCGTAAAGTGTTTTGCCGCTGTTTCTGCTTTTTTTTTTTTTGCAAATATCAGAATAATAATAATATTTACGAATTTTTAAAAGAAAATCGCATGTATCAGGGTTTCTAATCGGGTCTTTTAAATAAAACGCAAACCATTTGAGATATTTCCAAAACTGTATGATCGACTTCAAATAGAATCAAAACATTTATGAAGGGAACTCGACTTCGTTCATATGGCCACCGCGGGCACGTTGGCAGCGGTCGATTCGTTAGACCCAATTTTCGATGACTCGTTCACACATTTTGGCCGTAATTTCGGCCGCTATTTCGCGTTCAATGTTGGCTCTGAGTTCTTCCCACGTCGACTTGTTGGCATAGGCCAATGATTTGACGTAGCCCCAAAGAAAAAAGTCTAGAGGCGTTAAATCGCACGAACGAGGCGGCCAATTGACGGATCCATTTCTTGAGATAACATACTCGCCAAACTAACTCTTCAATAAATCGATTGTAACGAGTGCTGTGTGGCTTGTGGCACCGTACTGTTAAAACCACATGTCGTTCAAGTTCATGTTTTCCGATTCGGGCGAAAAATACTCGATAATTATGGCGCGATAACGATCGCCATTCACAGTAATGTGACAATCATTATTGCCGGCATGCAAACCGCACCAAACAGTTATTTTTTGTGGATGGTTCATGAAGCAGATGTGGGTTTTCACCAAACCAATAACGCATATTTTGCTTATCGTCGAACTCAGTGAGCCAGCGATATTTTCGTCACTTCGACCAACCCGTTATCTCACTGGCACGGCAGCATCACACAATGAATATGTACACTCAAATTTTTGCACTAAACTTGTTATTGCTTGTCTACTAGCGTGAGATTAACGACCGAAAATTGGAGTTAACGCTATTTAAGTTGCGGTTACCGACTCCGAATTTCGGTAGTATATTTTTATAATTTGCATACGTTGTTTGTTCTTGTATTTAACCATGATGAAAATGTTGAGTTTACTGGAAAAAAGGAAATTAACAGTTAGATGATCAGTGAAGTAGTGCGTTCACAAATCATTTATGACTTCAATTGAAACTAATTAAAATAAATCTACACAGATAAGAAATTCGTAGTTGCCACCGAATTTTTGTATTTCCAGATATAATCACTTTTATTTTTAATTTTAATATTATTTGTAATTATTAAAATTTATTTACAAATAAAGAGTTTTTATAGTAATAATATATTGCTTTTCTATTTATGGATTATAATATTTTATTAAATAGATAGTCCACTAATAGACTCGCATTCAACAAAATTTATTTTAAAACTAAAAAATTTCAATGCCGTTGGGCTAAAACCGGCGACCTTGTGTATGGCCGGCCATGACTTTACCTCTAGGCTAAACTCTAAGTCATTTTAATCAAATTTCAAACTTAAAAATTTTCCAACGTTTAAAATGTTTTTGTTTAAAAATTTTTGCAACTACAATAGAAAATAAATTGTGTCTTTTAATTTTAATCAATACAAAAAACTTATATAAAAAATAAAATCAAAAAAATAAAAAATTCTTTTGTGTTGCTCTGTTAGCTGATTGTTCTAATGTTGATAAACAACTTGATATTATAATAAAATTGATTAGAAAAACTAACTAGACAGAATGATAGTTTTTATTTAAACAGAACTAAATTGTAATCTTGCTGACAATATTTTAATCAAATGGCAAAATCATTGATAAATTCTTGGTTTCTGGTATTAAAGGTAATGTAGAAGATAATATTTTTTTTCAATATTGATTAAAAAACACAATATTTTGAATGATGTGACAGTGTTTCGGTTAATTTTATATATTTTCTGTTTATAATTATTATTCATATGACGAATTTTAAGTACTTTCAATTGAATGGTTGGAAAAGCGAATAAATTGCTGGTGGTTCAAATGGAATTCCAAACAATTTATTTTCTGTGTGTAATATTTTCTAAACAGATTTAATTTTTGAATGATATTTTTCGATATTTCTATATATGATATTTTCCCAAAGGGTTCTCTCGGATAAGAGATAAAGGAGAAAAAAATAAGAGGCACATATATTTTAGCAGACCAATCTCACGTTTAGGGGTTAAGAAGTGTGTTTCGAATCTATGTGATTAGACTGGTGTATGAAATATTATCATATCGAATTGTTGGATGATTCTCCTCGTAAGCATCAGGTAGAGTCAAAAATCAACTAAGTGTTAAAGGAGCACACCACCCGTAAAGAACTCATATTCGGAAAACTAGACGCAAGTTTGTTCGTCTATCCAGTATATGATTGCGCAAAAATTCAAGTCCCGTCTCCACCTAACCTGGTGTGCCATAGCTACGAGTTTGTACACCCTGTGTCTGCATATCAACCAATGACCAGTCAGCACGGCTGTTAGCCTCAAGGCATCTCTCCTGCTAAAGAGAGATTTAGTACTCCCTAGATCGTAGTCCAGTCTACGCCATCTGCCCCTCGCCTACGGAAGGTAATGCTCGAAGATACCAACCTTTGTACTCTTCTTAGCAGTAAATCGAATGATATCACTGTGGAGTCATTTAAGGCAGATCCTGTCCTTGCAAGGGCTCATTGCTGTAGAAATATCACCACTGGATATAAAAAAGTCCGTTTTCAAACCTTAAAATAAACTCCTTTATCTGCCAAATATGCAAATCGGTTCGCTTATAAAGGAGAAAAAGAGGCACGTTTAGGGGTAAAGAAGTGTGTCTTAAATCTATGTGATTCTACTGTTGTATGAAATGTTATCATATCGAATAGAAGTGACAGCTCACACCGTAGGGAACAGCGATATCTAAAGAACTAAACGCAACCTGAAGGATTGGAATAACTAATAAGATCACCTAATCTTCGACAGGTCTGTTGCCGTGTCTGGCTATTAACCAGTGACCAGTCAGCATGGCCGTCAATCTCGAAATATCTCTATTATTCCTACTGAGGAGAGATTTAGCATGCCACAAACCGTATTTGAGACACGTAAACCACGCGGTGCTAAAAGTATCCAGTCCAGTCCACGCCATAGTGCCCCTCACCTACCGGAGGTAGTGTTTGTAGATCCAACGCTCAATGCTTCACAGCGGTGTATCGACCGATATCACTGTGGAGACATTTAAGACAGACCCTTCCTTTGCTAAGTCATCTGCGGGCTCATTACTGTGCAAATACCTGTGATGGGGGACCCAAACTATCGCAATCAGACAACTTAATCTGGACACTGACCGACATGGAAATAAGATGCAATTACGAGTACAGGGACATAAGCGCCGCCTGGATATCGACGAAGATACCCACAATTCTCCGAGCTCTAATTCCACACAAGAGTTTACAAGCTCCCCTGCTATCCAGAATCTCCATCTGAAAAACACTAGCTTTATCAGGTAACCTGAAGGAGTTTTTTATGTCGCATTTACCAGAGAAGACCCAGAATCTAGCCCACAAGTTTTATTTTAACCCTCAGTGTATACCCTGTTGTATCCCATTCCTTTTTAGAATGTGAGCTAACCTGAAAAGGTCTACATATTAAAATCAATCATATTAGCAGAGTCGTCAGATTGTAGTTTGAGCTACCAAGACAGCTGCTTTAGAGAAGTCTAGCATGTCCGTGGGTACTGACCTTCCAAAAAACCGTGGCAGAAAGTTGTGCCGCACTTGTAGCAGAAGACGTCATCTTATATTAACAAAGGGGTATTATATGAAGCACAACTTTTAGAGTTTCAGAGGGACATGTTCTAATCACATTATTAACTAATTATAAGCCGATCGATTAAATCTTGGCAGTTTCTTATTAACCAATTGCGTGGTAGTTGCGGTCCACCGCACAATGGAGCTGTAAATAAGTATTGGACGTGTAATGGCCGCGTATATCCGAGTCCATTTTTGGACTCAAACGCCATCTTTAACATCTTTCTGCAGGACTAGAAAGTTAAGAGTGCACGATAGTTTCTAGTCCAAGGCAGGGTGAGTTCGCAGCCTTGAAGTTTGCAGCTCTGAAGTCGCGGAGAAGCTCGATTTAGCCCTAGTGGTGAAAATCACCGGTTTCCTTTTACTCAAATTCACCACCAGACCACAGCCAGTAGCACAATTGTACAAAGTATCCAGAGTGCTGGTAGTAATGTCACATATCACATCCTTTAACATCCCAGCTTTACGAAAACCAAGCTAATAACCAGAAGCCGCAATACACTCATCAAAAAAGTCTGTAACGGCAACTGAAAATTTTGCGGTTATAATGGGAAATTTTGCTAATTTGAGCCCAGCGGTATTTTTTGTTGGCGTGTAGATCAATGAAATTTGTAGAAAAAATTAACTGCCACTACTAATTTTTGGTAAACCTTTTGTAAAGTGGAATTTAAAATCTGTTTGCTAAAATCAGCAAAAAAAGTTTACTAAATATTATTAATATTAGTACAAAATTTAAATGAATTTTTTTTTTACCGAGCATCAAAATTTTTTATTTTATTTATTTTTTTTCAAAAATATTTTATACAAAATTAAAAAAAAAATAATCAAAAGTTAAAAAATTTTAAAAACAAACGAATTTTTCATTTTGTTTTAATTTGATAATTTCTGTTTTGAAAAATATTTTATTCAATTTTTTTGTTTAGCTTTTAAGGTCAAATATAAATTGTTTTAAGGGCTGATTTTTGAACTAAAAAAAACTTTTTAGTGCTATTTAAAGTGGATGACCTATTTAGAGACATGAGTCGGTGTATTCACTTCCGATCCTTTAATAATGAATATAACATTTTAAGGCAATTTAAGTTTGTAGGTGTAAGTTTTAATTAAAAATAACATTTCTTTCAATATCCACTTTTAAAAATAAGTAATTTTTGTTTTTGCTAATTTTAGCAAATCATTTTTTAAAAATTTGTAAAATGATTTCTGAAATTAGTAACAAAAATTTTTAAATATTCCAGGTAATAAGTATTTAAGCTCAAGGTCTATTTTATACAAAATTATTTATTTGTCATCCAATATTTCGCTATCTCAATGGATAGCTTCTTCAGGGATTTTTTGATATATTTTTTGATATTTTTTGATTCTTAATGATGACTCCACATATAAGATATTGACAAAAGACCCAACGATTAAACTACAACAGACAAATAATGATATAGTAGAAAACCTTTTCAAATTGGAAATAATAACACCTTTTCAAAGCAAAACATTTAAAACAACAACTGCTACGGCACCCAAATTATATGGAGTTCCGAAAGTGCATAAGGAAACATTTCCATTAAGACCAATTTGTTTAAGCATCAATCCTCCATCTCATGAACTTAGCAGATATATAACAGGAATTCTTAGAAAGATAACATAAAATTCAGTATATAATGTAAAGAGCTCATTACAATTTAAGGATAAAATTAAGGGAATCACGATACAGAGTGAGTAAAAGATAATTTCATTGGATGTAGTATTATTATTCCCTAGTATACCTATAAATGTAGCCTTAAGTATTATAGAAGAAAAATGGAATATAATTAGAGAACATACGACTATTGAAAAGGAATTATTTTTAAAAATTCTCAAATTTTGCATAGATGATAGTAGATATTTTCAATATAATAACAAAATATATTCTCAACAAAAAGGATTACCTATGGGTTCTCCAGCTTCTCCAGTTGTAGCAGATATAGTTATGGAGAAACTACTTGATAAATGTATTAGAAAATTATCTATTAAACCAAAGATTATAACAAAATATGTAGATGATTTATTTTGTATTATTTCAGAATGTGAATTAGAAAATATTTTAAACATATTTAATTCATTTCACCAGGATATTAAATTTACAATTGAAAGGGAATGTGATCGTAAACTTCAATATTTAGACACATTAGTAATAAGAAAGGAGAATAACTTGTTAGTAGATTGGTACCAAAAACCAATTTCTTCGGGTAGAATTATTAATTATTATTCAAAACATCCGAGAAGAGTTATTATAAATACTGCCATTTTTCATAGAAATAATAAAATAAGAATTAAAAATATTTTAGAGGATAATAATTTCCCAAGGGAATTGATTTATAAATTGATTGGTCAGTACAATGGACATAGGGAAGGCAGTGTGAATATAGTTACTGAACTTAAGATTTACAAGTCTTTAACTTATGTACCAATAATTTCTGAACGATTAGAAAATTCTAATATTTATGATATCAATAATTATAGGATGGCTCATAGAACATATAATACATTAGATAGATTATTTAGTAAAATGAAAGATATGACAGAGAAATTAGATAAATCTAATATTATTTACAAGAAATCTTGCAGTGGTAAAGATAAAGATAAAGTATATAAAGGTACCACAAAGAACAAATTAAAAACTAGATTAGCAGGACATAGATCTGATCAGAAATATAGAAATACATCTTCTCAGAAAACTGCATTATCATCACATTGTGCCACTCTTAATCATACACCAGATTTTGAAAATACAACAGTTTTAAATACAGAAACAAACTATAAAAGACGCTTCATGTTAGAAATGTTACAAATTATCAACACACCAATAGAACAAAGAAAGAATTTTAAAACAGATACAGACAATTTAGCTCAGAATTACAGATATTTAATTTATAAGAATAAGATAGGAAATTAAATAAGTTCATAAAAATGTAATAGAATAATTTTTGTTTCCTGTGTATAATTTTTAATATTTTTTTAAAATTGACAATTTTGTTGTTTCATTAATTTTGATTTGTTAAAAAATTTGTTTAAAATTAAAAAACAAAAAATCCCTGAAGAAGCTATCCATTGAGATAGCGAAATATTGGATGACAAATAAATAATTTTGTATAAAATTACCTGGAATTTGTATTAAAAAGGTCGAAGAAATTGAACTGAATAATTTTTAAATATTCTTTAAAAATTCTGTAATATGTAAAACATAAATAGCAAAAAGATTTGCTAAGTAATCTTTTTTTTTTACTGAAAATCAATACAAAAATAGTAAAATGGGATCGAAAACCGTTTACAAATTTTTCTACTAACTTTTTTTTTTCTCAGGGTAGAGATGAGATCACTCATCGATTTTGAATTCCCTCATTGATATTTTTTACATTTCTACGCTGCTATTTGTACACGCGTAAACAAATTAGTATTTGCAAATTCACAAACTCGTGTTTTGGCAAAAAAAAAAAAAAAAACAGCTTATCTGGTAATGCACTCTCCATGATATGTAGTTTAAATTTAAAACAATCAATTTTATTTCAAGTATAAATAGCTAATGAAAATATAATAAATGATATAATTTGTTTTAAAGACATAAATACTTATTTATATTTGTTGCTTTGCTGTATTTCTAACAACGTTATGTGGTCAATGAACTTTATCATCAAGATAAAATGAATAATTAAAATTTTAAATAATTTAACCATAAATCTATCAATATATTCACACCCTTAATTAAAAAAATCATCAGATGTTTATATTTGTATTATACAAATTTTATTGATATAGAGAGAAATTTCTAATAAATATTTTTATATGTTATTGCATTTGTTAATGGTAAAATAACTAAACTTGATAAATTTATTTATGACCGTTTCAAATTATAGAATAGAATAGAAGAATAAAATAGCACAAAGGTGGTTGGCCTGATTATAAAATCATAAATAAACATTATGCAAAAATTCTTAATATAAACCATAACAAAACAAACATGATGATGTTTATCACAAAATTATGAAACATATTTTTGCTATAAAATCAACAAACCATTTTTTATGGATATTATAATTTGTTCAAAGGTCCGCCAATTTAATTTTATTTTTATTTATATTTAAAATCTTTACAAACTGTTCTATTGTTATTGCCATCAGCATGTTTTTCCACTTGTCTAACATTTACTTTGGTAGCTTTTTATTTTGTTACTTGTAGTAGAAAGAGTTTAGCAGCATTATGTTAATCTGCCATATAAATATCTTGTTAATTGCATATTGTGTAATATTGTTTTACTCTATTTAAATTTTAATTCCTTTTGTTTGTTTGTTTTTTTATCGTAGTTTTTTTTTTTTTTTGTAAAAAATTTTCCCACACTTGTCATCATTCTAATGTAAATTTGTTAAATTTGTTAGTTTTAAATATATCCGTTTTAATGTTAACCATTTAGTTTATTTGTATTATAATTATGACTGTTTAAACAGCACAAAACATCATTGTGAAGAAATTAACAAAACAAAAGACTTAAGAAAGGAACTTGATTTGAAGTTAACAGATAAATTGTAAGAAAAGTGCAAAAAATTGCAATTAATAAAAACATGTTTGAACTATCAAACAATAAAAAAAAGTAAAAAGAACTTATGCTACTAATTTAACTTAATGATTTTTTTCTGTTCAAAAAAAATTAAAAAAAAACTTTTAAACAAAAACTTTTTATTTCCGTATAATTAAGTTTCCCATTTATCAGCTTTAACTCAAAAATCTATTATCGTCCATAAAAGCATTAACACTTATCTTTGTGTAATTGTTTATAACTAATAATTTGTGTCTAGAGTTAAAATTTTAATTTATCTTCATTGCTTCTTTTTAAAAAGTGTTAATAATTTATTAATTTATTTATCTTCAATTCCATCTACCAACATTACTCATCTTTGCGCAATCACCAAAACAATCAAGTTTTTTTCTTGATTATTTTTTTATTAATAAAAATGTCTTAATGTTCAAATGTAAATTATGCAAATCTCTTAAGAACCTAAGAACCAAGAAGTGACTACATACTCAACTAAAATCGATAAAAATTTCAACAAAATAATAAAATATTTTTAATCTTAAGTAAATAAAAGATTTGTCTTAAAGAGTTAATATATAAAAGAAGTTTGTGTCTTAAGTCTTTTATTTACATCAATTGCTAAATTATAGTCTCACTTATGAAACCCGGGCATTTGACCACTTTCATCCCTTACCCCAACAAATATACAATTTAAATGCCAGAATTATAGCCAACAATTTTTTGGCAAACCGTTAAGGGGGAAGACTTTTTCCCTTTGAACCTACCGTTTTTTCTACGTCGCTGGCCAAAATTTACAACACATACATATTTAAAATTATAGGTTTCTTGCCAAATGGGTTTGGTCAGGCCATAAAAGGGCAGACTTTTCCCACTCTTCCACTATTTTTCCCTACCTGTGGAAATTTTCAAAAATTTCGTATTATCAGTATTATTTCGAGAAACAAATATTTTAAATTTCAGATTTCTTGTCAAAAGAGGTTTGCGCCGGCCGTCAAGGGTGGTACTTTGACCACTTTAAGCTCCCGCTCCCCTAAAAGTTGCGAAAATTCCGTCTTGTTAGTGGTTTGCCTAACCAAAAATCAAATTTCCAGCCAAAGAGTTTTTGCAGACCTTCAAGTGGGAGATTTTCTTACTTTTGCCCCTAGCCAAAGGGGTTCGGGCAGGCCGTCATGGGGGGAGACTTTCCCCTTTTTGCCCTCCTCCGTATTAATTTACAAAAAAACCTGTCTGACCGGATATCTACGATAGAGCTGGAACCTTCATGCCAAATTTCTGGTTCCTCCTTCCAGCGCTTTTTGCAGGCCGTCAAGGGGGGAATTTCTCTTTTTTTGCCCCTCAACGTAGGATCTTTGAATTCCACGTGCATGATGAAAAATCCAAAATGTACCTTATCAGCAAGTTAGCTCGTACTCCATATTTCAAGTTTTAAAGTTTCTAGCCAAAGGGGTTTCAGCAGACCGTCAAAGGGGACACTTACCCTGCTCCTGTACGAATTTCCAAAAAACCCTTATGAGTGGATGTTTACACCACTTTTACGTACTAAATTTTGATTTCTTAGTTAAAGCGGTCTTGGCATGCTGTTAAGGAGGGGGGGGTGAATTTTCCCCTTCCTATACGATTTTCCAAAAATCTTAACATAACTAATGTCTACGCCGGAGTAGAAAACCTTCATACTAAATTTGTACTTCCTAGCTCCAGCCGTTTGGGCAGGCCATTAATGCCCCCCCCCCATTTGAACCCCCATTTTGGCCACGTATCTGGCGATAATTATATATGAGTTTTTCACCGAAGGAGTTTGGGCAGGCTATCAAAGAGGAGACTTTTTCCTTTCTGATCCCTAACTTCAACGGTCTGACCTGGCCAATGATGAGTTTGTCTCTCAATAAGTCAGTCAATAACGTTTTTATTTTATATTATATAGCGAAGCCAGTGTTTGACATCATACTCCAGAGGAAAAAATCCTTTAGCCCTTAAGCATGAGTAAAAATCGTTTTGCCAAAGAATCCGATAATGGCCGGACAACCACGCAACCTTTTTTTTTGGTAAAGTAGTCGTTGAACATAATACAGAACTTGAAAATATTATGTGAATTATGATCCTATTTTTGGGCTTTATACCCGTTTTATTCCTGAAATTACCACCACAACTTCCACTGTGGGAACAAATTTTTTGACATTTTTTTTTTCAGATTACTGTCCTTTGGGATTATGCCATGTCATCTACTTGTTGTTTATTGAGTGTTGACTTTTTTAGTAGGTGCCCCAAATATGCGGCATTGAAGAAAAAATGTATGTTTTTGTCTGCCACAATGTAAAACCAGTTCATGCCTTTTTACGAGGATTTTTTGTATTTTTTTCAGTTATCAGTTTAAAAAATATTATACAAAATTATCCCCGTTTAATATGAACCTTGCTTATAACGCATTGATTTTTTTTTGTTACCACGGACATTGTCTTAACTGGGACTTCTAACGTAAATAATTTATATTGTTTTAATAATTTTTTTGTTTTCAAATAAATAACTCGTTCCATTATTTTTAAATTTATTTAATAATAACAAAAACAAAATATCAATTTATTTATGTGTTAAATAAATTATTAATTAAAAATACCTGACATGCTATTTTTAATATAAAAAGAAAAAAAACCAAGATGACATAATTTAATAAATTATTAAAAAACAATTGAATGTTATTACGATAATATACAAATTATTTCGGAAGTTAAATATTAAAAATAATAACAATGTACATTAAATTTTAGTTAATTGCAACAAGTGTCTAAAAGTTCTTAAATGTGAAAATACTACACTGCTGTATAACATAGTTGGCAGAATATATAACTATTTAATGATGAATACAAATTTGATCTCCAATGTACATATAACATCACGTCAAGATTTACATCACAAATGCCTGGATATGCAGTTTAAAAAAGTTTTAATGCTATCTATTATATTATTATAGTATTTTCTTTATAAATAAAAAAATATTGTGAAAACAATTGTTGTGCAAAAAAAAAATTGTGTTAAGGTGAAAAAAAAATTATTTTGTACAAAAAGGCATTTTTGAGCTGAAAAACCATTTTGAGGTGAAAGAAGTTTTGAGGTGAAAAAAGTTTTGAGGTTTATTTGGCTGACGTTAATATGAAATTGTTCCTATCAAAATGCAGAAATTTGTATGAAAAATTTAGAGATTCTTCAAATTTACATTTATAACTTTTTGTTCACTGGACCGATTTTTCTCATTTGCAATACTAAACTCCATGGCAGGATAACAAACAATTTGGATAAAAATGAGTAAGTCTGATTTTGCCTTAACGCCGTGATCGCTAATTCACCGAACAGCCAAGCGGACATGTCTACATCGGCTTATTAATATATTTATACACTTATTAATATAAATACACTTAATATATTTATACTGTTTGTAGTTTAATAAAAGAGATTTCAGTTCAGTTAAAAAGAAAGGAACATACATTTATTTTTCAAAGAAACATTTATTTTAACTTTTTTATAAATTTGTTCAAAATGTTTTACTGTCATTTTCCGATTTTTTCAGTTTCATTTATTTTTTGAGGCTTATTTGTTTATGTTGCAGTTATTACAAATTTAATTTTTTTTTTCTGTTTGTTTCAAAAAAAAATCCAATTTTGTTTTTTATTTGAATTCCCTGCGGGAAATTGACCTATCCCAGCCCACGTCACGTGACTGGTTCATTGTGATAGGAACCGACTTTTTTATATGAAAAGGACCGGTCACTTTAACATTGGCTTGTCCTAGGAGGGGGTGAATTGCACTCTGTGGCATATACCAGGACTAATCTGAAAGACATTTTACACAACTAACCCCAAACAACATTTCTCTAGTACTGGTTCTTTCAGAACCAATTCGTGATAGAGACTTTTTATACCGATCACGTGATAGGTACTTTAGAAACCGATCTTGTTTTAAAGCGTTCATGTGGTAGGTACTTTAGGGACCGCTCCTCTTTTCACCTATCTCGTGATATGTATTTTCGGAAACGGTTCTGTTTTCACCTCTCACGGGAAAGGTCCCAATGCCCAACTGACTCCTTTTTTCCGCAGGGTTGTTTGTTTATATACAAAATTATTTCAATTGAAATTACATCAACTTTATAAACACACACACATCACATATATAGTCTTTTACATTAATGTGTCTATAGACTGTGAGTATACATTTTGTAGATCAAAAAACAATAAAATAAAATATAGAAAACGCAAACAATTTCAAATATATAAATAAACAGTTATTTTTTACAGAGCTGATAGGTAAAGTTCAAACGTTTAGTTTTAACTGATTAATCATTTGTTTTTTACTCATGTGTCAGTTTTTTAATCCTGCTTAGATAAGGTATGTCTGCCAGACGTACGATTTCTATATCTATGTTATAAAAGGTAGATTACCGCTATATGGGAAGGGTTAAAAACATTAAAAAATAATTATCAAACACCATTTGATTTAAATGAAAAGTAAGTAGAGCGGTTTTTTAATGAAACACCATTTCATTTAAATAGTATTTTCTGTTATTTTAATTTACAAACTATTTAAGTGTATTTTTTTTCCAGTATTAGTGATACGAACAGACCTTTTCAAAAGAAAATTTATTAAAATTGGATAATTTATAACCCCAGTACTGTAGATAGTGGTAGTCGACGTCTTAATTAACCTTAAAATAAAAACTTCTGGCATTTTTTTCAAAAAATCTGATGCCAAATTCGTATTCACCAACCCCCAAAATATTTCAATAAATAATATGCAACAAAACTGATCACTTTTAAAAAAAATTATCTGCTATATTGAATTCGCCACTTTGAAAATCTTAAATCAGTTTCGTATTGGATACTTCCAAATTTTCCGATCAAATATTTAATACGTATCCGATCACTTTCTAAAATATTATTCCCAATATTAGAAGCGCCATTTAGAGTTTAGTCTGACACACTGGATCTGCCTTTTGGAAAATTTCCTGAAGTAAATGTCGATAGTGAAACTTAACTGATTCATTGTATACTTTGTCACCAGTACTACTGACTAATTATGCCCCAGACAACGGTCTCTGCTTTGGACATTTAACATGTGCGAATCTAGACAACTATTGACAAGATGTAGACATTGGAACCCAAGATTCACTAGTACATTTTAGTTATCTCGTCTAAGCTTTTGGAACTTTTTACTTGATTTCCACATTAGGAAGGAAGTTAAGTTAAAACAGCATTTATTCCGGAAAATTAGATTCTATTAATATTTTTTTTTTATAAATTTCTTTAAAGTAAATAAGTTTTTCGCGCAATATTAATTTTGGAGTAGATAAATTTTCAAAAAACTGTACAAACTCTTCCATAGGCTCCGTAAAGTCTTTATCAGGCTCCACAAAATGTCTAGAGTTACAACTTTCACTAAAAATTGTTGCCTCTTTCTTGTTATTTTTATTTTTATACAAAATTGATTGATTTTTCACAAGCCCTTTGAAGTTGCTTTTACTCATTATATATTTTGTTCTTTATATTTTTAATAAAATATAATGCTATGTACATGTATTTTCAACAAAATGAAACAATAAAAAAATCAAAAAGAAGCACGAATTTGCAGCTGCTGTAGACACTTTGTTGACAATGTCACCAAAAATAGGAAGTGTAAAAGTGTAGACGCTTTGTTTACTATGTCACCAAAAAGTCACCCAAAAAAGTCGACAAAAGTGGTGACTTGAAGACACTTGACCCCAGGCTTTTAACAGGGAATATATGATACGAATACAAATATATGATGAATAAATGGTAGATACTAGAAAAATTTAAAACTCTTTTTTTTTAACAATATAGGTCATCAACATCGCCAACATTAATATTGGAGGGGAAATTCGATTAGTTTCCTTTCATTTAATAAATTACACAGTTCTACACAAAAAAAAAAATAAAATTCTTGTTAAGGAGACAAAAAAAATATACGTGTGTCGGCGTTTTGATAGTTTACATCGGAATTTCATTTTAAAGGCGGTTAAAGTTTCCCAGCTCTGGCCTGTTCTTGCAGGATATCGGTATATAAAACTATGTTTTCTTTGCATCTGAAGTGTAGGGTATGTTCTCTAACTCCCCTTATAACGGCATTTTTTGGCTCATTCTAACAAATTGTAAAAAACACCCCGAAAAAGGGGAAGGGCGGGGATAAAATGTTCTGCAAAAATGTTGGCCATAAAATTCAACTACATTTGTAAGAACACAGCCAAACCCATTTTTTTTTTGGTCTCCTTAACAAGAATCAATCGTCCGAAACCCGTAATTTTTGAAAAAATTTGAAATTGTTGTGCAGTGTTATTAAATAGTTAAAAAATACAAAGAAATATATTTGCAATCCTGTTTATTTCAAAAATAAATTACATATAAATACTTATTTTATGTTACTGTAAATATTTTAATTTAAAATTATTTGTTAAAAAAAAATGTTTTTATTTTTGTATAGTTAATTGTCTGATTATTAAAAAATAAATATCATTTATTTTACAGATTTTCTAATTAATTAGTTGACGGTTAACAAAATGAAATAAACGAAAAATCATTACTGTTGATGGATTTTGTCAACAGGAAATATCATTTGTTTTTACGGATTTGTGGTTAGTTTGTTAACAGTTAAAAGAAATGAAAAATCATTTGTTTTTTAAGTAAATTGTAGGTTAATTTATTGACATATAAAAATAAATAAAAAGTTCTTTTGATTTAAATGAAATGTTTAGTAGACCAGTTTTTAAACATTTTTTTTTATTTTTATTTTAATTTACATTATCAGTTGATTTAAACTACAATTTTTGCTTGATTGTATGCTTATTCCCAAGCTACAGGCCGTAAATATAAAGACATTTAAATGAAATTTGGTGGACTGAGACATGTAGATCAAAGACCAAATTTTACTGATTCTATGCAATATATATCTGATTTGCTCTTAAATTAAACAAAATTTCTTACTGATTTTCCCATATTTTTACTATTTTATGGCCAAATTTTTGGCTATTTCAACCCATTCAATTTTCAAATCCAAACATTAGGTGACTGGTGTGGGGTATCATTTAGTCGGCTTTAACTTTTATTACTTTTCTTATATTTAAATCTCCTTAACTTTCGTTTTTTGTTTTAATTCAACATTAATGTATCCCACCCACCCGCTAATAATATCGACACAGCTAACAATATAATGATGCGTCAATGGCCTCAAGCTAAAACTATTCAATTTTAACATTTATTTAATTCTCGTCGATAAGCAATAAATGTTGAAAATTGTATAGTGTAACTATTTAAACTCTGAATTGCATACGAGTGACGAAGTATTTGAAATATCGTATCAATCAGTGTCAAATTGGTAAATCCCGCAGTGTAAGTTACACATTTGAAGATCAATCGCATAGACAGACATAAACATAACCAAATAATATATTAAAGGGCAATAAAACGTAATCAAAGTCAAACAGATCATTTATTAAGTTACAAAAAAAAAAAAAAAATATATTTACTTACATAAGGGTGGTACTTATTTAAGGAAATTTAAATTTTTAGTAAAAGTTCATATGAGTTTTGAGATTACATTTTTTTTAATTAACGTTTAGTTATTAAACCACTTGCTTGAAAGATTTATTTTTTAAAATAAATTTTATAAGTTTTGAAAAGATAAAAATTATATTTAATGCAATTTAAAATTATGTTGGAAATTGTTAAAATTAATTATCATCATCATACAAATGAAGCAACTTCGGGATGATATTGTAGTTTAAAATGATCAAGCAATAACATGCTGTGAATTGATTTACAAACCTTGTTAAATTTATATTATTTTATAGTTTTAATTTGAATTGTGTTTTTGTAAATTGTAAAAATAGGAGTAGTTTTTATCAGCGTGTATATTGGACATCGAATTGTTTGAATTCGTTTCCCAAGTCTTTCACTTCAAAAAGTAAAAATACTTTTTATTTTTTTGATACATGATTGCTTTTTACAATTCAAACATATTTTATACATGTTTTTTTTTATCTGATTAGAATCATAAATAAAAATTATTTGATTGTATCAAATTTTATTTTTAGGAATATTGTCATTGTATGCGAATCAGCTAATTTTTTGTTTTATCCACTTTTTTTATAAATAGATATAATGTGTTAAATTTATATTTATGGTTATAAACTTAAATTGTATTAACACTTAATGTGCTTTGAAATTTTGCAAAACTTGAAGTTCTTGTTTTAAATAAACATCTTAATACAGTTATTACTATCTCAATTTAAAATATAATACCTTTTAAATGACACGTTTAATACTTTATAAATTACACTAGTTAACATATAATTTTTACTTAATTAAAAAAAAATATATATATGTGACCTTCTCCGAGAAAAGGGACATAGTGTGTCAAAAAACGGGTTTGGACTTAAAAGTGGATTCTGATACCTAAAAGGGTGTAGAATATAATAAAATGAGTTAGATTTCTGATACAAATTTACAAAACGAACTTGGGAAAATCGATAAAAGAATGAGAAAAACATTAAAATTTTACTTTTTTTTTATTTTTGGTTTTAAATTGTTTTTTTTTCGTCAGTCTTTAAATTTTTTTTTTTTTTTTTTGGAGTTTGGACGTTTTTTTTTGGTGTTTCGTGATCTGGTACTTCGATTTTCTTCCGTTTAACAATTTAATTTTTTTATTTTTTTCGGCGCTTTGACTTCAGCTTTATTTTTCTCGTGATCCGGTGCTTCGATTTTTTTTCTTGCTGGCAGGTTCAGATATTGATAACACTCGTTATACAGTTGGCACAAGACTGAAGCGTCACTTTATACTTTTCCTTTCTTATAGTTATTTTTACAATGTTCTGGGTGAGTTGTTAAATCGTTAAATCGTTGTTGCCGGCAAACTTGGTGAAGATATTTTTTTCATAGACCTGTGGCATTATTTCATCCAAGAGAAAGGATGAAAGTCTCCTGTGTTGTACGCTCTTCTAAAAACTATGTAAAGCATATTGCAGTCTACCTGAAGAATTCAGTATACTTTAGGTATCCCATCAGTTTTCCCAAGCAAGCACCCCAACGATGATACAACGCTTCCATGGCAACATTTTAAACTGCTTCCTACGGGAGCCAGGCAGAAGTATAGAGAGTGCTCCAGAGTCTCAACGTACTCCCCACAGGCCCTACAAACCACAGAGTCACTCCTTCCCGGTTTCAAAAATTGTAATTGTAGTGTAGAGTGGCCGCTAGTGTTTCCAATTCGGTTAATCGATTAATGGCCTCTATTTCGATTAATGTAGAAACAAATAATTTAAAACTGAAATAATTATTCGACCCGAATAAACGATTAAATAGGTCGATTAACCGGTTAAATTTTTAATACGAATTTTTCTGTTATTTTTCTTAAAACTCTTTGTGTTCTTATTGATGAAAGAAAGACATTTATTTTGAATTAGACGATTAATCGACTCGAATAACCGATTAATCAATTTTCTTCATTTTTCGAATAATATCCTAACCGACTAACCGTCAGGGTCGAATAATTGGAAACACTAGTGGCCACTTTAGTTTTTCTCAGCCCTAAGATCCTCTCCATCTTGCATACATCCAGGTCACCCAGTACAGAACCTTGGTGACCGCAAAAATATTATCTCCCTGTGCATGCTTTTGGGCCATGGTTTATGTGTCGTCTTCATCAGCCTAAAAAGGCTCGGATTCTCATTAACCCCACAGTGTCCGGGTACCCATATTTCGGGTACCCATATTTCGGGTACCCATGCCAGAAGAAGACTCATCGCTCTTTTGCAATACAAATCCATCTTTGATTTCACAGACTTCATTCACAGAGCCCTAACCGTAGCCTGACTATCAGGTGAAGGTGACTACATTCCCATAATAATCAATTGCACTAATAGCGACAACCTCCGCCTAAAAAACGATGTCTTGGTCCGGGAGCCGAAAGCACATTCCTATATTTAGATCCGCACAAAATAACACTCCCGTTTCATTTGTATCATTCAGTATTCCTTCATCTCTCCATGCCCCCTGGCCCAAAATAAGAAAATCGCAAATTGTCAATACATGTCCGAAATGTGATAGCCTGGTATGCCGGCCCCCATGAGACAACTCCCCAAGCACCATCAGACTCTAAGTCGCTGGTGCTGCCTCATACTTAATCTACCGTTTTAATGGAAAGGATTGTCTGTAAAGCCCAGGCAACATAATCGTTAAACACTTTGGATATTTCCCCTATTACATTTTCACAGGATCAAAGGCCACTATTATTATTGGTCTGCTAACAACTTTGTATAGCTCAAGCCTCATTTCGAGCTACTGCTTACTACTGCGGTGAGCTTTAGTAATTCTACTCTTAATATGGTCTCCCAAGTAGAGTTTCCCATTCAAAACAACTCCCAGGTACTTGATACTTATTTACATGTTCAAACCCCCCTCCTTTACATATTAAACAGACATAACTCGGTCTTATTCGGGTTGACATTCAGTCGCCTAGATGTTGCCCAGCTATAATATGATTCGAGAGCCCCAGAGGTCCTACCATACAAATAATTTAGATTTTTCCCCTCAGCAGTATGGCTATCGTCCTTAAAAGGCTGTGAATGATGGTAACTAACAAGAGAGATGATCTTATTTTCCTTTCCCCGACCTTGCAGTATATCTAACAGTTCTCTAGCATGTGACCGACTCAGCCAATAAGTGCGCCGTTCACGTCAATACATTTTAGATACTACATAGATAAGCGAATTGCACGCGAGGTTGTTAATGGCCCCCTTTATATACCAATAAAAATGGTGAGGGTGTATATTTCCGCATGGAAAACCCTTTAATATGGTAAACTACCTCCTGTAAAACAGTTTTCACAGATCATAAACCTGCGATCAATGATACCCTCAAAAGTCTTAAGCACAAAATATGTTAAGCTGATCGGGCGATAAGCATTCGGGTTAGTATTCGTTTCCTTTACCGGATTTGGTATAAAAACTACCATTGCCTCCTATCAAAACCTTGGAGAATACAAAAACTTAAGGCACACATTAAGGATCCCAGCTAATTGGCTATTTAAAAATCCGAAACTCTGCTGTAAGAGAGCGGGGAACATGCGTTAGGTCTTACTTCCTTACACTCACCAAAAAAAGTTTGTAATGGCAACTGAAAATTTTGCTGTTATTACGGAAAATTCTGCTAATTTGAGCCCAGCGGTATTTTTTGCTAATCTTAGCAACACGTGTCTGCTGACGTGAAGTACAATGAAATTAGTAGAAAAATTAGTAGCCGCTACTAAATTTTAGTAGACTTTTTGTAAATTGGAATTTAAAATCTGTTTGCTAAAATCAGCAAAAAAAAATTACTAAATATTATTAATATTAGTAAAAAGCTTTGAATTTATTTTTCTTATCGAGCATCAAAAATTTTGATTATATTTTTTAAAAACGAATTAATCATTTTGTTTTAATTTGGTAATTTCTGTTTTGAAAAATATTTTGTTCAATTTTTTTTACTTTTAAGGTTAAATTTTAATTGTTTTTAGGGCGGATTTTTAAAACTAAAAAACCTTTTTAGTGCTATTTTAAGTGGATGTCCTCTTTTTAGACATTAGTCGGTATCTTCACTTCTCATCCCTTTTTTAATATATGTAACATATTAAGGAAATTTAAGTTTGTAGGTGTAAGTTTTAATTAGAAATAACATTTCCTTCAATATTCACTTTTTTAAAATAAGTAATATTTTTTTTGCTAATTTTAGCAAATCGGTTTTCAAAAATTTGTAAAATGATTTCTGAAATTAGCAACAAAAATTTGTAAATATTCTGTAAAAATTCTGTAATGTAAATTGCAAAAAGATTTGCTAAATAATAATTTTTTACTAAAAATCAGTACAAAAATAGTTGAGTGCGATTGAAAACCGTTTACAAATTTTTCTACTAACTTTTTTTTCTGAGTGTATATGGAGCGAAACTGCTTATAGCCCATCTCACCTTCTTTGGGGTTATAGTCAAATCATCGTCTGGCCCACTCTCCCATCGTAGAAGTGCCGGTTCATCCATGCTCATTCAGTAAAAAGTGCATTTCCATTAAAATCTTATCCCCTGCTTCATAGACCCCGCTCTACTCATATGGGCCATGCCTGTCTTTTGAAGCTTCAATCTGAATATGGGACTTAGACAATAACTGTGTAATCCTTGACACGTCGTTTATGCTGTTTACGAAAAAGTCTCCTGGAGTTACGTTTTGCCGTGCATATCCTAGTTTACATTAAGTTTCGAATGATAATCGTCCCAGAATACTGATAGATCATTTTTCATAACTTGCCATAACTTGCGAACCAGATTCCGGAGGTAGACAAACTTCCGGGTGAGCCAAAGCTTTTCCCTGTGAGATTTTCTTTCTTACAGTGGGGTACCTAACAGAGAACTGCAAAATCAACTTTTTTCTTGATTTAATCATACACAAAAATTCTTGTTCACATTTAATAATTCAACAAAATTCACTGTAGAATAAAATCAGCATCATGTTACTGAACACGTAATTGGGATCAGTGTGAATCATCTGTCGATTATGTTTTATGCAAATGTAATCACTCAACAAAAAGTCAGCGTTGAATAAATCAGAAAAACAACAAACAACGCGTGAGTGTATTCATAATTAAAACGAAATAGAACCACATTTTATAAATGATATTGTTTACATTAGGGTGGGACTTAAATCCGCTTTTTTAGAATTTTTATTAGTAATAAAAATATTCTTCTTTGTGAAATATAAATATTTTTTTGGAAAAAAAATTTAGGTCGATATCTCAGGCTTGCCTAATCCGGAAGAATTTAAATATTGTCTAAATTTTTTTTCATCTATTTTGATTGGAAAATTAGGCAACATTTAACTTAAACCGGATTGGGCGAGCCTGAGATGTCGACCTAAATTAAAAAAAAAAAAAAATCACAAATACAATATTTTTGGTATTCCTAATAAAAATTCTAAAAAAACGTATTTTAGACACACCCTAATATACATATAACATTTATAAAATATGTTTTTTACAAAACCTCCCCCTTTTTATAGATAAGAAACTATTTTCTTTTAATTATGATTACACTCATACACGTTGTTTGTTGTTTTTTCTGATTTATTCTACATCAAAATAATTATTTTTGGCTCGAATGAACAGAATAAAATCAATGGTTTAACAACGACCGATGATTATAAATCAGTGACAAAACAATTTGCACATCGTTTGATTGATTTAAAATCATCAACAAATATGTGTATTGGAGTATATTCAGCGTTTGAACGCAAACACATATTTATTCTTGTGTTGATTGCGTATGAACGTTTTGCAATCAGCAAATGCAGTTCTCTGGTACCCAAGTGTTCCCGTGTATTCTAAAACAATGCCAATTTTTATTTGCTCTAATTCGAAACAAAATGGGCTGTAGAGGTGGATGTAAAAGCCCACACGATATGTATGGTCTGAAAAATTGTGCGTATCAATCACTCTATAGGAAAACCCAACACCATATTTAAGAAAGAAAAATAAAGCAATTCATCGCTTCTTTTCGTTGACTCGGTAATAATGGTTTTTTATATTGACAAATCAAGTTTTCATATGATACTAACATTTGTTGTAAACGGCTAAAACTAAATTAGTCGTGTCTTGCTTTAATATTTTCTTACAATATTTAAATGATTAATTAGCTATTTTCAACATTTTTTTTAATAGCTTTAATAAATTTTTAAATACAATTTTTATTTAATAACCCAAGAATAAACGTCATTTTAAGAATCTTCCCATGAATATTAAATTTATAAATAAATAAATATGTTGTAGCACATTATTAAGCATAAAGAAGCAATTACTGCAGCTTCTTTAACTACAACAAAATATTAAATTCCGGCTTAAAATAAACAAATACATTTATTTAAAATAAAAATAAATGCGAAATATTTTTAATAGATAATAAAACCATTCAACAAAATGCCGTTTAAATAGCAATTAACATTTTTTTTTTTTCAAAACACGAATTACACAATTTTAAATTTGTTGTTTTGTCGTTTGTTATTTAAATAACAATATAGTACGAATCAAAATACATTGTTGGAACAACAAGAAGGCGGGCTTGAATCAATAATATAAGATAATAAAATTTTTAAATTACAATTCAATAATGTAAAACATGCAAAAGAACATCATTCATTTTTTTTTCTCTTTTCCGAAATTCGTGATGCCACATAATCAGTCATGATGGTTGTTGGTTGATGGTGAAGATCAAAACAAAATTTAAATAACAATAAATAAATTTTCTAATTCTGCACATTTTGGTCAATGTCATTTAATATTTAGTTGTAAACCATAAAATAAAATAGTGTGTTGTAGTGATATTTTGAAGGATGGACCTTTTTAATAAGGTTTGTTTAATTTTCAATCCCAAATTTAATTTAAAAAAAAATGTAGTGAAACGTGTTGAATATTTACCCTGTAGCTGTAAATTAGTTTGACCCGTTGTTAGTTCTTTCAGTTGCTACTTTGGGTTTTGGTCATAAATGCCTCTTAAAAACCCAGAAATAACTAAATATTTATAAATAATTGGTTAATTTTATTTTGTTTTAATTTCAAACTGCAGAAAGTCCAGTATAAAAAAAATTATGGAGAATGACTCATTGAAACTCTATAGAAAATTGAAAAAGATTACTTAAGAGTTTTTGAAAAATTTTAAAATAAACTTGATAAAGGTTCTAATAATAAAGGTCACTTAACAAGATGTAGATAATTCGGTTATTTACAAAATATTATGAACTGCTTAAACTTCTAATATACACACAGCAAAATAATTAAAAAGTGTATATTTGTTGCTAGCACAACTAATATGAAATGTGATTGCTGAATATTTTGGGTATTGCCAACAAAATTCTGTTGTATTTACCGAATTTTTGAGGTGTCGACTAATATTAACTGGTACCAACCAACCGAATTCCAGTTGGAAACTGACAAAATTATTTTCTGTATGTAATCAAAATAGCCCCATAAAGTTTTTGTATATTTGATCTCTTGGTAAATACAGGTTGGTTGAAAAGTTCCTGCGCTCACCAAGAGATGGCACTGCTAGCTCCAAACTTTTTTTTTTCAAGTTGGTATAACTCATTCTGTCAATTCTTTCTCTGTTTACAAGTCATTTGAAGTTGAAGTGTCATTGATTTTTTTTAATATGGAAAAAATTGAAAATCGTGCAGTCATTAGATTCTTTGTTTAGAAGGGTTTAAAAGCAAAGAAATTTTATGAACAATTGTTAGAAGTGTATAAGGAGTCCTCACCTTCAAAACGCACCGTTGAATTTTGGGCTGGTGAATTTAAACGTGGTCGTACCAGCCTTGAAGAAGATCCACGCGAAGGACGACCAAAAACTGCAACCACAGCAGAAATCATTGAGCAGGTACATAATATGGTTAGTGAAGATCCAAGTTTGACTAAGCGTGAAATTGCTAATGCCATAGGCATCTCAGACGAACGAGTACTCCATATTTTACATGAAGTATTACGTATGAAAAAACTGTTTGGAAAGTTAGTGCCGCACACATTAACAATTAAACAAAAACTGGATCGAAAACAAATTTCTCAGCGCAATTTGGAGCATTTTAAGCCGAATAAAACCGACTTCTTGTGTCGTTTTATAACTATGGATAAGACTTGGATCTACCACCATGATCCAAAGCAGGTGAAGTCACAACGATCAGCAAAGAAGGTTATGGCATCAGTTTTTTGGGATGCAAAAGGAATTTTGTTGATTGATTATCTTCAGAAAGGTAAAACAATCACCTCTGAATATTATTGCAGCCTTTTGGATCAGCTGGATTAAAAAATTCGCGAGAAAAGACCTGGTTTAAAGAAGAAAAAAATCATTTTTCATCAAGACAATGCACCTGCTCAAAAAAGTGTTTTGACGATGGCTAAATTCAAAGAATTAAAGTACGAATTGCTTGAAGATCCACCGTATACACCACATTTGGCTCCCAGTGACTACTATCTCTTCAGAAATCTCAAACAATTCCTTCGTGGAAAGCATTTTTCGTCGAAAGAAGAGGCCATAGCAGCCGTAGACGGTTATTTTGCAGAGCTTCCGGAAAACCATTAAAAGGATGGGATAAAATTATTGGAAGATCATTGGAACAAGTATATTGAGCTTCTAGGAGATTATATTGAATAAAAAAATATATTTCGTAACAAAAACAGTATTCTTTCATTTCGAGCGCAGGAACTTTTCAACCAACCTGTATATTTGATCAATTGGTAAATATATGATTTTCGTTCGGCTTGGAATCATATTATAATATATCGAAACTTTACTAACGCAAACTCATATCTCAAAATCTTCTAATTTTCAGGAGTGACAAAAAAAATACGTTTTATAATAAACTTGTGACATTTTTTTTTAATTTAAAATTCATTACTTTTTTTCTCTCCTAAAATTTAGTAGAGTATGTGTTAGTAAACCCTCGATTTGCCCTAAATTAGTCTAATCTAAAGAAATATAATCCTGTGATTGTTATCGATTTTTCTAATTTTTTTCTATCAAGAACTAACTGTACTCACTCACTTACTCATTCACTCACTCACTCACTGACTCACTCACTCACTCACTCACTCACTGACTCACTCACTCACTCACTGACTCACTCACTAAACACACTCACTCACTCAGTCACTCAACACAACATCCCCCAGCTTAAACCCCTGGAGCTAGAAAATTCCTAGGGTAAGGGGCAAAATGGATAAAAGTATCATCCTTAACGACCTGTCCAAACCCCTTTAGCTAGAAAACTGAAATCTGATTTATATATTTTTCCTCTCGTATGGGCTCATGGATAAGGAAAATTTTGGAATTTTTTCCAGGGACGCAGTAAAAATAGGCGAAAAGCCCCCTCTTAAAGCCCTCTCTAAGCTAATAGAGCTAGGAAGTTCAAATTAGGTATGATGGTTCCTCCTTCGGTGTAGATGTCAGCTAAGATAAAAAGTTTTGAAAAATCCTACGGCGAGTGACACAAACGAGGAAAATTTTCCCCCTTGACAGCCTAAAGTTAAAATTTGGTAAGAGTATGTAGGTTACACTTCCTACTCAGACGGGATTCTTCGAAATTCCTACAGGAAGGGGCAAAGTCCAATCCCCCTTTTAAAACACAGTTAGTCCTTTAATTAGTAGGATGGAATTTTCGTTCGTCCTTTCGCTAGAAGTCTGAAAGTTGTTATATTTACATGTTTCTTGTAGAGTGGGCTAAATATGTACTGACAAGCCCGGATTGTTGGAAATTTCTACGAGGAGGGGAAAGAGCAATGAAATAAATTTAAACAGGAAATGAATTGGATTTACTAAGTACAGTGAACGAAATGAAATGTAGCGGGGTTGACTTTTAGGCCCATTATTATAACTTTCTAAAAGCTAAAAATAGGATGTTAGCGGACAGATTATAAGTTTTTCGATACTAAAAGTGACCAATAAACTAAAGGCAAGTTCATCTTACCTTTACCTTTAACGTAAGGTTTATTCAGTTGAAGTTGCCATATTTTCTGCTCTGTAGTATAGTTGACGTGTAGTTTTTTGTCCGTTTCCTTGCTGTTTGGTTCATTTCTGTGTTCGGTGTCGACAATGTAAATTTTTTACAACAAACATTTTCATTTTTTACACAATTCGAAGAAATTTTGTTTTTGGTTTGTATTTTTTGTTTGTTGGAAGTAAATAAATAAATAAAAGTACGTCCTTGCCACTACGTATTTTTAAGAATCATTTTAATATGTCAAAAGTAATCGGTTTTTGCTCTGGTAATGCCATATTTTCAAAAAAATTAATTTTATTTTATAAAGAAGTTGTAATAACCAAAAATAGTTAAAGGTCACTTTATTGCTTACTTAAGCTAAAGTTACCTTTACCTAACACGCACCTTAAAGTCAAGTTATAATAATAAGCCTTAGTGATATTTGTCTATTTGAACATATTTTTTTTTTTCAATTATATCGTTTTTATTTATTTCAGCGGTTATCCAAAAGCCAATTTATGTTAATTAACGAATTATTAATTGAAATCGCTATAAAAAAAAACATTGCAATCGATTTAAAAAATCAATAAAAAATCATTCTTATAGATGGGATTCTATTCAACGAGATTCTAATTCTTAATTCAGGGATACCGCAAGGTTCGGTTGCCAATATAGAGGAGTCGGATAGTCTTGATGTCCTGGACACTAAAGTTAAGTATGATGCCCGTTGGAATAAACACGCATTTAAAATAAGTGTCTTGGTTTTCGTAAACGATGTTAGAAACATTTCACCCAATTTAATATTTATACCATCTTTATCGGACCGAATATGTAATACAATAACTCCCATATTTGGGCAGGTGCTTCAAGGTCAATTTTGGTGCACCCGCCTTCGATAATGGCTTGAGGGTATCCGAATCTATTGACTCAATGGAGCATCATCAGAATGTGTCTTATGTATCACTGTGCTATCGATATTACCAATGGAATTGTTCTGCCGAGATAATTGAACTGATTCCTAAACTCACAATATTTTTTTGTTAAAAATAATCTAAAATACATATTAAATTAATCGAAAATACAGTCAAAAAGGGGACTACTAATTTTTTATTATATTCAACCCATTTTGTTGTTTATTTTCAATCATTGTTTAATAATCGACAAAAGTAGTAAAAACAATAGAAAGTCGTTTAAAATAACCATCATTTTTTTACTGACAAAAAGTTAGAAAAAACTACTTTATGGTTTATTTTTCAAATTGAAAGTTTTTTTTATTTGTATGTTATTACAAAACACAACACAACACACACAGATACATATATTTTTATTAGCTTCATGTGTATGTATATTTGAATAATTTCTTGTAATTTTTATTGAAATAATTTTGTATATATACAAACTATTTTAGTAAAAAAACAAAAAGGAATTATATGAAGTTCAATTTTTAGAAACAGAAAACATAAAATTTTACATTTAACTGAAAATATCAACTCCTACTGAATGTCCGTAAATTTTTATAGTTTGTTTTTGAATGACTGATTCAAATAGTTAAAAAATATATTTCTATGAATTTCAATTGATTCTTCTTTTAAAAACAAACTTTACGTATTACTTTTCAAATAAACTACAGTAGGCAACGGAAAATATATTGTGAGTGTAGAGCTCGAGCTTATAATCGGAACACTCACTTATCTAGTAGAGCACATCCGTTTGTAGTCGCCTCCCCACTCGAACCTACAATGCATACAGAAAAATTCGTTTATAAATTGTACAAATCGTATGAGGAATAAACTTTCCACAGAGGTCTTACCTGTTATATATACCCTGCGGGAAAAGGACCTTTCCCAGGACACGTAACTTGACCGGTTCATTGTGATAGGGACCGGTCACGGGACCGATCGCTCTAACATTGGCTTGTCCTAGGAGGGGGTCAATTACCCTCTGTGACACGTCACAGGACTGGTCTAAAAGGACATGTCGTGACTTTTAAACCGGTCACGTAATAGGTACTTTAGGAACCGTGATATGTTTTTTCGGAACCGGTTTAGTTTTCACCTATCCCGGGATAGGTCCCAATTCCCAACTGACCCCTTTTTTCCCTCAGGGTATATAAAGGGTGTCCCAAGAAGAACGCAATTTTTAAATCTGGCAACATTCGAAGTGTCACTGTTTGACATTTGAACAATTGTTATTGTTTGCTAGTAGAAGGTACGAGGTTAGTAAAAATGGAGCGCTACACGAATGAACAACGCATTCTCATTGTGAAATTGTTTTACCAAAATGGTGAAAGTTTTGCGGCTACAGTTCGCAAATTGCGATCAATTTGGGGTCACAATAATGCTCCAAAAGAGTCAACTGTAAAGAGATTAATGGATAAATTTGCCGAAACTGGGTCTGTTAGTGATGTAAAGACAACAACGCGCCATCGACCAGGTCGATCGACCGAAAATGTCGCAGCTGTACGTGATGATGTCGCTCAAACTCCATCCACCTCAATTCGACACCGAGCTCAGCAAATTGGTGTCTCCAAATCCACTTTGCAGCGAATTTTGACGAAAGATTTGCATCTTCATGCATACAAAGTTCAATTGACTCAGGAACTGAAGCCAGCTGACCATGGATAGCGAAGGGAGTTCGTTAATTGGGTATTGGAGAGACAACATGAAAATGCTGATTTTGCCGATAAAATCATCTTCAGTGACGAGGCCTATTTTCATCTTGATGGCTTCGTCAATAGGCAGAATTGTCGCATTTGGGGTGAGGAAAATCCTCGAGTGATTCACGAGAAGCAAATGCATCCTCAACGTGTCACTGTGTGGTGTGGTTTTTGGGCTGGAGGAATCATTGGACCTTTTTTTATGAAAATGAGGCAGGTCAGGCGCAAACAGTCAATGGTGTTCGGTATCGTGAAATGATAACCAGTTTTTTCTTGCCTAGAATTGAAGAAATGAATGTGGAGCGGCGCCACATGTCATACAGCCAGAGAAACAATTCAATTTCTGCATCAGTCATTTCCCGGTCGTGTTATTTCGCGTTTTGGAGATCAGAATTGGCCGCCTAGATCGTGCGATTTAACACCATTAGATTTTTTTCTTTGGGGTTTTTTAAAGTCGATGGTTTACGCGAATAAGCCGACGACGACTCAAGCCTTAAAAGAGGAAATTGGACGCTGCATTAATGAAATACCGCAGCATTCATGCAAAACGGTCATTGAAAATTTCATTAAAAGATCGCGTGCATGCCAGCAAAGCCGTGGCGGCCATCTGCACGATATATTGTTCCATACATAACCTCATTCTGTCTACTTTACGATATAATAAAGTTTCACGATTTTTTTTTTAAATATCTGTGTTTTATTTAAAATTTAAAAATTGCGTTCTTCTTGGGACACCCTTTATACTCAGAATATTGTATAGTTTACTGTTTGTAGTTTAAAAAATAATTTTTCAGTTAAGTTAAAAATAAAGGAAAATACATTTATTTTTCAAAGAAATATTTATTTTCACTTTTTTTTTTATACATTTGTTTAAAATAATTTACCTATTATTTTCAGTTTCATTTATTTATTTATTTTTTTTTCATTTGTTTGAAATTTATTAAAAATTTACCTACAAAATGGAGATTTGTGATTTACAGTTATTACAAATATAAATTTTCAATGTTTAAAAAAAATTATTTAAATAATTTCAATTTGTTTTTTATTTAAATTGTTTGTTTATATACAAAATTATTTCAATTCAAATTACAAGAACTTCATAAACACACACACATTTGGCCATTCGCATAAAATGTGTCTATAGACTATGTGACAAAAATACAAAAATACAAAAAACCAAAACAATTTCTCATAAATGAAAAATCATTTATTTTAACGAAATTGGTAAGTAAAATTTTAAAGTTTATTTTTAACGGAGTAATCATTTGTTTTTACTGATATGTAAGTTGTTTTAACAACTTTTTAAAATAAATAACAAAAACCATTTGATTTCAATGAAATGTAAGTAGATGAAATATCATTTCTTTTAAATAGTATTTTATGTTATATTAACTAACAAAGTATTTTAAGTGTAGTACAGAGAAATTCAAGTCTAATGTCCACTAGCACTTTACCCTCTTTCATCCTTCTCATTACCTATTCTCCCAATTCGAACACAATGCACTTCATTGGTAGAGACATTCCCTGAGTGTTGGTCTATCGGAAAAAAAAATCTCAATAATTTGAACCGATTCTTATTCGACAGTTTTTAATATATTTTTTCAATGACAGATTCTAATTTCTGGACGATTCGAACAACCAAGAGTTATAATTTGTAACATCCCACTGTGCTAATGAAATCATCAATTAATTACTCCCATGTATATTATTATTGTTATATTTAATGAGCACTTAAAAATATCTTCAAAAAAATAAATAGCACAATAATAAACTCTAAACTCACAATTGAAAACTAAAATTAGACAGTTGTTTAACAATATTTGACCATCTTGAGCGTATAATTTGAAATCAATCAAATAATAATTTAAAATTTATTGGCACAACTTCAGGTAACGTTAATAAGTCTGGCACTGTCATGCAACAATTATGATTATGGTCTTAAAAAATTTACTAATTTTTGTAGAATTTTGTAAATAAACATAGTGCCAAAATTGCCTTTCATCAAAAGTACAGCAAATTTTATATTTTGATTATTTTTTTAAAATCTAAATCTTAGTATGTGATTACAACTACCTCTACAAAACCTTTTAAATCTAAATTTAACCCAATCTCTGGTAACAAATTGTTTGGTATGTATGAGAAAATGTTTTAAATAAAATTAAAATAAACACGGTTTAAGTACAAAGGAATTTCTTTCAGATTTTTTTTTTATAATTCTGCATCTCTTAATAAATAAATAAAATCACAGAATACAATTGTTAAATTTTTCACACAATAATTATAAATAATACTTTGTTCTTTGAAATAGTCTTTTAATTCACTATTTAAATTTAATTCTTTTACAATTTAAGCAGAAAAAAAATAAGTAAATAAATAAAACGAACAATACGAATTACACACATTGCTTGAATACCGATTTAACAATCAACTAAACACCAAAAAAATAAAAAAAAAATTAAATTGTAATTATTTTAATTAAATAAACAAGAAATATTCCAAAAAAAAAACAAAAAGAAAATTAACACAAAAGAGCGCACCTTAACAAATTTCAAATATAAAAATTTCACAGCCTCTTAAGAAGACAAAAACCTAAAATAATGACATTTTTTGTTGTTGTATTTCTTTTAAGTTTAAACAAAAATAATAGAAATTATGCAATTGCTTCTTTTTTTTTTGTTGTTGTTGAATTTATCTAATGTTGATTTTTGTTTGTTATTTTTGCGTTGCACACTCTTTACTTTGCATCTTGTTAATTATGCAAATTTTTCTACTGCTTCATCTTCGTTGCCTTCTTAACTATGGTTATTTAAATAATAATTATATACTTAAAATTAAAAAAAAAAAAATAAAAAATAAAACCTAAAAAATAAAACTACTACTATACAAAATAATTGCACAAATAACTAAACAAATAATCAAAGAGATTCCAAAATTTGTTAATTTTCATAGTTTTCATTAAAATTATCGTGTTATTGGTAATGTTCTCCTATTCAATACTTTGTTGAGCTTACAAAAAAGCAAACAAAAAAAAATAATAACACCTAACTAAATTTAAAAAATTTACGGTTGCATTTAAATTAAGAATAGAAAGTGTGGCCAGACTAAAAAATTTTTTAGTTAAAAAATTAAATTTTTAAAATATTAAATGTATAATTTTCATTCGATTCAATTTGATATTATATTAACATATTTTCTCCCAATTTTTTAAATGTAAAGAAATATAATAAATTTTTTGTAGTAAATTATAGAGAATAAAACTGAAAAAATTGAGCAAAGCCAGTATAGAATACATACCCATCCTCAGTATCCATGCTCCCTTATGGTGTTAAAAAAATAGAAAACGGGAAATAACACATAATTAACGAAATTTAACAATTCTATTATTATCCTCTATTATTAACCAGCAAAATAAAATGGATGTTATTCTTTACGAATCTTTTTTTCACAACATCCAAATTTTTCGATTTGTAAGAAGTCATTTTAAATAACTTACAAAATGTTGATATTAACCTCTACACTCAGAATATTATGCAGTCTACTGTTTGTAGTTTAATAAAAAAGTTTTCCGTTCCATTTCAAAATAAAGGAACATACATTTGTTTTTCAGAGAAATATATAATTTAACTTTTTTACAGGTTGGTTGAAAAGTTCCTGCGCTCACCAAGAGATGGCAGTGCTAGCTCCAAACTTTTTTTCCCTCAAGTTGGTCCTGAGAACACATGCAAAGTTGCAAGTCATTCTGTCAATTCTTTCTTTGTTTACAAGCCATTTGAAGTTGACTTGTCATTGATTTTTTTTAATATGGAAAAAATTGAATATCGTGCAGTCATTAGATTCTTTGTTTTGAAGAGTTTAAAAGCAAAGGAAATTTATGAACAATTGTTAGAAGTGTATAAGGAGTCCTCACCTTCAAAACCCACCGTTGAATTTTGGGCTGGTGAATTTAAACGTGGTCGTACCAGCCTTAAAGACGATCCACGCGAAGGACGACCAAAAACTGCAACCACAGCAGAAATCATTGAGCAGGTACATAATATGGTTAGTGAAGATCCAAGTTTGACTAAGCGTGAAATCGCTAATGCCATAGGCATCTCAGACGAACGGAGTACTCCATATTTTACATAAAGAATTACGTATGAAAAAACTGTTTGGAAAGTTAGTGCCGCACACATTAACAATTCAACAAAAACTGGATCGAAAACAAATTTCTCAGCGTAATTTGGAGCATTTTAAGCCGAATAAAACCGACTTCTTGCGTCGTTTTATAACTATGGATGAGACTTGGATCTACCACCATGATCCTAAATTGAAACAAGAACGTTTACAGTGGACTAAAGCTGGTTGTTCAGCTCCAAAGCAGGTGAAGTCACAACGATCAGCAAAGAAGGTTATGGCGTCAGTTTTTTGGGATGCAAAAGGAATTTTGTTGATTGATTATCTTCAGAAAGGTAAAACAATCAACTCTGAATATTATTGCAGCCTTTTGGATCAGCTGGATGAAAAAATTCGTGAGAAAAGATCTGGTTTAAGAAGAAAAAAAAAAAAACATTTTTCATCAAGACAATGCACCTGCTGATAAAAGTGTTTTGACGATGGCTAAATTCAAAGAATTAAAGTACCAATTGCTTGAACATCCACTGTATTCACCAGATTTGGCTCCCAGTGACTACTATCTCTTCAGAAATCTCAAACAATTCCTTCGTGGAAAGCATTTTTCGTCGAATGAAGAGGCCATAGCAGCCGTAGACGGTTATTTTGCAGAGCTTCCGGAAAACCATTATAAGGATGGGATAAAATTATTGGAAGATCATTGGAACAAGTGGATTGAGCTTCTAGGAGATTATATTGAATAAAAAAATATATTTCGTAACAAAAACAGTATTCTTTCATTTCGAGCGCAGGAACTTTTCAACCAATCTGTATATATTTGTTCGAAATAATTTACCATCATTTACCAATTTTTTTTTAGTTTCATTTATTTTTTTCATTTGTTTGAAATTTAACAAAATTTTACCCACAAAACTAAAATTTGTGGTTTATTTGTGTCCGTAACAGTTATAACAAATTTAAATTTTGTTTGCTGTCTGTTTCAAAAAAATATTCAAAAAATTTCAATTAATATTTTATTTAAATTGTTTGTATATATACAAAATTATTTTAATTCAAATTACAAGAACTTCATAAACACTCATACATACACAAACACATTCACACAAAAAGTGTCTATAGCTATGCATACATACATTTTGTAAAAAAAAAAACAAAAAATACAAAAGGGAAAGAATTTCAAATAAATGATAAAAATCATTTATTTTTTAAAGAATTGGTAGTAGAGTATTCAAAAAACCAGCCTTTTAAAAAAACCGGTTTCGGTTTTCTTCGAAAAATCGAATTTTAAAAAAACCGGTTTCGGTTTCGGTTTTTGCAGAAAAAACCGGTCAACCGGTTTTTTTTTTAATTTGAATAAAAAGCTTATATAATTTTATTGTATTTTATTTCAACATTTCGGTTATTGGTTTTAATATTTTTTAATATATCTTAAAAATTAATATTATAAAACTATATTCATATCAAATGAATAGAGATCATTAAGTTTGTAAATTGGTAAAATTAGGTACGTTAGTAATTTGAACGTTTAAAACGTTTTTCTTTAAATAATTTTTTTTAATATTACATTTTAAATATGTAAAAAGAAAATCTATTTTTCAGTTATAAAATAATATTTTAGAAATAATATGCAATTTAAATGTTTCGTTTTAAGACGATTTTTTTTTTGTTTGGTTTTAATAACCCAGCAAAAATAAATGGAAGTGATTCTTAAGGAATTAATTTTTCATTGATTCTAAAGTATCGTTTAGTTCTGATTTTTCTCTTCTAAGGAAGTTCTTTTTCACAACTTACAAAAATGTGATTTTTAATGAAATTAAACACTTTTCAAATCTATGACGCTACAAAAAGTAAAAAATTTATTGTAGTAAAAGTTGCAAGCATTTCGAATAGAGATAAATAAGGCCCGATTGCTGAATTTCCCGCTAAAATTTAACGAACAGTAAAACTCAAACTTTGTATAGGAAACAACAACAAATGTGTCAGTCAAATTCCCAGGTAGAAGCTAACGGGAGATAGTGAAACTGAGGCTAAGGCTCGATTACTGATGTCCTGTAGAAATCTGAATTACAAATTCAAAATTTATTTGGGAGGAACAAAAGATTTAATTTTTCACTAAACCATTAGAACGGCTTTAGATGCAATGAAAAAGGATCATAAAAGAAAACTTCCACCCTATGACACCCTTATGTAAAAATCATTGGTTCCGATCCAAATTTTCACAACACCGGAATCAAAATCACTGCTTCTTTTTCTCTTCTTTTGCTACTTTTTTTTTCTGGGTAAAGCTAAAAGTGGAAAATACTCTATCACTAATAGTAGATGTTGGACAAATAGTCAAAAGACAATTATATAAATTTTCCAACTTTTCTTTTGATTTTCTTTTGTCGCATTTATCAAGATATATGAAATCATTATATAATGATGAATGATTTTGTACAGTCTGTTTTTTAGGATTTTGAATACTGTTTATTGTGTTATTTAGATCAGAAATTAAACTATTTGAATTTGAAATATCCAAAGTTAAGTCTTCATCGGAATCTATCAGACTTACATCTAAATCTTCATAACCAAACAAACGATTATAAGTCTTCGGAAAAAATAAAAGAAACCACGTAACCCAGTTGATGATGTAATTAAAAAAACCGGTTAACCGAACAAAAAAGGCCGGTTTTCGGTTTTCTTCGAATTTAAAAAATATTCGAAACCGATCGGTTTTTAAAAATAAAGAAATCGGTTGACCGGTTTTCGGTTTCGGTTTTTGAATACTCTAATTGGTAGGTAAAATTTTGTACATTTATATTAACTGATTGTATCATTTGTGTCGGTTGTTTAATCAACATTAAAAAATTAATTTAAATGAAAATTAAGTAGACCAGTTTTTAAATGAAATATAATTTCTTGTAAATGGCATTTTCTGTTATCTTAACTAACAAACTATTTTAAGTGTACTTATGAAGTCTTAAGAAAAAACAATTCCAACAATTCCATTGAAAAGCATATACATTTTTTAATTTTTAAATTTATTTATAAGTGCTAGCTTATCAGTGCGGGGGTCGTGGGTTCAATTCCCACCAGAGGCTCTGTCTGTTTTCGCTACAACGAGTCGATAGCCTTTGTTGCTAGTGCTCTGTTAGGGTATTAGGATATAATTTGTAAATATATCACTAATATAAATAAAATAAAAATAAATAATTATAGTCAAAAAAATTAATTATTTAGTTGGGCCATAAATGGTTAATTCCTGCTGTCATTTAATGCCTTATTGAAAACAAATTTATTTGTATATCAGTGATATCCACTTTATCCTGGTCGGAATTATAATTCTTGGCGTGTTAAAAATCACATTTTTAACTTTAAAACAAAGATACTTATTTTGTAGTCCCTATATTTGACAACTTCCGTAAACTAATAAAAAAGTCTACTACTACTTCTTCCCAATGACACGGCAATGTTAAAATCATTAATGATTCACCGAAATTTTCACAACTTCGGGCTCAGTAGATGTAGTGTTTAACTACTTCTTCCTCAGCTCTTATTTTGGCGGTTTGTAAGAGATAGGGTAATCATTACTCATTACTTTGTGTTTTTTGTAAGTGAGAAGATATTAACAACTCATTTCTTTTGGGACTTCGCGAACAAAAGTAATTAAGCGAGTAAATAGACTGGTAAGTAGTTGAAAACCTGTTTTTGCTGGGAGAATTTCTCCCTTAAGAGACATCACATAGTCTAGAGCCCCGATGTGTTTCGTTATTGGTTTAATCGAGATTTAAAATTTTTAAGTAATTTTTTTAAATATTTATTTCCCACGCTTGATGTGCTGATGTTTGTTACTATTCAAAAAATATTTGCCTCATAACCACTTTTTATTACACCTATCTCTACTTAGAACGGAAACACGTTACTGGCTGATACCCTCACTTTCTCACTCGTCCAGCGCCAACCGCAGTAAGCTAAAATTTCGTAAGTAGGTCCCCTCTTCAGGCAAAGATCCGCTAAGATGGAATTTTTTTAAATTTCTATGGGAATGGCCAAAAAAAGGAGTGGGGAGACTCTCTTTGACGGCCTGTCCAAACCCGGATTTAGCTAGAAACCTGAAGCCTAAAATATGAGTTCTCTGGATTATGGGCTAATTCAGTTATAAGCCATATTTTGGACTTTTTGTCAGGGCCAAGGCTAAAATGGGCTTTCAAGCAGCGAAAAGTTCCCCCTTAACGGCCTGCCCAAACCGTTGCAGCTAGGAAGTTGAAATTTGGTATAAAGTTTCCTTCTCCGATGTAAACATCAGCTAAGAGCATAAAAGGTAAAATTCTTCCCCTTGTCGGCCTGCCAAAACTGGTAGAGTGGAAAATTTTAAATTTTGTACATAGGTTCCTACTCCTGGATTGACATTTACCTGGGAGGAATTTTTGGATATTACAACGGTGGGGACAAAAAGGAGAAAAGTCCCCACATAACGGTCTGCCCAAACCCCATTGCCCAGTAATCTGAAATTAAAAATATGTGTGTCATGGAGTATGGTTTAAGGTATATTTTAGAATTTTTGCAATGGAGCTGCTGAAAATAGCGTTTCAATTAATAAAAATCCTCCCTCTTAACGGCCAGCTTAAACCGCTAGAAATTTGGTAAAAATGTTCCTCCTTCCGTTTAGACATCAGTTAAGATGGAATTTTTGGAAACCCCTAGGGGGGGGGGGCAAAAAAGCGGTAGTTCTTTCCTTTTACGCCCTGCCAAAAGCGCTGGAACTAAAAAGTTAAAATTTACATGTAGGCTCCTCTTCCTGCTTATCTGCTAAGATGGGATATCTGCAAATTTCTACAGGTAGGGGAAAATGGGCGAAAAGCCTGCCCCTGGATGGCTTGCACAAAACTCTTTGGTTGAAAGCCTACTCTAACCAGGTAAGTTAAATTTTGGGACATGGGGTGGGGAAGAAGGGGGAATTTCCCACTTGACGGCCTTCACAAACCCCTTTGGCTAGGGGTTTGAAATTTGATATACCGGTTTCCTGGAGTAAGAGCTAACAACTGATATTTGGAAATTTCTAAGAGGAAAATAAAAGTTTCCCCTTCCAAGCCCCTATGCAATAGAAACCTGAAATGAAAAATATTTGTACTGGGAAACATAAAATATGTGTTTTCTTGCTCTTATAAGTTACTTTGCAAACTATTTTCATCTGGACACTCCGGAAATCCGGGACCTTGATTCACGTATTAATTAGTCGACAATGCCCGAATTTTACTTAACTTTAAACAAACTAAAAATTTTGTACACATAATCCGGCTACTTTTTTAAAAGATATCTTGATGGAGAATTAATTTAGGCTTTTGTTATTAAAAACAATTTTTTATGATATTTAACTAAACATGGGATCATTTCACAATGTTTAAAAATTACACAAAAATGGTCTTCCTAAAATAATAAATGGCAAAACAATTGTTATGAGGGTGTGTTTTAGTTTTCAAAAACATACAAAATTGAATACCACAAAAATTCTTATGCAAGAAGCTACAATTGCTAAATTATTATAAACAAATAGAGAAAAAAATAAAAGAAATATCTTTAAGTTCTAATCAATTGCTTTTGGTGGTTTAAAAAAAAAAAAAACATAATAATTTTGTATTGTAGTTTTTGAAAAGTGTTATAAGCAGCTGTTAAGATTTTTTTTTTATCGAAACAAATAAAAAGGATTACAGTGAATAAAATAAAATTACAAAATATTTCTTAAAAGATGATTATAAATTTCATGATGAAAAAATGTAGTACCTTATATGAAGAAGGCGGGCAAAAAAAAAAAAAGAAAAATATGGGATGAACTTATAAAAGATTTTCCAGAGGCCTTTTCAGATCAATTTTTTTTTTTTAATATTTAAATCTAAAATGAAATATTCTTCTAAAGTGTTGGTTTATAAAGGGTTAATTTAATGGGTCATCTTAAAAAATCATTCTTTTCTTTTTTTTTTGTTTAACATCTTGTTTTGTTTATATGTAAATTGACTAAAAACAGTAGCTTTAACAATACCACGATTTATTATATTTTGGACAAAGGTTTTTTTTAAATAAAGTAATAAAAAACCATAATAAACTGAAACAAATCCGAATTGTCTCTGAGGTAATCAATCAGTGTAAATGTAAAAATGCAAAACCAAAAACTGCTAGAAAAAAAAACTAAAACTATTGTATAAAAACTAACAAATCAGTCAAAGAAAATTACTTTAACACAGCACGTTTTAACGTTTTTCTAGCAATCATCTATAAGGAAATCAACATCAACTTATTCATAGTACAATAAAAAAAAATGTAGAAAAGTATAAAATAGCATAAAATCAAGCTTGAAAGCCAACTCAACACACACAGAAGCTTATTCAACAAAAAGTCCAAAATTAACCAAAAAAAAAAAAAAATCAAAATAATACTGAAAAAAAGGGTTGTTAACAAAGGTCTCCTTCAACAATTCAGCCAAACAAATTATAAACTATAAAAAATTTATGTTAACTTTAATGCAATTTTGAAAAAAAAAAATAAATCTTTGTGTAATATTTACAACATAAAAACCTACATTTCATGAGATGATATAAATATATGTATACATTTCTTAAGAAATCAACACCTTCTACTTTAATAAATTAGAAGAAAAAAAAAATTGGATTTTTAATACTGAAAAAAGTAGGAAATATTTGCTTATTTATGTTTGCATAATTCTCCAAAATGAAATTTGAATTTATCAAATAACTCCTAACCAAAGGTTAATTTAGTGTAAATATTAAAAAGCTATTCAATTTAAAATAATATCAATTTCTTTTTTTTTTTATAATATTCAGGGTCCTTTAATTTGACCTTTTTGTTTAAACAAATTGTGTGCAAAATATCAATTTTGTTTGCAATTTGTTTGCTTTAGACAAACATAAGACTTAAGCAACAAACTTTATATATTTTTTTGTTGTAAAATTTCTTTGAATTTGAGTGTATCAATTAATTTCCGTTATATATCAATACATCTACATAGAAATCATGTTAATTTTTTTTTTTTACAAAAAACACACACATTTCAAATTAATTTGTATTTGTTTATCTTCTAATCAAAAAACGTGTCGATATAGTTTGCCATATCCCAGCAAAAAAAAATCTAGTCATTCTGTGACTATATGTAACTTCTTTCATTGCTTCCTAAACTTCAGTTGACATTCTTTTATGATTTTTTGGTGTTATTCTAAGGCACTTCCAAAAGCATTCATGTGTTCATATATCAAATGCAGTGATCTGGATATAAACCCGATGCATATATTAAAATATCACTCTTCATTACTTCTAAAGAATAAGTTATAGTATATCGTATATTTTTTGAATCTAAAGCAATTATTCAAATTGAAAAAAATAGTTCTGATGAATTTTTTTAATTTTTTTATTAAATCATTTTTTATATTTTAGTTTAAAATTTCATGAGGGTTAGAATTTATGCAGTTTTGCAATTTTTAAAAATATTTTGAAATATCAAGAAAAACAGATTTTTTTAACCTTTAATTGAAACTAGCTAGTCATTTGCATTTTTTCAGCCTTAAATATTTATGACGACGCAATCTGTGCATTTTTGCATTTCCAATTTTAATTCAGAATTTATCAAAATAATTTTAAAATTGTGTTATTTCAAATTACCCAAAAAGGTTTTAAAATTGTGCAAAAATTATTTACAATTGTTCAAAAATATTTTAAAATTGTCTAAAAATATTTCAAAATTGTACAACCATTTTTTAAATTATCCAAAAATATTTAAAAATTTGTCTAAAAATTTATTAAAATTTTTGAAAAGTGTTTCAAAAATGCCTTTTCACTAATGCAGAATTATTTATTTGTTTTAGTAAAGAGAATTTGTATATCAATGCATAAATTTCACTTTTTTAATCTTATTTTTATGCATTCTTATGAATTAAATTTTCATCAAAGATTAAATACTGCAAAGTATATGAACATTTTCCACTCATGCATCAGAATATCTAATCATTGCATCGTCATTGCTTCCTTAGAATAAAGTAAAAGTAATGCTAGTAGCTACATTTGAATACTTCCATCCTATGACACGCTAATGTTAAATTCATCGATGAAACCATTAGAAAAGAAGTGATGCCTTTGCCATAGTAGTGATGCTTTTATTGCTTCTTTGGCAGCTTCATTTTTGCTGGGTATGATTTATTATTATACATATTACGATTATCTAATATCGTACATACGATACAATTCATTCATATTTACTCGTTCATCAGAAATACACAAACATTTATTTTTTTTTTTTTTTGTTTTTATAAAATTGTATATTGCATCTAAAATAAAAGGTGTCCCAAGAAGAACGCAATTTTTAAATCTGGCAACATTCGAAGTGTCATTGTTTGACATTTGAACAATTGTTATTGTTTGCTAGTAGAAGGTACGATGTTAGTAAAAATGGAGCGCTACACGAATGAACAACGCATTCTCATTGTGAAATTGTTTTACCAAAATGGTGAAAGTTTTGCGGCTACATTTCGCAAATTGCGATCAATTTGGGGTTACAATAATGCTCCAAAAGAGTCAACTGTAAAGAGATTAATGGATAAATTTGCCGAAACTGGGTCTGTTAGTGATGTAAAGACAACAACGCGCCATCGACCAAGTCGATCGACCGAAAATGTCGCAGCTGTATGTGATGATATCGCTCAAACTCCATCCACCTCAATTAGACACCGAGCTCAGCAAATTGGTGTCTCCAAATCCACTTTGCAGCGAATTTTGACGAAAGATTTGCATCTTCATGCATACAAAGTTCAATTGACTCAGGAACTGAAGCCAGCAGGTATGGAGGGAATGCGAAGGGAATTCGTTAATTGGGTATTGGAGAGACAACAGGAAAATGCTGATTTTGCCGATAAAATCATCTTCAGTAACGAGGCCCATTTTCATCTTGATGGCTTCGTCAATAGGCACAATTGTCGCATTTGGGGTGAGGAAAATCCTCGAGTGATTCACGAGAAGCAAATGCATCCTCAACGTGTCACTGTGTGGTGTGGTTTTTGGGCTGGAGGAATCATTGGACCTTTTTTTATGAAAATGAGGCAGGTCAAGCGCAAACAGTCAATGGTGTTCGGTATCTTGAAATGATAACCAGTTTTTTCTTGCCTAGAATTGAAGAAATGAATGTGGAGGGCATGTGGTTCCAACAAGACGGCGCCACATATCATACAGCCAGAGAAACAATTCAATTGCTGCATCAGTCATTTCCCGGTCATGTTATTTCGCGTTTTGGAGATCAGAATTGGCCGCCTAGATCGTGCGATTTAACACCATTAGATTTTTTTCTTTGGGGTTTTTTGAAGTCGATGGTTTACGCGAATAAGCCGACGACGACTCAAGCCTTAAAAGAGGAAATTGGACGCTGCATTAATGAAATACCGCAGCATTCATGCAAAACGGTCATTGAAAATTTCATTAAAAGATCGCGTGCATGCCAGCAAAGCCGCGGCGGCCATCTGCACGATATATTGTTCCATACATAACCTCATTCTGTCTACTTTACGATATAATAAAGTTTCACGATTTTTTTTTTAAATATCTGTGTTTTATTTAAAATTTAAAAATTGCGTTCTTCTTGGGACACCCTTTATATATATAAAAAAAATTGTTTAACATAAAATAGACGATCAATATTGTATAACAAATAGCAAAATAACTAATGCACACCTCAATAGGTGTTAACATTATAATATTTTTTTCTATAACAATACATCATTATTTAATAATAAATTATAATGAAAAAAGCATAAGCGAAACGGAATTGATATGATTACTACTGGTGGTGGTTTAAATGTTAAAAAAGAGAAGTTTTTTTTTTTAAAAATGAAGATTCATCTAATCAGTTATGAAACTATAGTTAGACATAAGTATCGTATATTGTAGTAAAAATCAATTTATTTTTTGGGTTGATTTTTAGGCCTTAATTTTCTATTTTACCTATTTAAGGCGTTGCATTATTTCTATGTAAATTACTTTTGTAACAAAAAAAAATATATACAGAAATAATTTTTTTTGTTACAAAAGCAATTTTCATTGAGATAATGCAACACTTCACCATGTTGATATACAAAATAATCATTTTAATTTTCTAAACCCATTATTAGCTATTAAGGGAATATTCAAAATAATTTTACATTAACACTGACTGGGATAAATACAGGTTGGTTGAAAAGTTCCTGCGCTCGAAATGAAAGAATACTGTTTTTGTTACGAAATATATTTTTTTATTCAATATAATCTCCTAGAAGCTCAATACACTTGTTCCAATGATCTTCCAAAATAACCGTCTACGGCTGCTATGGCCTCTTCATTCGACGAAAAATGCTTTTCACGAAGGAATTGTTTGAGATTTCTTAAGAGATAGTAGTCACTGGGAGCCAAATTTGGTGAATACGGTGGATGTTCAAGCAATTCGTACTTTAATTCTTTGAATTTAGCCATCGTCAAAACACTTTTGTGAGCAGGTGCATTGTCTTGATGAAAAATGATTTTTTTCTTCTTTAAACCAGGTCTTTTCTCAAGAATTTTTTCATCCATCTGATCCAAAAGGCTGCAATAATATTCAGAGTTGATTGTTTTACCCTTCTGAAGATAATCAATTAACAAAATTCCTTTTGCATCCCAAAAAACTGATGCCATAGCCTTCTTTGCTGATCGTTGTGACTTCACCTGCTTTGGAGCTGAACAACCAGCTTCAGTCCACTGTAAACGTTCTTGTTTCAATTTAGGATCATGGTGGTAGATCCAAGTCTCATCCATAGTTATAAAACGACGCAAGAAGTCGGTTTTATTCGGCTTAAAACGCTCCAAATTACGCTGAGAAATTTGTTTTCGATACAGTTTTTGTTGAATTGTTAATGTGTGCGGCACTAACTTTCCAAACAGTTTTTTCATACGTAATTCTTCATGTAAAATATGGTGTACTCGTTCGTCTGAGATGCCTATGGCATTAGCAATTTCACGCTTAGTCAAACTTGGATCTTCACTAAACATATTATATACCTGCTCAATGATTTCTGCTGTGGTTGCAGTTTTTGGTCGTCCCTCGCGTGGATCGTCTTCAAGGCAGGTACGACCACGTTTAAATTCACAGCCCAAAATTCAACGGTGCGTTTTGAAGGTTAGGACTCCTTATACACTTCTAACAATTGTTCATAAATTTCCTTTGCTTTTAAACCCTTCAAAACAAAGAATCTAATGACTGCACGATATTAAATTTTTTCCATATTAAAAAAAAATTAATGACACGTCAACTTCAAATGGCTTGTAAACAAAGAAAGAATTGACAGAATGACTTGCAACTATGCATGTGTTCTCAGGACAGTTATACCAACTTCAGGAAAAAAAATTTGGAGCTAGCACTGCCATCTCTTGGTGAGCGCAGGAACTTTTCATCCAACCGTTCAATTGAAAAATTATGAAATTACAAAGCAATTTTTAGGTAACATTACATGCATTAGTTTTTAAATACAAGGAAATATATTTTCCGATCCTTTTTTACATTTATTTAGAATATAAATTTCATATAAATACGGATTTTATGCTACAGTTAATATTTTCATTTAAAATGATTTGTTGAAAAATGGTTTTTATTTTTTTTTTATACCCTCCACCATATATGGTGGAGGGCAGTTTGTCATTCCGTTTGTAACATGTCGAAATATAGGTCTAAGACTCCATAAAGTATATATATTCGTGATCCTTATGCAATTTTAAGTCGATTTAGCGATGTCCGTCTGTCTGTTTGTCTGTTGAAATGGCAATCACGACGCGAAGACGCAAGCGGGAGTGCATATTTTTACACAGATTATTGGGCATGCTCCCGAGCAGTTTGGTATTGAAATTGAGCAAAATCGGTCCAGCGGTTAAAAAGTTATGGGTGAAAATATGAAGATACCCCTAAATTTTCCATACAAATTGGTGTATTTTAGTACAATTTCATAGTAGCGACTGGTACATAATATATTTTCTCATATTTTTTCACCACTTGCTTAAAAATTAATAATACTTTGTATTCACCACAAATATTTTTGACTCAAAAAATTTTTTTCACCACTAAAATTTTTTTCACCACAAAATATTTTTTTACCTCAAAAAATTTTTTTCATCTCAAAATTTTTTTTTTCACTAAAAAATTTGTTTTCGTATCTAAAGTTTTTCACCGCAAAAAAATTTTTTCACCTTCATAATTTTACTTCCAAAGTTTTTTACATTATTTTTATCAGAAACAGTAGAGAACATTTTTTTTATGATATTGGTGGAGGGTATTCAAAGATTCGGCACAGTCGAATTTAAGCCTTTTTAACTTGTTTTTATATCGGGTTTTCCAATACAGACTTGACAATTTTTTTTTTTTTAATAAAACGCAAACCAATTGAAATACAATCAAAACATTTATGAATGGAACTCGACTTTGTTCATATGGCCACCGCGGGCACGTCGGTAGCGGTCGATTTGTTGAAACCACATGTCGTCCAAGTCCATGTTTTCCAATTTGGGCCAAAAATATTCGGTAACCATGGCGCGATAACGATCGCCATTCACAGTAACGTGACGATCGTTATTGTCGACGAAAAATATGGCCTAATGACGCTGACGGCATGCAAACCGCACCAAACGGTTATTTTTTTGGAGATAAAGTGGTGATTCATGAAGCACATGTGGACTTTAACCAAACCAATAACGCATATTTTGCTTATTGACGAACCCATTGAGCCAAAAATGAGCTTCGTCACTGAAGATGATTTTGCGATGAAATTAATCATCTTGGCGCATCTTCTCCAAAGCCCAATCGGAGAATGTTCGTCACTTCGACCAACCCGTTGTCTCATTGGCACGGCAGCATCACACAATGAATATGTAGACTCAAATTTTTGCACTAAGCTTGTTATTGCTTGCCTATTAGAGCGAGAATAACAACCGAAAATTGGGGTTAACGCTCTTAGAGTTGCGGTCACCGACTCCGAATTTCGGTTGTACATTTTTATAATTTGCATGCGTTGTTCGTTCGTGTACTTTACCATTATGAAAATGTTGAGTTTACTGAAAAAAAAAGGAAAGTAACAGTTACATTATCAGTGAAATAGTGCGTTCACAAATTACATTCAATGTTGTCAAGTAGCTATTGGAAACCCCTTTAGTTTATGTCTGATTGGTAAAATAAACAAAATAAGTTAAATATCATTTGGTTTTGCGGATTTTGTAGTTAATTAGTTGACAGTTATAAGATTTTAATAAAGGAAATAAATAAATAAAGAAATGAATAAGTAAATAACGGAAATATCGTTTGCTTTTACGGTTTTTGGTTTGTTTGTTAACAGTTAAAATAAATGAAAAATCATTTATTACACAGTTCAACACAAAAAAAAATTACGAGGTTCCGACGATTGATTCTTGTTAAGGAGACCAAAAAAATACACGTGTGTCGGCGTTTTGATATATCACATAGGAATTTCATTTTAAAGGCGGTTAAAGTTTCCCAGCTCTGGCTTGTTCTTGCAGCATTTTGGTATAAAAAACTATTTTTTCTTTACATCTGAGGTGTAGGGTATGTTTAGCAACTTTGTCGATAATGGTATGGCAAATATTTTTGTAGAACATATTAACCCTCTAACTCCCCCTCTAAACGGCATTTTTGGCTTTATTCTAACAAATTGTAAAAAACACCCCGAAAAAGGGGTAGGGCGTGGATGAAATGTTCTACAAAAATGTTGGCTATAAAATTCTACTATATATGTCAGAACACACCAAAATCTAAAACTTAACACAAACACCAAAAACCAATCAAATTCAAACTTGCTCATCAGATTTCTAGTCAGATTTTGGAATGGCCTACATAGGTCATCCCAAAATTTGACTAGAAATATGATGTGCAATCTTGAATTTTATTGGTTTTTGGTGTTTGTGTTAAGTTTTGGATTTCAGCTTGTGAAATTTATAGTGAATAATGAAGAATCGTTATATGCTTTAAGACCGCGTGATAATTGTGTTAACGCAAAGTGAATTTTTGCGAAAGTAATCCAAGTGCGCATTTTGACATTGGACCTAAAAATGTTACCATACAAAAATCTGGAAGTTCAATCACTGTGACGATGAAGTGTATGATTTTGCATCAAAATTGATCATGAGCTACGAGGCTCATTTTAATCTCAGCGGCCACGGCAATAATCAAAATTCTTGGTTCTAGGGGATGAAAAATACACGCGAAATTTATGGACCACCATAACACACCCTCAAAGTAACCGTGTGTGGTATGAAGACATGTCGAAAAATAAACGTTGACCGATAGGGCCATGCGGACAGATTTTTTCTTATAGGAAGCTGACGATCTGGATTTGGTGTACATGTGGTTCCAAAGTTATTGGGCATCTTGTCGTACTGCTCGCAACACAATGCGTATTTTGATGGATCCCTTTGCAGCTCCTCTAATCTCGCGTTGCGGTGATTTGGCCAGCCAGATCTCCCGATTCGACCAGCCAGATCTCCCTATTTGACTGTCCCAGACTTCTTACTCTGGGAATATTTGAAGTCATTGGTGCAGGTGAACAAGCCCAGCACCTTGGAGGAGTTAAATAACAACATTCGAGCCCAAATTGACAACGTCACACCACAAATGCTGCACACAGTTATTCGTATTGTAATCAAATCAACCCAAATTTGCATCAACGACGAGGGAAGACTTTTGTCGGAAAAAATTTTCCACAATTTATTGAAACAAAATTTATAAGTGCGAATAAACATAATCACTTAAAAACTAAAATAGTTTTTACTTTAAACAAAAGTTATAGCGAAACAAAATCAGATGATAATTTTTGTCCCACCCTGTAAAACCAATGTCAAAATAAAAGATAATAATTGTTTGCTGAAACCGTAACCATGTTTGTGATATCAAAAAAATTCGGTAACTGTAACTAAACCGTTCGTTTGGCCACACATTTGGTTGTTATCATGATTCTGCTTTCTTTATGTAAACTATGCACTCAAAAAAATAAGTTAGTAGAAAAATTAGTTTAAACTCATAATGTATTTTCCTTTACCGACTGCAGCTTATTTAAAAAGTAATACGTAATGTTTGTTTTTAAAATTTTATAATTTAAAATTTACACGACATTCAGTAAATGTAAAATTTTATGTTTTCTGTTTCTAAAAATAGAAATTCATATAATTCCTTTAGTTTGTTTATATACAAAATTATTTTAAAAAAAATTCCAAGAAATAATTCAAATATACATATGTGTGTGTTGTGTTTTGTAAAATTACAAACAAATAAAAAATACTTTCAATTTGAAAAATAAACTACAAAAGTATTTTTTTCTTTTCTAACTTTTTGTCAGTTAAAAATTTATGGTTATTTTAAACGACTCGATTGTTTTTACTACTTTTGTCGATTATTAAGCAATGATTGAAAATAAACAACAAAATGGGCTGAATATAATTAAATATCAGTAGTCCTCTTTTTGATTGTATTTTCGATTAATTTAATATGTATTTTAAGTTGTTTTTAATGAAATAATATTATGAGTGTATATATCAAGTATACTAGTTTTCAAGATTTTTTTTTTGTTTTTTGCTGAAATTATGTTTTCTGCACAAACTAACTTTAAACTAATGTTTTTTTTTTTTTTGCTAACAAAATTGTGCTGATCAACACATTTATAGCGAGGACAACAATCAAAACTTGTCAAAATGAAATACAAACAAAAACTAGCACTAAAAATACAATCCTTCCAAGTCATAAAAAATACAACCGTAGAAGATTTATATATATATAATTTTGAGTAAATAAAGTAACTAAAATATAATTTTTCTAGAAATTTTCAAGTTTTTTTTAGTCTACTAATATTTGCTGACTTTACTGACATATTTTTTGAGTCTATTATTTATTAAATATTAATTACAAAGGCCTGATTACTGAATGTTTTTGGGCCTAAACAAATAATAAAATAACAAGTATACTTTCGGGGCGATTCACTAATTTTATTTTACAATACCTTTTTTGTTAAATCAATATTTCACAGCAGGGGGAAAGGTATAAATAAAAAAAATTCAGGAGATGGTAAAATAAATTTCTACACTTCAAAAATTTAATTAAATTTAACCAAATACAGGGTGGCGCAAAAATAACCTTCCGATGTTTTTTGGGTGTAATTTAAAAAAAAATGAAAAACTTTGATTCTTCTTGTGGATTATTTTTATTTGGTCTTTTAATTTTTTTACATCAAGTCGAGAATATGATGTCATGTAAATGGCCGCCGCCACAGTTGATTGTCATTTGAGCCCTTTTTATGGCATTTTCTATCACTTTGGCCAAAACTTCCGGCGATAGGTCCTCACACTCTTGACGGATATTGTCTTTAAGAGCTGCAAGAGTCTGAGGCTTGTTGACATAAACCCGCGACTTCAAAAAGCCCTACAAAAAGAAGTCTGGAGCGGTCAAATCAGGCGATCTTGCTGGCCAGTGCAAATCGCCAAAACGGGAGATTAGGCGCCCGGGAAATGCATCCTTAAGCATATCGGTTGTGGCACGTGCAGTGTGTGGCGTTGCACCGTCCTGTTGGAACCACATGTTTTCCAATCCCAATTCATCAAGTTGCGGCAAAAAGAACTCGTTGATCATTGCTCTGTAGCGCTCACCATTCACAGTAACCGTTTGGCCCGCAACGTCTTCGAAGAAAAAAGGTCCGATGACTCCTCCAGCGAAAACAGCACAACATACAGTGACTTTGAGCGGGTGTAATGGCTCTTCGTGGTTTACACGCGGATTTTCAGTGCCCCAGAAGCGTAAATTTTGCTAATTTACGTACCCGATAAGATGGAAATGGGCCTCATCACTCATGATTATTTTTGATGAAAAATCATCTTCATTATTGCTTAAATAAATAGTCACCAATATTCCGCGTTCTGCAGCAGTGTAGCATTTCGCATGTGTTTACTACACAAATGTCAAAACAGAACTGACATTAGGGGCCAATCGCAAAATTTATAGCATTTTCTGATAGGAGGATTACTTTTGCGCCACCTTGTGTGTACTGCGTCTTTAAAAACAAAATTTTTTATATTAATTGTATTAGTTGTGTATAATTTTTAAAGAAACTTTACTTTCAATGAATAAAAATTATAACAACACGTTTTTTTTTTTTGAAAATTGCAATTATAAATGTAATATTACTTTCAGAATGGGGGTAGGCCTATTATGTTACAAACATTGTAAGTTAAATGTATAAAATTATATTTTGAATGTTATAACTATGAAAATCATATAAAACAAGGAAGTTTTAAAATACTCGTGATAGTAAATATAATGAAATTATCTTAAAATTTAAATCTTTACATTTTACAAAATGTTAGCACAAAACCCTCAAACACGTCTTTTATTTTATTTAATTTAATTAAATTTGTTGACAACTTTTAAAAGCTCGTTTTTTTTTGTTCAAATAAGAAATTTGTTGACAATTTTTTAAAGTTAGTTTTGTTATTTTTGTTATTTTGTTCAAATAAGAAAATATCAATATTTTCGTTCGTACGTTTCATCTGTTCGTTTTGTTTGGAAAATAAATAAAAAACGTGTAAAACTATATGTCAAGTGTATTATTTGTATAAAATAAAACGTGAACAAATATTTTATTAACTACATAAAATATTTATAGATAATAGTTATAAGGTTTATCATCTTACAGTCAAGTACAGTCAAGCTAGTTTCAAGACTAGGGACTAGAAACTTAAAATTTTCCTGGAGTTTCCTGGAGTATGTGCTAACCAGTGACAAGACGGGATTTTTTTGGAAATTTCTACGGGAAGGGGTAAAAAGATGGAAAGTTAGAGGAATAGAACAGAACGGGAAATGAGTGGAATTAAAACATTAGACAAAAGGAACGAGAGAAACAAAACGGCGAACCAGTTTAACTGGAACATGAGACAGGGGAACGAAATGGAATGGAACGGGAAACGAGTGAAATTAAAACGATTGATAAGGGAAAGGAAATGGAATGTAACGGAAACGAGTGGAATTGAAACACTTATTAAAGGGGAACGAAAATGGAATGAAACGGGGAACGAGTGGATTTAAAACACCAAACAGGGGAACAAAATAGAATGGAATTTAGAATGAAAGGAATTAAAACATTAGACAAAAGGAACAAGAGAAATAAAACGGCGAACCAGTTTAACTGGAACATGAGACAGGGGAACGAAATGGAATGGAACGGGAAACGAGTGAAATTAAAACGATTGATATGGGAATGGAAATGGAATGAAAGTGAGGCAAGTGGAATTGAAACACAAGTGGGTTTGAAACACTAAACAGGGTAACAAAATAGAATAGAGTTTAGAATACAAGGAGAACGAAATGGAACGGAACAGGGAACGAGTGGATTTGAACCCCAAACAGGGTAACAAAATAGAATGGAGCTTAGAATGAGTGGAATTAAAACACAAGAAAAGGAAAACGAAATGGAATTTAACACTAGACAAGGGCAACGAAATCAATGGAAACGAGTGGAATTGAAACACTAGAGAAGCGAAAATTAATGGAACGGAACGGAAAACGAGTAAAATTGAAACAGTTTACACATCAAAAGAAACCAGAAATTTAAAATTTGTGTGTTACTTGGATTGTTCAATTATAAGGCACTTTGAGGAATTTTTACCAGGAACGTGGTGATTCAATATGGGAAGTCCCGCCCTGGCTAGAAACCTGAAATTTGAAATATGTGGTTCCTGGATTATTGAATGATTATTGATTTTCCCCAAGAACTTTGTAAAAATGGCATTTCAGAGAGTTTAACCCTTCGAGACCCAGACTAACAAATGTGTGCTTTGATGTTTCTGCAAAAAAATTATAATATTTTCAAAATTTGTTGGTCTATTTGAATAAAATTTTAAAAATTATAATTATCTTTCACCGATTTTATTTACTTTTTCCGATACTTAATTAGTTTTCGTGGTATTTTAGTGTAAAATAAAACATTTTTTAAGGGCCTGGGTCTCAAAGAATAAAAAGGCTTCACCAAATCCTTTTGGACAGAAATATGTAATCTAAATTATCTGTACATTGGCGACTGAATTAATTTACAATTTACGTGGTAAAAATGTGGCTAAAAAGGAAAAAAGTTGCACTTAATTGTCTAGCACCGCAAGATCTAGAAACTTAAAATTTGACATGCAGATGGAATTTTGAAATTTTTAAAGGAGAGCAAAAGGGGGGAAAATCTCCCCCCATCAGCTAGAAATCCGAAATTCAAAATAATGGGTTTTCTCAGTAACTGTGCACTTTTTAAATTTAGTGTTATTTTTTTTGTGCAAGAGAAATTCGGCAGCTGTCACATATATTTATTCCGATTATTAGAAATGGTGCGCTTTACGAAAGAACTTTGCAAACTTCGAAGAGTTTTCAGTCGAGAAAGTGCGTCTAATGTGTTAATCATTCGAAGAGTGCTCAAAAAATTTGAAGAAACTGGGTCGGTTATGGACAGTAAGACTCCTGTGCTTTTACTTAACGGTCGGTCTCTGGAAAACATCGCTGCTGCCGAAAATATCAATTCGGCATCGTTCTTAACAACTTAAAATTTCACGAAGCACTACGCAGCGAATTTTGACTAAAGAACTCCACAAAGAGTAGTGTCATCAGAGCCGTGGAGGCCATTTGATGGATATTTTATTCCATACTAAATCGGAAAATGTCTTCTTTACAAACCAATAAAAAATTACAACTATCTCAAAAAATACGTGTTTTTATTTTAAAATGAAAAAGTGTATTCTTGCTGAGACTCCCGTTATGTCTACTTTGGAAAGTCTGCTAATTCTCTAATAAGAAAAATTATATAAATCTTTTGACGGCCTGCCAAAATTACAAAATGTACCCTCTTATTTACCAATCCTAAACCACTGAAAACACGATTTGCTATACATGCCGCTACACCGGTGTAGACATTCACAAAGTTGTTGGTTTGAAAAAATATTACTTAGCCTCAACATCCTGTCCAAACAACTTCTATGTACTTTAATTACAAATATGTTTTTCTGAAGGCAACAGCAAATTCACTTATAAGAATATTTTTTTCGTAACCAATAAGGTGACAAAAATTAGGGGAAAAAGAGTCCCCTTAATTAAATAGTTTTTGCAGATTTAAACAAACCAAGCATAAGATATGTTTAACTGTTAAACCATCTTAACTTGGTTACACTGTTTCTATACTGCTACTAAACATGTAATCACACCATCATCTGTATGAAACAGACAACTCCAAAGTAAAAACAAAATATAAATGATTTGCGTGGGTGTCAAAACTGGTGTCAATTCAATCAACACTTTAAATAAGGAGTTCCCTTTTTTTCTGTTATTTTATATTTCCAAAAAAAAAAACACTTGCTAGAGTAGGAAACTGTTGTTAGATAAACGTGACATTATGCATAAATGTAAAATTTTCTTGTAAAGATGAGATGTTAAGCACACAATTTATTTAGACATTACAAAACAGTAGTTTTACAGTAGACACTATGTAAATGAACTATTAATAACCCTTAATTTTTATTTGCATGTCGAAATTGATGTCATTTATATCATTAATTACAGAAATTCAGACAAACGTAAAAGTTTTTAATGTGACTGATTTTATTACTTTTAAATACTAAAAAAAATAAATCACAATTTGCTTATAAAATGGAATCTTACGTACTATTTAATAAAAAGGTGGGGGATATTAATTAATTTCATGACCTATAATGAAATATTAAATTCATTAGTAAAAGGAGAGGTTTTTTTATATTGAAATTAAACTTTAAAAGGGCATACTGGTATTGGAAAAATGCTTAATCTTAATAGCAATAAGAGTTATGTAAAAATATTTGTATAGTAAAACCTGATTAAGACGAACTTCGGGGGACCAGAAATATAAGTTTTTCAGAATACCTTTTATGTGACATAATTTTTTTGTTTTAATATGAAAATATAGCATAGAGAAAACTTCGATTAAGACATTAAGAAAGTATCGCAGTAAAGATCAACCCATTTAATTTTGTATATTGGTTGCCGTTTGGTGAATCACATAGCTGATATAGGAATAACGGTCTGCCTAAACCGATTTGGCTTGAGACCTACAATTTAAATTACATACATATAGTGAAAGTATTGTTTTTTTTGTTTATCTTGATCTTGATTTATATTTATTTTTTTTTTTAATTATAATTACACTGCACAACAATTTCCTAAATTACGGGGTTCCAACGATTGATTCTTGTTAAGGAGACCAAAAAAAAAAAAAAAGACACGTGTGTCGGTGTTTTGATAATTTACATTGGAATTTCATTTTAAAGGCGGTTTAAGTTTCCCAGCCCTGGCCGGACATTCTGTCCGAAACTGCAAATTTAAAATATGGGTTTCCTGTGGTACACTTAAAAAAAGAACGATAGGAAGATCAGCAAAATTTTAGTCTGGAGGGTGCTTACAGAAAAATTGCTAATATCAGCAAAATCGAAAAATATAAAATGGCGACCCCTTCGTTCGGCCAAAAAAAAAACATTTTCGAAGTTTTATTGTTAAAATACTTTATATTTGAGGGTGTACGGTAACCTTTTTTTTTGAGGTACGGTCTACTACACATGCTTCTGGCTAATGGCTGATGTTGAATGTGAACCACACCTAAAAATCAAGTTTTTTTCTGCATTTAATTTGACACTTCTCAATTTCAAACTAACTCGACTTGAACCATGGAAAGATACACAATCGAGCAATGCGTTAAAGTTATTCAGGCTTATTATGAAAATGGGCGTTCAAATCAAAATGCATTTCGTGCACTTCGTGATTTTTTTGATCAGCATAATCGACCAAATGTGTCCACAATCGGGAGAATTTTGGGCAAATTTCAGCAAACCGGGTCTGTAGGAAATGAGAAAACACCTGTGCATGCTCGCCAAGTTCGTTCTGCGAAAAACATTGCTGTTGTTCGCGATAGTGTGGCATACACTTAAAATAGTTTGTAAGTTAAAATGGCAGCAAATGTCATTTAAAAGAAACGAGTTTTCCGGTCTACTTATTTTTCATTTAAAATGGTTCTTTAAATAGTAATTAAACGACTGACACATTAGTAAAAACAAATGATTTATCAGTTAAAAATAAATGTTAAAATTTTATGAACCCATTCCGTAAAAATAAATGATTATTCATTTATTTGAAATTGTTTCAGTTTAAAGCAGTTTTTATGTATTGTTGATAATTTATTTTGGTAAATGAATGATATTTAGTAGGATTTTAGATCATACAATCATATTCCTTTTTATAAGTTGTTTAAATGCAGGTTTTTTGTTTGGTTTTTAATCTACAAAATGTATACTGAAACAGTCTATAGACACATTTCATGTGATTGGCCATATGGGTGTATGTGTTTATGAAGTTCTTGTAATTTGAATTGAAAAATAATTTTGTATATAAAAAACAACCCTGCAAACATTTGGAAGATATCTTCCAAAGAAGATAAAAAAGCAATATCTTCCTTTTATCATTTGGAAGAAAAACATCAAAGCAATATTTTGTTTGTATTTTCTTTTTATCAGTTTGAAGAAAAATGAGCGATATATAAAAAACGAAAATTTTAATTTTTTCTTTAATATCATTTATAAAGTATTTTTTATTGCAGAAGTATCGTGTTTTTATCACCTAGGTGATTTTTAAAAATGAATTCGCAAGCTATAAGAAAATCCAGCAAGAGGGAAGCTTCGAAAATAATGGCTCATATATTTTCAACAAATTTAGGTCAAAATAATCAAGTTTCAGGTAATCAAGAACTCTATAACGAACCACAATATTTGCAAGATTTAAATTCAAGAAATTTAGAATTAAACAACCAACAACAAAATAACGATCCACCTTGTTCTCAAGATGGAAATACTCCTTATTATTTGTATTACGATACCGACGATAATGATGATGATATAGACGAGGAGATTAACAACCCATTAGACAAATTTGAAAGGATTAGAGAAAGGCTGAGCAGCTGGTCAATACGAAATTCTATATGCAACAAAGCTATGAATGAGCTTCTAGAAATATTGAGGTGTATAGATAAGAGGTACATCTATACACCTCAATATTTCTAGAAGCTCATTCATAGCTTTGTTGCAAAAGACTTGAGAACATTAAAGCAAACGCCAAAAGATGCTCAAGCAGTTCAAATGGAAACTGGCGTTTAATTACGTTATGGACTTAAAGATGCACTAACTGATTTAATTGTTACAACTGGTTTTGATAATGAAACTATTGAATTAGATTTTATTGTGGATGGCTTACCTCTAGCTAAAAGTTCTAACAAGCAAGTATGGCCTATACTCTGTAACGTTGTTTCGACCCAACATGTGTTGTTCGTTGGTGTTTTTGAGGGGTATACAAAGCCAAAATGCCCCAATGAATATTTGTTACAATTGGTTTTAGAAATTAAAGGTTTAATAGACACAGGTTTTGATTTAATAACCATGTTTATAATATTAGTATAAGGTGCTTTATAATGGATGCTCCAGCGAGATCATTTGTCCTTGGTTCAAAAGGTCATACAGGATATTACTCTTGCATTCGATGTACACAAAAGGGTCAACATGTAAACCATAGACTTGTGTTTCCACCAAATGAAAATGCACCATGCAGAACAAATGAATCGTTCAGAAGTCGATCCCAACCTGTGAACATCACAATGTGCATTAGACTACATGCACATCATATGTATGGGTGTTACGAGGACCCTATTAAATACATGGATAAAAGTAAGAGGAGAGATATTTTCTTTATCAACTTCTCAAATAAGGATATTGTCTAAAAACCTCGTTTCATTGAAAAAATGCATTCCAGAAAACCAAGACAAATAAAGGATTTGGATAGATGGAAAGCCACTGAACTAAGACAGTTTTTGCTATATACAGGACTTTTCGTGCTAAAAGATGTTTTACCTCCAAATCTATTTCAACATTTTCTGAAATTGTCAATGGCTACTCGAATATTATTGGATGAGAAAACTTGCCGAACTAAAAATGATTATGCGAAATTGTTAATGTGTGAATTTGTCGAGGAAACACCAAGGCTTTATAACCTCTCATTGCTTACATGTAATTTCCACTACTTGATACATATCAATGAAGATGCAAAACTTCATGGATCGTTGGAAGGAATAAGTGCTTTTAAATATGAAAATCATTTGCAAAAAATAAAGAAATCTGTTAAAAAGTGTAATGATGTAGCAGTACAGTTATACAACCGTCAGGTTGAAAAAATTTGTAAAAAAAAGTAATTTTTGGAAAAGCCAATAATAACTTAATACTCGATGTAACATTGCACAGTTTTTATATTTCTATAAAAGAACCGGACATGTTTTGTGTGGTAAATAACAATATTGTTCAAATTAAAAAAATTTTAAATTCAAATGGACATCCAAACTTTGAAGGTGTTATTATAAAAAATTTGCAACCATATTTTACCACCCCATTTGATGCATCAATGTTTTCAATACAGTGCTGCTACGTATTTTAAAAAGGGGATCAACTGAGTTTTAACTATATTGAAATAATGTGCAAAATTGTTTGCTTAAAGATGCCGAACTCTGAATTTCACCTATTTTTACCATTTATACATTAAAGTATTACTTACTTCCTTTCAAAACACAAAATTAATCAAAGTGTTTTTTTCCCAATTGCCATTTTTCTATCAAAAATTTTATTGTCGTATTTTAATTTTCTGTTTATAAATCCATGTACTTTATCAAATTTTTCAATATGAATGAAAAAGAAAATATTATTGTTCAAGGTAAGAAATAATTTTCTCATTTTAAAAAAATATAATAACAATTCAATATATTTTATTGCCTTTTCAGAGCTTAACATTCCGGCTTTACTAAAAGAGCTAAATGATTTAAAAAAGACGGTGGCAAACGAAATGTATAATCAACGATTGGGAATTGGGAGGCTGATGGTAAAGGTCATAACACTCAAAAATGAAATAAAAAGAATGAATAAAGAGCCAGCTAGTGTTTTGGACACTTCCAAAATGATTATTTGGCAATATTGCCGGTTTATCTTCCAGAAGTGTTGCTTTCGTATTATTAGGAAGTGTCGCTTTATATGGGACATTTCTTCCCGAAAGGGGGATCTTCCGCAATAAGAAAAAATATATGAAACTGAAAAAATCGGTAAATGGCAGTAAATCATTGTGAACAAATGTATAAAAAAGTTAAAATAAATATTTGTTTGAAAAATAAATTTATGTTCCTTTATTTTTAACTACAAACATTAATAATATTCTAAGTGTATAAGAATTCCAAATAACAAATCCGCGCTTTTATTGCATCGATGGTGATTTTTAACACTATTTATGATTCATTATCACCGTTTTAACGTTTTAAGTAACAACTCAGCGGAATTATGCTTAAAGGGAAAAAACTAAAAACATTTTCCATGCTAATTTAGCTCATAGTCATAAAACCGGCCTGGGGTTTTTCCTAACTGAATAGTTAAAATTGGTGTTCAATCACCGAACGGTAAAAATTGAACATAAATTATTTATCACTGAATGGAAATGAAATGAATTAATTTATTTGAATTGTTAAAACGAACAGTGATTGGTCTTTTTGGATATAATTTCTTTAAAATCAATTCAAAATTGTAATTAATTAATTAATTCTTCGAAACTTTAAATGATATGATGGTTGACGTTTCAATTCCCGGTCCCGGCATTCACTTTATGAAAGACAAATTCTTATAGAGACAAATTAACAATAAAAATTCTCTGAACAATTTACACATAAACTTGCCCCTGACCATATTCCTCGAATGGGACAAAACTGTACCGGTCTGGTGATTCCTTTGAAGAACTGACCATCAGTTCTTATAATATTTATATTTTGTCGCAAAAGTTATATTTGTTACATCACTTTATTATTTTTGCAAATATAATTATAAAGTTTTATAAAAAGTTTGTCTCTTAAATCTATCGTTTCAATGCTGCATCAAAAAATATAAATCTTTGTAGTTAACATGAGTTTATAATTAGAACTTTTGGTACAAAATTGTAATAACAAACTAATTGCTTTATTTTTATTATAAATTACTTTAGATAAGTATGACTAATTGTAGATGATTTAAATTGTTATAGCAAAAGATTATATAATTTCTTATTCTTAAAAAAAACACAAGAATAAAAATGTTATTTTAATAACTTCTAAGTTAATAATAGATATTTAAATATTTTTATGTCGTCTTTTGTGTTTAGCAAAGATGTTGAAATATAAATAAACACCCGCTGATTGAAAAAGGTTTGTTAATTTTTTGTTTAGTGTCTATCAGTAGAAAGAATCTCATTTATTACATACTTAATAGTCTGTTGTCTAAATCATTATATAATATAATTTATTTTTATAATAGCTATTGTAAAAAAAACTTAATTCTTAATTCTTTCTCTTTTTTTTATTTATTATTATAATTATCAGTAAAATTAAAATTAATGAGTTGTTTGTTCCTAAATAAATGGGGTTTTTGATCCCAAACTAAATTAGCATAAAATTTTTGTTTTTGGCAAAAATAATCTAATAAATTACCATTGGAATTTAATTACATCATTTTTGAATGTATTTAAATTTTATCATATTATTATATTTCTTATTTTTCTAAAAAAAATCTAGCGAAAAATTTAATTTATCGTCATGGAAAAGAAACAAAATGATATTACATACAAAACCGGTCTACATCATTTAAAACAAATGATGGTTGTTATTTATTTTGAAATGTTGTTTAAACAACTGACACATCATTAAAAACAAATGATTATTCAGTTCAAAATAAATGTAAGAAATATATGTTTATTCCTTTATTTAAAAATTATTTATTTTATTTATTTATATTAATCATATAATTACAAATTATATACTAATACCCTAACCGAGCACTAGCAACAAAGGCCATCGGCTCGTTGTTGCGAAAACTGGTAGCGAAAACTGGCCTATGGTGGGTTTCGGGTTTTTGTTTGTTTTTTAATTTGAAAAATAGAGTCCAATAATAGAATTAAATAAAGTGTGTGTTCGTATGTTCTTGTAATTCGAATTGAAATATTTTTGTATATAAAAAACAATTTTAATAGAAAAATAATAAGGGATTTTTTTTTAAAGATATCAAACAAAAATTTATAATATCTGTAGTGGGAACAAATAAGTCACAAATTTCCATTTTGTGAGAAAATTCTCATTAAATTTTAAACAAAAAAAAAATAATCTAAAAAAATCAGTAAATGATAGTAAATTATTTTGAACAAATGTATAAAAAGTTAAAAAAAAAATCCTTTATATATACTGAACTGTAAACTTTTTTATTAAACTACAAACAGTAAAAGTTGAAATTAATATTTTTTTGTACTACAAATGGATTATTAGGAAGATTTAGTTTAAAATCAGTTACTATTTTTTCTGATCTAAATACTAAATAAAATTATTTTTCATTTGAATATGATCATATTGGTAAATGCTAAAATGTATTTTAAGGACATCAAAAGGATTCTAAAAATAAAGACTTTTTAATTTGCCTATAAAAAAAATTGAAAATATTCGGGAGTTTTCGGAAAACAACAACAACACTTCAAATAGTTTGTAATTTAAAATAACAGAAAATACCAATAAAAACAAATGAAATTTTATTTAAAAACTGGTCTACTTACTTTTCATATAAATCAAATGTTTTTTTTTATTTATTTTTAAATGTTGTTTAAATAACTGACACAAAAAAAACTAATGATTAATCAGTTAAAAATAAATGTTAAAATTTTACCTTTCAATTCCGTAAAAATTAACTGATTATTCCATGTTTCCATTTTTGCATTTTTGTTTATTTTAAATCTACAAAATGTCTATAAACACATTTTGTGGGAATGACCAAAAGGTGTGGATGTGTGTTTATGAAGTTCCTCTAGTTTGAATTGAAATAATTTTGTATATTAATAAACCATTTAAATAAAAAACAAAATTGGAATTTTATAAATATTTTTTTTTTTTCGAATCAAAAAATTATAATAACTGTAAAGGAAACAAATAAACTACAAATTTCTGTCTTGTGGGTAAATTTTTATTAAATTTCAAACAAATAAAAAAAAAACAAAAATGAAAAATTCAGTAAATGACAGTAAAGCATTTTAAAGAAATTTATAAAAAAGTTAAAATAAATATTTCTTTGAAATTTAAATGTATGTTCCTTTATTTTTCAATGAACCGAAAACTTTTTTATTATACAGTAAACTGCATAATATTCTGAGTGTATATTTAGTAGTTTTTGTTCTACAGAAAAAAAGGGCACAAAACTACCGTTTTTAGGTGTTGAAAATTGTTACACAATAAAAATGGAACTAATTTTATCAACAATTTAAATCCTTAAACAAATTTTCAATTTTTTCTACTAATTCTAATTCTTCCTACATTTAAAATTGTTTTTAGTTTAAATTTACTGAAAAATTTATTTAAATTAAATAAAAAGACCGGTCAACTAAAATAATTTTTAGTTTAAATTAACTGAAAAAGTTATTTAAAATAAATGAAAAAACCGGTCTACTAACTTTTTGATTATTTAAAAAGACTTTTCATTTATTTTAAAATGTTAATAAATTAGCTTACAATATGCGTTAATAATAAATTATTTTTCCTTTATTTAAACTGTTAACAAACTAACAGCAAATCCGTAAAAGCAAATAATATTTCTTTTATTTATTTCTTTCAAGTAATTAACTACAAAATGCGTAAAACTTAAAGACTTTTCCTTATTTATTTTTTAACTGTCAAAAAATTAATTGCAAAATACGGAAAAATAAAGGATATTTGGTTTATTTCGTGTTTTTAAATGTCATAAAAATTTACTATAAAGTCTGTAAAAAAAATCAACATTTCAAATATTTTTTTATTAAAAATAACAATTGTTATTAACTACATATAAAAGTAATTTTTTTAAATAAAAATGTTACAGTTATTACAAAAAATCCGTATTTATTTGTAATTTATTATTTTAAAACGTTGCAAAATATATTTCTTTGTTTATTAACTATTTAATCATTTAGAAACAAGTGTACGGATGTCTGTTTAAATAAACTACAGTCAGTTACTGTAGAAATATTTTGAGTGAAATATTAAGTCATGTTATATATTTAATAAAAGAAACACCCATATTTCGGAAATGCAAATTTATCAATTTTTTCTATAAGGGTATTCATTTCAGATTTTTTTTGGTTGGAAAAATGGAAAAATTACAATCTTATGATGTGAGCCGTCATTTTTGAAATAAAAAATATAAATATTAATACTGTAAAAAAAAAAAGAAAACAGGCTGCCAATGATGTGACAATCATTAAAAGTGAATTGATTGATTTTTTAATTACAGCAATTTTAATGGAAATCGATAATATTTATGAAAATATCGATATAAATTTCTCCAAAAAACAATACAACATAAATTTTGAAATATTATCTTTAGAAACTTTTACATTAGATGATGATTTAGCAACTGAAGAAATGAACGACAATTTGGTGGAAAAAGAATTGAACATTCTTTATGATGATTTGAGCGTAGTGATGTTTTTGCGGCGTGCGGTTCAATGACACCCGATTTCGTCAAATGACTCACTTATAAGTTCAAGTGATGAAAGCAAGTGTTGATTTTAAACTTGCTGTAGTTCTATACCGATTCCGGGAATTCAGGAGTTGAAAATTGGGGCACTATACACAATATAACAAAACGAGTATTTCAGGCGTTTCTAGAACTTAAAAAAATTTTTTTGCACTGTATTGGTTACGTAGATGGCATAGAATTTAAATTGGCAGAAACACCTATTCATAACCCTTTGAATAGTTTTTTTGATAGCTCATTTTAAATTTTTTTTTCTTAAAAAATTACGATTAAATTGAACGAGAGAAAATCAAATTTGAAATATAAATATCACACATGATTTTTAAAATCATGGTTGTATAATTCAGGGTTTTACAAAAAGAAATGTCATTTTTTTGAGATGTTTTTTTTTTACACTTGGTTATAGGTTGTTAAAAATACAACTTTTGGAGGAAATTTTTTCCTTGTGTTTGTTGTAACAAATGTTTCATTTTTCCACTTTTCCATTTTTCCAACTACTAAAAAAACTGAAATGAATACCCTTTATATTTCAGAAAACGTTTTTTAGGAAGTCTGTGCAAAAAAAGCCAATTTTTGTTAAGTAGTGTAATTAAACAAATTAAGAGCTGTTTGTTGTTTTTTAAAACAAATGCCATTAAAGAATGGGAATTGTTATTAAACAAAACAATTACAATATAACAAATCTTCTTGTTTAAATAAATAATTTGCATACTTGTACAAATGTTATTGTTATCTAATTTCTTTTTCTTATAATTAATTTGGATTTGTATTTGCTGCATAATGAGTCTTTCATAATCTAATGTGCGAAATTTGTCGTATACATTTTTAAAGATCTTGATCTCCTTCTTTTTTATTCACAAAGTTAGTACTTTACAAAATAATTAATCCCTTTCTACTTCTTTTTAGTTGAGTATACGAATAATGTTAATTAATTTAACGAGGGTTAATTGTGAAGTAACAAATCATAGGAAAGATGATTGTTCCACTAAAAGCCAACTTTAGGCCTTACACCTAATGCATACTTTTCTACTAAAAATTATTAAATTTACAACTGAATTTACAATTGTTATTATTTTAACCAACGTATACTATTGCCTAAGTATTCACTATTCATTTATAAACACTTTCAAGATTTCAAACCAATTGAAGAACATCTCAAATTAAAATTTTTTTTATAGAATCAATTTAAAAATTAATTGACTATGACTTCTTTATTCAACAAAATACAGGTTGGTTGAAAAGTTCCTGTGCTCAATTTGAAAGAATACTGTTTTTGTTCCGAAATATATTTTTTATTCAATATAATCTCCTAGAAGCTCAATACACTTGTTCCAATGATCTTCCAAAATAACCGTCTACGGCTGCTATGGCCTCTTCATTCGACGAAAAATGCTTTCCACGAAGGAATTGTTTGAGATTTCTGAAGAGATAGTAGTCACTGGGAGCCAAATCTGGTGAACACGGTGGATGTTCAAGCAATTCGTACTTTAATTCTTGAAATTTAGCCATTGTCAAAACACTTTTGTGAGCAGGTGCATTGTCTTGATAAAAAATGATTTCTTTCTTCTTTAAACCAGGTCTTTTCTCACGAATTTTTTCATCCAGCTGATCCAAAAGGCTGCAATAATATTCAGAGTTGATTGTTTTACCTTTCTGAAGATAATCAATCAACGAAATTCCTTTTGCATCCCAAAAAACTGATGCCATAACCTTCTTTGCTGACCGTTGTGACTTCACCTGCTTTGGAGCTGAACAACCAGCTTCAGTCCACTGTAAACGTTCTTGTTTCAATTTAGGATCATGGTGGTAGATCCAAGTCTCATCCATAGTTATAAAACGATGCAAGAAGTCGGTTTTATTCGGCTTAAAACGCTCCAAATTACGATGAGAAATTTGTTTTCGATCCAGTTTTTGTTGAATTGTTAATGTGTGCGGCACTAACTTTCCAAACAGTTTTTTCATACGTAATTCTTCATGTAAAATATGGAGTACTCGTTCGTCTGAGATGCCTATGGCATTAGCAATTTCACGCTTAGTCAAACTTGGATCTTCACTAACCATATTATGTACCTGCTCAATGATTTCTGCTGTGGTTGCAGTTTTTGGTCGTCCTTCGCGTGGATCGTCTTCAAGGCTGGTACGACCACGTTTAAATTCATAAGCCCAAAATTCAACGGTGCGTTTTGAAGGTGAGGACTCCTTATACACTTCTAACAATTGTTCATAAATTTCCTTTGCTTTTAAACCCTTCAAAACAAAGAATCTTATGACTGCACGATATTCAATTTTTTCCATATTAAAAAAAATCAATGACACGTCAACTTCAAATGGCTTGTAAACAAAGAAAGAATTGACAGAATGACTTGCAACTTTGCATGTGTTCTCAGGACAGTTATACCAACTTGAGAAAAAAAAGTTTGGAGCTAGCAGTGCCATATCTTGGTGAGCGCAGGAACTTTTCAACCAACCTGTATTTAATTGGAGTAATTTAAGAAATATTTATTTGTATGCATAAGAAAAGAATTCAATAATAATGTCCTTTTCATTTCTTTCGAAAAATGTGAAGCCCAAAAATGTTTCTTTTTTTAATTTTGACTCTATTTATTTTAAACACATTTCAATAAACTCTCGTATAACCATAACATTTGTGTGAATACCAAATAATACGTGTTGGCTTTATGTGTAATAAATATGTGTGTAAATTTGAACATTTAATATGTAAATGTAAATTTTTATACAACACATGTAAAATTATTCTTCGCAAACCACAAATTATAAAATCAGCTACTTGTATCTAAATTTTGTTGTTTTTAGTTTTATTCAACAATATGATTTGTATATTAGTGTAAATATTCCCTTTCTAAAAATGTTTGCTTTATATCGGTAGACCGTAATAATACATAAACCCAATCCTCGATTTTCAGGTTTATTTTATTTTTGAAAAAACAAAAAATGTAATCAATTCAACATTAAGATCTTAAATTACATTTTTTGTGTACCGATTTAGCATGAAATACATACATTAAAAGGAATTTATATACAATATTAATGGATTTTTTTATATAACCAGTTTACAGCCATTTTACACACATAATGTAAATATAGTTTTGTTATGTAGTTTGGTTTTTTAACATAAAAATCTTACAAAAATATTTTTTTTTAGATTATTTAAGGTTTAGTCAAAAAAAATTTATATTACTAATATTTTCGTTGAAGACAGTTTGGCTATTTGGGCACAATAAATTACGCCCCCATATTTAAAATAAAAACAGACTATATATAGACCTAGTCCCCACATAAATCAACCTTCCCAGTATTTGTTTAATTGAATTTTCTCGGAAATTTCATTCCAGCTTAACTCTATATTTTTCTGGCCCGTTCAAAAAGAAAAGGATCAAGTCCATTCCTGAATTTGATCTTACTGTAGGGCAGGACCAAAAGGGGAAAACCCAACCTTTCAAGACCTGCCCAAACCCATTTGGCTAGAAACCTGATATATTTAAAATATGCGTTCCCTGAAGTATTGATTAAATCTTTGATAATTTATATTAAGGTATTTCTGCCAGGGACGTAGTAATAATGGGAGTTTAAAGGACTTAATGTCTACTCCTTAATGGCCTGCCCAAACCATAAGAACTATCAAGTTGAAATTTGGTATGAAAGATACTTCTTCGACGTAGACAAAAGCTAAGATGGAATTTTTGTAAAAGCCTATGGGAAGGGGCAAAATGGGAAAAATTACAAACTTGTATTTGTATTTTTGTATTTATTAAAAAATTGTCTACCACTGCAGTAAGATATAAAAGCACTGGACTTATAATGACACAGTAGAATTAATTAGCAAGAAATAATATTATAATTTAATAATAATCAATGAATTACATATAAAAAAACAAAATCAGTAATATGAATAAACATAAAAATATATAAACATTGATTAAATAAAAAAAAAGAATTTAAATTAAACAGTTTGAATTTAAGTACCCAGCAAAAAAATTGGTAGTCATTCTGTGACTATAACTTCTTTCATTGCTTCCTAAACTTCAGTTGGCATTCTTTTATGATTTTTTTGGTGTTATTCTAAGGCACTTCCAAAAAAATTCATGTGTTCATATTTCAAATGCAGTGATCTGGATATAAACCCGAAGCATATCTTAAAAAATCACTTTTCATTACTTCTAAAGCATAAGTTATAGTAAATCGTGTATTTTTTTTTTTTTTTTTTTTTTTGAATCTAAAGCATTTATTGAAATTGAGAAAATAGTTCTGATGAACTTTTTTAATTTTTTTTTATTAAGTAATTTTTTATATTTTTGTTTAAAATTTCATGCGGGTTAGAATTTATGCAGTTTTGCAATTTTTATAAAAGTTTTGAAAAATCAAGAAAAACAGGTTTTTTTGATCTTTAATTGAAACTAGCTGGCCTGTCATTTGCATTTTTTCAGCCTTAAATATTTATGACTACGCAATCTGTGCATTTTTGCATTATTATTATTTAACACTACACCATTTCCAGTTTTAATTCAGAATTTATCAAAATAATTTTAAAATTGTGTACAAATTATTTCAAATTGCCCAATTTTTTTTTTAAATTTGCAAAAATTATTTAAATTTGTTCAAAAATATTTTAAAATTGTCTAAAAATGTTTCCAAATTGTACAACCAGTTTTTAAATTATCCAAAAATATTTTAAAATTCATTAAAATATTTTTAAAATGTTTCAAAAATGCTTTTTCACTAATGCAGAATTATTTATTTGTTTTAATAAAGAGAATTTGTATATCAATGCATAAATTTCGCTTCTTTAAAATAATTTTTCTGTATTCTTATGAATTAAATTTTCATCAAAGCTTAAATACTACAGAGTATATGAATATTTTCCACTCATGCATCAGAATACCTAATCATTGTATTATCATTGCTTCCTTAGAGTAAAGTATGAGTAATGCTAGTAGCTTCATTTGAATACTTCCATCCTATGACACGCTAATATTAAATTCATCGATGAAACCATTAGAAAAGAAGTGATGCCTTTGCCATAGTAGTGATGCTTTTATTGCTTCTTTGGCAGCTTCATTTTTGCTGGGTATTTGTACAATTATAATTATTGATTTTCAAAATAATTAAAAATTGCTTTTTTGAACAAAATTGCTTTGCTTGTGTTTTGGTTGTTATAAGGAAGTTGGTTCCAGAGACGCATGGCAAAAATAAAAAATTGACGTTCAGAAGTTAGATAACGATGCCGAATGTGAATCAAAATTTTCTTGCATAAGCAGTCGTTAAGAGCAAAAAATTTGCAGCCTTTAAAAAGTTGAACATCATCTGCATACATTTGAATATTCATGAACCACAGTTGTTGTGGTAAATCATTAAAGTACATTGAGTATAATTTGAGCGTAATTTGGTACATAGGTTCCTCCTCCGACGAAGACATAGAAATACCTACTGGGAGGAACAAAAAATGGCAAAAGTCTCCCCTACCAAAAGGGCCTGCCCAAACTTCTTTAGGTAGAAACTTAAAATTTGAAATATGTGTTTCCTGGAGTACATTTTAGAACTTTCGTTAGGGAGACAGCAAAATGGGGGTTAAAAAGGCGAAAAGTCTTCCCCGGCCAGCACAAACCGCTAGAGCTAGGAAGTTGAAATTTGATATGAAGGTTCCTCTTCCGTTGTAGAATTTTTGAAAAAGCCTAAGGAGAGGAAGAAAGGGAAAAAATTCTCCCCCCTTGACAGTATGCAAAAACAGCTAAAGCTAGGAAGATAAAATCTTGTACAAAGGCTCCTCAACCGGCGCAGATATCCACTTAGACGGTATTTTTATAAATTTTTTCTTGAAGGGGTAAAAAGGGGAAAGCCTCCCCCTAACGGCCTGCTCAAACCCCCTTTCAAGCTTTAGGTGCCGCAATGATGATGGGTGATGATGGGATAACGATTTTTCCTTGTAACGCTATTTTCATCATGTTATTATTAGAAGTAATCAAAATTATTTTCATTACACTCTAATTAATTTCTATTGAAATTTACCCAACTTATAGTAGGAAACTGTACTCCTACTATAAGTTGGGTAAATTTACTCTGTGTGCGTAAATGCAAAAAGTACACACATTATGGGTAAATTCATGAACACAAAATAGGTAAAATTACATTAAAAGTGGCTAAAATTTAAACCAATTTTTAAAATTGAAGAGTTAACATACCAAATTTGTCCTGTAAATGTACACAAATAATTCGTAAAAATCCTAAAAAAATTCGCATATTTCCTACTACGATGTTTGTTTTGTAATAAAAACAATAAATTTATTGCTTAGTAATTCTCAAAAAAAATAAAAAACAATAAATTTATTGTTTAGAAACTCAAAAAAAGAATTAAAACAATATTTTTTTTTGATTACTAATTCCAAATAATTGATAAATTTAAAAAACTAATAAAGTTTTCTTTTTAAAATTTTGAAAATGTTTTAGATTTCTTTTTTTCAATTTCAATATGTCATAATTTTTTTAGCATTATAAGTTAGTATATTTACAAACTTTGTGCGTAAAATTTTTATTCAACAAAATAATACTAATTTTAGGCATAATAGGTGTTTAATTGTAAACACATAGTGTCTAAAAACACTTCGTGTGTGTATTATTGTACATATATTAAAGTGTGCGCAAAAAAGTTTTACGCATTTGGTGTTTATATTTACCGAATTATCGTAATATTACATAAAACTTTACCCATTTTATAGTTGTAAATTTACAAGCATTTTTTAGAGTGCAGCATTAATATAACACAGCGATTAAAAACGAAAAACGGTTTACAGATAAGAATTTTTAAAAAATGTAAAAAAATCCATTAAATAAAAAAAAAAATATGTTCAAATTAATAAACATCACTAAAATCCAGTTTCGCTCCACTCCCTTATATTCCCTACGTTTCCCCTAAAGTATTTCAATGCTACTTGTTGCCCGTTCTCATATCACGCCTCTAACCAAATCTGAAAGGGCAATCTAAGGTGAAACATTCCCCTAATTGTAGAAATATACAAAATTACTGACATTTAAGTGAGTTAGCGCACATATTTGAAATTTCAGCTTTCTAACCAAACAAAAATTTAAAATGTGGACTTCTTAACACTTTCAATAAAGTTCCCGTAATTCGAGGGAGCGTTGTAATCATATCACATTGTGGTTGCATGTGTATGTTAGTAACATGGTTTTCTTAATTGGTTTAATCTTCTTTTTCTTTATAGTTTGTGATCTAAATATTATGCGAAAAATGTACTTTATTACGGTCATAAAAATAAGTATGTATAAAATTTATCAGGGCTTTAATCTAAAGATAATATTTAGCAAAAAAAAGCAAATTCAAAATAAGATTAACTGTTAATAGTTTAAGCATTTCATGCATAAATAAATAATAAATAAATTGATCATACCAGTAATCAGTATTTGCCATCATAAAGAACATGGCACTATGTAGTGAACAAATAAATCCAGCGATTGAACTAGGAAGAGAATACAAAGTTCAAATCCCAACAAGAGAAGAATGGGAACTTGATCCCCCATGGTTGAAGGAAGATGCACAGAAGTGGTATACTGATCTAGGTGCATAATTCACATACCTCTGAGCAAAGATTCAATTATATTTACTGCAGAATTATATGCTATCTATACAGCAACGACCGAACTTCTGCAAAGGAATCTTGTGAGAACAAGAATAAACTTCATGTCGAACAGCCAGGCTATAATAAAGTCCCTGAAAAACCCTATCTTTCACCATAGATCAGTGCTAGAGTGCCATAAAGCCCTCAACCAACTGGCGACAAATAATAAGGTAACACTTATTTGGGTACCCGGTCACAGTGGGCATGAAGGAAATGAAAAAGCTGATGAACAAGCGAGACTAGGTGCGGCCCGTGTCCTTAATTTGGTTTCAGGAAAAAGGACATCACATATATGATATCGGATCTGATCGAGACGAAATCCATTGAATATTGGAAAACAGAAATTGAAATTGAAACAGTGAATATTGGAAACAGAAACCACTGAAACATTCCAAGAAATTCTTGTGATACAATGAAAAGAGGAGCAGAGAAGCCCTTCAGATGAACAGACCAAATCTAAGACTCCTATGCGAAGCACTCACAGAACACTATCCATGTAATTACATCCTAAACAAAATGGGACATGATCGAGATACGACATACGGATATTGTATGGAAAATGAGGAGACCATAGAGCATGTAATGGCTGAATGTCCTGCCTTTGCATACCTACGATTTATCACATTTGGCAGACCTGATATCATGGAGGAACACTACAAGAAGCTGGAAGTGAAGAACATTGCACTGCTACTCAAGGCTGCACTGGAGAACAACTGAGGAAAATACTACAGTGTGCACAATAGATCTACTTGGTCGCGGTGCTGGAGATACAAACTACTCAGCCCAACTGCATCGTAAATCGTAGTATTTGCCACATAAAGGACACATTTTTACATGAGGCAAAATAAAGTCGAATCGCTTTACTTTAAAAATAAAAATTCTTTAAAATTCTCTACTAATTGGTTATTTTTTTCAAAACTTTAGGATTTTTGTCTAAAAATTTAAAATTTAAAAGAAATTTCTCTCAAAATATATAATTTTTGATTTGCTTCTTTCAAATATTTTGTATTCGAAAAAGGACATATTTTCCTATCGCTACAGAAAAAGCGATCAGTTGTATTTTGTTTTCGGGAAAATCGACCTTGAAGTTGAATATCAAATTAATTTTCTAATAATTCCTTTTACGGGTGACTTAAAAACATTCAGCCGGTGTTGTTTTGCTATAATTTAAAATTTTTTTAAATGTTTATTTGGACTTTTAAATTGTTTTTATTGATAAAGTGGGCTCCAACATTGTTGATGATCATTTGGGTTCTTTTAACAGCATTTAACATCGTTCTGGAGAAAAATTATGGCGATTTATATTCTTGCCGGATATTCTTTTTGAAAGTTTCAAGAGTCCGTGACTTGTTCACATGGTCGATCTAAAATTTTACTTTTCTTATTCGCGATTTTTTGTTTTTTTATTATTTTACAAACTACATAGTAAAATTTTTTGCCAAACCATCCATCAAAAAAAAACCATGTAGTGTATCCCCAATTTAAAAAGTCTTTCAACACAGGAAAACAATAATCATAATTTTTTTTTGTGTGACACGATTGTCCCATTGAGAGTAACTAGCCAATCCTTACTTTTATTTATTTGATTTTTTTTTTTTTTTTGGCAAATTTCTTGATTGACTCTATATAACAGATAATTATAAAATCATGATGCATTTTATTGACCGACTAACTTTGCAGGCAATAAGTTGAACAGTCAAACTCTTATAGACAAATACTTTTTATTAATGCAAACTTTTTAATAGAGATATTGACGAAAAATTTATCACGTTTAAGAGTTTAAACATAACAAAGGTGAAAAAATAATGTATGCAATCTGGTGAACAAGTACAACCGATCAACCAACAAAACTAGAAAAAAAAAAATATTAAATTTTACAACATTGTTTTTCATTCGCTAAATTATGGGAGCAACAAATTACTGGTGGGCAATAAAAGCCAGGAAAATGTTAAAAATAAAATTTTCTAAAGCTAAAACAAAGATATGTTGATTTTCATTCGACACAGAGAACAAAAAAAAAAAAAAAAGACACACAAAATGTAATGAAGATGATTATGTAAAGCCAAGATGGAAAGGTGTTAAAAATGTAGTAGCTTTTATAGTCGGGATTTGGCAACTTAAATTTCATGGCTTATTAAATGTTTGCTTGCTTGTCAAAAATTACGACATGTCAAAGTAAATACAACCCTGTGGCAAAACAATTAAAACAATTAATTCAACATATGTAATTTTGACAACAAAAAAAATGCATTTATTATGAATATTATTTTAATTTCAACTTAACAATCAAAAATATTGAATAAATATGTATTTGGAAGGCTTAATATTTCAAAATTAATGCATATTTATGTTATGTAATTTTGCAAAATGCCAATATTGCTTTGATGATTTAAAGACTCCTCCAAAATCGATTCCTATTTTTTATCACAACGCCTCACAGCATCACTAAAAATTTAAGTGGAATTCTTGTGTTGTCTCACTTAAAAAAGATATAAATACTCGCCATAATACTAATGTCTGAGTTTTATAAACATTGATCCAGTGATGCCAAAAAAAAGCTTATTTCGCCCTGGATTAAGCGCTTTTTTTACTAAAACCGCCATTATTTTCTGTTAGCGCTTTTAGCATCTTTTTGGTAAAACGTTTATTTTGATTAAATTTTAACAAATTTCAGCGATTTAAAGCAAAAACACTACCTTAATATTTCTTTTGAATAAACTTAAAAAAAATATTTAAAATTGATTCCAAAAAATACGGGTCAATTATTCCTGTCTCCTTACAGCATCCAAATTTCATTCAAATCGAAGCGAAAACCCGATAACGAATTTTAATTTTAAGACTTTTGTTTGGATTAATTTTGCCGGTACACATTAAAACTGGGTTGGGTTCCTCCTGCGTCGGGGCAAATAGGGAAAGTTTCTCTTTGACGGCCTGCCCGAGCAGCTTTGGCTAAAAACCTGATATATGAAACGTGCACAGAGAATACAGATTCATCGTGACAACCGAATTTCTTACCAACAGAATATTTTGGTTGCAGCAACCAAATCATTTAGTTGTCCCAACCAAATATTTTCCTGATATAATTCAAATATTTGATTTTAACTGCAATTCCATTGCATTAATCGCATTACGACTGCGACAAACAAATATATCGGTGGCTCCAACCAAACCATTCGTTTGGCAGGAAATTCAGTTGTAACACGGAATCTGTTTCTGTGTGTCTCGTGGAGTATGGGCTAACCAACTAATAAGGTGGATTTTGAAATTCACACCAGGAATGTGGTAAAAATGCGGGTAGAATGGGAAAAAGTATCCCCAGTAATTGACTAATAAGGTACTTTTTACAATTTAACCCAGAAACATGAACAAATTAGGGTTTTTGGAGGCTACCTATTTACGGTCCGACCAAACCCTTTTGGCTAGAAATCTAAAATTTATAATACGATATGTGTTTTTTTGGTGTATGAGCTAATTTACAGAAGATATATTTTCAGACAAAACCACAGCAGCATCCACCAAGATAGGATTTTTGAAAATTTTTATGGGAAGGGGCATGAAGGAATAAGTCTTTCCCTTAACGTCTATGCCCCATATGCATGCTAATTCACTTATAAGTTACCTTTTGGAATTTTCACCAAGTAAGTGGTAAAAGGGGGGTCAAAAGGAGAAAATAGCCTCCTTTAACAAATTGCCCTAAACGCTGTGACAAAAAAACTTAAATTTAAAATATGTATTATCTGAAGTATGTGCTAAATGTTTTTGATTTTATTTTCGTCATGAATGTAGAAAATATATTTATTAAAAAGGAAAATGTATCCCCTTTAAAGGCCTGCCCTAATAGCTTTGTAAAGAAATCTGAAATTTAAACTGAGTTGTGAATTGAGACCTACATCGTGATTGGTGAAAACTGGACCGGTTCCAAATGAACGATTTAGACATGACATGTTATTATGCCTTGTTTCTGTGATATGTTCTTTGGGATAAGTTGGGTGACAAGTTCTTTCAGACCAGTCCTGTGACATGTCACAGAGGGCAAATGACCCCCTTCTAGGATAAGTTCATGTTAAAGTGACCGGTCCTTTTCATATAAAAAACCGGTCCTGTGACCAGTCCCTATCACAATAAACCGATCACGTGACGTGTCATGGGATAGGTTCTTTTTCCGCAGGGAATTACTTAAAATTCGTTGAATTACGAGCTTAGGCAAAAAAAAAAAGCCTTATCTTTAACTTTCTGCTTAAAACCCGAAAATATGTACATATCATGATATAGATGAAGAGGACCAGTTCCTAAAGTGCATACTATGAGAACGGTTTAAAAGTCTAACATATATCACGTGATGGTTCTGAAAGTACCAAATCTATGGTAGGTGCAAACAGGATTGGTTTCTAAATTACCTATCACGCAATCGTATTGGGTCTGAAAGTACTACTCCCGTGTTAGGTGAAAACAGTTCCGGTTCTCAAAAAACTTACCACATGCTCGATTTAAAAGCCTGTATCACGTGATAAGTTTGAAAGTACGAGTCCTGTGATATGTTTTTTAAGGTTGATGGTGTGACATGTTCTTTTAGACCAGTCCTGTGACATGCTACAGAGTGGCAATTGACCCCCTCCTAGGACAAGCCCATGTTAAAGTGACCAGTCCTTTTCATATAAAAAAGCCGGTCCCGTGACCGGTTTTTTTCCCACTGGGAACTTCACTGGCAACTTATGATTCTCACTTTTTTTGTAAGCAAGGAGGTAATGACCACCCATAAATTTTGGCACATCGCCTACAAAAGTAATTTAGGAAATAAATTGCCTGGAAACTTGTGAAACCCTTTGTGTGCTTCTTACTTTCGTCAGTACACCTAGAAAACAGTATCATTTGTGGCCACCAAATTTGTTGCCAATCGAATTCTGGCGGTTACGACAACTGTTTTCATATTAAATTATATTTTTAGTTGTGAAAGCCAATACAATTTAATATTTATATTCCACAGAAATATTATTACGTTCCACAAAATTTTATTTTAAAAAAAATTTTATTTTAAGATTTTTTCCGGTAGCGAACCTGGGCAATCAGATTCATAGTTCACACTGTTGCTTACTGCACAACAACTAATTTTAATTTTCTTTGATATATTTGCCATTTTAAACTTTTGAAAATTTTATTTTAATTAAGAAAATAATTTTTTAAATGTTTACCTTTTCCAAGGTTTGAACTCGGAAATTCGAAGTACTGAGCTACCTCTCTACCCACCACACTAAAAACACCTATAAATTTTGATGGCTAATTTTGAATTTAAAGAATTTGTAAAGAAAACAAATATTAGTTTTAAATTTGTTTATAAATACCAATCATTAGTGACGTCTATTACACAGTTCAACACAAAAACAAAACTACTCTTGTTAAGGAGACCAAAAAAAAAATACACGTGTGTCTGCGTTTTGATAGTTTACATCGGAAATTCATTTTAGATGTGGTTTAAGTTTCCCAGCTCTGGCCTGTTCTAGCAACATATCGATATATAAAACTATGTTTTCTTTACATCTAAGCTGTAGGGTATGTTCAGCAACTTTGTAGATAACGGTATGACAAATATTTTTGTAGAACATATTAACCCTCTAACTCCCCCTCATAACGGTATTTTTTGACTTTATTCTAACAAATTGTAAAAACCACCCCGAAAAAGGGGAAGGGCGGGGATGAAATGTTCTACACACCAAAACCCAAAACTTAACACACATCAAAAACCAATCAAATTCAAGATTGCTCATCAGATTTCTAGTCAAAATTTGGGATGACCAACATATTATGTCATATTATTAGGTCATCCCAAAATCTGACTAGAAATTTGATGAACAATCGTGAATTTGTCTGATTTTTGGTATTTGTGATAAGTTTTGGACTTTAGTGTGTTTTGACATATATAGTATAATCCTATGGCCAACATTTTTGTAGAACATTTCATCCCCGCTCTTCCCCTTTTTCGGGGTGGTTTTTACAGTTTGTTAGAATAAAGCCAAAAAATGCCGTTATGAGGGGGAGTTAGAGGGTTAATATGTTCTACAAAAATATTTGTCATACCATTATATACAAAGTTGCTGAACAAATCATACACCTCAGATGTAAAGAAAACATAGTATTATATACCGATATGCTGCAAGAACAGGCCAGTGCTGGGAAACTTAAACCGCCTCTAAAATGAAATTCTGATGTAAACTATCAAAACGACGACACACGTATATTTTTTGGTCTCCTTTTTGATTTTTGGTTTCTTTTCCCTTTTTTTAATTTCCAATACATTATTTTTGCTTTATTAATGAATTTTAGATTATTCCAAAAAAAAAATTAAATTCTCACAAATAAATGTTTATGGTTTTGATCGAATTACAACCAATCTTTTCTCTGGGTGTATTTGGTAATATCTGCTTTTGCTGGGTACTACAAGTTTTCAATATTATAAAATGATAAATTTTAATTTTGTTATTATTTTTGTTAATTTCCTTGACTTTTTATATAGAAACCTTGTTCGAACGTCAGTTATCACAATGACTGCAATAATCTAATAATTGTCAAATCAAATAGAAAATAACATTATTGCGTGTTATTAAACTCATTAATGTATAATAATCAACCAAAAGTTAGTAAAAACACAAATTCAAAGAAAACATTTGTGACAATCAAAGAACATTCACAGAGATACAAGGAAGACGACACAACCACAATCATCCTACACTGAAAAGTATTGTGAAAGGGAAGAATGCGTAGGTTAAAATATGCATAAGGGATTAAAATCTCAAAATTATAAAATTCAAATGCATTTATTACTGATTTGATGTTATACATTTATTTCTTATTTGAAGTTATATTTTGTAAATAAAGCTGAATTTCATGGTTGGCTACCATTTAATTGTGAATAAAAAACACCTCTTTCATTTTATGTAAACTTCCCAAATGTTGATTTGAATTCTCTGTAAAACACAACGTTGACAGACAAATGGAAGACGACATCACAATTGATATTGGTTAAAACATTACATAAATTCGACACGATTTTTTTTTTTTGTATACATCCAGAGCTATACATACAAAACTAACTTGGTTAACCACTGTTTCAGTTTATTTTTACTATAGCTGCTGCCTTTAACATGACCCTTTGAACCCACCTTTTTTTGGGGGGGGATTTCTTTGTGATAACTGAAATGCATAAACAATGTAGTCTTGTATTCCATCATGTATTTTGTGTTTTTATAAACATAATACCAGATTATCGCTAAACCACAAATTCAAATAAATAATTGTTTGTGTAAAATTAAAAAAAAAAAAAAATACAAAAAAATATTGTAAAATATTTGAAAGATTTTTATTGAATTTTTAAACCATTCAGAAAATATTATTTTTATATCGCAGTTTTGATTTTAACTTAACGTTAAGTGATTTCTGGTTGGTACTTTAATTTTTTTTGTAATATAGACATAAAAATTATATGTTAAAATATGGAAATTTCTCATGACTAGGTTATGATGATAATGATTTCATATAGTAGTTAATAATCGTGTAATTTTGAACTATGTTGTTAAACATTTTGTATGTAAGTAGGGATTATATGATGTTGAAACTATTTAATGTTTGCAATATCAATTAGGCGTAGTCTTCCATAATAGGATTACCCACACTTGCATATTATTTATTGATTTAATTTATACTTATTACAAATCATTAATGAAAATCTATTCAATTTAATCAATAAATACATATAGATAAAGTTGCACAGTGAAGATTTTTCTGTTTTTTTTTTAAATAATTACTCGTATCTTAGCAATAGCAAAAGGTCGACAAGTGTTGGTAGTAAGAGAAAGTTGACTCAAGTATGTCTTTGGAACTTTTAATTTTTTCAAAATCGTATAACTAAAGTTTTATATTAAATTTTATATGAGATGTTGTCATATTTCAAATAAAAAATTAATATTTATGAATGTCTTAGCTAGTTTAGATTAGTTAGGAAGACGCGTGTTCTAAAAATCAAAACTAATGCCGATAGAAGTCATATGTGGTTCATGGTGATTTATGTTATCTTCATTCCAAACACAAGGCCCTTATCAAGCTTTCCATTTCCACACTTAATTTCCAACATATCCTGAAAAAAAATAAAAGCCAACCATTTTAAATGCTCTAAAAGAGAGAGCAGCTATTCTATGGAGTTTGCCTACACCATCTGCAGGTATAATCATTTACTCGTCTCATTCTTATCAAGCACTTACCCAGAGTATTATGACCTGTAATGAGGTGTGTTACACGCAAAGAAAAAACATAATTGCAACATGATCACTGCTACAATATTATGGTTGTCACAATCAAGTTATTGGTTAATAAATATCTTCTAACCATCAATATGGTCGCTACCATTATTATTATAGTAAATATTTTATTATTTAATGATTTCCACTCCACTATTTTATAACATGATTGGCTGTAACCATATTGTGGTAACAAAAATTCTGACTATGCCAAAGATATGATAATTATGGATTAATAAAATGCTAACAACAATCAGTGAATACCCAGCAAAAAAAAGTGGTAGTCATTCTGTGACTATAACTTCTTTCATTGCTTCCTAAACTTCAGTTGACATTCTTTTATAATTTTTTCGTGCTATTCTAAGGCACTTCCAAAGAATTGATGAGTTCATATTTCAAATGCAGTGATCTGGATATAAACCCGATGCATATCTTAAAAAATCACTCTTCATTACTTCTAAAGCATATGTTATAGTATATCGTATATTTTTTTTAATCTAAAGCATTTATTCAAATTGAAAAAATAGTTCTGATGAAATTTTTTCATTTTTTTATTAAATAATTTTTTATATTTTAGTTTAAAATTTCTAACCCTAATGCAGTTTTGCAATTTTTATAAAAGTTTTGAAATATCAAAAAAAAAAAACAGATTTTTTTAACCTTTACTTGAAACTAGCTGGCCTGTCATTTGCATTTTTCAGCCTTAAATATTTATGAGGACGCAATCTGTGCATTTTTGCGTTATGTTTATTATTTAACACCACACCATTTCCAGTTTTAATTCAGAATTTATCAAAATAATTTTAAAATTGTGTAAAAATTAATTAAAATTGCCCAAAGATGTTTTAAAATTGTGCAAAAATTATTTAAAATTGTTCAAACGTATTTTAAAATTGTCTAAAAATGTTTAAAAATTGTACAACCAGTTTTTAAATTATCGAAAAATATTTTAAAATTTGTCTAAAAATTCATTAAAATTTTTGAAAAATGTTTCAAAAATGCTTTTTCACTAATGCAGAATTATTTATTTGTTTTAATTAAGAGTATTTGTATATCAATGCATACATTTCGCTTCTTTAAACTTATTTTTCTGCATTCTTATGAATTAAATTTTCATCAAAGCTTAAATACTACAAAGTATATGAACATTTTCCACTCATGCATCAGAATACCTATTCATTGTATTATCATTGCTTCCTTAGAGTAAAGTATGAGTAATGCTAGTAGCTACATTTGAATACTTCCATCCTATGACACGCTAATGTTAAATTCATCGATGAAACCATTAGAAAAGAAGTGATGCCTTTGCCATAGTAGTGATGCTTTTATTGCTTCTTTGGCAGCTTCATTTTTGCTGGGTAATTATAAACTAAAAAAAACATGACTTTGACATTTACAGTCATAATACTGTCTTGTTTTCATAAAAAATTGTATCAGTTCAGTTACTCATGTAAAAATGATAATATATAATCATTTTCACCTGGGGAGTTTTATTTTAGAAAATGCCTTATACATATAACATTATAATTTACACTAATCAATTAATTGTCGAAAAAGTTCATTAACAAATAGATTCTATATAATGATTTGATTTATTTTTTAATTATTTTTAATAAAAATAATAATATACACTCTAATTAATTTCTGTTGAAATTTACCCAACTTATAGTAGGAAACTGTACTCCTATGTGTACATAGGAATTTATTTATGTATTGAAAAAAAAATATAAAAGTACATGTAAATTGCACAAATGATATAATTAAAATAAAAACTATTTTAATTTGCAAATACCTAAAATATTTCATAGATTAGCGGGTTTCAGATGTCAGATACTTCTAAACAAAAAATACTACAAATTTTAGGACCAAAAAGGCCGATGATGAATACATATGAATTAATTTTAAATAATGCTTATGGATGTGCATTCATCTCGATGGAAAGCATCAATAAAAGTAGTTTTTTAGTGAATCTTGTATGAATATTTTGGGCATCTTTAATATTCCACATTTCGATACATTTATATATCTAACATTGGCCTATGTTTTACTTCCATCTGTATTTTCTATATCCATTCCAACGTTATGATAAAGTTGTAAAATGCCTGTATTGTGTCCTTGAACTTTAAGAAGCTTAACAACCGACATATAATTATCGCCGGCCGAAAAATGGATTTTATTTATGCTAAATGATATAATATAATTTCCATTTAATAGTTTTTTAATTTTTTCGAAACACAACTTACTTTTAATTATTTTTTTTTAATTTGTTTATTTTTTTAAAACGTAGACGATTTTACGCGAACATTTAATATTATATTTTTTGATCATTTAATATTATTTTAATTTGACGAGATGGTAATTCATAAATTTAAAAAACTAATATAGTTTTGTTTTTAATTTTTTTCTCTATTTAGAAATGTCATAATTTTTTACCATTATAAGTTAGTATATTTACAAACTTTGTGCTTAAAATTTTTATTCAACAAAACGATATTAATTTTAGGCATAATGTGTTTAATTGTAAACACATTATGTCTAAAAATACTTCGTGTGTGTATTAATGTATATGAAAGTGTGCGCAAAAAACTTTACGCATTTTGTATTTATATTTACCGAATTTTCGTAATATTACATAAAACTTTACCCATTTTATAGTAGTAAATTTACAATCATTTTTTAGAGTGTATATTTTTTAAATATTTTTATTAACTCATTTCTTGTACAAAAACGACTTTCTTGTGGAAAAAAGTTCTCAGAATATTAATAAAAAAAGTTATTTTTGATAAGAAAAAATCTTTAGAACCCAAGAGTTGTTTTGTACAAAAAGGTTTCTTATACAAAATAATAGATTTTTAGGATTTTTCTGATAGAAATGATTTTAGATTATATGGACTTTTCCTTAAAGTGAAATTCCCAGATTCTGAAAACTGTTTCTTAGATAAAAATTCATATATTTAAAAAAAAAAGCTTAGATTCTAAAAAATTCTTACATTCTGAGGAATTTTCATCATGAAAAATGCTTTAAATTCTAAGAACTTTTTCTGGCAGAAATATTCTGTTTTTTTTTATTAAAAAAAACAAATATTCTCAGAACTTTATCTAGTAGAAATATATATATATATATATATATTTTTTTTAAACATAGATTCATAATATAACTTTAGGGACCATATTATGGTAATATTATGGCTTTTTTATTATCCTAATATGATAACTATATTATAGTATGGCTATGATTGGCACAATTATAATTTCAAAAATATATAATGCTCTTTGAATATGATTACCCCAACCATGTTTTATAATCCAAAGCTGTCTCCTATCCATATCCAGGAGAATTTTGCTGTACTCTACGAATTCTTCATTCCATAACTATTGTACTTAGTCTACAAACCGATATCTGAACGGACTATCGTGTAAACCAAGCCGTTATCATGTCCTGTCTAGTTCTTTCAAAATGAAGAAATACACTAACCAAAAAAAATCTGCAATGGCAACTGAAAATTTTGTTGTTATTATGGGAAATTATGGTAATTTGAGCCCAGCGTTGTTTCTTTGCTAATCTTAGCAACATATGTCTGCTGACGTAAAGTACAATGAAATTAGTAGAAAAAATTAGAAGCCGCTACTAAATTTTAGTAAACCTTTTGTAAAGTGAAATTTAAAATCAGTTTGCTAAAATCAGCAAAAAAATTTACTAAGTGTTATTATGTTAATATAACTACAATGAAATTAGTATAAAAAATTAATAAGCGTTACTAAATTTTAGTAAATTGATGTAACTCAATGAAATACAACAAAATTTTAATTTATAAAAAAAAATTATTCAAATGCACAAATTAACTCAATTTGTTTTAGAAACACTTGTTACACTATTAAGTTTCAATTTTTTTTTAAAATCTCCTTGCAAATTCGAATATAAAAATTTATATTTTTTTTTTATCGAACATTTTTTGATTTATTTAAAAAAAAATATTTTACAAAAATAATAAAAAAAAATAAAGGTTAAAAAAATAGTTTAAACATAAACAAATTTATCATTTTGTTTTAATTTGGTAATTTTTGTTTTGAAAATATTTTAAGTAATTTTTTTTTTGGAATTTTAAGGTTAATTTAAGGCTGATTTTAAGAATTAAAAAAGTTTTTAGTGCTATTTTAAGTGGGTTTCTTGTTTTTGGACATGAGTCGGTTGTGAAAAGTAACTTCACTTCCGATCCCTTTTTACAATCTATGTAGCATTTTAAGGCAAATTAATTTTGTATGTTTTAATTATTAGAAATAACATTTCCTTCAATATGCACTTTTTCAAAATTAGTAATTTTGTATACCCTCCACCATATAGGGTGAGGATATATATCAGTTTGTCATTCCGTTTGTAACATGTCGAAATATAGGTTTAAGGCTTCATAAAGTATATATATTCATGATCCTTAGTCAATTTTAAGTTGATTTAGCGATGTCCGTCTGTCTGTCTGTCTGTCTGTCTGTCTATCTGTATGTCTATCTGTCTGTCTGTTGAAATGGCGATCACGACGCGAAGACGCAAGCGGGGGTGTCTATTTTTATTCAGCTTATTGGACATCCTTCCGAGCAGTTTGGTATTGAAAATGAGCAAAATCGGTCCAGCGGTTAAAAAGTTATGAGTGAAAATGTGAAGGAACCTCTAAATTTTCCATACAAACTGGTGTATTTTAGTACAACTTCATAGTAGCGACTGGTACATAATATATTTTCTAATATTTTTTCATCAGTCGCTTATAAATAAATAATATTTTGTATTCACCTCAAATATTTTTAACCTGAAAAATTTTTTTTTTCACCACAAAATTTTTTTTCACCACAAAAAATTTTTTTTACCTCAAAATTTTTTTTTTCACCAAAAATTTTGTTTTCGCGTCCAAAAAAAGTTATTCACCTTAAAAATTTTTTTCACCTCCATAATTTTACTTCAGAGAACATTTTTTTTGGCATATTGGTGGAGGATATTCAAAGATTCGGCACAGCTGAATTTAAACCTTTTTTACTTGTTTTTTTGCTAAATTTAGCAAATCGGTTTTCAAAAATTCGTAAAATGATTTCTGAATTTAGCAACAAAAATTTTTAAATATTTTATAAAATTTCTGTAATTTGTAAAATGTAAAAAGCAAAAATGTTTACTAAATACTAATTTTTTTACTAAGAGTCGTAGTATTTAAAACCATTTACAAGTTTTTCTACTAACTTTTTTTCTGAGTGTACATATTTTTGGGAAAACGTACAAAGTCGCAGACTCCAGATAGAGTATTCAAAGCCGAAACCGGGGTTTTCATTAAAAAAAAACTGACCAGTTTCAGGGTTTCCCCCAAATTTTAATAAACCGAAAACCAGGTTTCTTGTTTTCGAATATAGTCATTATTTTTTTAAATTTTAACCATCTATTGCTCTTATCGATAATATTTTTTCTATAAATAACACTAAATTAAAATAAAATTACATACCGAAAATTGTTAATCTAGTGTTATTATATAAGATATTACAGCGATTTTGGGTTTTTGAAAATTGCGAAATTGACACTAAACATTATTAAATTTTACCGAAATTGAAATCCCTTACTACAAAGTATAACTGTATAAGCTATGTTTAATTAAAAAAAAAAATCTGTTAACTGTTATTATTAGTTAGAGGGATGATCGTAAAACGTGTCCTGACGATGTCCTATAAGTCCTGGAACAAAATGAAATTCTTATTTTGCAAGTAGAGACTCTTAACTTCTTATCAATAATATATGCCAGAGGGTTAATATATTCTCGGCGATTTTTAAAATATTTTTACTATTTTAATAAGTAAATTTTTTCGAATTTACGATATTTGAAAAATCGTTGCTTGAGTTAAAAAAGTTAAAAATCATAAAAACTACTATATATCTGACAACCGCTTTTTGGCGGTCTTGGACATTAGAGGGTCAAGTTGGAAAGTAAATTTAAATATACCGTGAAAGCTCCCGCAGGCAGGAAAATACAAAATTTTGTTTTCGTGTCAGGTTTTTTTAGAGAGCTTGATTTGTTCTCACAACAACGACGGTTCAAGGATGAGTTTTTGGGGTAAGCTACCTCAGGCCACCTATCGGGAAAAGTTGCACCTATTAGAGAAACTTGCGGTGGAAGATCGGAGAGCCGTGGGTTATTTCGTCGATAGCAAGGGCAGTCGTCAGTCAGTGTAAAGAAGAACTGTCTAGGATAAGTTGCCAGACTCTATTACGCTGCTATAGGTTCCCGTTCACAGAGACAGCGATGTCAGTGGCTACATCTTTGGGAATCATTAAGGGAGGGAATTTTGAACATTAACTCCGAAAGTTGAGGAAAATATGGCGTTGAATATACACTTGTAGTACCTCGAGGCTTATATGGCTCAGCTACAATCTGGAGCGTACAAAATTTTTCCTCAGTAGGAGTAAGAAAAGTATTTCGTGACTGACGGCCATGCTCACTGGTCACTAGCTGATGGGCAGACACGATAACGGATTCGGACGGGTGTGCGGTATACAATGCCGTAGCTGTACCATGCCAGTTAAGGAGGAGACGGTAGGTCATCTCCTACGTAATTGCCCGACTCTGCAAGGTATCCGATATAGAAATTTAAGTGATCATATACTGAACGACCTGTTGGTGATATCCAACGTAGAGTGGCTGATCTTATCCATTATCTGAATCATTTGGGTAGTGTCTAGTTCTTCGAATATCATCTCCCTACGGGTAGTGTGGTCCTTCAAAGCAGAGTTGCTTTTGGACTATACTTGATGTTTATAAGGGCTAGCCAGACCCCTTTTAAAATGTACAGATAATTAAAACAACTTTTCTTCCAATATTTTTTTATTTATCCAAAGATGTTCCTTTTGTTTCCTTAAGACATAATAATAAATAAAACCAACCAATACTGCAAACACCACCACATGAATACAATACGGTGGCCAAACCATATTTATGTAGTGAAAGTGGAAATATTTTCAAAGCTGTAAAAATCATACAACTCATTACAGCCATACATATGGAACTACCAACTGTGCGAATCTAGAAAAAAAATAGAAGAATTTTTAAAATTTTTAAAGAAATGATTAATTTTAAATTAAAGTTCTAGATTTTCAACATACCTTACTGGGTAAAATTTCCACTATGATGGTAAATACCAGAGAAAGTATACCTATACTTGCGATTAGTATAACAAATGTCATTATAACTAAAGGCAACCAATTGTATTGTAGTTTCTGTTCCACCGTGGTAAATTGTATATACATTCCAAATGAAAATAAGCCCAAACCCATGCCAGCGGATGAAGTCAACATTAAGACTTTGCGACCAAAACGATCTACCAGTATCATGGTTAAACAGGTGCCCACTATCTGAGCTAAACCCATTATGATGGTACACAAATTTGGATCAATATCTGTACCAGTTTGAGCAAAGATATCTGACATATAATTTACAAAAGGAAATGCACCCGAAAATGGATTTAGGGCCATTAATACAAAAGCTGTTAAAAATATTTTTAAAGCTACGGGATTAACTGAAAGAAATAAAATTTTATATTGAAAAATTTAATATAGTTAATAAATATTTAAATATATTTATTTGAATAGTGGTGTTATTATTTAATTAACCTACTAAAGGTAAATATTTTAAAAACATTAATTAAATAAAAAAATGCACAAATATATTTAAGTATAGGTCATACTAAAAACAAAAACCACTGCCAATTTCAAAATAAACTGTTGCATTTGCACCACTTTAACTTACCAAAATCTTGTAATTCCAACTTTTCCGTTTTGCCATTATTAATTAGTATACTTTGCTTTAAGTTTTCAAATTCAATTTCTTTATATTGTTCATCTTTCAACATAACAGCTTCAATTTCAATTTGTTTTGGTACATTTGTATAGAATTTAAAAGATTCTCGAGCTTTATCTATTTGCTGTTTACTAAGTAAATATTGTGGCGTTTCAGGAAATTGTGTCACCGCTATTAAATATATTATGGGAAATATTAATATTATACAGGGGTTTAGATAATAATCCAGATGTGTTGATAACACAAAACCAGAAAGTATTCCAAAACTTAAAAACATCGTGCCCATAGAAGATAAAGCTCCACGTATTCTATGAATGATTAGAGATAAAAAAAAATAATAAAATTAATCACAAAATGTCTACTGTATCTACTTGTTATAAGAAAATAATATAGGGTCCGCCAAATAACTTTTTTTTTTTTGAAAATGCTATAAAAAAAAACTACTGAATATTTTCTCAAATTTCTTTTTTTTATTTGAAAGTACAATCCTTCCGGTTAATAATGGAAAATAATTTCATTTAAATGGCTGCCTCGGCTGGCCATGCAGTAGCCTACACGATCGGTCCAATTTTTAAGCACATTATCGATTGTGTGCAGCTGTATTTCACCAATGGCTTCACGAATATTGTCCTTTAAAGCGTCAATTGTCTCTGGCTTGTCGGCGTAACACTTATCTTTGACCCCACAAATAATAGTCCAACGGTGTCAAATCGCAGCTCCGAGGTGGCCAAACGACATCAGCTCTGCGGCTGATAATGCGATCTTCAAAAACAAGGCGCAAAACATCGAGTGTAGCTTCGGCTGTGTGGCACGTAGCGCCGACCTGTTGAAACCAAATGTTGCCAATATCCTCCTCTTCAATTTTTGTGAACAAAAATTCGTTCAACATGGCCCGATAACGATCGCCTTTGACTGTAACGGCCACTCCTTGCTAATTTTCGAAGAAAAATGGCCCAATTATGCCTCTGGATCAAAAACCGCACCAAACAGTGACTCGTTTTGGGTGCATCGGCTTTTCAATGTATGCGTGCGGGTTTTCTGTGCGCCAAATGCGACAATTTTGCTTGTTTACATACCCGCCAAGATCAAAATGAGCTTCATCTGAAAATATGACATTGAAAAGATGACATTCTGCAACATTACCATGATTTTCAAAGTAATGTCGCAATATTTCCCAGCTTTCTTCAAGCGCATACACAACCATATTCGTTCAGCTGAAGGATAAAACTAATTATCTGTCAAATCAGACATGAGCTAAGTGTTACCATTTACGAAATAAGCACTAGTTGAAAAAAAAACGTTAGATGGCGGACCCTATTTAATAAACAGATTTGTCGGAGCAAAGTCACATTTAGTACACAAGACAGTATGTGCCAGCCCAGAATAAGAACGCGACGTACAACGATTGTTATTGTGAAAGAAAAAGCGACGATGACTGCAAAAACTACCCTATTTGTTTAAGTGTAATTAAAAATTCTTTCCTTTCTTTCTTCCCTTACCAACGATCAAATTTTATCTTTTTCGTTTTTATATTTAAATTTTATAAAAAGAATAAAAATAAATAAATATTTTTAATAATAATTTAGAAACGAACATACTAAGTAGGTTTATAGTACGTTGTTCATAGCCATGAAATATAGCCAGGGTGGGCGCTAAGAGTGTCCAAGCTTATGTGGCAATTTTTTAAAGGGCGAATTTGAATAGTGTCGGGATACAATTTTTTCTATATAAAACTAATAAATATGAAGTTTGGGGGCAATGAGATAAAAGAAAGTCGAGGCGGAAATCGATTAAAAATTTCAAGAGTGTTTATATGGGAAAAATATTACTTTTTTCAGTTTTTAGGAAAATTTCGTTCTATATTTTAATTTTATCAAACACTTGTGTTATGATTCGATTTCAGTATAAAAAAATTATCTTTTCAAAAAGCTACATGACTTCTAAATCGGTTAAGAATTCGCCAAGTAATAGCAAATGTCACATACACTAGGTCATGAAATTTAATGGCTTTGTTTTTAATTTTTCTGAAATTGATTAAAGCCATAATTGTTTTTTGCTCTCTATACTTATAAATACTCAGATATAAAATATTGTTTTATTACCTGCATGTTAACCTGTCGCTTAATAAGGCAAAAATGCATAAAGTTTTTGGCATCATTTTTAAAACTCCATATTCGATTGTTAAAAAATTTTATTAAACAAATTAAAAAACAATGTTTTTTGTTAAATACATCCTAGAGATCAAGTATGCCAATTTTCAGGTAAATCCCTCCATGAACCTGTCGGTGGCGAGCTCTTATTTTTTGTGGATTTCGAGAAAAGTGTGATTTTAATAAAAAATTAAGTAAATTTACTCTTTTTAAGTACTTTATATCAAAAATGAATCAATTTTGTGCTTTCAAATGTTATATCTTAATACCTAAGCGGTTTGGAAAAGAATAACCCTTTTTAACTTGGGGTCACATATGACCCCAAGATAATAAAGGGCAATTTATTAAAAAAATGCAAATATTTTTAAACTACTGTAGAATTTTTTGAAGTGATACATAAAAAATACACGCAAAGAAAAAACATGGTTTGGACAATCATATTCGAAGAGCATCATATATTTTTAGGTTTATGGTTGAGCCAACCATAGTCTTACTATAATATTTTTATCATAATATGGTCCCTAGAGTTATATTATGATTCAAAAATTAGCATATTATGGTCCTAAATAACCATTTTATGATATGAGTTTCTCATAATATGCTCGCACGTAATCATAGTATGCCCAAAATGTTATCGTACTATGGTCCTTCATAACTATATTATGGATACTCTAAGAAAATTTCTTAAAGGAAAAGTTTTTAGAAACTATGAAAAAGCTCTTTAAATTTAAGAATATTTCCTTTAGAAATGTTTTTTCTAAAAAAATTTAAATTAAGGACCTTTTGAACAAAAATTGTTAAGAAAAAATCATACAATCTAAGAACTTTTCTTTCATGAAAACTTTAACTCTCTGGACTTTTTTTAAAAAAAATACTTAAAACTTTTTTTTTAAATTCTAATAACTTTTTATAATAAAAAAAATCCTAGACATTTTTAAGATTTTTTTAAAAAAAAATTAAAAATTTTTCTTTAAGAATCTAAAAATATTTCTACTAGAAAGAAACCTTAGAATCTAAGTATTTTTCATGATGAAAAGTCTTCAGAATCTATGAATTTTTCTTTCAAAGAAAGGTCTTAGAATCTAAGTTTTTTTTTTAATATATGACCTTTATCTAAAAAACAGTTTGGAGAATCTGAGAATTTTAGTTTAACGGAAAGTCCATAGAATCTAAAAATGTTGTTTATGAGATAAATTTATAAATATCTATAAGAAACTTATGCGTACAAAAAAAATTATGGGCTCTACAGACTTTTTCTTATAAAAAATATTTTATTAATATGGTGAGAACTTTTTACAAGAAATGAATCAATAAACATATTTAAAAAAAATCTAATTGTTTTTATTGAAAAGAATTAAAAAATATAAAATCTTGCAATATAATCTTTTTGACAATGAATTGATTAGTGTAAATAATATTATATTTATAAGGAATTTTCGAAAAACCCCTTTAAAAAAAATCTTCTAAAGTTAAAAAAAAATTAACTGGATCTTTATGAATCAATTGATGAAATGATTTAATGACATGTGAAAGGTATTTTTTACCCATCTGATATTTTTCCAGTTTTAGTAAACCATATATGATTGTTTTTTTAAGACATTTTGTAGTAAAAACAAACTGACTGAATTTTGGTTTTTATGAAAACAAGACAATATTATGACTGTAAATGTTAAAGTCATGTTTTATTTGATGTATAATTATTTATTGATTGTTGCCAGCATTTTATCGTTGCATAACTATCATATTTTTTTCATAGTCAGAATTTTTGTTACCACAGTATGGTTACAGCCAATCATGATATAAAATAGAAGGTGCCAATCATAAAATAGTAAAATATTTACTATAATAATGATGGTAGCGACCACTTTGATGGTTAGAAAACCAATAACTTGGTTGTGACAACCATACCCGATTGCAGCAAGCACAATATAGTGGCAGTGAGCATATTGCAACCATGTTTTTTTCTCTGCGTGTAATAGCCAAATGTGCGGATCTTTCATGCTAAAAATTTGGAATAAATCGAACAACGTTAAACCATTCTTTGCCAAGGGCAAACGAAATTTATTGCAAAAATTTTTAATTTTTAATAATTTTGGATAAAACATATTTTTGAGTAAGATCTGGCAAAAAAAAAGTTGCATGCCCCAAATTAATTTTGAAAAGTCAAAAGAATAAAAATTAAATCAGCTCATTTTACTTGTTAAATTGATGAATTATCGATGCGAACTTAGTTAGAGATTTTTACAGTATTTAAGTGATGTTTGATTGATTAATTAAAACGTCAACTTTTTCTCATAATTCTAAATCAAAAAAAAAAAAAATTAGTACTATTGTAACATTCTGTTGATCTAATGCCTATGTTTATTTACACACAAAAAAATGTGTGATACTAAGAAAAACATAGTTTTATTACCTATTCCACTGGGTAATTCAAACCATGTGATTTTACCTATTGACAATGTTAATTTTACGTTTAAAAATAGATACTTCTTCGAAAATATTTTGCAGTTATTTTGAAACTTAAAATTTCTAAGATTATTTATTTTTATAAATTTGTTTTTAATTTGCGTTCATTTTATTTTTTTTATAAAAGACAATTTAAATTAAACGTTAGGTAAGATATTTTTGCGATTACCTGTAATGTTACAAATGTTTTATATCCGTTTTTTTTTGTTTGTTTTAGAAACTCCATACAATAATGAAGATTATGCTATCTCTAGTGTTATATGGTTGGATTATCAATTTTATTATGTGCTTCAAGTTGAAAGAAACTTTGAACTGTAATATTTCTAAAAAGTTGCTGATCTTGATGCCCAAAATCCATCAAATGTTACGATCCCCTATGACAGAAAAATGACTGTTAGTTTTTCTGGAGAAAAATTACTGATAGTTTTTTTTTTGATCAGAATATAATGTTTTATCATTAAAAAAGTAATTAGAATCTCTTTCTGCAGAAAACAGTTAATTATATATATATTAAATGTTTTAAAGTCTGTAAGGAAATTATTCCATAGACCAAATTAATGAAAAAAATAAATAAAAAAACCCTCAAATTCTGTGAATATTTTCCAAAGAAAAACCATTAAGTTCTGAGGACTCTTTCCTGTAGAAAACCTTAAGATTTTGACGACATTTTTATAGAAAAACCTTTAGACTTGGAATTTTTTGCTACAAAATTTGAATACATTTCTTTTTGACAATCTAGGAGTCAGAGTACTTTTTTCTGAAAGAAAAAAACATAAAATATTGTTAGAGCTTTCTGCCAACGAAATATTCAGATTTTAAGGACTTTTCTTATATAATGCCCGTAATTTCTAGAAATAGATACCTACCAGTGCTTAGATATCTGATGTTTTTTGTTCGTCTACACGGTAGGTATCTACGCATAAAACCGGTAATATTATGTTGTATAGTATAGAAAAAATTTTTGAAATTAAATTTTTACTTATAAAATTGCAAGTATTTTTATCTAATTTTTTATACAATAAATTAATTTAAATTAAATAAAAATTTTCTTTATTAGGTGGCCTTTTTGTAATAAAAATCTACCTAACATCGAAGTTATTTTACCAATATTTCGTCTGCATTAATATTGGTAATACACCTTAGTCAGTTAATTTAAAAAATATTATAGGTGATTTTTCGAATATAAAAGTCAAGTAGAAATTATCTATTTTTTATTGTAATATTGCCGTAAAACATAGCAAACTCTATGTTTCCTTTGAAAATAGGTGATATCACCCTATTATTGCGTCTTCGCGTTGTGATCGCCATTTCAACAGACAGACGGACAGACAGACGGACATCGTTAAATCGACTTAAAATTTCATAAGGATTACGAATATATGTATATACTTTATGGGGTCTTATACCTATATTTTGACATGTTACAAACGGAATGACAAACTGATATATACCCTCACCATATATAGTGGAGGGTATAAAAACTACTAAAAATATTAAAAACTACAATGTGAACAAACAAAGAGTAATAATATTGTGAAGAATAAATTTTGAATTTAAAAATTTTATAAAAAATATATTTTTTCAAAAATTTGTGAAAAATCGAATGAAAAGACGAAATTCAAATTTCTTCGAGGGCCGTACTATAATCGACGAAAATAAAATATATTCAATTTCACAAATACAACACTCAACGCATTTGAATTGTCGTTTTATATGGAAAAATGAGCCAAGTTGTTGTTCTGGGCCGTCACGAAGTTTACTAGAAATGCATTTTAAAAAAATCTGAATTTTTTGTTTTGTAGTTTTTATATACTTTGAGGTTTTTCGTTTATTATATCTAGTTTATAGCGAGCTTTCAAACTCCGTATATTTACAAAAAACAAAGCAAATTAATAATTTTAAGCTAGGTTGATACATGTATTTCGACCCGACAAAAAATCTATTCAAAACCCAATGTCTTAGAGAAGCTAGAGCCTCTAAAATAAGGCAGAACCAGAACAAAAACCGTATTAAAAACGGGCACACTGTTGATACTAAAATTAAAAAAAGAATTGTTGATTCCAAAAACAAAATTTTTTGTTTGTAATTTAATTAACTAAATATTTCTGGAAAATCTGAAAACTTTGTCCGAATTCCTTCAATTTCAGATGTCAAATCATTAAAATGATGTCATTTGCACTGTAGTGGACAACACTTTTCCATTTCATTGCTAAAGAACAAATTTGAAAAAATGCCCATTTTAAAAATATTAAATTTTTTTAACTTCTCAAATAGAGTATTCAAAAAACCGGCCTTTTGAAAAAACCGGTTTCGGTTTTCTTCGAAAAATAGAATTTTAAAAAAACCGGTTTCGGTTTTTGCAGAAAAAACCGGTCAACCGGTGTTGAATAAAAAGCTTATATAATTTGTTAATTATGTAAAAAAAACAGAAATTTAATATATAAAGTAATAAAAATTAAAAAATACATTCTTCGAAAAAAAAATAATTTTTTTATTGTATTTCATTTCAACATTTCATTCATTGGTTTTAATATTTTTTAATATAATATCTTAAAAATTAATATTATAAAACTATATTCATATCAAATGAATAGAGATCATTAAGTTTGTAAATTGGGTAAAACGTTTGGCATTAAATAAGTTTTTTTAATATTACATTTTAAATATGTAAAAAGAAAATCTATTTTTCACTACTAAAATAATACTTTAGAAATAATATGCAATTTAAATGTTTCGTTTTAAGACGATTTTTTTGTTTGCTTTTGATAAAGCTAGAAGTGGAAAATACTCTTTCACTAATAGTAGATGTTGGACAAATAGTCAAGAAACAATTATATACATTTTTCAACTTTTCAGTTCTTTTGTTGCATTTATCAAGATATATGAAATCATCATATAATGATGAATGATTTTGGACAGTCTCTTTTTTAGGATTTTGAATACTGTTTGTTGTGTTATTTAGATCAGAAATTAAACTATTTGAATTTGGAATATGCAAAGTTAAGTCTTCATCGGAATCTATCGGACTTACATCTAAATCTTCATAACCAAACAAACGATTATAAAAGTGTTCGGAAAAAATAAAAGAGACCAAGTAATCCAGTTGGTGATGTAATTAAAAAAACCGGTTAACCGAACAAAAAATACCGGATTTCGGTTTTCTTCGAATTAACAAAATATTCGAAACCGATCGGTTTTTTAAAAAAAAAAGAAACCGGTTGACCGGTTTTCGGTTTTTGAATACTCTATTCTCAAAATTGGTAGATATTTTTTATAAATTTAGTACATAAATATATGATTTTTTTCATGATGACACATGACAAAAACTTTTAACATTTAAAGATTAATTCTGTCACATTCAACTACTGAGATTACTAAATATTCACTTAATATATTCTTACCTAGGATCTGAGATTTCACTAACAAAAATCGGTACAACTACAAAAATTCCACCACCAGCCATGCCACTTAAATATCTCGCTACATACAAATAATAATACGCTTTAGATAAGTAAACTATAAACCAGGAAAACTATAAAAGAAATAAATAAAATTAGTACTTTCAAAATATTAAAAATTACAAAACATAAAATAGAGCACTGGAAAAAAGTTCTTTTAATAACTACAAATTTAAAGTATTGGATATTCAGAATATTTCTTAATATGGCAGCACTATTAAGAAACCCAGCAAAAATATTTCTATGCTCTTTTAATTGACCAGTTTCATTGATGAACTTAACATGTGCCTGCACTCTAAAAAATGCTTGTAAATTTACTACTATAAAATGGGTAAAGTTTTATGTAATATAACGATAATTCGGTAAATATAAACACCAAATGCGTAAAACTTTTTTGCACACACTTTATGTAATATACAATAATACACACACAAAGTATTTTAGGCACTGTGTGTTTACAATTAAACACATTATGCCTAAAATTAGTATTATTCTGTTGAATAAAAATTTTACGCTCAAAGTTTGTAAATATACTAACTTATAATGGTAAAAAAATTATGACATATTGAAATTGAAAAAAAAAAAAAATCTAAAACATTTTCAAAATTTAAAAAGAAAACTTTATTAGTTTTTTAAGTTTATCAATTAACTAATCAAAAAAAATTATTGTTTTTTTTTTTTGTGAGTTTCTAAACTATAAATTTATTGTTTTTATTTTTATTGTGAATTACTAAACAAAAAAGTTATTGTTTTTATTAAAAAACAAACATCGTAGTAGAAAATATGCGCATTTTTTTTAGGATTTTTACGAATTATATGTGCACATATACAGGAAAATCGTGTTTCTTTACGCACAAATTTGGTAAATTTACTTTTCAATTTTAAAATTTGATTTAAATTTTAGGCACTTTTAATGTAATTTTACCTATTTTGTGTTCATCAATTTACGCATAATGTATGTACTTTTTTTCATTTACGCAAACAGAGTAAATTTACCCAACTTATAGTAGGAGTACAGTTTATAGTAGGAGTAAGTTGGGTAAATTTCAACAGAAATTAATTAGAGTGTGTGATAGGAAGAAAGCATTCAATTTCAATTCAAATCTTAAAGTAAAAGTAACATAAATTAATTTATTTAATTAAAAAAAACTCAAGGTGATGAAAATAACATAGCTTTATTCGCTATCATCATCATCGGATATCATTCGCGATCGATGGACACAAGACTGATTAAAAATTGCTATCATCACTCAAAATATTTTATACGTCATTATCACGTTCCAATTCTGAATGAGTCTCTGTGGTATCTTCAACTTGATTAGGAATTCTCTAATTAAATTTCTAAAAGATTACGATTAATACAAATATTTTTTTTTTTTTTTTAATTTCAATCAAATAGTTTTTTTTAATCGTGCTGAATCGAATGAAATCGTGTAAATACGGAATCAATATTTTTGTTCTAGACCGTGTTAAATCAAAACCGTGTAAAAACCGACCGTGTAAAAATGGAATTGGGTGCATTATAATATAATGCTTAAAAACGACTTCGAAGAAAAAGTATATTAACAAATAATTTTTAAAAGCGTTGTTTGTAAAAAATAACATCCGAAGAATTAAAAAGAACTATTTTCTTCATATGACAAGCCCCTGAAAAAACCATCAATAAAAATGCTCAATTGGAAGAGCTTTCCGATAGAAATATTTTTGCTTTTTAAGGAATGATTTTTCACATTTTCCTTGGCCTTGTACAACTTTTTTCACTGAGCAATTTTAGCATTTGATAAAGGGTGTCCCAAGAAGAAGGCAATTTTTAAATTTTAAATAAAACACAGATATTTAAAAAAAATCGTGAAACTTTATTATATCGTAAAGTAGACAGAATGAGGTTATGTATGGAACACTATATCGTGCAGATGGCCGCCGCGGCTTTGCTGGCATGCACGCGATCTTTCAATGAAATTTTCAATGACCGTTTTGCATGAATGCTGCGGTATTTCATTAATGCAGCGTCCAATTTCCTCTTTTAAGGCTTGAGTCGTCGTCGGCTTATTCGCGTAAACCATCGACTTCAAAAAACCTCAAAGAAAAAAATCTAATGGTGTTAAATCGCACGATCTAGGCGGCCAATTCTGATCTCCAAAACGCGAAATAACACGACCGGGAAATGACTGATGCACCAATTGAATTGTTTCTCTGGCTGTATGACATGTGGCGCCATCTTGTTGGAACCACATGCCCTCCACATTCATTTCTTCAATTCTAGGCAAGAAAAAACTGGTTATCATTTCACGATACCGAACACCATTGACTGTTTGCGCTTGACCTGCCTCATTTTCATAAAAAAAGGTCCAATGATTCCTCCAGCCCAAAAATCACACCACACAGTGACACGTTGAGGATGCATTTGCTTCTCGTGAATCACTCGAGGATTTTCCTCACCCCAAATGCGACAATTCTGCCTATTGACGAAGCCATCAAGATGAAAATGGGCCTCGTCACTGAAGATGATTTTATCGGCAAAATCAGCATTTTCATGTTGTCTCTCCAATACCCAATTAACGAACTCCCTTCGCTGTCCATGGTCAGCTGGCTTCAGTTCCTGAGTCAATTGAACTTTGTATGCATGAAGATGCAAATCTTTCGTCAAAATTCGCTGCAAAGTGGATTTGGAGACACCAATTTGCTGAGCTCGGTGTCGAATTGAGGTGGATGGAGCTTGAGCGACATCATCACGTACAGCTGCGACATTTTCGGTCGATCGACCTGGTCAATGGCGCGTTGTTGTCTTTACATCACTAACAGACCCAGTTTCGGCAAATTCATCCATTAATCTCTTTACAGTTGACTCTTTTGGAGCATTATTGTGACCCCAAATTGATCGCAATTTGCGAACTGTAGCCGCAAAACTTTTACCATTTTGGTAAAACAATTTCACAATGAGAATGCGTTGTTCATTCGTGTAGCGCTCCATTTTTACTAACCTCGTACCTTCTACTAGCAAACAATAACAATTGTTCAAATGTCAAACAATGACACGTCGAATGTTGCCAGATATAAAAATTGCGTTCTTCTTGGGACACCTTTTATTTATTAAGTTTCGGCACAATTAAATATACAATGGGGTAGATCGATTTAAAAATTTAACTAAAGTGAAACAGGGTAAACAAAAAATGTGGATGGATATAAAAACTAGTATGTATATGTAAAGTTTCAGGGCCAGTATTATAGTCAGCACTAAATACTAATATTTACTTCAATTTTACTTAAGTGAAAAATATTCAAAAAAGCATTTTGTCTTTAGACTTTGTTAAAATTTAAAATTTTCAAGTAATTTTCGCTCACAACTCACAATTCAAAAAAGCGTAGTAATTTTTATAATAAAAATATCAGATTTTTAGATAATAATTCTAATCTATGGATTTATTCCTCAAAATAGTATTTATTTCAAAATATTTTGGCAGTTACTGACTGTTGTTTATTTAAAAAGTTATCCGTTCATTTATTTTTAAATGATTAAATAGTTAAAATTCTGAATAAGAATAAATTACAAATAAATATAGATTCTCTGTAACAGTTAATATTTTTATATAAAATGGTTTATTAAAAAATATATTTTTTTTTTTACTTTTTTTTATAAATAGTTAAAATAAACAACATAAATGAAAATTCGTTTATTTTTACAGACTTTGTAGGTAATTTTTGAGAAATAACATTTATTTTTATGTATTTTGTAGTTAATTTGTTGATAGTTAAAAAAATGGATTAAAGGAAAAATCATATATTTTTACGGATTCTGTACTTATTAAATAAATACTTTATTTTTCAAATAGTTAAAATAAACAACATAAATTAAAATTTGATTATTTTTACAGACTTTGTAGTTAATTTTTGTGAAATAACATTTATTTTAACGGATTTTGTAGTTAATTTGATGGCAGGTAAAAAACACGAAATAAAGGAAAAATCATTAATTTTTACGGATTCTGTAGTTGACAGTTAAAAGAAATAAATAAAAGAAACATAATTTTTGGCCTGTTTGTTAACAGTTAAAATAAATGAATTATTAATATTATAAGTTAATCTATTAACATTTTAAAATAAATCAAAAGTTTTTTGATTTAAGTTTAAAGTTATTAGACCGGTTTCTTTTATTGATTTTTCATTTATTTTAAATAACATTTGCAGTTAATTTAAACAACAAAATATTTTGAGTGTATTCACAACTATTCCATCACCACTGCAGTCGAATTTCCTACAAATCCCCAAATCGATCCACCCTCATAAGCGTAGTTTATAAAAAAAATAATAAAACTCACCATATATGGTACAGCCATCAAGTACAGGCAGGCTTTACGTCCAATACGATTTAATAGAAAGCCAAACATAATGTTACCGGTTAAGGCTCCCAAACCAAATAAAGAACCAATCCATGACACTTGTTCGACTGTTATACTAAAATTCGTTGGTGAGTCCATGGACTGAAGTTTGTGTAATGTGGGTGAAACCCAACCAGTGCCAATGCCATGAGCAAAGGAAAAAAATTGTACTGTAATTATAAAGAAAAGAAAATTAATAAATAAAGTCAATCCAAAATTTGTTTTTTTAATTTCTATGCTCGGGTGACTTAAATATATAAGAGTAAACAAAATTTTGCAAATTTTACTTTTTGTCAAGGTCGTAAAAGTAATTCTTGAGCGCAAGTCAGAATTACAGGAAAATAAATTTGGCTGTTATTAAGTTGTGCCTTCTTTTAGAGAAGTAAAGATAGAACTGGTCTTCACACAGTGATAAGATTTGTGGTCTCAACTTAATTTGGTGCTAATAAAATCGTTCTGTTGTTACAACTGAAAACTCGATTGCCACAACAACAGTTCGGTTGATCAAACTATATATAGGTTACACTAACCCTATTTCAGAAATAGGGTTGTGAAAATCGAATTTTAAATTGCAGCAATTGAACGATTCGGTTGGAACATATTGACAAACTACCAAATTTTTAGCCACCCATGATACCATGATGCCAAATGGGACCACGAAATTCTTAGCCGATTTACAGAAAAACTTAGCCTCTAGCAAGGGTTGTAGCGCAAGTACAGTGATTGTGATGTGAATGTATACATGTTTGAATTGGTACAACCCTTGCCAAAGGCTAAGTTTTTCTGTCAATCCGCTAAGAATTTCGTGGTCTTGACTAAAAATTTTTTTGTAGTCGTGCCATTTGGCATTATGGCAACATGGGTGGCTAAAAATTTATTAGTTTGTTCATCCTGGTTTATAGGGTCCTTGTTAAGACAACGAAACCTTTCTTATTTGTCTTTCTATGTTGTCAATAACAAGTGCTTGAAACAGCGACATTTTAAATTGACATGTCACGTGACCAGACCTGGGTTTTGTCCGTGAGGATGTTACTAACCTGTTATGGTTGCCAAAAGCTGATAACGATACTGATGATCAAATATTGAAACCCTTTTCTGACACACTAAATCATTTGTAACCAACACCATATTTCCGTTAATTTGCTGAGAACTTTTTAAACGTTTAAGTTGAATATTTAACATAATAATGAAAAATTCTTTTTAACATATTTTTTATATTTACCTGAAACTACACACCTGATCAAAATAATAGACACACACGGTGTGCAAGGTCAGTGCATATGGGGTTTCTCGCAAGAAGATGTTGAATTCACCAAACAGAAATGTGCTTATATAGAAAGAAAAAAAATTAACGTGCTGATTTAAAAACAAAAATGTTTTGAGTATTTTTAAAATAAAATAAAAATTATTTTAGTTTTCTTCGATCTTCTCTATTCATGTAATATTCCTTATCGAGCTAAAGATATTTTATTTTATAATTTTAATTTATTAATTATTAAAAAAGACAATTTTCCCTGAAGAAGTCACCCAATGTGGTGACGAAATATTGGGATAAATAAATATTTATAATTAAATTTTTTATAAATAAAGGATCTTTAGCTCGATAAGGAATATTACATAAAATAAAAATCATAACAGAGTTTTTCTACAAATTTTTGAAACGTGTATATGGACACGGATATTTTACGTTCCCACCCATCAAAATCATGGTATCAACTTCTTACCAGCCTATTTACTCGCTTAATTACGTTTGTTCGGGATGTCCAAAAAGTAATGGGTACTCACTATTTTTTGGCTGCTCGTAAACAAGAGGGTAATGATCATCCATTACTTTGTGCTTTTTGTAAGTGAGAATGCATTGACCACTCATTACTTTTGGGACATTGCGAACAAAATAGACTGGTAAGTAGTTGAAACCCTGTTTTTGCTGGGCACTTATTATACTCATATCTATGCTGTTGGGTTTTAAAAATTTATTGTAGTTGACGGTGTATCGCGGCTTAAAGTTAAATACTTTTAGCAAATTCAGTAAAATACATTATGTTTAAACTGCAATTACTTTTAAACAAATTATTTTATTATTACAAATTATATCTCATATGAAAGCTTAGATTTTCTACTTTTAGACACTTCTTTCAAAAAATGTAAAAACATTATATATTAGCGAATATTTGCCCGTAATCAGTTTGCCAAAATTTCAGTGGTTTACAAAGAAATACTCTGGTAAAGAATTGGCATACACCGACCGCTAAGCCAGCATTTGCAAAAAGTGTTTTTCCAGTACTACCCAGTCAGATATTGACAGCGTTATAAAAATCAACACTTTGGCAGAGCATTGAATTTATAAAAATTATAACGCTTTGTTAAAATAGATTTGTAGTCGAAAGGTTTCAAGTTCGAGTCTTGCTACAGGCATAAAAATTTTGTTTGTTCTTTTTTCTAATTATTTTAATATATTTGTTTTTTCAAAAATTGATTTTTATATTTAACCGCGTGCAAAACATCAGATCAGGGAACCGATACCGAATGATTTGCGAAGCTGTGAAGCGATTAAAAATTACTCTTTACTCATTTAAAAACAATGATAACAAATGAAAATTCTTATTACTCCGCATTGATTAAAAAACCATTCAGAATCGGTACTCAGATCTCAAATCTCATTATATTTAATTTCATCGGATCTAATTAGATCCCAAATTACGATCTAGACCGATCTGGGCATATAATGTTGTATTGTTCCTTACCACCCTGTATCACATATGCCATATCTGATCATATGTGATAACCAAAATTGGGATCTCCATTTAATACATAAAAAAATATTAATATTTTAGTACAAGGTGGCGCAAAAGTAATCCTCCTATCAGAAAATGCAATAAAATTTGCGATTGGACCCTAATGTCAGTTCTGTCTTGACATTTGTGTAGTAAACACATGCAAAATACACGTTAATAAACAATGTTACGCTACACTGCTCCAGAACGCGGAATATTGGTGACTATTTATTTGAGCAATAATGAAGATGTTTTTTCATCAAAAATAATCATGAGTGATGAGGCCCATTTCCATCTTAGCGGGTACGTAAATAAGCAAAATTTACGCTTCTGGGGCACTGAAAATCCGCGTGTAACCCACGAAGAGCCATTACACCTGCTCAAAGTCACTGTATGGTGTGCTGTTTTCGCTGGAGGAGTCGTCGGACCTTTTTTCTTCGAACGTCGCGGGCCAAACGGTTACTGTGAATGGTGAGTGTTACAGAGCAATGATCGACGAGTTCTTTTTGCCGCAACTTGATGAATTGGGATTGGAAAACATGTGGTTCCAACAGGACGGTGCAACGCCACACACTGCACGTGCCACAACCGATATGCTGAGGGATGCATTTCCCGGGCGCCTAATCTCCCGTTTTGGCGATTTGCACTGGCCAGCAAGATCGTCTGATTTGACCGCTCCAGACTTCTTTTTGTGGGGCTTTTTGAAGTCGCGGGTTTATGTCAACAAGCCTCAGACTCTTGCAGCTCTTAAAGACAATATCCGTCAAGAATGTGAGGACCTATCGCCGGAAGTTTTGGCCAAAGTGATGGAAAATGCCATAAAAAGGGCTCAAATGACAATCAACTGTGGCGGCGGCCATTTACATGACATCATATTCTCGACTTGATGTAAAAAAAATTAAAAGACCAAATAAAAATAATCCACAAGAAGAATCAAAGTTTTTCATTTTTTTTTTTTTTTAATTACAGCCAAAAAACATCGGAAGGTTATTTTTGCACCACCCTGTATGAAATTCTTATATAATTTTCCTCAAAATTTTTAGCAACCAAATCGATTTTGGAACTTAAGCTTGGCTACGTAAAATTTTATATTAATCTGATCAACCAGCAAAATCAGCGAAATTTTTACAACGCTTTTACCAATTTGTTAATGTTGAAGATAAACATTTCTATAATTATGGATTCCCATAAATCAATTTGAGAAAAATTATAAAGAATTTTTTAATTTTTATTATTTTTTTATTTAAAAAATATTCAGATTATTTTTCTAAAGGGCTACCTCAGATTATTTCAATAGAAAAATTAATTGCCGGCATCTGAGTTTAATATATTTAAATCAGTATGGTATATCTATTATTTTGATCAGATCTGTATCTTTTTATTTATATACTACATTAAAAGCCAGATACTTCGTTACCGGTAATTTTAATTAGCGCTATATAATAATTCGAAGAAAACTAAATTGTAATTTTTTAGGGATTTTACATATTTTAAAAGAGGAACCTTTTTACACACCATTTATACCACATTATTATTAACGATTCTTAAGGTACGATATATTTTCAGTGAATTTCTCATACCTCAGGGAATAGATATTTAAAATTTTAGTTAATGCCTACGCTGAAGGAGTAGACAGCGTCCTAGCTCTAGCAGAGTTTGCGTGAGGCAACTATGAAGTCAATTTTTCATTTTTAAATCAATTTTTTTATTGGAAATACCAAAAGTTATCACTTTAGTAAATTATAGAACATCGTGACAACCGAATTTCTTGATAACTGAATATTTTGATTGCAGCAACTGCATTATTTAGTTGTCCCAATCAAATTTTTACCTGTTACAATTGAAATATTTGATTTCATTTAATATTTTGTTGCATAAACCGAATTTCGGTTGCGACAAACAAATATATCGGTAGCTCCAACCAAACCATTTGGTTGGCAAGAAATTCGGTTGTTACAATTTATCTGTTATCTTTGAGCAGGGTCTGGACAGGCCGTTATTGGGAGACTTTTGCCCTAAAAGACCCCCAATTTTTACAACGTTCCTAATAAAATTCCAAAAAGTACCTCATCATTGAATTAGCCCATATTTTAGCATGGCATCGAAAGCGGTATACTCAGGCGTATGCTTTTTACCCTTTTAAACTCCCATTTTTATCACATGCATGCCTGGCCAAATTACAAAAAAAAACAAGTAAAAAAGGCTTAAATTCGGCTGTGCCGAATCTTTGAATACCCTTCACCAATGTTTTTTTTTTTGTTTTTGATTATGGAGTTAAAAAAGTTTTTTGAGGTGAAAAACTTTTTTGGATGCAGAAACGAATTTTTTTACGGGAAAAAAATTTTGAGGTGAAAAATTTTTTTAGGAGAAAAAAATTTTTTGTGGTGAAAAAAAATTTTAGTGGTGAAAAAAATTTTTCGAGGTGAAAAATATTTGAGGTGTACAAAATATTATTAATTTCTAAGCGATTGGTGAATTAAATATGAGAAAATATATTATATACCAGTCGCTACTATAAAATTGTACTAAAATACACCAATTTGTATGGAAAATTTAGAGGTATCTTCACATTTTCACCCATAACTTTTTAACCGCTGGACCGATTTTGCTCATTTTCAATACCAAACAGCTCGGGAGGATGTACAATAATCTGAGTAAAAATAGGCATCCCCGCTAGCGTCTTCGCGTCGTGATCGCCATTTCAACAGACAGACAGACAGACGGACATCGCTAAATCGACTTAAAATTGCATAAGGATCACGAATATATATACTTTATGGGGTCTTAGACCTATATTTCGACATATTACAAACGGAATGACAAACTGATATATACCCTCACCATGTATGGTGGAGGGTATAAAAACCTTATCACAGAATTCGCCAACACTGAAGTTATCTTAAATTTAATGTTTTTAGCTAAAGGCATTTGGACAGACAATCAAGGAGAAGATTTTTCTCCTAAAATTCCTTCTTAGCGGATGTCTATGCTAGAAGAAGAAACTACTTAATAATTTTAGAACTCCAACAGTTTTACTTGGGCGGTGATGAGTCAGTCAGTAACATTACTCTTTTATTTATATAGAAGATAACATTCTTAGTTGAAGTTAGATTTTGTTTTTATTTATTTATTTATTTTTTTTTGATTATCAAGAGTGTTATTATAAATTCAATTGGGCCGACTCTTTAATACATTTCACCATGCAACTTTAATTTTTTTCTTTGAATTAAAAAAAAATATATATATATATTTTAGTATAAAAGGTAGAATACTCGCGAAAAACAACTGCTAAAGGTAGAGCAAAATCAACCCCTGATATATTGTGAATGTTTTGAACTACTAAGCGGTGCTTTTTGTTCTATTCCTGTCAGTTTTCTCGTGCAATTTAAAGAATAGCTTTCTCTTCTTATACCCAACAATTTGTATGGAACAATAACAATTGGCTAAAATAATTAACCCCGTCTGACTACTGTAGACATTATCGTAAGTAGATAACACCAATGTGTCTGCAGACTTTTATATTTTGGATCAGTAAACCAAATTGACTATCATATCAAATACACGTGATGATATTACGAGTAGAAAATTATAACCATTAAAAATTTTGTAAATTTCTACAAAAAAATTGAAAAAAAAAATTAATTTCCAATATGTGCATTTAGTTTTTAACTGGAGAAGCACGCAACTTATGTTTATGAGAAATTTTAATGAGTGTAGAGAGCACAAGCATATTTGAAAAAAAAGGAAACATCACATTTTTAAATTTATTTATCAATAAAAAACGGCTAGAAGTTACTTGCAGTGATATCAATTTATGGCTTTTGGTACCATTTAAATATGTATATTAAAAAATTATGCATTTTATAGTTATTGTGCTATTTACCCTCTCAAAGTTGTTATCATTGGTTGAATGTCATTTCAAATGATGTTCCTATTTCTGTCTAACATTTTCTGTTTCCTTCTACAAAAAAAATCTGGCAAAAATACTAGAAACAAGCTAGTGTCTAAAGGCCCAAGTGCATAAATGACATATTGTTATGTTAAGCTACGCCTTAATAATAATACATACTTTATGTTGGTTAAATTTCCTAGTTCGATAAGTCACAAACCGAATGACAATCTTAAAATATACAAATTCTTCATATAGTGCAGAGTATAAAAACAATGACTTCACATTATAAAGAAGATAACACAAACGAGTCTGCATACCTTTAGAATGCAGTATCAGAACAGAACAATATCACAACAGATATCATATACTGTTATTTGTCTATTTTAGGGCCGTTAAATTATCTTAAAGTATGCCCATATTCAAATCTAGACTAGCTTTTATCACTTATTAAAAAACAAACTTATCAAAATTTTGTCCCAAAAATAAGTTAGTAGAAAAATTAGTATTATTTTTTAGCAATTTTTCTGCTGAAATTATGTTTTCAGCAAAAACTTTAGTTGTATTCTTACAGCAATAAACAAACTTTGAACTAATTTTTTACTTATTTATTTTGCTAACAAAATTGCTAATCAACACATTTCTAGAGAGAACAACAAACAAATATACAAAAGGTAAATGTCGCTGTTAGTCTAAATGTAGCACAGACAAGACATACCACTAAAAATACAACTCTACCAATGCATTCAAAATTCACACGTGCAAGATTTTTGTATCTATCTTTCATCTAAAAAATGTGAATATAAAAAAATATAAAACATTGTGTTAACTTCGATTTGTTTAAATACTTGTTTATGTTTTAAATTATTGACAAAATAAAATATTTTGATATAAAGAACAAATATGTATAAAAAAAAAAAAAAATATTTATAAATTGTAATCCTTAATGGAATTCGGAGAAAATAAAACAAATATTCAGAATGTAAGAAATTGAGTCAATTTTGCTTATATTATATTTATAACTATTTTTAAATATATATTTAAATTCTCAATTAAATCAAGTCGACAATGCGAAAGTCTGAATAAAAGTTTTGTAAATTATTTTCAGAGCCATAAAAAAAAAAAAATTTGTAAACCTAAATTTTCAGCAAATAAATTAACGAATATATGAGTTTTCTACCAATATTTTGCGATGTTTAAGTCTAGTAATATTCAGCAAAAACAAGTATTTTTTTTATCATTCACAATCGACTAAGCACAACTTTTGCTTAATTTACAAATTTCTTTGCTAAAAATCAGCTTGATGATTTTTTTTCAATACGATTTTGAATTTTTTTTATTTACAATGGACTAAGTGTTAGCACAACTTTGGCTTAATTTACTAATTTTGTTGCTAAAAATCAGCTCGCTGATTTATTTCAACACGATTTTGCTAATCTTAGCATTTTTTCTGCAAGCAACCTGCTGACTAAAGTTTTGCTGACTCAGCAAAATTTTTTGTGGACATTACTATCTTTATTTTTTTTTAAGTGTTCTAAGCAATGTACGACATTTTGCCATGCAAATAAAAGCTACGCCTTTACTACTACATATAATCTACGCTCATAACAATCTATGCATAAAAATATGAAATTACAAAATTTAAAAGAAAAATTTTAGTAAAATACATAAGAAAATGTATTTATTTGTTATTTTAATTTTAATTTTATTTTTAATATTTATTATTTTTTAAATATATGTAAAATGTTCGCCACAATAGTTTTTCCTTCTCTATCAAAAAATTATTATGGTTAAATAAATTATAACTACTTGAGATAAGTTAATAGGCCTTAGAAGAATTTAAAATGTACATATGTACATTTCTTTTAAAATCATGGAAATGTTTTAACCAAATGATGACAAATTTTATACTTTTATTTGACTAAATTATCATAATAGAAACGAAAAACACTTAACCCTCAAACTGACCTACCTTCTTTTACAATGCAATTTTTACTATTTATTCGGCCCTTTTGTCCGTTTGCTCTTTTTGACCCACTTATGCCCGTAATTTCAAGCATTATAAACCTACCAGTGCTTAAATACCTACCGTGTATACGAACAAAATCAATAGATATCTAAGCACCAGTAGGTACAAGGTGGCGCAAAAGTAATCCTCCTATCAGAAAATGCTATAAATTTTGCGATTGGCCCCTAATGTCAGTTCTGTTTTGACATTTGTGTAGTAAACACATGTGAAATACACGTTAATAAACAATGTTACGCTACACTGCTCCAGAACGCGGAATATTGGTGACTATTTATTTGAGCAATAATAAAGATGATTTTTTATCAAAAATAATCATAAGTGATGAGGCCCATTTCCATCTTAGCGGGTACGTAAATAAGCAAAATTTACGCTTCTGGGGCACTGAAAATCCGCGTGTAACCCACGAAGAGCCATTACACCCGCTTAAAGTCACTGTATGGTGTGCTGTTTTTGCTGGAGGAGTCATCGGACCTTTTTTCTTCGAAGACGTCGCGGGCCAAACGGTTACTGTGAATGGTGAGCGCTACAGAGCAATGATCAACGAGTTCTTTTTGCCGCAACTTGATGAATTGGGATTGGAAAACATGTGGTTCCAACAGTACGGTGCAACGCCACACACTGCACGTGCCACAACCGATATGCTGAGGGATGCATTTCCCGGGCGCCTAATCTCCCGTTTTGGTGATTTGCACTGGCCAGCAAGATCGTCTGATTTGACCGCTCCAGACTTCTTTTTGTGGGGCTTTTTGAAGTCTCGGGTTTATGTCAACAAGCCTCAGACTCTTGCAGCTCTTAAAGACAATATCCGTCAAGAATGTGAGGACTATCGCCGGAAGTTTTGGCCAAAGTGATGGAAAATGCCATAAAAAGGGCTCAAATGACAATTAACTGTGGCGGCGGCCATTTACATGACATCATATTCTCGACTTGATGGAAAAAAATATTAAAAGACCAAATAATAATAATCCACAAGAAGAATCAAAGTTTTTTATTTTTTTTTTAAATTACAGCCAAAAAACATCGGAAGGTTATTTTTGCGCCACCCTGTATCTATTGCTTGAAATTACGGCCATTAAAATAGTTTATAAGTTTAAGTACTAGAAAATGTAATTTAAAAGAAGTGAAATTTCACATAAAAACCGGTCTATTTACTTTGCCTTTAAATCAAATGGAGTTTGTTAGTTCTTTTTAAATGTTGTTTAAACAATTATCAAATCAGTAGAACAAATGATTATTTAGTTAAAAATAAAGGATTGAATTTTACCTATCGATTCGGTAAAAATTAATGATTATTCACTTATTTCAACTTGATTTGGGTTTTTTGTATTTTGTTTTTTAATCCACAGAATGAAGACTCTTGTCACACACTATTAACACATCTTTTGTGTGTGTTTCAATTATGTGTGTGTTTCAATTACTTCAAGTTCTTGTAATTTGAAATAAATTTGTATATAAATAAACAATTTAAATTAAAAATAAGAGTTTTTTTTTAATATTTTTTTTTAAACAGATAACATACAAAAACAAATTTGCGTGTAGATTGTGGGTACATTTTTAAATGAAAAAATAAATGAAATTAAAAAAAAATCCTTAAAGATTATAGCAAATTATGTTTAACAAATGTATAAAAATAAGTTGAACAAAATATTTCTTTGAAATTAAAATTTATGTTTCTTTATTTATAACTTAACTGCAAAATGTTTTAATAAACTACAAACAAAAAACTATATTAATATTTTAAACACCGTTGTCTTGATATTCAATCGGTTTTAAAAGCCTTTCCGTTCGATCGAAATAAATGCTAAATGGTTTTAATTTAATAATAGCGTCTAGTGAATAAAATAATTTGTCATATTTAAAATATTTCACATCACAAAAATTGTTTTTCATCTCGAAAATAGTTTTTCACCTCAAACTGTTTTCCACCTATAATATTTTTTTACCACAAAAATCGTTTTTACATTTAAAAAACTTGTTCATCTCAAGCAATTTTTCCCCTCTGTAATATTTACATTTCCAATTTTTTAAATTTAATTGTAGCGTCTGGCGAATAAATTTTTTTATCGTTTTTATTCACTTCAAAAATTTTTCACACCACAAAAATTGTTGTTCACCTTAAAAATTTTCTTTTATATTCCGTTTATATTTTTCCACGGATATTGTAATTTTTTTTTATTACTCTAAAGTTATTTCTTGTTGTTGTATTTTGTCAGCTTATTAAAAAATATCTGTTCTTTAAAAAATTTATTACAAATCAAACAAATTTATATGTAAATTTAACAAAACAATTTTTTTAAAAACAACTTTCACTTGCCAGATTTTTCAATATGTATTTATTTATTATATATATATATGTATATATTTTTTTAAATATATTTATTAAATACATTTCATTTTCCTACGGTGTATTTAAAAATTATTTACCTCCTACTCGAAAAATAAATAATAAAATAATAAATTTGTATTTATACTCATCGCAGACGTAGCATTTTTCCTCACTTAATAATAAATAGTATCTAAACGGAATATTAGCGTAGCGTTTTTTTAAACAAATTTACCTTGCAATAATATCATAATGCATGGCGAATTTAATATAAGTCTCCCCTGATAATTGTTTCTTGTTTTTCACATTATTTTTGCCAAATTTAAAAGGGCGGGCGAACAAAAATTAAAACAAATCGCCAAAATTGGAATAAAAATTAGCTTAACATTGTCAAAATAAAAAAATCTAAAATTTTATAATTAAAAAAAAAGACAAAAATCAACAACTTTTTGAAAAAAATTGTCAGAAATGATATCAAATAAATTCGCCAAAATTGGAAAAATTTGCTCAAATTGATAAAAGATCGCATAATTTAAAAAATTACCAAAATTTAAAAAAACCTGAAGTTAAAGAATTCCCCTAAATTGCAAAAATTCAAAAAATTAAACAAAATATTCATAATTTGGCATCGGGGTATTTGCAGTTGGTTTAACCTCTGGTGCATAAATTCTCTATTCGAGATATGGACGATTTTATCTTGGCAATTTTTGTATTTATTTAATCATAGATGACTTACTGTGACTTATTCCAAATAAAAGACATTTTTCCCCCTTTGGAGCAAAAATCTTGTTTTTAGCGCTTTTAGTTTTTTAAAATAGGGACGATTAAAATTTTATTTAATTTAAATGATTTTGTAAACATTTTTTCACAGATAACTCACTTATTTTATTTGTTCTCGAGAAAAGGGCTGATATTCCAAGTAAGAACCCTTTGCTCTCTACGATGCACAGTTTTCGAGAAAACGCAATCTTAAAATTTAGCCTTCAAAGTTTGAATTTTCTAGCGCTTTTGATTTTTAAGATATGAACTATTAAAATTCTACTCGTATCTAAGCGATTTTTCTCACCTTAAGTAATTTTTAAATTTTTAGCGATTTCTTTCAATTTAGGCTATTTTTTAATTCTAGAGATTTTCCAATTTTGGTTATTTCTCAATTTTAGTAATTTTTAATTTTACGGTTATTTTCAAATTTTAGGGATTTTTATTTAAAAATTGAATGATAAATATGGAAATTTATACACAAATAACTTAATCGAAGAAAAAAAATCGAATGAAAAATGGATTGTTTGAATTCCAAAACTTGTAAATTGATTAGTAAAAACCGATTAAATTTCTACTATTAATTCAGGGATTGAACAAATCGAATGATGAAAAACAAACGAAGTCTTTTGAAATTGAATCGATTGAGACTAACTACAATTCATTTTATAGTCAATCAGAATTGAAAATCGACTTAAGGATTGAATTGTTCATTTGCCGTCGCCGTAAAATTTGGCTGATTTAACGCTAAGAACAATTAACGCTTACCGCTTCGCTTAATTCTGTTTTTACACTTATGCTCAAGTTTTAATCAAAGAGATATTTGTAAATAAACGATTGTTTAAAGTTATGATTAAAATCAATTATTGTACTTTAAAATTGATTTAATTTAGAGCCTTCCATTACCCGAAGTAGTGAAATCGTCCACCCTGGATATATTGTTTACCCAGGCCACAAAAGACTTTACATTGCTGTAAAATTTTTAAAGTCTTTTTCAAGGGTATTCCAGCAAAATTTCGCTGCGACCTATTAATGTTTAGTATCAAAGCAAATCTACGTTACCACGGTCCAAATTAATGCCACATTAATATAATCCTAGTATATACGTTGCGAAATTAATTTTAAAAAAATTGTCATGGATAAGTACGCTGATGTAAAAAAATCGCCTATACGAAGGCTCTAACTTAGTGATTTTTATAATTTTTTATCATCATAGCAACAATCGAGATAATGTTCAAGGAATTGTAGTTGATAAAAATAAATGTATTGAAATTATTAGCACTTTTCAATAGGGTTGGGTTTACATTACGCACGAAATCTCGTTTAAACTGGATATCGATTATATGGTACTGTATACTAATATACATGAACTAGTTTAAAGAAAATTTTGCGCGTAATGTAAATGCCACATAACAGAAAATGTTAAATGAATTTAATACTGAATTTACACTTTACCGAAATCTCATTTAAAATCGAGTTAAATCCAGTTTCAAATTAATAACCTCCGTTTACACTACGACATTTGACAGCTAAACTGGATTTCGATTTGACAACCACAACATTTTATAAGCAAAATAAAATAAAAATATAACCTTAAATTTAATATGTTTCTAAAAAAACCCTTAATTAAATGGCGAAATGCAAAATTTTTTAACACCATGAAAGAAAGAATGTTAAAATAGCTTTTAACAGTGTTTTTTTAAAAGGAATGACTATTTGTAAGTAAAATTTATAAATTTGTTCATAGTAGATCTTGCCAACAATATTGTTTGCAAAGATTTTCTTCGCTAGAGGCAACAATATGAAAGTTGGTGCTGCATTTAACTTTACTTTCAATTCGCAATGCAATTTAATTGGATCTACATCTCTTAGGTTTTCTTAAATAATTATCATAATAATTATTATTTGTTTACATTATTCAGATTTTCACAATATTTTCATATATACTATTGCTGAATGTTGTGTAAAAATAATTAAAAAACTGAATTTTAGGGAAATCTGGTTATAAAACTTTTTTTTTATCGGAAATTTGGTTTTAAATTCATTTATGAATTCCACTCTAAAAAATTATTGTAAATTTACGACTATAAAATGGGTAAAGTTTTATGTAATATTACAAAAATTCGGTAAATATAAACACAAAATGCGTAAAGTCTTTTTGCGCACACTTTCATATACATTAATACACACACGTAGTGTTTTTAGACACTATGTGTTTACAATTAAACACATTATGCCTAAAATTAGTATCATTTTGTTGAATAAAAATTTTACGCACAAAGTTTGTAAATATACTAACTTATAATGGTAAAAATTATGACATTTCTAAATAGAGAAAAACATTAAAAATTAAAAACCAAACTGTATTAGTTTTTTAAATTTATGAATTATCGTACCGTTCGCATGTTTTTTTCATCTCGTCAAATTAAAATAATATTAAATGCTCCAAAAAAATATAATTTCGCGTAAAATCGTCAATGTTTAAAAAAACTAAACAAATTTAAAAAAGAAATAATTAAAAATAAGTTGTGTTTAAATGGCAATTATATCTGTTAGCATAAATAAAATCCAATTTTCAGCCGGTGATAATTATATGTCGGTTGTAAAACGTCTTAAAGTTCAAGGACATAATACAGGCATTTCACAACTTTATCATAACGTCGGAATGGATAAAGAAAATACAGATGGAAGAAAAGCATAGGCCAATCCTAGATATATAAATGTATCTTAATGTGGAATATTAAAGTTGCCCAAAATATTCATTCAAGATTCACTAAAAAACTACTTTTATTGATGCTTTCCATCGAGATGAATGCACATTCATAAGCATTATTTAAAATCAATTCTTATGTATTCATTATCGGCCTTTTTGGTCCTAAAATTTGGAGTATTTTTTATTAAAAAGAATCTGACACTTTTTATATGTTAATATTTTGTGTATTTGCAATTAAATTAGTTTTTATTTTAATTATATCATTTGCGAAATTTACATGTACTTTTATATTTTTTTTTGAATACATAAATAAATTCAGATTTATTAAAATAAATAAAGTAATTGTTTTTATTTTTATTGTGAATTACTAAACAATAAATGTATTGTTTTTATAGAAAAAAATTTTTATGTGTGGTAAATATACGCGTTTTAGTGGGATTTTTTCGCATTTTATGTGTACATTTACAGGAAAAACGTGTATCTTTACGCACAAACTTGGTAAATTTACTCTTTAATTTTAAAATTTCATTTAATTTTAACACACTTTTAATGTAATTTTACCCATTTTGTGTTTATCATTGTGTGTATTTTTTATTTACGCACACAGAGTAAATTTACCCAATTTATAGTAGGAGTACAATTTCCTACTATAAGTTGGGTAAATTTCAACAGAAGTTAATAAGAGTGTAGATTTTCACCAAAATCCCGTTTAAACGAAAAATCTGGTTATAAAACTTGATTTTTTTTATCGGAAATTTAGTTTTAAATTCACCTATGAACTAGATTTTCACCAAAATCCTGTTTAAACGAGATTTCGGACATAGTGTAAATTCAGTGTACCCCATTAGTGTCTGAAATTCCCTGGCAACTTTATAAATTTTGTTTTAATACATATGTACAGTGAAAGCTCCCGCTGGCGGACACCGACAGTCGAGGTAATTTTGTCCGTTTACGGGAGATGTACACCTACAGGATAGTTTTTTTCCAATTATGTTCCAAAAAGGGACGAAGATATTTTTCCGTCTATGAGAACTGTCCGTCTGCGGTAGCTGTCCGTTAGTGCTTTCAGTCTATTATCTAAATAAATATAAAAAACAATTTTTTTTATAATGGCTTTTTTTTAATTCTAAACCGCGAAATTACGAAAACGAAATTTTGATAATAAATAAACTGCATATCATTTCAATAAAAAAAAATAAATAATGTCATTGCCTTCTTGATTTAAATGTATTTATTTTAAAATTAAACTGTAGAGAAACCCTTACAGTGAAAAAAAAGTGTAACACTTTTTTCATGTGAAAGAAAAATATTTTTCAAGAGTTTCATGTAAAAATTATGTAAAATTTATTTTAACGCAAATTTAATATACAAAAATATTATTTTTCTAATAAAAAATTATATTTTGGCCTAACTGCGATTAGTTTTTTTTTTTTTTTTGTTAAAAAAAAAATGCAGTTTCACAATTTAATTATCGTTTAAGCATTTTAAAGTTTGAGTAAAATTTTTCACGGCAGAAAGATCTTACACTCACAATATTATTTCGTTAAAAATAATCTAAAATGCATATTAAATTAATCGAAAATACAATCAAGAAGAGGACCACTGGTTTTTCATTATATTCAGCCCATTTTGTTGTTTATTTTCAATCATTGTTGACTAATCGACATAAGTAGTAAAAGCAATAGAAAGTAGTTTAAAATAACCACCAATTTTTAACTGACAAAAAGTAGAAAAAAAAACGTTTTTTGTGGCTTGTTTTTGAAATTGAAAATTTTTTTAATTTTGTATGTACTTCTGCAAAAAACACAACACACACAGATGCACCATATATATTTTTATTTTCTGTGTATCTATATTTGAATAATTTGCTGTAATTTTTATTGAAATAATTTTGTATATAAACAAACAATTTTGGTAAAAAAAATAATAAGGAATTATATGAATTTATATTTTTAAAAACAGAAAAGATAAAATTTTACATTTAACAGAAAATATCAACTACTACTGAATGTCTACAAATTTTTATAGTTTGTTTTTTGAATGACTGATTCAAATAGTTAAAAAGTATATTTCTATGAATTTCAATTGATTCTTCGTTTAAAAACAAACTTTACGTATTACTTTTTAAATAAACTACAGTCGGTTACGGAAAATATATTGTGTGTGTACTAATGCTTAAAATAAAAAAAGAAAAACACTGTCCAATTAAATGAACAATATACCCTAATGGGTTAGAGATAGACAGTTATTTGTGCCGTGATACGAAATATTAACAAGAGCTGCACTTAAAAGTGACATGTGTATCAGCATTATCTCGAAGTTTTTTTTTTTTTTTTGTTAGCTATCTTTATGTATTGAAATTTTCCAAATTATTTTGTATTGTTGTCATTTGTTTTCAATTTATGTTATTTGTTTGTTTTGTCAATTCAATTATTTTGTTTATTGCTTCTGTTTAATGATCATGTCACAACAACAAATGCATAAACAAGACAAATGTTTTTTCTAATTTGCTTTTTTTATACCCTCCAATCGGGGATGATAAATGAAAATTTCAATTGGGTACCAAAAACGAATCTTTAGCAAATTTTTCACATTCTTTTTTTAAATAAAAAAAATCACAAACTTTTGTAGTAAAATATGAAAACAATGTCAGGAGGTACATAAAATCTGCAATACTTCTGAATATGATAATAAAATTGAGATCCATTGTTGACATTGATAAACAAGAAAATATCTCTTATAACTACCATGTTTTAGCTAAAAACAAAACACTTTATATCTTTTACGTTATCACATACTTTTACATTGTTCATATTATGGAAATCAAAGTACTTTTGAGGTTCCAATTGTAGTACTATAGCACAGTGATGGAAAGGTTAACACAATTGTCCTTTTTTGATAATATTTGGTTTAATACCGTGATACTCCCGGGACACATTTGATACTCTCACACACTTTTCCCAAATAAAACTTTGATATTAACTTATTTTCACATTTTCTCTTATACTTAATACCATAAGAATGCAGAAAAATAAGTTTAAAGAATCGAACTTTATGCACTGATGTATAAATACTTTTTATTAAAACAAATACCTAATTCTGCATTAATGAAAAAGCTTTTTAGGGCCGATGTTGAATATGAACCACACCTAAAGGTCAAGTTCTGTTCTGCATTTCATTTGACATTTCTTAATTTCAGACTAACTCAATTTAAACCATGGAAAGATACACAATCGAGCAACGCGTTAAAGTTATTCAGGCTCATTATGAAAATGGGCGTTCAAATCAAAATGCATTTCGTGCGCTTCATGATTTTTTTTGGTCAGCATAATCGACAAAATGTGTCCACAATCGTGAGAATTGTGGCGAATTTCAGCAAATAGGGTCTGTGAAAACACCTTTGCATGCTAGCCCAGTTCGTTCCGCGGAAAACATTGCCGTTGGTCGCGATAGTGTGTCATGAGGTCGGCCAAGCATTTACCGTGAATTGTATTCGCTATCGCGAGATGATAACGAACTTATTGTGGCCGGGAATTGAGGATATCACCCTGGACAATATGTGGTTTCAACAAGACGGTGCCACTTGCCACACAGCTAACGAAACAATGGCTCTTTTGCGCGACAAATTCAATGGCCGTGTTATATCACGTGGTGGCGATGTCAATTGGCCGCCAAGATCATGTGATTTGACACCGATGGACTTCTTTCTTTGGGGTTATTTGAAGAAAAGGTGAACGTCGATAAGCCAGCAACAATTCAAGAGCTAAAGGATGAATTAATTCGGCAAATTAACGGCATAGAACCTCAATTATGCCTCAGCGTCATCGAAAATTTAGACCATCGGATGGAGGTGTGCCGATATTTTGTTCCACACATAATTGAAACATACCATATTATCATAATAAAATGAAATGACAATAAGTTCCTAAATAATTTGTGTTTTATTCAAAATCAACATCGGCCCTTAAAATTTAACCACCCTTTATTTTTCAAAAATTTAAATGAATTTTTGGACAAATTTAAATTTTTTTTGGATATAAAAAAACTGGTTATACAATTTTTAAGCATTTTTAGACAATTTTAAAATATTTTTGAATAATTTAAAATAATTTTTGAACAATTCAAAAAACTTTTTTGGATAATTTAAAATAATTTTACACAATTTTAAAATTATTTTGGATAATTCTGACTTAAAGCGGGAAATGGTGTAGTGTAAAAAAAAATGTATAACCATAACTACTAAAAGCTGAAAAAAAATTAAACAAAAATATAAAAATAATTTAATAAAAAATTATAAAAGATTTTCAGAACTATTTTTACATTGAAATTTTTGACTTGAATAATCTGAAAACAATATTCTCAATAAGTGCATTATATTCAGAAAATATACGACATACCATAACTTTAGAGGCTTTAGAAGTAATGACGAGTGATTTTTTTTAAAATATGCATCGGCTTTATATCCAAATCACAACATTTGAAATATGAACATATAAATTCTTCTGAGAGTTCCTTAGAGTACCACCAAAAAACCATAAAAGAATGAAAACCAAAGTTAAGGAAGGAATAAAAGAAGTTATAGCCACAGAATGACCACCAATTTTTTTTGCTGGGTATATTACAATTAGATTCAACAAAATGTGATTAGATTAATTTTTTTTTTTTTGCTTGGGTAACTACGGTTTATATTTAATGTTTTACCCTTTTTTGTTTAATAAAAAACAGTTTTTTAACGTATTTTAATTTTATGTAAAATCGAATTTATATTTGTGTTTATTTTTATGTATATTAATTTTTTCTTAAAAATAAAAAAATAAAATTAATACTCTAAGAGTCAAAAAAGTACTACTGAATTTTTTTTGATACCGAAAAAAATTCCATTTTCCATCCCTGGTATAGCACCAACTTTATCATTTCCGAAAAAGTTACTTTCTACCAAAACAACATTTAATGTTGGTACATAACATATTTATAAAATATTAAATAATGGGAAAATTTCTGAATAATACGAAAATGAGTTAATAAAGTACCATAGTACTAATAGTACTACAAAAAGTACTAACTTTATCATCCCTGCCCTCCATATGTATAATAGAAGGCAAATTGCCTTGAAATAGCTAAGAACAAAAGTGTCGAATTCAAATCAAAAGAATTGTTAAAATTCACATATCTAAACGGTGTTTATTGAATTCGTACGTTTTTTTTTTTTTTTTGATGTACTACTAGTGTCAAAAGAAAGTGTACACCTTGGTTTATTATGTTTCATAAAAGTACGTCAATATATGTATTTAAAATAATTTTTAAAAATTATGACAGGCTCCTAATTGATTGACTAAATATAAATTCACTATTAAAATGGGTCAACGAATTGATCTAGAAAAAGTCGGAGATATTTATTTTTTAGCTTTTCTTCCACAATATATTTGTGATAACAGCCAAATTTCAGTTTATAAAATAAGATTAAGTAGATCAACAAAAATTTTACTATAATTTTATTTAAATTTTATTAAAATACTAATTATATTATAGAGAGTACAAAAGATTTGGCACAGTCGAATCTAGCACTCTTGGTTTAATTTATATGAATATATTTTTTATTTATCCATTAAAGATGATTTTTTTCTTGTAGGTTGACCTTGATGATTTAATAGTACGTAATATTATCTGAATAATAAACGTTTTTCAGATAATTTCTCTTCTTTTAAAACAAAAATATTTAAAATATATTTTGAAAATTAATGTAATTGAATAAAACATACGAGTACAACTTTTGGCAAACGTATATTATTGCTTATTTGACTCAAAAACAAAATCCTCAGTATTTGGTTCATCGCGTATTGGTTTTTGACCCTTCAAAGCATCATAAATATATGGTGAACGTACGGGTGTTTTTAAGAAACGACCAAATCCTCTGACTTCATTCACCTTACCGTCTTCAACACATATCCGACCGCGTACCAATACCACTTCCGGTACACCATGGCAGGTCATACCTTCGAAAATATTAAAATCACATTTATGATGATGAGTATCCTTGGATATGGTACGAGTTGCATTTGGATTCCACACAACAACATCAGCATCAGAACCAACAGCAATAAGACCTTTTTGTGGGTATAGATTGAAAATTTTAGCTGCATTGGTACTGGTGATAGCAACAAAACGGCAGGGATCCAAGAGACCAGCATGCACACCTTTTTCCCATACCACAGACATACGATCTTCAACACCATTGATGCCATTGGGGATTTTGGAGAAATCATTTTTTCCCTTGGCTTTATCTTCGCTGCTAAAGGTGCAATTGTCACTGCCAGTGACTTGGAGATGATCACTGAATGGGGGAAATAATTAAAGAATAAAACATGTTTAAAGTACAAATATGAAATTTCGAAAAATATATAAAAAAATATATAATTAAATTTAATCGATATTGCGGAATAAAATTTTTAAATTCGAAAGAATTGCACAGTGGGTAATTGGATCGAACTTTTAATTTTTATACCCTTCACCATAGGTGGAAGGGTATATATAAGTTTGTCATTCCGTTTGTAATTTCTACAATATTGATCTTAGACCCTATAAAGTATATATATTCTGGGTCCTTATGAAGAGCGAAGTTGATTTAACGATGTCCGTCTGTCCGTCTGTCCGTCTGTCCGTCTGTGTGTTGAAATGGGTTTTCCGAAGAACCCAGACATGATGAGGACTTGATTCTTTTTTATTTCTGTTACATGTGATCCATTTCTGTTTGCTATTAAAAATCAGACAGATCGGTTAATAAATGGCTGAGATATTAGCAAAAAACCAGGACTACCTCTAATTTTTCCAGTAAAATCCCTTTAATATGTATGTAGAATTTTGAGCATAACAACACATCCATGTGTTAAAATTCAATACACAAACAACACACATACTCTAATTAACGAAGACTTTTATATATGTACCTCTATTGACGATGATTTTGTGTGAGCTACAATAGCTCAGTTGTCTAGACGCTGTGTCACAAATACTTTTTTTTTCTCTAAGGCCGTGGGGTTCGAGTTTCAAATCTCGGTGAGGTCAATTCACTTTTTTTTTGTACATTTTTTTTTATTATTTTCTTAAGACTTTTTTTTTGCTTATTTTTGTTTTTTTTTTTTAACATTTAATAATTAATTTATATAAAATTTTATATTAATAATTAAAATTCTTTTCTTTCATCTCCACCTTTTATACACAAACAACACACATATAAAGATTTGTCATTTAAATAAAAACTAAACAAATCTCTAATGAACGAAGACTTTTATATATGTACCTCTATTGACGATGATTTTGTGTGAGCTTCAATAGCTCAGTTGTCTAGACGCTGTGTCACAAATACTTTTTTTTTCTCTAAGGCCGTGGGGTTCGAGGTTCAAATCTCGGTGAGGTCAATTCACTTTTTTTTTACATTTTTTTTTATTATTTTCTTAAGACTTTTTTTTTTGCTTATTTTTGGTTTTTTTTAACATTTAATAATTAATTTATATAAAATTTTATATTAATAATTAAATAATCCATAAATAGGCTAAAAACATCAACATTTTTATAAAAACCCTCTGATACAAACAAAATACAAACGTTTTTATACCTTTCACCACAGGTGGAAGGGTCGCGGGTTCGTTAAGATTTTTTTTTTGTTTATTTTTTGTTTTTTTTTTACATTTAATAATTAATTTAAATAAAATTTTATATTAATAATTAAATAATCCATAAATAGGCTAAAAACATCAAAATTTGTATAAAAACCCTCTTATACAAACAAAATACAAACGGTTTTATTTCTATTTTTTGCTCCGATTTAAAAGAATTTATAAAAACATTTTTAAACCATTTTATTTCTCACATATTAAGAAATTTACCTTTGAGGGCAACTATTTTAGGTCATAACTTATAATAATTTATAAAAAAAATTATAAACAATTTTCCTTCAAATTTTTAAAATTAAGCTAAAGAAATTACAAATATTTCTAATAAAAAAGCGAAATAAAATCCTAAATGCAAATTTGCCAGCTAAATCAAACTATTTTGTAGAAATAAAACACATGCAGTTGTAGTGATTTCTTTTAACGATTTGTTGAAATTCTTTTCTTTCACCTCTTAACCTTTTATACACAAACAACAAACACTTTTCTAGAGCTGTATTATGACCTATGGATACGTCTTATATAGCAAAAGATCGAAAATCTTTAGTATAACATATTTGCTGAAAAACTCGGAAATATCGGTTCAGATACAAAAAAGTTATGCCCAAAACATACATTTTTTTAAAATACATATTTTCTGGAACCATAAATCTTCCCGAGTCCAAGTTTTATCTCCAAACTTAATGGTTAATTTCCTCTTAAAGGCGTCCGTATATAAATCTGTCCATTTCATATATGTCCATATATAAACTTCAGTTTTTTCCCAACCATGGTGAAGGGTATATAAGATTCGGCATAGCCGAATTTAGCCGCTCTTACTTGTTTACTATTAGATTGCTTTTATTTTAATACCATCTTTGCACAGATTCATTGTTCTTAAGACATGAGATAGTCGAAATAGACAAGTTGCCCCCAACAAAAATCGTTAATATAAAAATATCAATAAAAAATGTTAAATCTTAATCAATAATAAAATAAAAAGGAAATTAATTTAAAAAATCCTTAATATATTTAAAAAAAAATTAATCGCACTTAGTGTTAAAAAAAAGTTATTTTTTAATCTTCTTAAATTTAATTAATTAACAAATTAATAAACTCACATACTAAATCACTTCAATCTATTCAATACTTACTTTGCCAACAATTTCATCATAAACTCTGGTGTTGTAGGATCTGGTCTTAATGGTGGTGCCATAACATGGGCTGCTTCATGATGGAAACACACATGTTGTGCACGTTTACCATCTGAACCTAAAGCAGCTGCTAATGTTTCACCATATATAATGCGACGATTTCTATATCGTTTACGCGCTCTGGAAAGTTCAATGCCAGCCGATTTACTCATAACATGTACAATATATAGTGGGCAATCCATCTTAAAATTTAAATTATATATAATTTGATATTAATCCCAGCAAAAACAAGGGGTTTGACTACTAACTAGCCTATTTACTTGCTTAATTACTTTTGTTCGTGATGTCCCAAATGTAATGAGTGGTCATTACCTTCTCACTTACAAAAAACACAATGTAATGGGTGGTCATTACCCTCTCGCTTACGAACAGCCAAAAAATAATGAGTACCCATTACTTTTTGGACATCGCGAACAAAAGTAATTAAGCGAGTAAATAGCCTGGTAAGTAGTTGATACCATGTTTTTGCTGGGATATAATGAAAAGAAGAAGGGTAAAAAATAAAATATGTACATCAAAGTGTGTCTTAAAATTATAAATTGTCGGGTTTCAATGTTAACACTTCCTAACGCAATCTGCTATGAGGTGCTCAAACCGAATGAAACAATCACGGGGGAATGCTGTCGGACTCAACTCATGCGTTTGAGGCGCCCACTGAAGCAAAAACGACCGAAATACGAAAAAGTCATGACAAAGTGATTTTAAAGGATGACAAGCAGGCTTGTCAGACATGGGGTTTTGTTGGTCTTAAAGAAAAAATTTTCAATTGGGGAAAAGGGAGTTTTTGGGGGATTTAAATGTCATTTTAGGATTTTTAGGGGATATTTAAAATTTTTGATAAAATGTACAATTTTCGCAGAATTTCTTTACGTTGGCAGAAACACCTTTAAAGAATAGTACAAAGTTAATACGTTTAGTTAATTTCATGTCATTTCTTAAAAATTTTGTAAAGTAAAAAAAATATTGTAAAAATTCTCATTGTGTTTTGTAATACAACTAAACAAATGTTTTTTAAAATATTTTAAAAACTCTGTCCCCTGACGATTCCAATTTTGTCAATTTTGCTTAAAAATATTTTAAAAATATATTGGCCAGTGGAATAACAAAAAACTTTAAAATAAAAGCAATTTTGCAACGCTTAAACGCAAAATTCCAACATTTGCAGGAACAATATTTTTAACACTTCATGTAAAAATAAAAATTTTTATATATTAACGTACATGGGCTTGTATATGATCATACATGACCATATATTTCCATGAATTACCACACATGTTCTCCTAAATGACCATATATCTTCGGATCCATAATTTTAGGGTAAATTTATGTATATGGTCACATATGACCATATATGCTAATATATGACTAATATACCCTCAAATTTCGGATCCAAAGATATAAGGACGTATATGAGATCATGTATGGCCATATATTAATCTAAGCATGGATGTATATGGTTATGCATGTCCACGTATGATCATATACAAACCCATGTATGACCATGTATGTTCATATATATTTCAATTTTTACATGGGATGCTAAAAATAAAATTATTTTATAGAACTTTAGACAAAAAGAAACAGAAAATTCTCGCTGTACAAATAAATATGTTAATATTTTACAGATTTCAAGTCACATTAAAAGTTGTCATTCTAGTCAAAAAATAAATTGTTTCGAATTGTAAAAAAAATTACCTGATGAGCTAAAATACAGGCACGATTGACAGCCTCAGCTTCGACTTCTTCCTGTCTTGAAAGTTCATGACCTTCAGGACCAGTAATACCAGCTGCCAACAGTTTTTTGGTATTTTTAGCAATTATATCACCATTTTCAGCATGGACCTAAAATGATTTTAATTGCATTTATTAACAACCTAAGAAAAATGTATTAATTAAATAAAATATATATATACATACCTGAGCCAAAGCACCCAATTCTCTAATATGCTCTAAAGCATCCAACATTTCGGTATCATTTAGTTGACATATACCCTTATAGGCCATATACATTTTAAATGAATTAACACCCAAATCTTCACATAATATTTTCATTTCATTTGATACAGATTCGGACCACCATGTAAGCCCCACATGTAAAGCATAATCACAACAAACTTTGGGATCGGCCCAAGAACGATATTTATTATAAGCTTCAATTAAGGATTCACCACTTTGGGGTAAAGCAAAATCAACTGTAATTAGAAAATATTATTTATAGTGAAAATGTTACAGTTTTTAAATCTCCAAAAACTAACTAATTGTAGTTGTGCCTCCAGCAATGGCTGCCCTGGTGCCATGAAAGAAATCATCAACTGTTACAACGCCATCAAATATTAATTGAAAATGTGTGTGAGGATCAACTCCACCTGGTAAAATTAATTTATCACTTGCATCTATTATTCTTACATCTGCGGGCACATCAAATTCTGAGGCTGGTCCAACAAATCTTTTTTAAAAAAATAATAAATTAAAATATATTAATTTAGATATTTTTTCTTAATATATTGTATAAAAAAAAACTTACCTAATTATACCGTCTTCTATGTAAACATCAGCCTTAAAAGTTTGATCATGATTTACAACCTGGCCGTTTTTAATGTATACACGATTTTGAATAGTAGACATATTTTTTTTATTTAAACTGTAAATATCCAAGAAAAAATAAATTATTTAAAGATTACCACAAAAAGTACCCCCAACCTAACTACTTCGATTTTCATGTAATTTATGCCGTTTTTTTTTTCTGACAAAAAATGTTGCCTTTTTTCTGCCCTTTTTTGCAAAATGTGTTTTTGTGCACAGTAATAAAAGTTAAAGCGGACAAATTAGGTATCAAATTAAGATATTTAAGAGACCTATTTAAATGCGTATAAAGTATGCTGAATCATGCCTTAGATTTTATGAAATTTAACAAAATGTCACATTTTGGATATTTTGATGAAAGAACTTGCGCATGCTAAGGAATAATTTAAACACTCTTAAATAAGTCTTTTAAATACGTTTATTCTGATACCTCATTTGTACGCTTTTACTTTTTATTACTATGCACAAAAGGACATTATGCAACATTTTTTGTCAGAAAAGAAAACGGCATTAGATATGTGGTAGAATAAAGAAATGGATAATTTTCCAAAAAAAAAAAAAAATACTGATGAAACCTTTTTTTATGAAATGATGAAGTCGTTATACAACATAGAATGTTATGAAACAGATTTTTTGAATATGATAACACATTTTTCGCTAAGTGTAAATATCTATAGTAGAATTTAAGGGGTTAAGGCAACAGCAAATAGATGCCCTGGATATTGCCACTGCATTAGGTTCTTTAATTTGTGGTGCCGGGATCGATAATTCTATGTAAGTTTAATTTTTTTTTTTTTTTTTTGCTTTTAGAAACTTCATTCTCGTTTTTCTTCAAACTTTATTTTTTAAAACTACGGACATTACTTATCAAAAAGTTATAAGCCGATCTTATTAAAATTTTTCACACTTCATTAAAAATAACATTATCTAGTGCTTGAACGAAGGATTTTTTTGTTGATCACAACATTGACCACAAAATGAAACTTTTTGTTCACAACTCCGCCAAACATTCGATTTTATTTTTTTATTTTTCATTCGTTCAAGCACGGGCATTATATGTGACCTTTTGCGAGAAAAGGGACCTAGTGTGTGAAAATGAAGTTTTGAGAAAAACGCATTTAAAGTTTCATAAGGCATTATCACTGTGAACACACCTTTAGTTGGGTGATGCGATTTGATATGGTTAGTTATGATTGGGTGCCGACTTTGGTGACGTCATGCCTATGCGGTGACGTATTTTTTTCGCTTTTAGTGTGACAATACCTTTGCTATTGTTGCTGCTCTGTTCGTTTGCAGCTATCTGTTCGCTCTCAGCAAAGGGTTGATGTGCGTATACTAATACGAAAAACATTGTAAAAATAACTATAAGAAAGGAAAATAATAAAGTGACGCTTCAGGCTTGTGCCAACTGTATAACGAGAATTATCAATATCTCAAAAGTTGTTTCGCATTTTTGGTTCTTTTGTAATTTCTTTACTAAGCTGATGTTAATTTGAAGTAATTTTTATAAAAATTGATATTTCTGACAGTTTTGATGATGATTTAAAAAGACTAGACTCGGTTTATGGCGATGATGAGATCGATATGACGTTATCTGAAAGTGTCGGTGCTAATACTTCGGGACTAATTGAAAATCAAAGTTTTTTGCATGATGTTTTCTTATTTAATATTATATCCGAATTGGAGGAATCCGTTGAAGATATACAAGAGTCGATGAACATCGATTTGATGTACGGAGAAAAATCTGAAGCATGTTGTTCGAAAGAATTTAATAAGATAATTCCAGAAAATCTTGCTATACAAAGCCGGCAATTTTTCCAAGAATTAAGTAAGCCAGAACAAGATTTAGTCCATTTGAGCGATTTGGAATTTTATCGACAACATTTATCGCTCGAAAACTTTTATAATACTGAAAGTCGGAAAAAATATGGCCAAAGGGTAAAAAATAAATCCAGAGTTGATACAATGTACTTATTTCGTGGCATTCATATTTGTAGAAAGATGTTTTGTTTTATTTACGCTGTTGGTTTAAAACCTGCCAGCAAGAAAAAAAAATCGAAGCACCGGATCACGAGAAAAATAAAGCTGAAGTCAAACCGCCGAAAAAAGAAAACACAGAAAGTGTCAAACGGAAGAAAATCGAGGAACCAGATCACGAAACACCGAAAAAAAGTCCAAACTCCAAAAAATTCGAAGACTGACGAAAAAAAAACAATTTTAAACCAAAAAAATAAAGTTCGTTTTGTAAGTTTTTATGGGGTAAATAAATTTTTATGAGAAATCTAACTCATTTCATCTTATGCTACACCCTTTTAGGTACCAGAATCCACTCTTAAGTCCAAACCCGTTTTTTGACACACTAGGTCCCTTTTCTCGGAGAAGGTCATATATATCTACAAACAGAAAAAAATAGTTTTTTAATTTCTTTTCTGACTTTTTTGAGAGGTCAACAGAAATGAGGTCACAATAGCTGTATTTTCAAAATTTGTTAAATTTGTATTTTGGGTATGCTAAATTGTTTGAATAAAATTTTACTTTTATTTGAAAAAAATAAAAAAAAAAAAGTAAAAACGAAATTATTTGAGCCTTTGAAACCCACTTAATTCCTTAACAAAAAAAAACTATTACTTTTTTATGTCTATTTGAATAATTAGAAATCATGATACGGCTCGTAATTGGTTAATAAATTAAGACATGTTGCATATCAGACCTGGGTGATCTCAATTACATTTTGCCATTATTCTCTTGTGTAATTTGTTCATATTAATAATTCTATTAGACCTACTCTGACATTTGTGGGAGTAAACGTTTCCTTGGGAAATTTTTAATACCAGAAGTGGTATTTAAATTAATTTAAAGTGTACTTTAAAATAAATTCACTTAAAAACTGCTATACTCTCTTTTCTTTAAAATCAAAAGAATGTTTAATTTATTTTTAAATGTTAATAAATTAACTTACAATATCCATAAAAAAATAAATGATTTTTTCATTTATTTTATCTATTAACAAACTAACAACAAATTCGTAAAAACAAAAGATATTTCCTGTATATATTTTGTTTAACTGCCAACTAATTGACTACAAAATCCGTAAAACATAATAAAAATTCATTTATATCGTGCTTTTTGAACTGACAACAAATTAACTACAAAATCCGTAAAAATAAATGATATTTCGTTTATTTCGTTTTTTTAAATATTATAAAGAAATAACTTTTCATATATTTTTTTTTTTATTTTAACTATCACACAATTAACAATAACAAAAATATAAACCATTTTTTTTTGAAAATATTAAATGTAACAGAAAATCCATATATGTGTGTAATTTATTCTTTTAATAAATGCAAAATGGGTTTATTTTAACTATTAAATCATTTAAAACAAATACACGGATAACTTTTTAATAAACTTAATTCAGTTACTGTAAAAATATTTTGAGTTGAAGGTTGTATTTAATCATAAATTATTGCTCTAAATTACAAGGATATCGGAAAATATTTGCACCTAGTCCCCCACCTTCCCTGTATTTGCCTAAATAAACTTTTTCAATAATATTATTTAGATTTTTCACAATTTATATTGCACCAATAATTTTTCCAGCCCCTACTATAAGGATCAGGTCGCTTGTGGGGTATTTCATGGTCGAGCTTGACCGACTATAATTTTTTTATTATTTTTATATAGAAAAACCATTTGATTTGGAATGCATGCGATAGCAAAATTTTTTACAGCCAGTACTTTTTGTGTAAAAAAATTGGGATTCAGAAAAATCTTTACTTAATAAATCTTTTTGATTTTAAAAACTTTTCCTGCAAAAAAATCCCTTTAATTGTAATGATAAAAAAAACCTTCGGATATAAAGGTATATTTTCTGCTTGTGCCATTCCACACAGAGCAACTTTCAAATTTTATATCGAAAACTTGAAAAAAAATAAAATACTCATTTAATTTGATGAAGAGTTTTCGTAAAAAAAATGTTTAATTTTTTAAATCTTTAAAAATCACTAAACAATTTCTTATTTTGTACACGTGACTATAAACCAGTGTATGTACTCATAAAATTTATGCGGATGGTCACCCTAATTATATATACATATATGTGTATATGTACATATAATATAAAGAAAACCCCAAGTTTTTGTAATATATAATAAATATTTACCAATTTTCTTAAGAAGTAAAGCAATATATTATTTTGCTAATAAATAAATATCACTAACTTTAATTTATAAAACCTTTATATTTAAAAATAAAGGACTCTTTTTTTAATTAAAACCAGTTTTTATTTAAAACTTGTTGACCGAATTATTTTTATTAAAAAACGAACACTATAGAACTGTTAATATATAGACAGAAAAGTTCACAGTTTTATCTTGCGATGAAAGCTCACGTGCGGTCTACAAAATGATTTGATGGTTTTGTCAGAACTCGTCATATTTAGAAAATCAAAACCTTAAGTGCTAAATATGAAATTATGTTTTACTTAACAACATGCGTTATCAATAATAATGAAATTGTCTTACTGGGGGCTGATAACTTATCTGAATCAAATAATTAAAAATAGGTTATAAACCCAGCAAAAAAAAATGGAAGTGAAATGGAATCCATTTTTTTTTTTTTTTTTGATTCTAAAGTATCATTTCATTGTGATTTTTCTCTTCCAAAGCAGTTCTTTTCCACAACTGCTCAAAATGTGATTTTTAATGAAATTAACTCTTTTCAAATCTATGATGGGTAATTTATTTTAAAAACAACCAAGGTACACTCAGAAGTTAGTAGAAAAATTTGTAAACAGTTTTCAATCCCACTTCATTACTTTTGTACTGATTTTTAGTAAAAAAAATTATTATTATGCAAATCTTTTTGCTGTTTACATTTTACAAATTAGATAATAATTATTAATTTACAGAATATTTATAAATTTTTGTTGCTAATTTCAAAAATCATTTTACAAATTTTTGAAAACCGATATGCTCAAATTAGCAAAAAAAATTTACTAATTTTAAAAAGTGGATATCGAAGGAAATATTATTTCTAATTAAAACAAACAAACTTAAAATGTTACAAAGGCTAATGTCTAAAAATAATGCACTTAAAAACAATTAAAATTTGACCTTAAAAGTAAACAAGTAAAAAAGGCCAATATCCTAAAATCATGTTCCCTACTAATTTTGATACAAATAATGTAAAAAACTTTTGAAGTAAAATTATAGAGGTGAAAAAAATTGTTTGAGGTAGAAAACTTTTAGGATGCGCAAACGATTTTTTTTTACGTGAAAAAGTTTTGAGGTGAAAAAATTTTTTTAGGTGAAAAAAATTTTTTGTGGTGAAAAAAAATTTTAGTGGTGAAAAAAATTTTTTGATGTGAAAATATTTGAGGTGTACAAAATATTATTAATTTCTAAGCGATTGGTGAAAAAATATGAGAAAATATATTATATACCAGTCGCTACTTTGAAATTATACTAAAATACATTAATTTGTATGGAAAATTTAGAGGTATCTTCACATTTTCACTCATAACTTTTTAGCCGCTGGACCTCATTTTCTCATTTTCAATACCAAACTGCTCGGAAGGATGCTCAATAATCTGGGTAAAAATAGGCACTCCCGCTTGCGTCTTCGCGTCGTGATCGCAATTTCAACAGACTTAAAATTGCATAAGGATCACAAATATATATACTTATGGGGTCTTAGACCTATATTTCGTGGAGGGTATAAATATGGTGGAGGGTATAAAAATAAAAAATTGCCAAAAAAATTTTCAAAACAGAAATGATCAAATTAAAACAAATTGATAAATTCTTTAATGTTTTTACAATTTTTAAGCCTTTGATTATTATTTTTTTTTTTTTTTAATTTTGTCTAAAATATTTTTTTGTAAAAAATAGATAAAATAAAAAAAATTTTGATGCTCGAAAAAAAAAATAAATTTGAAATTTTGGACTAATATTAATAATACTTAGTAAATTTTTTTTTGCTGATTTTAACAAAAAGATTTTAAATTCCACTTTACAAGAAGTTTACTAAAATTTAGTAGCGGCAGCGAATTTTTTGTACAAATTTCAGTGTACTACACGTCAGCAGACATGTGTTAGCAAAAAAATAATTTTTTTTTGGTGAGTGTAAAACGTTAATCACAGATAAATTTGACATTCGTAATTATGGTAAAGTACTAAACTTTGGTTATTTTAAAACAAATTATCACCAGATTTAAAATTCTTAAAATCATAGTTATCAAAACCATAATTTAAGCTGGAAAATTTCAATACAAAAAGAAAACAAATTTATTGTAGTAATAATTACACGAATTTCAAATAAAATAATTTATTAAATAATGCCAAAATGTGTCAGTTAAATTCCGAGGTAAAAGCTAATGGGACATTGTGAGAATTCAGCTAAGGCCCGATTACTGGATATCCTGTCAAAATTTAAATTAAAAATTTATTTGGTAACATCAAAAGATATAATTTTTCACTAAGCCATTAAAACAGTTTTAGATGCAATGAAGAATTATCACAAAAGAAAATATCCACCTTATGAAAACCCTTCGGAATCAAAATCACTGCTTCTTTTCCCCTTCTTTTGCTACTTTTTTTGCTTGGCAGTGATAATTTTCTTAAACGAGTTTAAATAAAATCTTTTAGTAAACTAATGATTTTTTTTTTACACAGTGAATAAAACTTTCTTAAATGCAGTGAAAAAAATGCATAATATCTACACTTAAAATAAAACGCCAGTATAACAATCTGTCAAACGTTTTTTAAAAAATTTTATTTTTATTTAACTCAATACCGAAAATATTATATTTTAATATCTCCGCTATTACTCGACAAATGTCATTACCATCATAAGGGTGTTCCAAGAAGAACGCAATTTTTAAATCTGGCAACATTCGAAGTGTCATTGTTTGACATTTGAACAATTGTTATTGTTTGCTAGTAGAAGGTACGAGGTTAGTAAAAATGGAGCGCTACACGAATGAACAACGCATTCTCATCGTGAAATTGTTTTACCAAAATGGTGAAAGTTTTGCGGCTACAGTTCGCAAATTGCGATCAATTTGGGGTCACAATAATGCTCCAAAAGAGTCAACTGTAAAGAGATTAATGGATAAATTTGCCGAAACTGGGTCTGTTAGTGATGTAAAGACAACAACGTGCCATCGACCAGGTCGATCGACCGAAAATGTCGCAGCTGTACGTGATGATGTCGCTCAAACTCCATCCACCTCAATTCGACACCGAGCTCAGCAAATTGGTGTCTCCGAATCCACTTTGCAGCGAATTTTGACGAAAGATTTGCATCTTCATGCATACAAAGTTCAATTGACTCAAGAACTGAAGCCAGCTGACCATGGATAGCGAAGGGAGTTCGTTAATTGGGTATTGGAAAGACAACATGAAAATGCTGATTTTGCCGATAAAATCATCTTCAGTGACGAGGCCCATTTTCATCTTGATGGCTTCGTCAATAGGCAGAATTGTCACATTTGGGGTGAGGAAAATTCTCGAGTGATTCACGAGAAGCAAATGCATCCTCAACGTGTCACTGTGTGGTGTGGTTTTTGGGCTGGAGGAATCATTGGACCTTTTTTTTATGAAAATGAGGCAGGTCAAGCGCAAACAGTCAATGATGTTCGGTATCGTGAAATGATAACCAGTTTTTTCTTGCCTAGAATTGAAGAAATGAATGTGGAGGGCATGTGGTTCCAACAAGACGGCGCCACATGTCATACAGCCAGAGAAACAATTCAATTGCTGCATCAGTCATTTCCCGGTCGTGTTATTTCGCGTTTTGGAGATCAGAATCAGATAAGTAATAATATAATATAAGTGCAAATGCAAAATACGTAAAAAGAATTTCAAATTCACAAAAAAAAAAATCCGACATAAACTCTTTTGAAAATAAATCTATTTTACGGTATTACTCTTCCATAGGGGTTTTAGAAATTTAAATAAACTTATTTTTTGCACGTTCTTAAAAGATAAGGATGACAATGTCGTAATCTTTAGTGTTGGAAAAAAAATCATAAATTATGAAGATGGTTTTGGCACGTTTTAAAGCTCAACAACCACAAAAATCTTATCTGAATACAATTTATGTGCAAAAAATAAAGATTTCTTACATATTATCTAGAATTGTTGCAAAAATATATGGCAACACTACACCCAAAACAATTTTTATGTAGAATCAAAAGGAGCGTTTGCTAATTTAGAAGAAAATATTTTTGGGAGAATTTTGTGTTAAAAATTAATTAAACCACAAATAAAGCTGTACTACAGGTTGGTTGAAAAGTTCCTGCGCTCACCAAGAGATGGCACGGTAGCTCCAAACTTTTTTTTCTCAAGTTGGTATAACTGTCCTGAGAACACATGCAAAGTTGCAAGTCATTCTGTCAATTCTTTCTTTGTTTACAAGCCATTTGAAGTTGACGTGTCATTGATTTTTTTTAATATGGAAAAAATTTAATATCGTGCAGTCATTAGATTCTTTGTTTTGAAGGGTTTAAAACAAATGAAATTTATGAACAATTGTTCGAAGTGTATAAGGAGTCCTCTACTTTAAAACGCACCGTTGAATTTTGGGCTGGTGAATTTAAACGTGGTCGTACCAGCCTTAAAGACGATCCACGCGAAGGACGACCAAAAACTGCAACCACAGCAGAAATCATTGAGCAGGTACATAATTATGGTTAGTGAAGATCCAAATTTGACTAAGCGTGAAATTGCTAATGCCATAGGCATCTCAGGCGAATGAGTACTTCATATTTTACATGAAGAATTACGTATGAAAAAACTGATGGGAAAGTTAGTGCCGCACACATTAACAACTCAACAAAAACTGGATCGAAAACAAATTTCTCAGCGTAATTTGGAGCGTTTTAAGCCGAATAAAACCGACTTCTTGCGTCGTTTTATAACTATGGATGAGACTTGGATCTATCTCCATGAGCCTAAATTGAAACAAGAACGTTTACAGTGGACTGAAGCTGGTTGTTCAGCTCCAAAGCAGGTGAAGTCACAACGATCAGCAAAGAAGGTTATGGCATCAGTTTTTTGGGATGCAAAAGGAATTTTGTTGATTGATTATCTTCAGAAAGGTAAAACAATCAACTCTGAATATTATTGCAGCCTTTTGGATCAGCTGGATGAAAAAGATCATTTTTCATCAAGACAATGCACCTGCTCACAAAAGTGTTTTGACGATGGCTAAATTCAAAGAATTAAAGTACGAATTGATTGAACATCCACCGTATTCACCAGATTTGGCTCCCAGTGACTACTATCTTTTAAGAAATCTCAAACAATTCCTTCGTGGAAAGCATTTTTCGTCAAATGAAGAGGCCATAGCAGCCGTAGACGGTTATTTTGCAGAGCTTCCGGAAAACCATTATAAGGATGGGATAAAATTATTGGAAGATCATTGGAACAAGTGTATTGAGCTTCTAGGAGATTATATTAAATAAAAAAATATATTTCGTAACAAAAACAGTATTCTTTTATTTCGAGCGCAGGAACTTTTCAACCAACCTGTATTAATAATACTGCTAATTTTTAAAGTTCATAACTGAGTTTTTTAAATTTAATTTTTAGTTATAAAACAGGTTCAAAAGTTAAAGTCGCTCATGCAAATCAAAATCAGGGAAAGAAATTTCAATTAACGTAGCAATAAGTTTTGTGAAATTTATAATAAGAGGTGTAATAAAAAGTGGGTCTAAATCAATTATTTTTTGTAATAAAAAACATTAGCACAAAGTCATTGTACCCTATATCACATAGTGTGGGATATAATTCTAAAAAAAAACAACAGGCTTTTAAAATTTAAATCGCGATTTCTCCAATATCGAACTCCAAACAATATGCCGAATGTAAGGTTAGATATTGTATTTTCCGAATTGATATGTCTCGTAAATATTGGGTCGAAAGTGTCTGAGATATATTCAAAATGCCCATCGAGAGTTTATCAGTTTTTTTGACTTACTGAAGGGGTCTGGTGGCGAAAAGTTAGTCTCATAGTTGGGTCTCAAGTTATACTTTTTGAATTGGTATGACTCATATAAAGCCAAAATTGGACCCAAGTTTTTTGCACAGACTTATGAAATAAAATATATAGCTCTCGTTTAGAAAATTGCTTAAAAATTATTTAAAGTATTGTCTACCGCTGGCTAAAACTTTTTCCCATCTTTTTGTCAGTTTACGGATACCAGCTCGGAAGGACGACTCGTCTTTTTAGGCAATCAAATCTTTGACAAATTTTTTGCATTATTTTTATATAGTAAATTTCTGCTGGGACAGGTCATGTGTCATCGACCGGAACAAATAGTAGTTGGAAAGAGCGATGTCTGGAGAATTCAGCGGTAGGACGGTGAGGTAGGACTTCCTATTTCAGCGTTTCCACCAAATACAAAGCCTTAGCTTTATGCCATGAATATTCGGCTTTGCGAAGGATACCGAATCCACTTTTCGTCGCCACTCACAATGCGATACAAAAACCCTTCTTTTTTTAGCGTTCGAGGAGCTGTTCACAAGCGAAAAATCGCCTTCTGATGTCGCGCGACTTCAACACGTATGGCACCCAGTTTTCTTGCTTTCGAATCAACTCAATGACTTTTAGGCGTTTGTTGAAAATGAAGCGTTTTCATTTGTCTACATAGAGCAATGATTTTAATTCTTCACCTTCAAACATTTTGGTTTGACCCAGCTGTTCCTTGTCTTCGAGCTCAAAATAATAATTTTTAAAGAAACCAAACCATTTCTGACACGATTGTTTAGATAGAGCATGCTCGCCGTAAATTGCCACTAAGATTCAATGATCCTCGGCCGCACTTTTCTTCATATTAAAGTAATGAAAAATAACTCCAAGCAAAAACACATTATCTGTTGTTTACGTTTCAACCAAATGACAAACAAGCTTTTTTTTGATATACATGGAATTATCTACATCGACCACTTTTAAAGGGGAAAACAATTAATGAATAATATTATTCATCATTATTGGGCCAATTAAGCAAAGAAATCAAGAAAAAAAGTGATATATTATCAGGATCTTGATGGATTAGAACTGCTTATGCAGTTTCGATGGCAAAAATATACGAGTTGAGGTTCGAATTGTTACTGCATTCACCTAATCCTTCAGAAACTTTTACCTGTTTCCAAATTTTATGATATGCTTCGGCGCAAAAAGACTCGAGTCGAATTAGGAGTTCATTTATGCAACGGAAAGCCTATTTTGAGGATCTTACGAAATCATATTTTTCGGAGTTGGAAAATCGTTGGTTGAAGTGTATCGAGCTAAAAGGTAACTATGTTGAAAAATAAAAAGAAGCAACCCCAACAAATGTGTTTTTTTAATGTTTTTATAAAGCTTTATTGACTTGCACTCGTATGGTTTTGATTTTCTGTCCAAATAAATACAAAACGAATATAACAAGACAAACAGTGATGTTAAAGTTTAATTAAAAAAAAAAAACAAAAATACAACAATAGATAATATTTAGTGCGATACAACATTTGTCTGCTTGTGAACTCCTTTTTGTATAGTACCAAATAAGTCAAATAGATAGCATAGTACTTTTAAGGCTTTAATAGTACCACAAAAAGTACTATAGTACCAACATTATCGTTCCTGTTGTTTATGCATGTAAATTAGTTTTCCGCTCAGAGAGCGGATATCATTGTGGAAATGAAAATCATCAAGGGGTAGTTTTTGAAAGGTAAATGATTTCAGAATGAATGTAGATTGAATGTGTCACTAATCTGTGGTTAATAAGGGAGTTTGAAGTTAACATACTCATATTTTTTTTTTTTTTTGCATGAAATGGAATCATTTATAAAAGCAGGCAATATAACATAACTTTAAATTAAAACACAACCTTTACATAAATTTAATTAATATTAAAACTCTTACTGCCATATGCATAGACATTTTGTTGTTTTTTTAAAACACACTTATAAATCAAATTAACATGTAATACAACAAACATTTTTCGTTACAATTCTGTTATAAGAATCAATTAAATGTCTATGCATACGGCTGTAAATGGCCAGTATTTAGGTCAGCACTTAGTAGGAATTTTTACTAGAATTTTATTTAACATATATAGTAAATTTTTTTAAAAAATTTCTTAATTAAAATTCAAGTAAAAACCCTATAAAGTGCTGACTGCAATACTCGCTCTTGGGACAAATACCAATGGAACCTACTGAGGTCCAATAACAATTTGTAATTTGTACTTGGAAAACTCCCTGGTCCCCCAACAATCGGCACTCCATATCTCGATATCCATGAAATGGAATCGAAAAATATTTGAAAAAACTTAAGGTAAATTTCTCAGCTCCTCCGATGATCTGGTGAACGGGACAAGTTTCAATGGACTTTACTTGAGTCCAGGAATAATTTCATACATATATCTCATGGATGGAAAATTCACTGCTGCCAGACAATTGGCACTTCAATGTTATGCACACAAACCTTAAATTTAATTTATTAGCTCCTTTTATTATTTGGTTAATGAGACAATTATCACAGGACTCTATTTGAGTTTCGACAAAGGTTCCAGTGCTGTACATTAAGGTGTCGCTTAAATGATGAATTGTCGAATTTCAATGTTCACACTACAGTTTTGTTAGACTCAATGTCAAACGTAAGAATTTGAAAAGAAAATAAATTAAAAAAAAACGTTAACCCGTGCTGAAACGTGTCTAAAGTTTCTGAGGTTTAAAACATTTACAAAATTTTATATATCATGACATACAGTGCTGTTCTTACGCTAAGCAACTCACACTGAATTTGAGGAAACTATTATTTTACTCTGAAATAAGAAGTCCTTACGTACTCATTATAATATTTATATATGACTTATATGATAACAAAAAAAATTATAAAGAAATAACAACAAAAACCTTTTTCGATATTACAATAATAAACAAAAACAAAACTAACTCTATGAGAGGCTGTGCCTACGCTAAGCAACTGTCCGAAAACAAATTTACTTATTCTCTCACCCTTAAATATAAAGGTACTTTTGCAATGGATTTGAGTTGATTGAATTGCAAATAAATTAAAGCAATGCAGTTTAGTCCTATTAAGAGTTTATTTGCTTTCAAACTATCAATTTTCAACATGAAGCGCGTTCAATACGATAATAGCTTTAAATCTACCGTTATATCATTGTGGAAGGCAGGGCACCATCAAATTTATACAGCTAATCATTTTAAAATTATTATATCAATGGTTTCACGGTGGATTCAAAATTATAAAATGAAAGGCACTGTCATAAAACCAAATACAGGCGCACCTCCACGCAAGATTTCCGACCGCGACGACAGACTAATTAAAATATTAATTAAAAAAAAAAACATTTATTACTTCAAAAGAAATAGTAAAATCGCTTAATTTAAATGTGGATTCTAGCACAGTTAGAAACCTATTATCAAGCTTGGTTAAAAAAGATATAGGGGTGTAAAAAAACCAATGCTGACAAAAAACACATGAAGAAACGGAAAGTGAATTTTAATTCACTTAAACAACAAATTCAATAGTATTTTTGCTATTTTTGATCTTGAATTTGGAAAGCAACACATTAATTGGCCTATCAGAAAATTGAATAGAGTGCTGTTTAGCGATGAGGTCAAAGTAAACCTCTTCAATTCTGACGGCATGTGCACAGTGCGGCATAGGAAAGAAAATCGGCTCGATGCACGCTATTGTAAGCAATAAATGAAACATGGTGGGGGAAATATTATGGTGTGGGCATGTTTCTCTGGGAAACGCCTCGGTCCTATGCAGAAAATGAGCGATAGAATGAATTGTTTCGTGTACAAGGAAGTCTTAGAAACGAAAATGCTCCCATATGCAGAATGAATTATGCCACTTCGATGGGTGTTTCAACAGGATAATGACACGAAACACACATCGAAGTTGGTCAAGGAATGGTTTCAGACGGAAAGGATTCAAGTGCTTGATTGGCCGGCACAATCACCCGACTTGAATTCTATCGAAAATTTGTTTGCCATTGCAAAACGGCGCCTCGGATCGAGTCGATTTACAAACAAAGAAAATTTGTTGAAAGGGTTGAAAATGAACGGAAAAACATCTCCAAAAGCACTTAACCAAATTTAATTGCCTCAATGCCCAAAAGATGTGCAGCAGTTATAAAAAACAAAGGGTCGTACACAAAATATTAATGAGTTGCTTAGCGTAGGCACAGCCTCTCATAGAGTTAAATTTGTTTTTGTTTATTATTGTAATATCGAAAAAGGTTTTTGTTGTTATTTTTTCTATAATTTTTTTTTGTTATCATATAAGTCATAAATAAATATTATAATGAGTACTTAAGGTCTTCTTATTTCAGGGTAAAATAATAGTTTCCTCAAATTCAGTGTGAGTTGCTTAGCGTAAGAACAGCACTGTATATCATTTCAAATTAATGTTCATACACTGATCAAGAATATATTTGTAAAAATATTTTACTAAAAATCACATTTTTTCCTGCTTTAGAAAATTTTAATATTAATTTTCTTTTCTATTTGTTTAGTCGGTATCATTTCAATATTTTTTTTTTAAATTTCAATTCTTTTTAATACTTCCTGTAACATTTTCGACATATCCATATGAAAAGGTGGTGTGCGATGAAAGGGTGGTGTGCGATGACAAAAAAAATAAAATTATTAATTTAGTTGTTTTTTTTTTTTAATTATCTGAATGTAATAAGACTTATTTTTGGAAATTTTTGAGGTAACTTTTTAAAACAAAAATTTTCAAATTCTTACAATAAGACTACAATAAGACTAAATGGAACAAAACTGGGGGTGGTAGCATTGAAATTCAAAAATTCGTATTTTAAGCGACACTTTAACCCTCTAATGCCCAAGGTTGCCAAAAAGCTGTTGTCAAATACTAAGTAGTTTTTGGCTGAATACTATTTTTTTATTAAAGCAATTACTTATAATGGATAGAAAATATAATTTTCTACTTCTTCTGCATTTTAAACTTTTATTGTTCAACGAACGATATTCAAAAAGGATATAAAGCCAAAATTTCAAAAAGGATGTTAAGTCAAAATTTCGTAAATTTAAAAAGATTTTTTTTTTTTAACAAAAAATTGAATTAAAAAAATCGCCAAAAAAGAATTCTGAGTAGTTTTTGGCTGAATAATATTTTTTTATTAAAGCAATTACTTAATATGGATAGAAAATATAATATTCTATTTTTTCTGCCTTTAAACTTTTTTTGTTCAACAAACGATATTCAAAAATGATATAAAGTCAAAATTTCGAAAAGGATGTTAAGTCAACATTTCGTAAATTTAAAAAGATTTACTTTATAAAACAGAAAATAGAATTAAGAAAATCGCAAAAAAAATTTTTTGCCGTAGGATTCCTCTAACTCAAAAACCAGATAACAGAAATTAAGCACAGCTAATAAACTCAGAGAAGGCGGAATGAATTTCGGTAAAATTCAATAATGTTTAGTGTCAATTTCGCTGTTTTCAAAAGGCGTAAATCGCTGTAACTTCGTAAATAATAACACTAGAACAACAATTTTGAGTGAGCGCCCCGGTAGGCTAGTTGGTAGCGTGCTAGCTTATCAGTGCGGGGGTCGTAGGTTCAATTCCCACCAGAGGCTCTGGTCTGTTTTCGCTACAACGAGCCGAAGGCCTTTGTTGCTAGTGCTCGGTTAGGGTATTAACATATAATTTGTAATTATATGATTAATAAATAAAATAAATAAATAACAATTTTGAGTACATAAAATTATTTTGCTGATAGTGCTATTTATAGCAAAAATCGAAACAGGTTTAATAATGGATTTCTTGATTCGTTCTCAGCCTTAATTGTGCTATATCAAAAATTTTAATATATTTTCCATAGTATAATTACTATCGATATATGAAAGAAGAGCATTCAAGGGTTTATGTGCGTAAACTTTGCATTGCAAGATAGCACAAAACTTGAAGAAAATATTGGTATTCCACACACTGAAAAATTTTGTTTAAATAATTGGCAACTCTTTCGTATTTGCTGTAGGAATGTGGCAAACGTATACACAATAGAGTTTATATCAAATTTAATGGAGTAATCCAACGTTCTAACTCGTTCTCGCACTTCATTACAGAAAAAGAGCACAAAAATTATTTGTAAAAATTCTTGTAACATCTGTCACTTGTGCTGTGTCGTTGTAATCTGCTTAGCCTGTGACGCCATCATTGTAAAGTTAAAACTTCAATTAGAATCATCGATTATAGAAGGAAATTTTTAGCAAACCTACCAAAATCAAAATTATTCAATAAATGTAGAAATTTCTTAAAAATATTATATCGACCTAAAGAAAAATCTATGGGGAAAACAAATTTTCAACAAATAAAATTAATTTCCTTACCACAATTTATAAAAATTAAATAAATATTTTATGTATTCAAGAAAATTTATTTTGCGACTGAACAATACTATTATATGCGAACAAAACTTTTGTGTTTCAACTATTCGAGAAAATTTTTCTCTCCTGTCACAAATATGTAACATAAATGTGTTAAAATATTTTTAAAAGCTAACTTGATTAAACTGAAGTTATTTTGATAGTATAATAATAGCAGCGCTCTATAAAAAATCTTTTAAAAAGTGTCGATGAAACTTTATTACGAGTATTGAGTCTCTAAAAAAAAATTATTAAAATATTCTTAGTTTACAAATTTTTTCCGTAATTTTTTTTTTTTTTGTGTTTTACTGTTTTTTAATATAACACAATTTACACATTTTATATACCGCAATTTGCAAATAAAAATGCAAACTTGATGTTGCTACAACTCAGGCACCTTTACTCCCCAGGAAAATTTTTTAGAACCGGTTGCCAACACCATATATTCTAGAACTGGTTCCAAGGTAACAACCCCCAGTTGTCTTATTGCTTTTAAAGAACCGGTTATATTTTACAAAGTTAGAACTTGTTGTAGAATCAGTTCTTTAGAATCTTCTTTGGAACAGAAGTTGTATATATTAAAATTATTACTATTTTTGTTAGCTGAAATTAGAAAAATGTTGTTAATTTTTTGCAGACTAAAAATCATTTCAGTCTATAACAACAATTTTTCTAATGTTAGCAGAAAACATGTTATTTGCATTAAACTAAAATATATACAAAGTTAACAACATTTTTGTCGATTTAGCAGTTTTTATTTGCTGTTTATGGTCCACTAATATTTACCGAAATTGTTTGCCAATTTTAGCAGGACAATTGTTATTTGAATTTAACTAAAATTAAACTCAATTACTATTAACATTTTGTACATGCAACAAATTTTTTTGTTGATTATTTATTATCAAGTTTAGCAAAAATATTCTGCAGTTTTTTCTGCATTTTCCATTTTGACTAATTTTTAGTATTTTTTTCTGCTATTTCTGCTAAGTTGTTTCTATTGGTGTACAACAATTTTACTGCATTATAATATTTTAAATCATATGAATTCCTGAACTTTTAATTAATTTACCTTGTTTTTTTTTTAAGATGTATTTTGCGTTTTTTAGTAATAAAAATAAATATATTTTAAAAAAATACATAAATTCTTTTGTTGGTTCCCTGGAAGAAATGGTTCATTCAGTTCTTTAAAGCTTTTTCAGAATGCATTCCCAAAGCTATGTTGCACAATACGTTCCTAAATTGATTCCGAAGAACTAGCAAAAAAACTATATAAAAGTAACTAGTAAAACAACTGATTCTTCAACCGATTCCAAAGAAGCGGCACTTGTTCTAGTTTAGCGTAATAGAACCGGTTGCTTTCGTGACAATTTCAAACAAAATTCATCGATGATAGAACCGACAATAGAATGGGTTGCTTAGAAGGGGCACCGATTCTACAATTGGTTCTTTGGAACAGAAAATTTTCCTGGGTCTTTTTAATTCGGCATTACAGAGAAATCGTTGAAAAAAACTCCTTACTAAACAAAGTTTAAATATTCGTAAATTTTAGTTTATTTTATATTTACGCGTTCTCGTCGTGTTTAGTTTAGATTATTAAAATAAAAGGTCTCAAATCTCTCATTAGTCCTTTTTTTTAGTATTTTATATAAATATTTCATACAAATTTAAGTATATATAAACTTTCTAAGTAATTATAGATATAGCTGCTTAAAAATAAGAAATTTATAAAAATGCTGCCAAATCTTGAAAGTTCTTGACTTTTCTCTTTAAATGTAAACATAAATATTTATCATTAAAATATTTGAAATTTTTAATTTGAAAACTAACAAACAAATTATGTGTTTGTAAGTAAAGGTAGAGCAGGGCTCTATTTCGTCTTCCGGTGAAGTCCACATACGAAAACGGTTTTTGTACAAAGGCGGCCCCAAATGTATAAATTGTATTTTATTACAAAAAATAAAGAAAAGTCAGGTCGTTTTCTTTGCAAATTTTGTTATAGATATAGATATAAAATTCGAAAGAAACAAACATAATTTTTGACTTATTTAAATATCTTTAAAATACTGAAAGGAAATATATATATTTTTTTATAAACACTCAACCGTTAAGTTGAGTGAAATTTATAGTTTGTTTTAAATGGTTGATAAATTGAACGAATTCTTTTTTTCTGTTCAATTTATAAAAATTAAAAGCATTGAAAGTGATGTGATAAAAAAACTGTTCCAATGAAATTAATGAATTAAATCATTAATGCAGTAGAATGCGTTCAATTGAATTAATTCCCTTGTTTTAAAAAAAAAAATCGTTCACTTTGGATGAAAATTGAAATCGATCTGCGGCGAATCATATTTATGAAGTGTTCGAACGCAAATTTGTGCAGTTTTTCATAATATTTATGAAGTTTTTCATAAATATGAAATATGTTTCTCCCTTATTACACTGTGCTAGTTCAAAACGCAACCAGTGGGGCAGCCGACTATGGTCCTATCCATTTTTCTAAGTTTGCTCTTGCTTTTGAAATATTTGAGATTGAAAATTTTCAAAAAAAAATAAATAACATATTTTAATTTTTCGGCCATTTATTGAATATAAATCAATATATCGTCAGCTTATTATTGGTTTGACCTATAAGCCAAATAGTTGTTATCAACAAAAACTGTGAAGAAGATTTCAATTTTTTTTAATTTTTATATGTAAAGCTGATAGATATATTAAAGTCCGTACTGAATATCTTAGAAATGATACAAAATATCTTAAAATATGTTTCGGAATTAGAAAGAGGATATCTACATAATATTTTATACATAATCCATTCCTAACTCAATTTTTTCAAAAATGGTCGATAAAATATCGATAAAAATTTAAAGAATCTTGAAAAATTTAAATTTTTTGCCTATAATCTCCTTTTTCTCTCTGCCTCTCTGAGTTTTTAATAATTCATTTTGTTTTCTTTTTTATACTTAGCGCCAAAACCAGATGATGGCTGTTTTTATAAATAAGAAAAATTATTTTATTTTTATGAAAGGTACATAAATGCCTAAAAATATGCATTTTTATCAAAATATGTATTTTTTATCAAAATATGAATTTTTATCAAAATATGAATTTATAGAAAATATGCAAAGATATGTATTTACAGCATTAACAAATTGATGCCATTTTATTGCAGATTTATTGATTCGCAAATATACAGGTTGGTTGAAAAGTTCCTGCGCTCACCAAGAGATGGCACTGCTAGCTTCAAACTTTTTTTTTCCTCAACTTGGTATAACTGTCCTGAGAACACATGCAAAGTTGCAAGTCATTCTGTCAATTCTTTCTTTGTTTACAAGCCATTTGAAGTTGACGTGTCATTGATTTTTTTTAATATGGAAAAAATTTAATATCGTTCAGTCATTAGATTCTTTGTTTTGAAGGGTTTAAAAGTAAAGGAAATTTATGAACAATTGTTAGAAGTGTATAAGAAGTCCTCACCTTCAAAACGCACCGTTGAATTTTGGGCTGGTGAATTTAAACGTGGTCGTACCAGCCTTAAAGACGATCCACGCGAAGGACAACCAAAAACTGCAACCACAGCAAAAATCATTGAGCAGGTACATAATATGGTTAGTGAAGATCAAAGTTTGACTAAGCGTGAAATTGCTAATGCCATAGGCATCTCAGACGAACGAGTACTCCATATTTTACATGAAGAATTACGTATGAAAAAACTGTTTGGAAAGTTAGTGCCGCACACATTAACAATTCAACAAAAACTGGATCGAAAACAAATTTCTCAGCGTAATTTAGAGCGTTTTAAGCCGAATAAATCCGACTTCTTGCGTCGTTTTATAACTATGGATGAGACTTGGATCTACCACCATGATTTTAAATTGAAACAAGAACGTTTACAGTGGACTAAAGCTGGTTGTTCAGCTCCAAAGCAGGTGAAGTCACAACGATCAGCAAAGAAGGTTATGGCATCAGTTTTTTGGGATGCAAAAGGAATTTTGTTGATTGATTATCTTCAGATCAGCTGAATGAAAAAATTCGTGAGAAAAGTCCTGGCTTAAAGAAGAAAAAAATCATTTTTCATCAAGACAATGCACCTGCTCACAAAAGTGTTTTGACGATGGCTAAATTCAAAGAATTAAAGTACGAATTGCTTGAACATCCACCGTATTCACCATATTTGGCTCCCAGTGACTACTATCTCTTCAGAAATCTCAAACAATTCCTTCGTGGAAAGCATTTTTCGTCGAATGAAGAGGCCATAGCAGCCGTAGACGGTTATTTTGCAGAGCTTCCGGAAAACCATTATAAGGATGGGATAAAATTATTGGAAGATCATTGGAACAAGTGTATTGAGCTTCTAGGAGATTATATTGAATAAAAAAATATATTTCGTAACAAAAACTGTATTCTTTCATTTCGAGCGCAGGAACTTTTCAACCAACATGTATAACATATGGTTAATGCTGTTCCCCAGCTAACGGCAACAAACATGTGTTTGCATGAACTTCCGAGCAGCCCTAGTCATCACCAAGGTTATGCCGAAATCAAATACATACATTTATAAAATTGTCTTAATTTCAAAACATTTAAAATTATTTTTTTATATATATTTTAGAAGTTCAAATAAACATATTTTGTTACTAAGTTCTTAAGAGATAAGGTGGCCACTGTCATAAACTTTAGTGTCAGCAAATATATATATATCATAAAGGTACTTTTTAAGCACGCTACACTGCGTAACACTTAAAATACTAAAAACGATCATAAAACTTGACTTTACCCACATAGCTCCAATTCCATTAGGGGGTTTTACTATACAAACCTTATACAATCGTCCAGTAAAAGCTTCATCAACTACTGAGGCCATTACCATAATTTTGTTGTATAGTGTTTTTTTTAATTTTACATTATTTCTTAAGAGACAAGTAAATGTAAAATGTTAGTTTTAAATTTCATCATCCACAATCGTCAGTGTTGGAGCTCAATTATTGGTTATTTTATTAGATATTAAATCTGCTGCCACTGAAAACCCTTAACTTATTATAGGACTATAAAAAAGAAAGGCAGTGCTTAGTGTCTAAAAAAAATTGTCTAGTCTTCATCGTGGTCCGATTTATTTTATTTATTCCAAAAATGTTCAATTTTATTTGTGGATTGAAAATTTATTTCAACAAAATTTAAAAAATGTCCCCGATAAAGGCTGCAAAATAAAAAAAAAAAAAAAACGAATGGAAATCGATTGGCGGTTGGCTGAATATTGGCAGTCGATTTTGAACTCCTCATAGCTGTGAGATAATCGCGTTTAAAATATATATTTTGTTCTTCACTGGGTTGAAATGCAACTCTTTTGTTATTATAACTTTTTTGTTTATATATTATAGTTTTATAGTTATAGTGTTATATTTTATAGTATGAAAATGTATTTTTGGCTTTTTATTATAATGTAGAATACAGAGAAAAGGTGCTACCCGATCGAATTAAAATACAAGTAAAAAAAGGCTTAAATTCGGCTGTGCCGAATCTTTGAATACCCTCCACCAATATCCTAAAAAATCAAAATTAAAAATTATGAAGGTGAAAAAAATTTTTTAAGGTGAAAAAATTTTTTGTGGTGAAAAAAAATTTTAGTAGTGATAAAAAATTTTTGAGGGGAAACATATTTGAGGTGAATACAAAATATTAAATTCTAAGCGACTGATGACAAAATATGAGAAAATATATTTTGTACCTGTCGCTTCTATGAAATTGTTACCAAAATGCACCAATTTGTATGGAAAATTTAGAGGTATCTTCACATTTTCACTCATAACTTTTTAACCGCTGGACCGATTTTGCTCATTTTCAATACCAAACTGCTCGGGAGTACAACAACAATCCAGGTAAAAATAGGCACCCTCGCTTGCGCCTTCGCGTCGTGATCGCCATTTCAACAGACAGACATCGCTAAATCGACTTAAAATTGAATAAGGATCACGAATATATATACTTTATGGGTCATATTTCGAGATGTTACAAACGAAATGACAAACTGATATATACCCTCACCATATATGGTGGAGGGTATAATAAACAAAACTTGAAAAATTTGTATTTTCCAGAGTATAAAGAAAAGTTTTGTAACTTAACAGCATCAACAATCTTATCTGCATACAAATTATGTGATAAAAAAAAAAACTTTGAATACTTAAGTAATTACCATAGGTACTTATACCTTACACTAATAGAAAAAAGTCTGTAATTTTTTTTTTTCTTAATGTACTAACCCAGGTTAATCAAAAAAGTTCGAAGATGATGAATTAGAGGCATTATTCGATGAAGATTATTTTCAAACTCAAGAAGAATTTGCAAAATCGTTGGAAGTCACTCAAGCAGCTATTTCAAAACGTGTGTAAGCAGCTGGATTCATCTAAAATCAAGGAAATGGGGTATCATACGAGTTGAATCCGAAAGACGTTGAACGACTATTTTTCATGTTCGAAATGCTGTTTTAACGCCATAAAAGGAATTTTTTTGCGAACAAATACTGGATCCATTATGATAACCCCAAGCGTAATAAATCGTATTTAAAGCCCGTCCAACCAGCTAAATCAACGCCAAAGCGGAATATCCATGAGATCAAGGTAATGCTCTGGATTTGGTCGGACAATAAGGGTCTTTAATATAATGAGCTGCAGAAATCGTATTCAAATGATCATAGGGGACCTGTACCGAACACAATTGATTCGTTTTAAGCGAGCATTGACCAAAAAATTACCGGAATATGCGACCAGACATGAAGCCGTAATATTTCACCATGACAACACTCGGCCACCTGTTGCAAAACCGGTTAAAAACTATTTAGAAAATAGTGGTTGGGAAGTTTGGCGCACCCACCTTATAGTACAGACCTTGGCTCGTCCGACTACCATTTGCTTCGATCGATGCAGAGCACTTTCACTGGAATACGCCTCATTTCAAAACAGAGTATCAGAAATTGCCATAATTCGTTCTTGACCTCAAAAAATTTGCCAGAATGAAGGGAAAAGGTCATAGCTAACAATGGCCAATATATTGAATAAATTTATGTATATTGTACCAATGTTTGAAGAAAAGTTGAAAATAAATTCTAATTTGGCTAAAATTTGCCAAAAAAAAATGTTTTTTATATGTTGCCATAGTTTTCAATAGAATATTATAAAAATAAGTTTAAAAAATTGCTTCAAAAAAGGTATTAAAAAAACTACAACAGATTGTGAGATCTTCATCGATCGATTAAAGGTGATGAAATTGTTTTTTAAATCGACTAAATTATCTAAAAGTATTTTCAACACTTACCGACTGTAGTTTATTTAAAAAGTAATACGTAGAGTTTGTTTTTAAATGTAGAATCAATTGAAATTCATAGAAATATATTTTTTTAACTATTTGAATCAGTCATTCAAAAAACAAACAATAAAAATTTGTAGACATTCAGTGGGAGGTGAAATTTTATCTTATATGTAAAATTTTATTTTTTCTGTTTCTAAAAATAGAAATTTATATAATTCCTTTTTGTTTTTATACCCTTCACCACAGGTGGAAGGGTATATATAAGTTTGTCATTCCGTTTGTAATTTCTACAATATTGATCTTAGACCCTATAAAGTATATATATTCTGGGTCCTTATGAAGAGCGAAGTTGATTTAACGATGTCCGTCTGTCCGTCTGTCCGTCTGTCCGTCTGTGTGTTGAAATGGGTTTTCCGAAGAACCCAGACATGATGAGGACTTGATTCTTTTTTATTTCTGTTACATGTGATCCATTTCTGTTTGCTATTAAAAATCAGACAGATCGGTTAATAAATGGCTGAGATATTAGCAAAAAACCAGGACTACCTCTAATTTTTCCAGTAAAATCCCTTTGTTTAATATGTATGTAGAATTTTGAGCATAACAACACATCCATGTGTTAAAATTCAATACACAAACAACACACATACAAAGATTTGTCATTTAAATAAAAACCAAACAAATCTCTAATTAACGAAGACTTTTATATATGTACCTCTATTGACGATGATTTTGTGTGAGCTTCAATAGCTCAGTTGTCTAGACGCTGTGTCACAAATACTTTTTTTTTTCTCTAAGGCCGTGGGGTTCGAGTTTCAAATCTCGGTGAGGTCAATTCACTTTTTTTTTTGTACATTTTTTTTTATTATTTTCTTAAGACTTTTTTTTTTGCTTATTTTTGGTTTTTTTTAACATTTAATAATTAATTTATATAAAATTTTATATTAATAATTAAATAATCCATAAATAGGCTAAAAACATCAACATTTTTATAAAAACCCTCTGATACAAACAAAATACAAACGTTTTTATACCTTTCACCACAGGTGGAAGGGTCGCGGGTTCGTTAAGATTTTTTTTTTTTACATTTAATAATTAATTTAAATAAAATTTTATATTAATAATTAAATAATCCATAAATAGGCTAAAAACATCAAAATTTGTATAAAAACCCTCTGATACAAACAAAATACAAACGGTTTTATTTCTATTTTTTGCTCCGATTTAAAAGAATTTATAAAAACATTTTTAAACCATTTTATTTCTCACATATTAAGAAAATTTTATACATAATTTACCTTTGAGGGCAACTATTTTAGGTCATAACTTATAATAATTTATAAAAAAAATTATAAACAATTTTCCTTCAAATTTTTAAAATTAAGCTAAAGAAATTGCAAATATTTCTAATAAAAAAGCGAAATAAAATCCTAAATGCAAATTTGCCAGCTAAATCAAACTATTTTGTAGAAATAAAACACATGCAGTTGTAGTGATTTCTTTTAACGATTTGTTGAAATTCTTTTCTTTCACCTCTTAACCTTTTATACACAAACAACAAACACTATTCTAGAGCTGTATTATGACCTATGGATACGTCTTATATAGCAAAAGATCGAAAATCTTTAGTATAACATATTTGCTGAAAAACTCGGAAATATCGGTTCAGATACAAAAAAGTTATGCCCAAAACATACATTTTTTTAAAATACATATTTTCTGGAACCATAAATCTTCCCGAGTCCAAGTTTTATCTCCAAACTAAATGGTTAATTTCCTCTTAAAGGCGTCCGTATATAAATCTGTCCATTTCATATATGTCCATATATAAACTTCAGTTTTTTCCCAACCATGGTGAAGGGTATATAAGATTCGGCATAGCCGAATTTAGCCGCTCTTACTTGTTTTTTACCAAAATTGTTTGTTTATATACAAAATTCTTTCAATAAAAATTACAAGAAATTATTCAAATATAGATACACACATAGAAAATTAAAATATTTACATCTGTGTGTGTTGTAATTTGTAAAATTACATACAAATAAAAAAAATCAATTAAAAAAAAAAACAAACCACAAAAAATGTTTTTTCCTACGTTTTGTCAGTTAAAAATTGATGGTTATTTTAAACGACTTTCGATTGCTTTACCTATTTTTGTCGATTATTAAACAATGATTGAAAATAAACTACAAAATGGTCTGAATATAAAGAAAAATCAGTAGTCCTCTTTTTGATTGTATTATGGATATAATTAATTTGTATCTTAAATTATTTTTAACGAAATAATATTGTGAGTGAATTTAACACTATCCAGAAATACTTGTATCCATGTTTTTATCATGAAACTCAGCTTTGACTTTCAGCGACATTTTTGGCGCCTTTTAGTATTAATTATAAATATTTCTTATAAAACTCAACACCTAAGTGGAAAAAGCTATATGAGAAATAATGATTTATTGAATTAAGGTGAAATTTACTAATTTTCTCCATTACAGATTTTCATATTCTTGCATATTTTTTTTGAGTGTAGCATAACGTATTAGTATAAATACTGTTGTAGTTGATACAAAAAGATCTGTGGTTGTTCGTTAACTGATTTGACAAATTGTGTATTTTAAAAGCTAAATATATTTTAACGAATTCCAGAGAATCTGTATTAATTTAAAAAATTCTCGACCAAATTAGCAAAATGTTTCCTAGATCTTTACTACGTACATCATCCAATGATACAGAGCAACAAGATAGGGAATCACATGATCAATATACTATTACCGATCGTGCTTACGGTAAAGATACTGTCAAAATATTGCATGTTAACAGAGATGGACCAGTGCATTCGATTAATGAATTTGAAGTTGGTGCCCATTTAAAGTTGGCTACGAAAAAGGAATATCTTCATGGTGAGGAAATGACAAAAATTAAATAGATAGAAATTTATATTTTGCCCCTTAAGCTGCTAAATATAATGAAGAACCGTTTGAGGGCTAATCTAGAACAATTTCCGTAGCAATGCTTGCTCTTATGTTCTTATAACAATTTTTTTTATATCTTTAAAGGTGATAATTCTGATATTATTGATTCTGATGCTCTAAAGAACATAACTTATGTATTGGCCAAAAAATATGGTATAGAAAATCCAGAAAAATTTGCTTTACTTATGGCATCATATATACTTAATAAATATGCTCATGTAGCAGAGGTTCACATAAACATTGAACAGAGTCCTTGGGAAAGAATATCACATGATAAAGTTATTCAAGCAGATGATAAAAATTTATCTATTTCACTAAATAGACGTAAACATAATCACGCTTTCGTGCTAACACCCACTGAGATACGATATTGTGATGTGGTAATGCGCAGAAGCGGTAAGTGATATTCAATAATCCGCTAATTAAAGTTATAAATTCCCTGATTTCAATTTTACAGCTCCTAAACAATTAATTATTAGTGGCATTAAAGGATTTCGTGTATTAAAAACTACACAATCACAATTTGTTAATTTTGTCACTGATGAATTTCGTTTAACACCAGATCTACATGATCGTTGTTTTTGTGCTATTGTCGATTGTTCCTGGGAATATTCTGATACAAATAATGTGAAATTTTGTCAAATTTGGAATGATGTTAAGAATATCATTGCTGAGAAATTTGGTGGAGATCCTACGGTGGGAACACCCTCATTTTGCCTTCAAAATACTTGTCACTTAATTGAAAGGGGCATACTTGATGCTATACCCCAGATTCCGGTGGTTTCAATGACCATGATTAATAAACATTATATACATTTTGATACCAAACCTTTTCAAGGTGTTGTGCCTGGAGAAAATAATGAAGTTTTTATATCTCTCGATACACCTCATAGTACAGTTTATGCACAGTTAGCTCGTAAAGATATTTAAAATAATTTGTAAGAATGATGTAAACTTGTATACTAGTAATTTTAGGATATTTAGATTATAATCTTAAATCACGCATATTCCATAAACAAGTGCTAACTTTGAGAAACAGCTATTGACATTAAATTTAGCGTAAGAATTGGTTTAACCAGCTGTGTTCCCATCTTGTTTTTTACAAGAATAATATAATTTATAGAGCAGTGATTTGTTACATTTTTTAATAAATAAAATTATTTTCGTTTTTTGTTGTTTTTATTAGATTTTTTATAATTTTAATTATGCATCTCAATCAATGGTGAATAAGATGACATCTCTAAACTAACAGTTAAATTCCAACTCAAGTTAAAAACGTTAAAAGATAATGTTTTTGGATAAAGTGGTTAATTATAAAAGGAGTAAAAAAAATTAAAGTCGAGCATGCAGGCTAAGAATACCTTACATCAGTGTGATTGAAAGTCAACTCGTCAGTAAAAATGAAAAATCCAAAGAACCGATTGTATAACACTTTATACTGCAGTAGCGTAGGTTAAGATGTATGTGCAATAACTGATTCTATCTGTATGGAGTTTGATATATGAATTTACATGATTATACATGGTCCGGTATATAATCATACATGGGTATAAATGATCATATACGTGCATCAGGGATGCGAAATGAGAATTTCAATTTCGTACAAAAGTCATTATCAAATTGTACTTTCTTGAACTCAATTGTACCATTTTTTTTTTTTATATAAAAAAACACCAACTATAGAATATTTTATTAATATTTTTATTTTTAATAAACATAACAAAAAAACTGAACAGAAAATGTAGTTGCACGTTAAAAGTATATAATAAAAATATGTTAAATAAGGTACAAAAATTCATGAGATCAATATCATATTTAAGTAGGTAACAAACTATTTGTTATTTTAAAATTATAGCGACAGGAATTCGATGAATGTAAAAAATCTTTCATTTGGACTAGACTGGAAACTGTTGACAATTTATACGATGCAATTGATTACGTGCAATTTTCTTAATTCGCTTTTCAAAGTTGCTTTGGAAATTGTACCAAATAAACCATGGGAGTACCATCGTACTTTTAAGACCCAAATCGTACCGAAAATGGTACAATTGTACCAACTTTCGCATCCCTGATGTGCATACATAGTTCAATATATGATTTAAAATGATCTCATATATTTCTGCATATCTTCGGATCCGAAAGGGTATATGGATGAAATGAAAAAAGTGCACCGTACACCTTCGAATATAAAGTATTGTTGCAAGGCCATTTTAAAATTTTTTTTTTAATTTTTTTGCGACCCCTACGCCTTTTTAAGTTTTTCGTTATATCTTCAATATTTACATTCCGATCTTAAAGTGTGATATATCGATTTTTTGTTTCGGGGATAACAATATTTTTGGTCTAAGGTCCATTGACCTCAAGTGTCCCGTTCTAGTACTTACCCCCCAAATCGCATTTTCTACCATCCTAATGTCAGAAAATTAAAGCTCGCTAAAAATCATAAAACGTTTGCTAAGGAAGTATTTCGACAATTCCAGCACAACTATTTTAAAATTATTTTTTATTATTATTTTTTATTGCGGAATGTAGGGGTCACATTTTTAAATGTTTCCTAATATCTTTGGTATTTACAATCGTATATTAGCAAAAGTTTTATGGTTTTTTGCGAGCTTTAATTTTCTGACATTAGGGTCGAGCATTACGGTGGTAGGAACTGAGATTTGAGGGGTAAGTATTAGAACGGAACTCTGGAGGTCAATAGAACTTAGAGCAAATATTGGTCTCCCCGAAACAAAAAAATCGACATATCACGCTTTAAGATGGGAATATAAATATGGAAGATATAACGAAAAAATTAAAAAGGCGACCCCTACGTTCGGCAAAAAAAATTTTTTTTAAAAATTGGCTTCAAAAACACTTTATATTCGCTGGTGTACGGCAAACTTTTTTTCTGGTACGGTCTACTGTACATATATATAAGCATATATGATCATATATGAAAATATACAAATTTCGGACCCGAAGATATATGGTCATATATGAGATCATGTATGGTAATGTATACTCATATATTATCATATGCAAGCCCATGCATGTTCAAATATATTTCGATTTTCACATGGTAGGCTCATTTCTTCCAAACTCGAACAGGTTGCCTTACAACTCGTTATATAACTGCTACTGTGACAGTAAAAACTTATATTTTAACTTTTAATATATTCCATGGAGGCAGTGGTAAAATAACCTGTTCTAGATTAGATTCAGAGGTAATTAGTTCAAAAAAAATGTTGCTGGGCTGTGTTTGGGTCTGACATCTTAATTACTTAAAATAGGCTTGTATCAATAGTTTGTATCAATTACTAAAAAAAACCATTAAAGTCGGGCATTCTGACTATATAATATGCTACATCAAGTATAATTTGGATCATTTTCCGGGAAGCGGTTGAAATTCCAGCAAGGTGCCTGATTATTATTTTATGGTCAGGGCACAAAATATCGAAAAAAAAAATCTAAATAAAATTAAACAGATAGATTTAAGCAGATATCGAGAAGCAGGTTTATATGGGGTCTATATCCAAATGTGGACTTTATTTTTACTTTCAAGCCATAATTTATTATTCCAAATAACATTCAAAATACAAATTTTAACGAGATATCTACAGTTTTGTATATACCATGTAAGCCCATTTCAGTTAAGATCTTTCTATGGGAGGTAGGCAGAAAGAGAGAATATAAATGTATTGGTGTTTTACACAATAAGAAATTATTTTATCTTTCTAGATAAATGAATAAATGAATTAATCGATAAGAGAATATCCGTATTAATTGAATGCAAATAGTTCATGTTTTTGTTTTCTCTATTATAAAAAATAAAAATAATTCATAATAATGATAATAATAAGTTTTTGATTGCATACAAAGCACTCTGCTTCATTTAATATATTTCAAGAAAAAAAAAAAGTTCTTCCCAATCAACGTTCCACATTTTTAATTTAAAATGTAAACGAAAAACAAAATAAATACCTACAATAAAAAAATACCTAAAATAAAGAAAAACAAATTTTTAGAGTGTACTTTATTTCTTCAACAAAGCGGCATATACTTGCTCTGTTGAAAGTTAGCGCACTACTGAATGAAATAATTGTATTTTTTGTGCTCTTAGCTGTGAGACATTCGTGTAGTGTACATGTAAATTGCCGAATGTGTTCGGCCTCTGAGTGTTATGAGTGCCGATCACTGGTCTAAATATAGACCGATTCTAACCACTATGAATGGGGTCCTTAGAAACTTATTACCAAGTTTCATTTAAAGATCTTTATATTTACGACCTGTAGTTTTATCGGAAGGTTTACATGGACACAAGGACAGACGGATGAGCGGACATCGTTAAATCCAATTAGATAGTAGAACGTGAAAATTATCAAAGATCACAGCTTTACAAATTAAAGTTTATTGGTGATTAAAAAACACTTTTTTATAATTAATTTTTAAACTAATTTATTTGTCCAGTTCTTTACCTTTAGTTTCCCTAAGACATAATAATAAATAGAACCAACCAATACTGCAAACTCCACCACATAAATACAAAAGGGTGGCCAAACCATACTTATGAAGTAAAAGTGGAAATATTTTTAAAGCTGTAAAAACCATACAACTCATTACAGCCATACATATGGAACTACCCACGGCGCGGATCTAGAAAAAAATAATTTAAATTAAATAAGTATACAATATAAAAATATATGAGTTCTATTTCAAGTTTTTCAACATACCTTACTGGGTAAAATTTCCACTATGATAGTAAACACTAAAGAAAGTATACCAATACTTGCGATTAGTATAATAAATGTCATTATAACTAAAGGCAACCAATTGTATTGTAGTTTCTGTTCCAGCGTGGTAAATTGTATATACATTCCAAATAAAAATAAGCCCACACCCATGCCAGCAGATGAAGTCAACATTAATATCTTGCGACCAAAACGATCTACCAGTATCATGGTTAAACAGGTGCCTAATATCTGGGCTAAACCCATTATGATGGTACACAAATTTGGATCAATATCAGTACCAGTTTGAGCAAAGACATCTGACATATAATTCATGAAAGGAAATGCACCCGAAAATGGATTTAAAGCCATTAATATAAATGCTGTTGCAAATATTTTTAAAGCTTCTGGATTAACTGTAAAAAAGAAAGAAAACCTCATTTAAAGTCTTTATCGACAATACAACAGGAATATTTTTTTAAGAAATAATAAAAGTAAACCAAAAATATTATTAACTTGAATTTATGCGTTCCATCAAACCGCTCAAATTAATAATTTCAAAGCAATTCTCCAGTTCTTTAACTTACCAAAATCTTGCATTTTCAATTTTTCCGAGTTACCATTATCATTTAATATATTGTGTTTTAAAATTTCAAATTCTTCAAATTCTTTTTGTTGTTGAAAATTTTTATAAAACTTAAAAGCTTCCCGAGCTTTATCTATTTGTTGTTTGCTAAGCAAATATTGTGGAGTTTCAGGAAATTGTGTAACAGCAAATAAATATATTATGGGAAATATTAAAATTATACAAGGATTAAGATAATAATCGTTATATGATGATAGCACAAAACCAGTAAGTATTCCAAAACTTAAAAACATCGTGCCCATCGATGATAAAGCTCCACGTATTCTGTAAAAGAAGTTTTCAAAATGTCAGTGATAATTAGGACAATTATTTGAAAACTCGATGATAAAAATATAAATGTATTTTCATAGCACTGATTGGCATTGGTACAACAAATAAAGTGTTGGCAGAGCACTTATTTAGAATGCTCTGAGCCAACGTTTTTTCGTTCATATTTTTCTGACTGGGTAAGTACTGATCATTAAACACATAGACGACTGCGGCTACACGACTACAAGACTACACATGCTGCTGGCTGTAATTGTAGTCGTGTTGTTAGATTGTCAGCACTATTTTTGTTTTGTAGCCAATAAAAATAGAATTTATACTAAGTTGACAACAGCGGGAAAAATCGTGTAGCCGTGCAGCTGTGTCCAGCAAAAAAAATGGTAGTCATTCTGTGACTATAACTTCTTTCATTGCTTCCTAAACTTCAGTTGACATTCTTTTATGATTTTTTGGTGTTATTCTAAGGCACTTCCAAAAGAATTCATGTGTTCATATTTCAAACGCAGTGATCTGGATATAAACCCGATGCATATCTTAAAATATCACTCTTCATTACTTCTAAAGTATAAGTTATAGTATATCGCATATTTTTTTTTTTTTTTTTTTGAATCTTAAGCATTTTTTCAAAATTGAGAAAATAGTTCTAATGAACTTTTATAATTTTTTAATTAAATCATTTTTTATATTTTAGTTTAAAATTTCATGAGGGTTAGAATTTATGCTGGTTTGCAATTTTTATAAAAGTTTTGAAAATTCAAGAAAAACAGATTTTTTTGACATTTAATTGAAACTAGCTGGACTGTCATTTGCATTTTTCAGCCTCAAATATTTATGACGACGCAATCTGTGCATTTTGCATTATGTATTTTATTTAACCCTACATCATTTCCAGTTTCAATTCAGAATTTACCAAAATAATTTTAAAATTGTGTAAAAATTATTTCAAATTGCCCAAAAATGTTTTTAAATTGTGCAAAAATTATTTAAAATTGTTCAAAAATATTTTAAAATTGTCTAAAATTGTTTTAAAATTGTACAACCAGTTTTTAAATTACCCAAAAATATTTTAAAATTTGTCTAAAAATTCATTAAAATTTTTGAAAAATGTTTCAAAAATGCTTTTTCAATAATGCAGAATTATTTATTTGTTTTAATAAAAAGTATTTGTAAATCAATGCATAAATTTCGCTTCTTTAAACTTATTTTTCTGCATTCTTATGAATTAAATTTTCATCAAAGCTTAAATACCACAGAGTATATGAACATTTTCCACTCATGCATCAGAATATCTAATCATTGTATTATCATTGCTCCTTAGAGTAAAGTATGAGTAGTGCTAATAGCTACATTTGAATACTTCCATCCTATGACACGCTAATGTTAAATTCATCGATGAAACTATCAGAAAAGAAGTGATGCCTTTGCCATAGTGGTGATGCTTTTATTGCTTCTTTGGCAGCTTCATTTTTGCTGGGTGTTGGTGTAAAAATAATCGTTTTCATATAAATGTGTGTATTTAATTTTTGACAGGCTGTAGTAGTGTAGCCGCAGTCGTCTATGTGTTTAATGCATTAGCTTTTAATATTAATTTTTTTACAGCTTATGTTAGTTGATGCTATTAAATTAACTTGAAATTCCTTAAAAATATGCAAAAAAAAAATAATAAATTATTTTTATCGATATTGATCTCAGCTACTACAACATTAACTAAATTTAAAAAAAAAATGCTTAAATAAACTCACCAAAAGATATCTTACCTTGGATCTGAAATTTCACTAATAAAAATTGGTACTACTACATATATTCCACCACCAGTCATGCCACCCAAAAATCTTGCCACATATAGATAAATATGAGTTTTTGATAAGTAAACTAGAATCCAGGAACACTAATAGAGAGCAAAACAAAGTTTATATTAAAAAACATTATTTTTTTTTTTAAAGAAGATCAATAATAAAACTTACCATATACGGCAGAGCCATCAAGTACAAGCAGGCCTTTCGTCCAATACGATTTAATAATAAACCAAATAGAATGTTACCGATTAAGGAACCCAAACCGAATAAAGAACCAATCCAGGAGACTTCTTCAACAGTTATACGAAAATTGGTTGGTGAATCCATTGATTGCAGTTTGTGCAATGTTGGGGAAACCCAACCGGTACCAATGCCATGAGTAAAGGAAAAAAACTGTACTGAAATTTGAGGAGAAACAAATAAAGATATTAAATATTAACTAATTTAATAATTAAAGTTTCAAATTGCAAATTAAGAAATACATTTCATTTATACGTTTTTTCGATATTCGCGTTTAACGGCTTAAAGCGGACTTTTGCCGCAGCCCTTTTTAACAAATATTTTTTCAATAGGTTGCAGCGTAGAGATAACCTAGCAATTTCAAACAATAGACCCCAAACGGTGCTTTGGTAGCTACATCTGAGCACCGATAAATATATATTGCATAAAATTACGGGCATATATTTCAGATTATGCCGATATGTAAAAATACAGGTCTATTAGTTTAGTATATTTAGTACTATTTAAGCACAATTGAGTAAGGACCTTTATATAGAAGATAGGCACAGACTCTAATCAAATACGATATGGTTTGTCCTTGGGCTAATAGAAACTTATGTACCAAGTTTTATCCAAATTCATTCATTTATATTTGCCTGACGTACTGACTGAAATTTTTAAATCGCCTCAAAAAGTGATTCTGAAACGATTAGTATTCTATAAGGTGGGTCTAAGTTCAATATTTTTGGTAGTTAGAGTATCTTTATCACAGAAAAAAAATGCAAAAGTTATGTTTATACACACTCAAAATATTTTTATATTAACTAACTGAAGTTTATTTCAAAAGTTTTTAAATAATTAAAAAGTTAAAATTTAATAAAATATTTTTTTTAATACTTTTACAGCTATTTATAGAATAAATTGCACATAAATAGGGATTTTCTGTTACTGTTAACATTTTCATTTAAAATTATTTGATTAAAAAAAAATATGTTTTATTTTTAATAGTTAATTGTCTGATAGTAAAAGTAAATAAAATAAATGAAAAGTCGTTTATTTTTACAGAATTTGTAGTTAATTTTTATGACATGTAAAGTTCGAAATAAACGAATTATCATTTATTTTTTACATACTTTATAGTTAATATCAGGGACTGAAACCCGGAAAAATGGGTTCAGGTTCGGGTTAATTAAAATAAAAAGTTCAGGTTTGGGTTCGGTTCAGGGTTCGGGTTCAACATTTAAAAAAGTAAAGATGTTTTATTAATAGGAAATTTATTTATTTTTAAAAAAAATTTACGTTTAATTTTATAATTGATATATTTTTTAAGTTTATTTCTTTTAAATTTCTTCTTTGTGGCGACAAAATGAATTTCAAGGCTGAAAAGGCCCTCTCATTTAAAGAATATGACTTAGAAAATCGTTCCTTCTTTTTTAGAACTAGATCGAGCATATCTTAATCATCCTCTGAAGAACAAGATATTGATTCTCTTATAAAATTCTCTTCTTTTCTTTTCATTTGCGAATTCTTTACAAATATTCCAAATATTATCATTCATAGTTAATGCAGCATACAGTAATTCTGAACAAAAACTTTCAATTATTAATATTATTAATGTAATTAGAATTCCAGTCTAGTACGTTTTTTTTCAAGTTTCGCCTTTTAGCTAAGGAAGGAATTTTTGGTGTTGGCAATTTTTTGCAAATAGCTCAGCATTGATCAAGTAAAAGAAGTACTAGATATAGTGTCAAGCACTGCAAACTGGAATGCAAGGAATATAATGGGTTTTATGATTTTTCTATCAAACATTTATCACGCCATGAACAGCAAAAATATTTTTTTATATTTTTGATCCCGAACCTGTTTAAATTTTTGGGTTCAGCGGGTTCGGGTTTAAAGTTTTTATAAACAGCGAACCTGAACCCGTTTGGGTTCGGTTTCAGTCCCTGGTTAATATATTGACAGTTAAAAAAAAAAATAAAAAATCATTACTTTTTACGGAATTTGTAGTTTATTAGTTGATAGTTAAAAAAAATAAATAAAGTAAATATTATTTGTTTCTACAGATTTGTGGTTAGTTTGTTAACAGTTAAAAAAAATAATTTATTATTTACAGATATTGTAAGTTAATTTATTAACATTTAAACACAAATAAAAAGTTATATTGATTTAAATAAAATGAGATAGTAGAACGGGTTTTAAATGATTTTTCCTTTGTTTTAAATTTTAAGTTAATTTAAACTACAAACTATTTTATGTGTATTATTAAGTATCTTTTACATAATTCACTTGTTAGCCTTTGTTATTTATTATGATTTAAATACCAAAATTTCAAATGTTTTTATTAAAAATATTTTTTTTTTTTTACATTTAGAAAAGAAATGTCAAGAATTTTTAAGGCTTGGTAGCATTTTTATAACAACTTAATTTTAAAGAAGCTACATTTCATTTTATAGCTACATTTATACAAAATTCGAAAAAACAAACCTTAAATTTTAAGAAATTGAATTTGTTTTTAAACAAATATTATTGTGATTATTTTTTTCTGTGTAGACTTCTTTCACTTGAAATTGTTATAGTTAAAACAATAAATGTGAAATTTCACTTAGAAACTAATCGACTTATTTTCCATTTAAAACAAATGGCTTTTGTTATTTATTTTTAAATATTGTTTAAACAGCTGTCAAATCTATAGAAACAAATTATAATTCAATTAAATTTAATTGTAAGAATTTTATCTAAATATAAATAAATGGTTATTCATTCAATTTAAATTTTTTTTGGTTTTCTTTTTTTTCATTTATTAATTTTTTTTACGGTCTAAATGTCAACACACACATTACAAACATATTTTTTTGAAAATAGTTTCAGGTATGTGTTTCAAGTTCTTGTAATTCGGTTTGAAATATATTTGTATAAACCATAAAAAAAAAATAAGAAATGGGCTTTAAACATTTAATTATGTAAAAAGGAATATAAAATAAGTATAAAAATGTTTAATTTGGCATTAATAAATATATTTTGATTGATTTTTTTTGGGCTGTTAATGTGTTAAAGTTTTTCGTTACATCAATGAACGTTTTTGGTTTGCGTACTCACCTGTTATGGCTGCTAAAATCTGATAAAGATATTTATGATTTAATATTGAAGTCCTTTTCTGGGCAAATGTGTCAGTTATAACCAATACCATATTTTTTATGTTAATTTAAAAAATCGTTAGGTATTTAGTTGTTATTATTTTGCTTATATCCGCTTATTTTTTCAAAAATTTTCCAAATATTTTAGTTAAAGTTTTTTGCTAAAATAAGAAGGTCAAGATTTTCAATATCAACTAGAACTTCTTTTGTAGCAAATATTGTTGATTTTAGTCATCTGTTTACTTAACAGCATATTAAATACAATTATTCACAGTTTTTTTTATTTAAATATTTAAATCAATATAAAAAGAAACCATAACATAAATGTCTTGCTCGAATAAGGGCATTCAATCCATTTTAAGAACTTTATAGAAGACGTAAAAATCGTGGGAGGAAACTTTGGTAAATTAATATTAGTTTACAGCAGTTTTATCTTTAGAGTTGAATTACAATTGAGTCTACTGCAAACTGACGACAACCAATGTCATCACAATTAACTTAAATTAAGCGATAATCGACATTCGATATTTTTTAACGTTTCGAAAAAACGAAAGTAATACAAGAATTTGTATTTGATTTTTTTAAAGAGAAGGAACACTCACGAAATAGTTTGGCATTAATTTTTGTTGCTTTTAATTTTAATGCATTAAATCTTGCTTTTTGATGGTAAATTCCACATTTTTATTTACATTAATTATTTATCTGTCAGAAAATAGGTAGCCCTAATTCAGGCAAAAATATGGCAACAATTTTACAAACATTTTAATTATGACTGTGGTTATGCGGCAAGCTATTAAGTGTTAACACTAAACGTTGGCTTGTATCAAATTTTTATGGGAATGACATAAGTTAAATTTGATAGCTTGCCACAAAAACACGGCTTATGTGTGAAATAAAATAGATTCTATCTCGAACATAGATCGCCGGACAGCATGTCGACATTTTTCTTTCCATACAAAATAATTGAAAAAGCATTTTGTCAGCTTATTATTTATTGGTTTGATCCACTGATAATTTTTGAAAAAATTAAGTTGGGAGTGGATTATATATAATGTATGATTCAAAGCTCCGTTTCTTGATATATCGTATCATATCTGAGCTATCCAATATCGAATTTGATCTAGCTGCCGATTTTGCCGATGGTAAAAAAATAAAGTACTGGAAGAGTACTGATTGCCAATGATCAAACAAATAAAGTGCTTTGCAAGTACTTGATTTACAAAATGTACAAACGTAAAAATAATAAAAGCACTGGCAAAGACCTGGCTCATAACGCTTTCCCGTTGGCAAGAAGTACTGGGTTAACAAAATTTACAACCTTTTATGAAATAAAACAAAAAATGCAAACAAAAGGAGCTTTTTTAGTTAAAGCAATATGATTTTGTAAAGTTTTCATAAGTGGATTTGACAGGACTTGTTTTTCAATATAAATTGGACATTAAAAACTGGCCAGAAATTCACAAAAATCGAATACTTAGGTCCCACAAAAAAAGACCTTACCAAATAATGGGTTAACAGGGATGTCATTAGAGCTGCCTGCAAGCTTAAGAGTTGGAAGTAAAGTAACTTATTAATGGTAAAATAAAAATAACTAGTTATAGATAAAGCGAAAATAACTGATTACAATTCATATAATAAAAACTGTTGGCTTGAATTAAAAAACCATTTTGTAATATTTTTCGAAATTTAAAAAAAAAAATTAAATAACAAATCCAAAACATATTTTAACTGCCACATAATTAGTTAAAACACATTACTAATATGCAGTATGCAAGAAGCAGGCATAGAATATAAGTAGCTGTAAAACACACTGTTAGTAACTCATTATTTTCACTTTAGAAGTAATGCAATGGGCAGGGGAAGGTTATTACTGTTAATGCAAAAATCAATGAGCTGTTATTAGGAAATTTTTTTCTTGGAATAATCTAAAATAAAGTGATTGTAAAGTGCATTTAATAGACAAATTGAGCGACTTCCTAGAATTTTAAGAAGGACAAGAGAGTAACTTTCTGGTACTCTAAAAACTATAAATAATTTCTCAGCACTGAAAAATCCCTTAAGACCGCCATTCACTTCCTTCTTTTTTTTTGGCAGTTTTAACCGTACGGGTAGAATTGTACGTTTTAAACTGTCGGTGTGTGGCCAAAAACTTCTTGTGGTCCTTGATTTTAACCGTCCGTTTTCAAACGTGTTTGTTAAAAACTGCTGGTGTGTGTGATAATGCTGTTAAAAAGGGCGGTATTTGTCAAAGTCCAATACCACGTAATATTAGAACGGCATCTGATTACTTTTTGCACTCATTTTTTTATTTTTTTTTTATTTGACGAACTAAAGTAAACAACGTCTGTGGATATGGTCGATGTTCGTGTTTAGCTGTACAGTTTTACCCGTGCAGTTAAAACTGTTATAAAAGAACGCTTAAAAGGTAATAATATTTTATATTCACCTCCAAATTTTTTTTTCACCACAAAAATTTGTTTTCACCAGTAAATTTTGTTTCACATCAAAAAAAAACTTTTTCGCCTCAAATAATTTTTTTTTAACTCCATTTCACTTCTAATTTTTTTTTGCATTATCATTGTTTTTTAAGGACATTGGTAGAGGATATTCTAAGATTCGGCACAGCCTTATCATTTTTTCGGTAACGATTGTTTGAAATATGGGTCAACACAATAATAAGCTGAAGATTTGTCGTTGTTGTTGGCGACTGGGTTGTGATTAATATAACTGAAAAGTTAAATAAATTCTGAGCTAAATACAATTTGACAAAAAGTTTTGAAATTTCTTTGAAAAAATATTTGAAAAAATGTTCAAATTTCATAAGAATTTGGAAACCTGTATTAAGTTTAGATTTTATTTAGCCAGTTCGTACCCACCCTAAAAATCTTAATGGTTTTTTTTTTAATTTTCCATAGATCATAAGAAATTTATGCAAAACCTTTATGAACCACCGAAACGCGCTTTTTGTAAAATTAATAATCAAAGTTCTTATAATTTTTTTTTTTGAAGAGTAGTTAATTGCAGTAAGTTATAGCTGAAATATTATATAAGCCAAAAAAATCACATTTTTGAAAATATGGTTTTTACGCCTTTATTCGAGCAGACATTCATGTATTAAAACTAAGTTAATCAATATGCTAAGGCCGCCATGTCATCTTTTAAAATAATTTTGGCCAAAGTTATTATATTTTCGTTATACGATAGTGTTCACACTATAAGGAATATATAATAGGCCTGTTCGTTTACTTACTGCAACTGTAAATTTTCAATACAAATAGTAAACTAAACTTTTAAATTGTTGCAAAAAAAGTAAGAATTTCGAACTAAAACATAAAAACTTAAAAAGGCAATTTATTATGAAAACCAAAATCGATTGGAAAATGCAATTAAGTTAATCAGCGCTATTCTAAGTTTGGAGCCCTATGCTCTAGTGGGAGTTAGAGGAATACAATATAGACAATTTTAATTTAGAATGGATTTGTAAACATTTTCTGTGTCGTTTTTAACTGTTCTTTAAGTTGTTAAATATAACATAATAATACATTTTGGAAAATAGTTTCAAAAAAATTATCTTGAATTTCGGCTTCAAAAAATTCATTAAGAAAATATTCGAAAACGATGTATATCGTTATTAATTCTATGGATAATTTTTGTTTTGTCCTTATGGTTCCAAAAGAAAATGTTAACAATTATAAACATTTTTTAAAATTATTTAATTATGTATTTATTGTTTTACAAATTTTAATATTTAAGTAAAAATAAAAATAAAACATTTCAAATATTAATTCATAAATTTGTTTTTTTATAGTTTAATAAATATTTGTTAGGAAAAAAGTGCATTTGTTTTACTTTCATCAAGCTTTTTTACACGGAATATTCTATTTACTATTTTTTTTTTATGCGAATTCCGAACTAAGCACAGCGCTGAATTATGGTATACGTCAAAGTCCAGTATGCCGATGCTATTGCTAGCAGCTGATAACATATCAGTACAACCCTAATAAATCGTGATTAAAACTAGTTTCTATTATTTGTTTTATTTTTTAACTTTTCGTTTTATTATGTTTAGTTGTTGTTTTAAGAAAAACAAAAATTTGCTTTTTGAAAAATTTAAATGCAAATTATATTAAGTTTTAAACGCAACTCGAATATATTTATATTAATTCCAATAACAATATTTTTTTATTTATACAAATTGACACTACCGCTTAATGATCTTACTTTGTCAAACGTTTAACGAAAATTGAGCAAGTTAATATAGTCTTAAGAATTGATCAGTTTACTATGATCGTAAAAAGCACTTTTATGTAGGCAAAATTTAATTTTTGGCACGTTCCGGTTTTTAGTTTTTGTTTTGTCAACAAACCATCAAAGCTTCTCTCACTGTGCTTTAATTAATGGATTTTTAAGAAAAATATTATTTAAAAATAGTAAATCTAAGTGTGTAGAATATGATGTGATCAAAATCAATTACGATAAATATAATTTATTTATGATTTAACTCAAATTTCAATAATAGGACTTGAACTATTTTGCAAGAAACGCTAATATTTTGTTGAGAGATTATTCTGAGAGATCATAGTGACTATTTACGAATTATGATGCTGGGTTTTTAAATTTCAAACGCGTTTCTTTAAAATACTACAGTAAACCTCATTTAAGACGTACTCGGATAAAACGAGTTTTCGGTTAATACAAACTAATTTTAGACTCCTGACATTTTCGCAACAATTTTCATAAGAAAAACTGTTAATTCGATTTAGCTTAAGATGAACTCTCGGTTTCTTCCCAAACTTCCCAATCATTATTTCTAAATAGTTTTTAAACCGTCTTTCAACATGTCGCGGAGCGTTTTCATGATGGATTATAACGGCTGTATGTCTGGTCGCATATTCCGGCCGTTTTTCGGCCAAACCTCGCTTTAAACTAATCGGTACAGGTCCCCTCTTATTGTCTGGCTTGATGTTAGCAGCTCATAATAAATTGAACCCTTCTGGTCCCACTTAATACGGAGCACTACCTTGGCACCCTTATTATTCGCCTTTGGCGTTGATTTGGCTGGTTGACCGGGCTTCTTATACGATTTTGGGTTGTCATAATGGATCCATTTTTTATCTCTAGTAATGATTCGATGAAAAAATTACCTCTTTTTATGGCGTTCCAGCAGCAAAAAGCAATTTCCTTGCTTTTAGATAAATCCTACTGCTTAAGTGAGTCCCAATGATTTTGCAAGTTTTTCTTGAGTTTGATAGCAATCTTTATTGAGTAATGCCTCTAATTCATCATCTTTGAACTTTAGTTTTCTTCGATCTTCTTGATTTGTGTATTATTGTAAATTGAGCTTAAGTTCTTTTATTTATAAAAATGAATTCTAAATATTTATTATCCCAATAATTCGTCACATTTTATAAGTTTCATTTATTAATTATAAAAAAAAATTTTACCTGAAGAAGTCACCCAATGTGTTGACAAATGTGGTGATGTGGGATAAATAAATATTTAGAATTAATTTTTATAAATAAAAGATCTTACGCTCAATTTAAAATAGTACATAAAATTAATTGATTAATACAATTGCCGTCGTTCTGAAAAACTCTTTCGACTCAAGCCACCACCAACATTTTGGGTCGGCTTGCATTTCAAACATATGACGAGGAACTCATATGGTGAATGTGAATCACACCTAAACTTCATGTTTTTTTTTCTGCATTTTATATGACATTTCTCAATTTCAGACTTACTCAATTTGAACAATGAAAAGATACGCAATCGAGCAACGCATTAAAGTTATTCAGGCTTATTATGAAAATGGGCGTTCAAATCAAAATGCATTTCGTGCACTTTGTGATTTGTTTTGGTCAGCATAATCGACCAAATGTGTCCACAATCGGGAGAATTGTGGTCAAATTTCAGCAAACCGGGTCTGTGAAAACACCTGTGCATGCTCGCCCAGTCCGTTCTGCGGAAAACATTGCTGTTGTTCGCGATAGTGTGTCATGAGGTCGGCCAAGCATTTACCGTGAATGGTGCTCGCTATCGCGAGATGATAACAAACTTATTGTGGCCAGGAATTGAGGAAATGACCCTGGACGATACGTGGTTGTCACACAGCTAACGAAACAATGGCTCTTTTGCGCGACAAATTCAATGGCCGTGTTATCTTACGTGGTGGCGATGTCAATTGGCCGCTAAGATCATGTTATTTGACATCGTTGGACTTCTTTCTTTGGAGTTATTTGAAAGAAAAGGTGTACGTCGATAAGCCAGCAACAATTCAAGAGCTAAAGAATGAGATAATTCGGCACGTTAACGGCATATAACCTCAATTATGCCTCAGCGTCATCGAAAATTTAGACCATCGGATGGAGGTGTGTCGCCCAGGTCGCGGCGGCCATTTGGCCGATATCTTGTTCCATACATAATTGAACCATACCATATTATCATAATAAAAAGTAATGACAATAATTTGCTAAATTATTTGTGTTTTATTAAAATCCACATTGGCCCTTAAAATTTAACCACCCTTTAGATATTCGATGACTTTCGATGTGCTTTAGTGTGCTAGCGAATATACCACGTAGTATAAACCAACTTAATATATTCGGTAACTAAATTTTTATTAAAATAATTAAATTTCTTTATTATTTTCGTAAGAGCCAATTTATACGGTGACTTTATTGCATGCAATTATTGCGTGCAATTTTGGTTTGAATGCGAACAGAGTAGAGAAGCAAGCGGGGTAACAAAAAAAGCACGGTTTTCGTTTTTCGTGTATGTTTTTCTTATTTCTCTTTCACACTCATATGTATTCATCTTTTGTTGCTTCATTAACATTTGGTTTTCGTGCAACAAAAGTCACCGTATAAATAGACATAACTTTGGAAGCAACTTTGAAAAGGGAATTGAGAAAATTGCTAGCAATCAATTGTGTCTATAAAATTTATAATTTATAAAAAACAACACTTTGGCCCACGGTGACAAATGCGTGCCCACCACTGGAATATAACAGACAAATATAAATAATGATTTGCTTAAAGCTTTTGTAGTTAATTCTTTTTTTTTTTTTTGAGCGCAATTTTATTTAAATTTTTGCCGACCAGTTTTACCACGCACGTGATAACCATTTTAAAAAATTCATAGTCAGCACTAACAAAGAACTTATCCCAATGAGTATTCGCCGATTAAAATGAAATTTGAACATGTGGAAGAGGAGTTTTAAGCAGCCCAATCTCATGTTTATGGGTTAAGAATTGTGCTATATGGTGAATTGTGCTTATATGGAAACATGTCTTAAATTTATAATATTACAATTTGTTGTTACACACCAATATTATAGATACTTAAGAAACAAATATTTGGTTTTATCCCAGAGTTGCCACATATTTCAAATTTTTTTAATATAAGTGCAAATATCCAAACAGTCGCGATCATGGAAAAAAGCTCTATCGATTAAATTAAATAACCCCAAACAAAGAATAATTTTTGATAAAAATTTTTTTTTTAAATAGCAAAAAAACTTGGACTTGCTTTGTTAGCTTTTATACATAGTTAGTGAGTCTTCAAACAAAAACCACTCACTCTGAACCTAATATATTTTCAGTTTTTTGAAATTGTAAAAAAATATTGTTTTTATAGGATTTAAATGTAAAAACCTTACAAATATTATATTTTTAGTAAGCGAAAATGATACTGAGGAGGGAGGAAAGGAACTCTGCAGTTAATGCAGAACGTCAAAATTTTGTTCGCAGTTTGTCTCACAGCAATAATCGTTATATACATCACTTTCATATTCTGGGCCGACTCTAATTACACAACATTTATAAAATAAGAGAAATCTTTCATCCGATAGTATTTATTTGGCCAAGTGTTGAATGTTTTCAGAATTTAGTACACTAAGCTAATTTTTTTTTTTTTTTTTACGTTAGACTAACACTCAGGGGATGTCCCCTACTAATGCAGTGCATTGTATTAGAATTAGGAAAATATGTTATGAGAGGGAGGAAAGAGGGAGTAGTTTTGAAGAGTACAGACAATATGCAATATATGTGCAATAGTACAACAACCGGGTACACACTTTGTTGCTGAATTGGTTACTCAGTGATCAGTGTATGCCTTCATCACTAATTGACCCAACAACAAAAAGAATACTAGGCGGTTGTACCATGCGAAATAGAGAAAAAAAATTAAAAAAGGGAGAGGAAAGGGAAGGGAAAAAATCTAGCAACAATAACACAGGCAAATAGAGACATAAAAGCCCTTTGCCCCTTTCAGTTTTTTTATTTTTTTATTAATTGATTTATTGAAACTATTATTTTATCAACACTGGACATAAAAACGGCGCGTTTAAATTCGATTTAACGACACTAAAAACATAAACGATATATGCAAACAAAATGCGTGTTGACAATTTAAAAGACAGAACAGTACTCCCATATAATAAACCTATTAAAAACTAAAATATAATAAACCTGTTAAAAACTAAACCTATTACAAAACTTTTTTATAACTGATGTTGGGAGCGAAGATAAATCACGTCTGTACTCTTCAACTGATAAAAATGTAAATAAAACAATAATTCATTTCATATTCCGCAATGTACAGTGAGGTATTTGAAAAAATAATGGTAATAAATATATACAGAGAAAACAGATTAATCGTAACAACCGAATTTTTTGTAGCAACCGAATTTTTTGGTTGTAACCAAATGTATTCCTAGTACAATTAATGGTTTCCGCCGAAATTCTGTTGCATTATCCGAATTTCGATTGCGGCAAGCAAATATATCAGTAGCCCCAACCAAACCACTCGGTTGGCTAGAAATTCGGTTATAACATAGAATCTGATTTTCTCTGTGTATGTATTCTCTTGGTCTAATATTTGTATTTGTTTAAAAGTTATACTATTTTGTTTAGCAAAAGCTAATTTTGTCAGTTTCTATTGCTTTTCTTAAGGTACCCATAAACTAGCAATATTATTGCGCAATTTGGTGATTAAGTTTTTTAATTTTTTACCAAATATGGTAATAGCATAAAAAATAATAGTTGTGCAATAATATTTCTAATGTATTCGGCACCTGAAGTCTTTATTATCGATCAGGCCAGATAGGTATTAGACTGCAAAAACATTTTTTCTCCTGTCAATATTTTTGTGATTTTTATTGTTATTTTCTAATTTTAACTTCCTTTGTGTTTCTTCTAAAAGGTTATTGATAAATTTTTTTTCGAAAAACTATTAATGATGAGCATTGGTATTGCTATTATATTTTTAGGACCTTATAGATGCAATTTTTTGCTGTATTCAAAATCTGATTTGAATGGTTGCCTCAGAAGAAGTTTCTTTTGCAAACTCATAAAGTACCCGTATATTTTAATTTTGCATTTCACATTTGTAGTACAAGAGCAAATCAATAAGTCCGTGACTTTTTGAATGAAACACAGTTTTGTTTGCAAAAAAAAAAAAAAATATTTTTCAACATAATCTCCTTTTAGCTCAATACACTCAGTCCAACGTTTCTCCAATTTTTGTATCCCTTACAAAAAAAAATAAGATTTTTAGAGGTCCATCAAATAGGCATTGGTTTGATCAATAATGTCATCGTTGGAGCTAAATCTCTTTCCACCGAGCCATTTCTTTAGGTTTGAAAATAGAAAATAGTCACTGGGGGCTAAATCCGGAGAATAAGATGAATGAGGGGGCAATTCGTAGCCTTCTTCATAGATTTTTGCAATGAAAACTAAGCTGTCACACGATTATGTTGGTGGTCGATTGTTAGCAAACGCGGCAGCCATCTTGGTGAAGGCTTTCTCATGCCCAAGTGATCGTTCAAAATTAAAACTACTGAGCCATGTGAGATGCCCATCACCCAATTCACACGACGACTGCTTGAAAATCATGATTCTTTGAGTTCGTTGGCGAACGGTGTAGAGAAGCAATCGGGGTAGAGAAAAAAATAACGTTTTCTGTTCTTGGTGATTGTTTTCATATTTTTCTTTACACACATTCGTTTTTTTGTTATGTTGCTTCATTTGATTTTCTGTTTCAATGTGTCAACAGCTATCCAACAGGGATGGAAAATTGGATTTTTTTCGGTATCAAAAAAAAAAAATTAAAAGTACTTTTTCGACGCCCAGAGTACTAAATTTTTTTTAACAAAAAAATTACATAAAATTAATATACATAAAAATAAAAATGAACACAAAACGTATATAAAATTCGTTTTTACATAAAATTAAAATTATATATTTTTTTTTATTAAACAAAAAATTTTTGCTAATTTGAGCTGCTCATTTCTTATGAAGTTGCCTTACGAATTCGAATATACAAATTTATATTTTTTATCGAGCAACATTTTTTTATTTTATTTATTTTGTATCAACTTTTCCATCCCTGCTTTACAATACAAAGGCACTATGTTATTACGTACACACATCAGGTTGTAAAGAAGAAAGTAAAGAAGAATAGCGATTAAATCAACCGTAAAATCATTGTAGAAAGTGTTAGGTTTTTGGAGAATTAAAAATAAGTCGTGATTTTAAAATCGTCGTGTGAATTGGGTTTATGTCTTTCACAATCTATCGCACATTCAATATCCGATAAGCCAACACCATATCGTGAATTTTTTCAATTGTATTGGGTGTAGAGAACGTTCGGCATCTTCCGTGCTTGTAAGGCCACAACGAAAATCAGTAAACTACTTTGTTACCATTAAAATTGATGGTGCAGAGTCCCCATAGTATTTATCAAGCTTTTCCTTGGTTTGATTGACGGTTTTTTCGCAAAAATCTACGAGGTTGTATGTTTTGAACAGCTGTTTAACCCAAAGTAAATGATGGAACTTGCTCAAAATTTGACAGTAGTCTACTAACAGGTGGTAATTGATGGGAGCAGTGTTGCATTTCATATAACTAAGAGGGAAGTTCCAAAATTAATGGACTTATTGATCCGCCCTCATACATCTTCGGGACTTATATATAAAAATATAAACGTGTTCGTAATATCTTATGGACTGAAAAAAAATGTAGATAAATAATTATATTTTAAATAAAAAAAAAAATTTAAATTTTCAACACTTTTTGGAAACAAAGATCAAATTTATAAACTAATTATATCTTATGTCAAAAATTTCTAGGGGTTGTCCCGAAATGAGTTAAAAATTTAAAGTTTTGTAAATATAAAAGAAAATAAGAAAACACTAAAAAATGTATCTCCCTGGCTGGGACTCGAAACCAAATTTGTTTACAAATATTGTACCATATATAATTATATCGTATACCCTATCAAAAAATATTTCTTATATTGGGCCATATATTAAATAATATAAAATTATGTCTCATAGCATATTGAAAAATATTTTTGATAATGGACCTTATATTATTATATCTCAAATATTAAATTAATATATAATTATCTGTATAAGACATATATAAGTATATATAGTTCTGTATAAGTCATATATAAGTAAATATGGGCCCTTGTAAGCCATATAAAATTATATATATTGTTATATATATGATAATTTTTAAGAAATTAATGTACCTAATATATAATGGTAATGCATACTGACATATGTAAATATATATGATAATATATCATTAGATGAGACCACATAAGATTATATCTAAACTTTTTTACTGGAGTTGCCATTTTATTTTCAAATTATATCTAATTTTTTAAACTAAGACAAGTAATTGAATTTACTGTCAAATACAAATTAAAGACTATATAAATAAAGAAAAGGTGTTTCACAAAATATTTTAGTAGCTTGTGTTTTAAAAAAATAAAAGAGAATTACTTTTCATTTGGAAATTTTGTTTTATTCATATAGTTTTTTAAAAATTCCATTAAAAAAATACACATGTATATCATGGGCGTCTCTAGAAGGAGATGGAAGGAGAAGGCAATTTTTAATGACAAAAAAATTGATTTTTGTATTATAGTACCTTTTAAAAAGGTTTTAATTAATCGACAATTTTTGAAGCATTTTTCTCCTGTTTGCTGTACAAACATTTCTATTTCTATATGTAAAAAATAAAATTTTAATTTTGAGCTTTCAGCCCGCTGTTATGGCCTTTTGATACTTTCTGGCTGTGAAAAAAAAAACGCTCATGGAATAAATTTTTGCTGTATAATTGAATGATAAAGTCAGATTTTCAATATATTTATTTGCGAAATGATTTTAGTTTTTTATTAATATAAACAAATTTTTTATTATTATTTTGTTTGTCATTTTTCGTTCTATTATTGTTTATTTTTAATGTTTTAATTTATTTAATTTGTCTACGATGGGTTTCGATTACAAATTAACAAACTTAATAGAGATGGAACTTTATAGGGAATTTTTTTAACTTAAAAATTTTATATTTTGAAAAAATTTAAGATCTTTAGTACTCGTATGATCAAATTGCTTTGTTAAAATATATTTACAAACTTGCTTATTGTTACAACATCAATTGCACATTAACAAAAAATTAGTTTTTTGCATCGATAAAATTCCTGAAGTAAAAATGCCTAATGTTACAAAAGAAATAAAATAATTTGTTAAAAATCGTTTCACTTTATTGATTCGGCTTGAGGTCTCTTTTATTAAAAATATAAAAGGTCTACATAGCATATAAACAACAATCATAAAATAATTTGTTAAACGGAAATTAATAATAGGCGTGTTAAGTGTAATCTCGTATAAACAGTGGCGTAAGTTAATGGTCGCTGAGTGGTGCACTGCACAAGAGCCCATGGCCGACAGGGGCCTTTTGTTGAGAGTAGTAAATTGTTATTTTTTTATGAATTTATTTATTTGTGTACTTAAGTAGTTCCAAATAATAATCACAGCCCTGTCATGCAGACCTGTAAAAAGAAAAATCTTTATTGAATTAATTCGCCAAAAAAAATAATTCTCTTTGTAACCCAGCGAGTTGATTCAGATCAATCAGATTTAAAATTATAATTGATTAATCAATTTCCTTTGAATCTTTTTTGATTCAATTAAATCAAATCATTTTAAACATATCCAGCAAAAATGAAGCTGCCAAAGAAGCAATAAAAGCATCACTACTATGGCAAAGGCATCACTTCTTTTCGGATGGTTTCATCGATGAATTTAACATTAGCGTGTCATAGGATGGAAGTACTCAAATGTAGCTCCTAGCATTACTCATACTTTACTCTAAGGAAGCAATGATAATACAATCATTAGATATTCTGATGCATGTTCATATACTTTGTAGTATTTAAGCTTTGATGAAAATTTAATTCACAAGAATGCAGAAAAATAAGTTTAAAAAAGCGAAATGTATGCACTGATATACAAATACTCTTTATTAAAACAAATAAATAATTCTGCATTAGTGAAAACATTTTTTGAAACATTTTTCAAAAATTTTAATGAATGTTTAGACAAATTTTAAAATATTTTTGGATAATTTAAAAACTGGTTGTACAATTTTGAAACATTTTTAGACAATTTTAAAATATTTTTGAACAATTTTAAATAATTTTTGCACAATTTTAAAACTTTTTTGGGCAATTTCGAATAATTTTTACACAATTTTAAAATTATTTTGATAAATTCTGAATTAAAATTGGAAATGGTGTAGTGTTAAATAATAAACACAATGCAAAAATGCACAAATTGCGTCGTCATAAATATTAAAGGCTGAAAAAATGCAAATGACTGGCCAGCTAGTTTCAATTAAGGGTCAAAAAAATAAGTTTTCTTGATTTTTCAAAACTTTTATAAAAATTGCAGAACTCTAACCTCATGAAATTTTAAACTAAAATATAAAAAATTATTTAATAAAAAAATTTCATCAGAACAATTTTTTCAATTTGAATAAATGCTTTAGATTCAAAAAATATACGATATACTATAACTTATGCTTTAGAAGTAATGAAGAGTGATATTTTAAGATATGCATCGGGTTTATATCCAGATCACTGCATTTGAAATATGAACACATGAATTCTTTTTTTTGGAAGGGCCTTAGAATAAGACCAAAAAATCATAAAAGAATGTCAACTGAAGTTTAGGAAGCAATGAAAGAAGTTATAGTCACAGAATGACTACCATGTTTTTTTGCTGGGTAACTCTATGATTTATTTGCAAATCTCGCTTATTTTTTTTTAATATTCGCCATTTTGTAAAATGGTAATTTTTTAAAATGGCCGGTATCTGGAAAACTAGGTGAGTTAGGGCAAAACTGACAAAATGCTTGACCCATTTTTATACGAACAAACTGAAACGCGAAACGCGAAATTTGTATTATCGGAGTGTGTTAATTTATATTATCATATTATTTGATAACTAAATAGTCACTTTGTGGCTGTTTTATAAAAAACAAATCGAAGGATAACCTTTGACGAACTTTGCAAAAATTTGCGCAATCTCGCTTAGATTTGGAGATATTCGCCATTTTGTTAAATGGCCATTTTTTAAATAGCCGGTATCTCGATAACTAAGCGAAATAGAGAAAAACGGGCAAAATTTTTGCTCTACCATGACAATTGCATTAATAAATATAGACCAGGTTCCGGAGATATCCCAAGTGATCCATTTTATAAAACTCCCTATGCAAAGCAAGTTAAATATCCAGAAAATTTCATTGTAATTTTGGCATTAGCATTATTCAACTAATGCTAATGAAATTTCAATGCCAATGAAAAATACCAAGTATGATAACAATCTAAAAATTAGTCGTGATTAAAAAAAAAAAAAAAATTTCATGAGTTTTTGTACTTGGGTAGGGGTACAATTTGATGTTTTCCACACAGGCCCTTGATGACTCAGCTACGCCACTGCGTATAAGTCGTAAAGTCGCGTATACAATTGTACACTCACCAAAAACAAGTTTCTAATGGCAACTGAAAATGTTGCTGTTATTACGGGAAATTTTGCTAATTTGAGCAGAGCGGTACTTTTTGCTAATCTTAGCAACACATGTCTGCTGACATTTAGTACAATGCAATTAGTACAAAAAATTAGTAGTAATTTTAGTAAATTTTTGTTAAGTGGAATTTCAAATAGGTTTTCTAAAATCAGCAAAAATATTTTACTAAATATTATTAATATTAGTACAATCAAATAAGTATACTAAATTAATAAGTTCTACTAAATTTTAGTAAATTGCTGTAAACTCAATGAATTGCAAAATATAGCAGTATTTTAATTTATAAAAAAAAAATTATTAAAATGCACAAACTTACTCAATTATTTCTAGATACACTTATTACACTTTAAAGCCGCTTATTTCTTTTAAAATTGCCTTACAAAGTCGAATATACAAATTTAAATTTTGTTATCGAGCATAAATTTTTTGTATATTTTTAAAAAAAATATTTTTGACAAAATTAAAAAAAAAACAAAGGCTTAAAAAATAGTAAAAACAAAAACCAATTTATCATTTTGTGTTTATTTGCTAATTTTTGTTTTGAATAAAGGATTTTAGGGTTAAATTTAAATTTTTTTAAGGGCTGATTTTTAGAACTTAAAAAGATTTTAGTGTTTTTCTAAGCACTATGTAACATTTAAGACAATTTAGGTTTATATAAGTTTTAATTATTAGAAATAAAAATTTCTTTCAATATCCACTTCTTTAATATAAGTAAATTTTTTTTGCTAATTCTAGCAAATCGGTTTTCAAAAATTAGTAAAACGATTTCTGTAGTTAGCAAAAAATATTTTTAAATATTCTGTAAAAGTTCTGTAATTTGTAAAATGTAAATAGAAAAAAAAATGTACTAAGTAATATTTTTTTTTTTTTACTAAAAATCAGTACAGAATTAGTTTTCAAATTTTTTCACTTCTTTCTTTTAGTGTATGTATAATTTTTAATAAATAACATTTAAATGAATATCAACTTTTTTAAAATTATTAAATTTTGTAAAGTATAGTAGGATTTAAGATCATATCATATTCTTTTTATTAATTATTTTATTGTAAAGAAACATGAAAATTTTTATTAGTAAATTATAGAGAATAAAAATTTTCATGTTTCTTTACAATAAAATAATTTATAAAAAGAATATGATATAATCTTAAATCCTACTATACTCTTAACTTACAAAATAACAGATCAACAATTCATAAAATTCCATTACTTTACACACAAGGATACAGTGCAAAATATAATTCAAAATATTGTCTATTCATTAGGATTAAGACAAACATTTGATATTAAATGCTTTATATATATAAGCTGTGTTATTTGATACTTTAAGAATTAAAGTTCATAACAAAAACTGTAAAATATAGAGGATAAATATAAATTGTTAAATTTCGTTGATGTTAGTCTAATTGTGTTGTTGTTTTCAAGTTTGTTAATTTGTTTCTAAACACTCAATATAAAATAGACAATCATCAACAAGCAATGACCACAAAGGGATAAGAAGAGCATGGATATTGACAGGGTTGGGTAGCGTCAACCGAAAATATTAAGTATTCTATCCTGCTGGCTCTGTGGAATTTCTCAATTTTTATTCTCTATAATTTACTTATAAAAATTTTCATGTTTCCTTACAATAAAATAATTAATAAAAATAATATGATATGATGATGAGATCAACAATTCATAAAATTCCATTATTAAATTTTTTTTGCTAATTTTAGCAAATCGGTTTTCAAAAATTTGTAAAATGATTTCTGAAGTTAGCAACAAAAATATGTAAATATTCTGTAAAAATTCTATAATTTGTAAAATTTAAATAGCAAAAAAAATTTACTAAAAAATATTTTTTTTAATAAAAATCAGTACAAAATTAGTAAAGTGGGATTAAAAACTGTTTACAAAATTTTCTACTAACTTTCTTAAATTTATTTTAATTATAAATATTCCGGCAATTATTACAATCAGATATGACCCACAAAAAACACGTAAAATATTGAAAATTTTCACAAAATTTAAATAATTAAGAAGTCTTTTATAAGTTTAAAATATATTAACTCATTTCTAAACAGCTTTCTGTACTGTTGAGACAAAAAATTAAGATGATTTAAAAAAAAACATTGGGCGCGTTTACAGACACTCAACTGTTACACATCTGCTAGTCAACAATCTGACAATTCTTCCTCTATGAATCTGATGAACGATTTGATTACACAATGGGTACACTCACAATATATTTTTCGTTACCGACTGTAGTTTATTTACAAAGATATACGCAATGTTTGATTTTGAAAGAAGAATCAATTTAAATTCATAGAAATATGTTTTTTTTAACTATTTGAATCAGTCATTCAAAAAACAAACTATAAAAATATACAGACTTTCAGTGGGAGTTGATGTTTTCTGTTAAATGTAAAATTTATGTTTTCTGTTTCTAAAAATAAAAATACAAATATTTACTTTTTGTTTTTATCAAAATATTTTGTTTAAATACAATATTATATCAATAAATATTACAAGAAATTATTGAAATATACATACAGCCATAGAAAATATGAACGTATGTGTGTGTGTATGTTGTGTTTTGTAATTATTCTGAAGCAAATGTCGATAGTAACACTGTACTTGATTGAGTTCATATTGACTTTGTCACCAGTACTACTGACTACCCCAGCCAATGCCTTCTGCTGTAGACATTTAACATGTGCTTGTCATTGCGAATCTACACAAGTATTGACTAGATGTAGACATTGGAACCAAAGATTCAATAGTTCATTTTAGTAATTTTAGTCTAAACTTTTGGAACTTTTTAAAAGATTTCCACACTAGGAAGGAAAATAAGTTTAATAAAATTTTTTTTTAAATTTCATTCAAATAAATAAATTTTTCGCGTAAATTTAATTTTCGACTGTACAAAATCTTCCACAGGCTCCGTAAAATCTTTAGCAGTCTCCACAAAATGTTTATAGTTACAACTTTTACTAAAAATTGTTGCCTCTTTCTCGTTATTTTTATTTTTATACAAAATTGATTGCTTTTTCACAAGTCTTTTGTAATTGCTTTTGCTTATTATATATTTTGTTCAAATTATATGAAATTTACTTTTCATTTTGATTAAAAACTTTAATTTTGCACGCAGCTTTGTACATGTATTTTTAACACATTGAAACAATAAAAAAATCAAAAAAGAAGCAAAGCTTTGCTTTGGAATATAAAAAGTGCAGTAGACACTTTGTTGACAATGTCACCAAAAAGTCACCCAAAATTGTCGACAAAAGTGTTGATTTGAAGACACTTGACCCCAGGGTTCATGCAAATAAAAAAACATTCAATTTAAAAAACAATCTACAAAAATCGTTTTTTGTTTCTAACGTTTTGTCAGTTAAAAATTGTTGATTATTTTAAAAGGCTGTTTATAATGAAAAATCAGTAGACCTCTTTTTTATTGTATTTTCGTTTAATTAAATATGTATTTTAGTTTCTTTTTAACGCAATAATATTGTGAGTGAAGTAGCTCTATCTTATTTTGGTAACGTTAAACTTGTATGTTTACGATACTTGTGATCTAAGAGTGATACATCAGGTGTTGTTTTTTTTTTTGTATTATTTATTTTTAAAGAATAACAAAAAAAGTCAAATATAATTCTAAAAAAATATGTGTATAAAAAATAAAAGAACAATTTTTATTTATAAATAAAAACAGCCGCACTCAACGCTGTGCCCATGGTGGTAAATCTTAGTAAAAGGTGATACTACGAGTCAAAGTCTATAGGGGGCTACCGGTTTGATTCCCGGTCACTGAATACCCATGAACAAATTTTTTCATATACAGACTATTTTACTTTGGTCAATTAATACATAAACTAACCACTGTCCAGTCTTTGGTTGGACCAAAACTGCAGCAGTGTGGTCTTGTGTCTGTTAAATTTTTCAATTAAAATATTCTTCCTCTTATAAATGAATTAAAGATATTAAATAAACCACAAAGCTCAGTAGCAGTAGCAGATTTCTCTACTTAACCTGCCCATTGATATGTAAATTTTTCAATTTCATTTTCAAATGTTTTGTACTCAATAATTATCACTTAACTTTTAGTATTTTAAGGCAAAACAAAATTCACATAAAAATATTCTCTTTTTTAGCCCGTTTACTAAATGGCCTGATAAAATTTAACCAAATATTAAATTCAAATTTTATATGGCAAACAACAACAACAACAAATGTGTCAGTTAATGTCCCCGTTAGTAGTTAACGGAACAGTGTAAAAATCGAAACAAAACAGTTGCTTTTGCATCTTCTCCTCTAACTTTATTTGTTTGGTACTTAAAAAGTGTTAAAGTTAAATCGGATTTATTTTATGATTCCGAAACTATTTTTACTTAAGATTTGCAATTACACATTTGCTTGCAAGCAAGAAGCTATAAAAAATTGTATTTAACAACTATACAAACACTATGATCAAATAGTATGCGGATTATGAAAAAAAAAATAAACAAAACATACAATCAGCCGGTTTTAGAAGTTTACAAATTAAAAATACCCGGTGAAAATATTATTAGAAAAATTTGTAAACGGTTTTCAATCCCACTGTACTATTTTTGAACTGATTTTTAGTAAAAAATATTATTTAGCAAACTTTTTTGCTATTTACATATTACAAATTATAAAACTTTTACAGAAAATTTACAAATTTTTGTTGCTAATTTCAAATTTTTGAAAAGCGATTTGCTAAAATTAGCAAAAAAAAAGTTTACTAAAAAAGTGTTTTTTAAAGGAAATGTTGTTTCTAATAATTAAAACTTATACACACAAACTTAAATTGCCTTAAAATGTTACATAGGTTGAAAAAAGTGGTCGGAAGTAAATTTTTTTGCTTGATTTTTGCACACGGATTATAGATTTCACTTTACAAAAAGTTTACTAAAATTTAGTAGCGTCTAGTAATTTTTTTTACTAATTTCATTGTAGTGCACGTCAGCAGACATGTGTTGGTAAGATTTGCAAAAAATACCGCTGGGCTCAAACTAGAAAAATTTCCCGTAATAACAGCAACATTTTTAGTTGCCATTACAGACTTTTTTTTGGTGAGTGTAATGAAATATGATCATATATGTTTTATATATAGAGTTAGATGCGATTACCAGGAGAAACAAAAAAACAAATTTAATGTATTTGAAGCCAAAATATATTGGAGAAAGCAAAAGTAAAAAAGTTTGGAAAAAAAACATTGGCAAAAATGCACTTTGTCGGGCGTTGCTCAAAAAAAAATATGACCCCTCTGGAATAAAAAAAGAAAATTTTTTTCTATCTGCCATTTTTTTTTCAAAATCAAACTTTAAGTATTTCTTTGTAAATAAACTACAGTCAGTAACGGAAAATATATTGTGAGTGTACCTATTGGGTAATCAAATCGTTCATCAGATTGTTGACTAGCAGATGTGTAGCAGTTGAGTGTCTGTAAACGCGCCCAATGTTTTTTTTTAAATCATCTTAATTTTTTGTCTCAACAGTACAGAAAGCTGTTTAGAAATGAGTTATTATATTTTAAACTTATGAAAGACTTCTTAATTATTTAAATTTTGTTAAAATTTTCAATATTTTAACTTTTTGTTTGTGGGTCATATCTGCCGGAATATATATAATTAAAATAGATCTAAGAAAGTTTAGTAGAAATCTTTGTAAACGGTTTTTAATCCCACTTTAATAATTTTGTACTGATTTTTAGTAAAAAAAATATTATTTAGTAAATTTTTTTGCTATTTGAATTTTACAAATTATAGAATTTTTACAAAATATTTACAAATTTTTGTTGCTAACTTCAGAAATCATTTTACAAATTTTTGAAAACCGATTTGCTAAAATTAGCAAAAAAAATTAATAATTTTTAAAAAGTGCATATTGAAGGAAATATTATTTAAATGTTATTTATTAAATGTTATTTATTAAAGATTATACATACACTTGAAAAAAAAAGTTAGTGGGAATATTTGAAAATAGTTTTCAATCCCACTTTACTATTTTTGAACAGATTTTTAGTAAAAAAAATATTTTTTTTTTCTATTTACATTTTACAAATTACAGAACTTTTACAGAATATTTAAAAATATTTTTTGCTAACTACAGAAATCGTTTTACTAATTTTTGAAAACTGATTTGCTAGAATTAGCAAAAAAAAATGTACTAATTTAAATTTAATTTTTCAGCTAAAACATTAGAAAAGAATTAAAAAACATTCGTGATCTTTGATGATATCCAAGAAGGTATACATATATGGAAATATTTGAAATCCCATGTCTGCAAAAAAGACTCATATCGTTACCTTAGTCCGAAAACCTGGTAAGTCCTATAATTCAAATTGTTCAGGAGAGACAAAAAACTTAATAACTTCTTTTGTTGTTAATATTTTTAAAATCCGTAAACGCCATTTTATTCCTCTATTTGTATGGCTTTTATACCAATAATCTTCAAATTTTAATAAAGTAGTTTTTGAGTTATAAGCTGATTTGTGACTTAACAGATTTACAGTTTATATTTTTCAAAAGTTTCTATGGACTTACCAGATTTTCTGTAAATATGTTTAGTATTGATTTTTTATTGTTAAATGATTTTTGTGGTTTTTTATATTATTTTTTTATTATTTTAAAACAAATAACAACATAATGCAGGCTTACTTCATTGCCGCTGACAAAAATAACTAAATTAATTCACATTTTATAAAATAAAGTAATAAAAATAAAAAAAAAATCATTGATGAGGTAAATTATCATAAAATTGGTGGTGGTCTTTAGGAAGAGTTGATTTTAAGTATTGCAAATCTTCATATTTCTTAGCAGTTATCTTTCTTTTTTCCAAGTAGAGTTGTTGCAAATTTGAAAACTCCAAAGCGCTTATTTTTGTATTTATTCTTTGAGGAAGAATTTTCCAGACATCAGAAAATGTAAGTTCAAAATATATTTCGCTATTTGGAGTATATTTAATACCACGAATATCGGTTACTTTAGGATCTCCTTTACCATTTCCGGGCCGAATACTTTTAAAAAATTGAACGTTGTTAAAATTTTTAAAAAACGAATAATCTAAATAAGTGACATCATAGGGTTCAGGTTTCTTTCTTGCTGTTTTACATATACTAAAATATTCAGCAGGGACATCAATATTTCTATTTCTTATAGCTCGTTCTATGGAGGAGTGTACACTGTCTGCCTCCATTTGTGTATGGCCGATTTCAAGAATTTTTTGTTCAATCATAATGTTTTGTTTTATTGCTATATTAAGCAAGGCGTTACTCATCACGCAATTGCGATTTTGATAAGTACAACCATCGCTATAAAAAATTAATTTTCCTGGATTTTCATTTCCACAAAGAACTTTTTTTTTCAATAAAATAATTCCAAATACTTGCAAACTCTTCAGCACCTAATCCACCTCCACTTCATTCCATAAAAAACAGTAAGCTTTTTGGTTTTTTATATTATAAAATACTAAATTGTGTACTTGTAACTTTGTGCGGTAGTATAAGCTGCTCACTTGGGATTTTGGAGCCATTAAAACCGCTTGAAGGTCAACTGTGTAGACATGTGTTTCTTCAGCTTTATCTTTGTTTTTTTCATTTCTTGCATCTTCCTTCTTTTTTTGGTGAATTGTATATTCCTCTTGTGAGAGGTTTCCAACTGAATATTTTGCACATTTTTCACATTGGTCTTTTTTGGGAGAAAATAAGGCTAGATTTTTAACATCAAACATTTCAAAGAAAACTGAAATTGATAGAGGTCGAATTTCTTTTTTGCAGCACCAGTCATTTACATAAAACTCGTAAAGCTTTTGTTTGGAGCCCCACTCTGCGAGCAGATATTTTTTATTAGTTCTAGCACGGCAGTAATGCGATTCCAATGATGGCAAAGAATCAAAAAACAGGCTAAGGCATTGTCTCTCTTCTGTTATGTTACTTATTTTGGGAGCCGTTTTCTTTAAACTAATACTTGATGCTAAAGGCTTTTTAGCCCAATCGATAACAGTTTATCGACCAATGCCCAAAGTATTAATGAAAAATGTTTTGCAAACTCTAATATTTGTATTATTTACCTTCAGATAATATTGTAATGTTCGACTTCTTTTCGATTTGTTTTCAGCTTTTCTATTTCTAGGCCTTACACATGGAACAGTTTGAATCAATGTATTAACAAAATTTTTTTTTTCACTCCAACTCATTTGCCAAAATTCTGTAAATACTTTTTGTCTATCAGTATCAGTAATACTTTCACATTTCATGGTAACACTTTTGTTACAATTGCATCTTTCCTTCATTGTACGTCTCTCTTTTATATTTTTATAATTCCAATGATTACCTTCATTTTGTCTTCCAAAATAACTTTTCCCCTGTTCTCTAAGCTTTTTATTTATGGGATCAAACCATGTACAATTTTTAACGCGGACTCTCTTGTTTCGCTGCTTTGATGTAAAAGGTAGCTCGTATGAATCATCAGAATCAGAATTGAATCCATAGGGAACAAGGCCTACAACCCCGTCATCTGAATGAAACCCATATTCGTTACTACTGGTGTTAGTTTTATAAGCAGAATCCATGGAAATTTCTAATGAGGTTTATAACAAATCAATGTTTGACCAAAAGTTGTAATAGTAATAGTTACCTGATTTGTATGTTTTTAATGCAACTAAATATTTTTTTATGTAAATTTCGCAAAGACTTTGTTTAATTTAAATGAACAAAAAATCTACTTTAACATGATTACAAAAAATATTGAAATTCATTGGACTTAACAAGTGTTTTTTTTTAATATTATGTTATTTATGGGACTTAACAGATTTTCGTACCACTGCAAAACAACAAGTTGGAACAACATAATGGTAACTTTTTTTGTTGTAAATGATGTGTTTTGAGTTGTTCTATTTTTCTGTGACAAAATCTCAATTTTCATAAATATGTGACTTACCAGGTTTTCGGACTAAGGTAACGATATATGACATATGTATATGGAATTTCGTATTCAAGATGGGGCAACTAGTATAACCCTATTAAAAAGTGCTGTCATTTTTGCAAATGTCATCGTATGTCAGTTAGATTTTGACAATTGTGAAATATACACGTGCGAAATTTAAAGTGAATAACAATCAGTCACAATACACTATACACTCACCAAAAAAAGTCTGTAATGGCAACTGAAAATTTTACTATTATTACGGAAAATTTTGCTAATTTGAGGCCAGCTGTATTTATTGCTTATCTTACCCAGCAAAACTTTGGTATTTACATTACTTTCAGGCTCATCGCCTGTAAAATTCGTCAGTGAAATAAGGTGTAAAGTAATCCATGAGCCCCTATTGCTACACATTACTTTACACATTATTTGGTAATGTGTGGTTTTGCTGGGTAGCAACACATGTCTGCTGACATGTAGTACAATGAAATTAGCAGAACAAATTAGTAGTCGTCCCTACTAAATTTTAGTAAACTTTTTGTAAAATGGAATCTAAAATCGGTTTATTAGTACAAACAAAATATATTATTTAAAAAATTAGTAAGCGCTTCTTAATTTTAGTAAATTGCTGTAAACTCAATGAATTGTTAAATATAGCAAAATTTTAATTTATAAAAAGAAATTATTAAAATGTACAAATTAACTCAATTATTTTTAGAAACACTTTTTATACTTAAAAGCTGCTAATTTCTTTTGAAATTACCTTTTTTATCGAACAACATTTTTTTTATTTAATTTTTAAAAAAATATTTTAGACAAATTTAAAAAAAAATTAAAAGGCTTCAAAAATAGTAAAAACATAAACGAATTTATAATTTTGTTTTAATTTGCTAATTTCTGTTTTGAAAAATACTTTTAGTAAATTTTTTTTGATTTTAAATTCAAATTTTAATTGTTTTAAGAGATAATTTTTAGAGCTAGGAAAATTTTTAGTGCTATTTTAATTGGATGTCCCATTTTTGGACATGAGTCGGTTGTGTAAAGTATCTTCACTTCTGATCCCTTTTTTTAACCTTTGTAATATTTTAAGGCAATTTAAGTTTATATGTATAAGTTTTAATTATTAGAAATAAGATTTCCTTCAATATCCACTTTTTTACAACTAGTAAATTTATTGCTAATTTTAGCAAATCGATTTTCAAAAATTTATAAAATAATTTGTGAAGTTAGCAGCAAAAATTTATAAAAATTCAGTAATTTATAAAATGTAAAAAGCAAAAAAAATTACGAAATAATTATTTTTTTACTAAAAATCAGTACAAAAATAATAAAGTGAGATTGAAAACCGTTTACAAATTTTTCTAAGAACTTTTTTTCTGACTGTAGAACTCAACGACGAAGTGAATGATTTTCCATCAAAAGTGAATTCTAAAGACCACGAATGGGCTAATTTGGTTACTTTGTGTGTAAAAAAAAAAAATCTTTTAATATGAATTTTGGTGCTGATTAGATAAAGAAAAATCAAGGCGGAAAACGATTAAATATTTTAATAAAGAATTTAAATGGAAAAATCACTATTTCTGTTGCACAGAGAAAAAAATCATAGTTAAATCCATCATGATGTCATATTCTAATTAACATCTAATTTTTTATGAACATTTTAAATTTTACTATGTATCTTATTAAAATCTAGTTAAACTAAGCTTTTTCATATTTAAATTAATATTTCAACATATTATATTTGGTTTTCGTATTTTAAAATAGAAATATTTTTAAATTAAAATGAAAACAAACTTAGTTTGATTTCAAATCAGTTTCTATTTATGTTAATTTAATGTTATTTCTACTTGATTTTAAAATACTTTTTTTTGCGTGATTAAGGCCGATATCTTAAGTCTAAATTTCAGTATTATTTTTGAATTTAGTGTATTTATAATATTTTCATATCAACTGCATAACATTTTATTCATTCCTATGAACAAACAATGCCAAATAAATAAAAATCTTTAAAATAATTATATATTTTTTTTGCTTCTTCACCAAATTGTTGCATAGAGTATAATTTATATTTGTGTAATTCGTAATATTAATTGTATGGTGGTAGGTGGGTAGTACGAGTAGTGAGTACCTTTATTCCATACATTTTACAGGGTGTTAAGGTGAGTGACATTTTTAGGTTAAATATAGGTTACAATTTTTATTCGCTGGGATAAAACTATTTGTAATAATATAATGCTAGCGCTATAGATACTACAGCAAAAAAAAATAAAAGAAACAATTTTTAACTTTTCATTATACAATTGTAACTATGAGTTTTGAAAAACAAAACGACCTTTAAAGGTTGTTAAATAGAATTTGGAAAAAATTATACACATGCAAGTAGTTGAAGTTGTATTTAGATTGTTTGAAATATAAATGTACTAACAATATTTGGTAACATGATAAATGATATTGAATTATGTTAGTTAATATAATTAATTAAAATCTTACTGAATAGAAAGAGGTCATTAGTTAATCTGAAAGGACCAATGTCGAGTTAGGAAAATGAAAATTTGGAATTATTGTATATATGCCTGTTAACTTATATTGAAATAACCAGAGCTTAGTGTTTATAAGTACTTATAAACCCAAATAAAACAGTTATGATATAGTTATAAATATGAATAAGTTCAGTCCACATGCGAAATATCCATTCCAAATCAATTAAATGCAAACTTAATCATTTTTCGTGCCCGAGTAAATAAGTTTATATATACACTTACACACTTAAAAAAGTTTGTAAGTTAAAATAACTGAAAATATCCTTTAATATCCTTCATTTAAAAACCGGTCTACTTAATTTTCATTTAAATTAAATGCCATTTGTTATTTATTTTTAAATGTTGATTAATCAACTGACACATCCGTAAGAAACAAATGATATAATCAGTTAAAATAAATGTCAAAATTTTACCTACCAATCGTTAAAAAATAACTGTTTTTTTCATTTATTTGAAATTATTTCCGTTTTTGTATTTTTTGTTTTTTTTTTTTTAATATACTCGTATAATACAAAATGTATGTATGCATATGAAGCTATAAACACTTTTTGTGTGAATGTTTTTGTGTATGTATGTGTGTTTATGAAGTTCTTGTAATTTGTATTGAAAAATTTTGTATATATACAACCAATTTAAATAAAAAAACAAATTAAAATTTTTTGAATATTTTTTTTGAAACAGACAGCAAACAAAATTTAAATTTGTAATAACTGTTACGGACACAAATAAACCACAAGTTTCCGTTTTGTGGGTAAATTTTTATTAAATTTCAAACAAATGAAACTGAAAAAAATGGTAAATGATAGTAAATTATTTCGAATAAATGTATAAAAAAGTTAATATAGATATTTCTTTGAAAAATAATTGTATGTTCCTTTATTTTTAAATGAAACGGAAAACTTTTTTATTAAACTACAAACAGTTAACTACATAATATTCTGAGTGCAATATTATATCGTTAAAAATAATCTGAAATACATATTAAATTAATCGAAAATCCAATTGAAAAGAGGACAACTGATTATATGTTGTTTATTTTACAAAACACAATACACACACAGATGTATATATTTTTATTTTCTATGTGTGTATCTAAATTTGAATAATTTCTTGTAATTTTTATTTAAATAATTTTGATAAAAAAAAAACAATAAGGAAATATAAGAATTTCTGTTTTAAGAAAAAGAAAACTTAAAATTTTACATACAACAGAAAATATCAACTCCTACTGAATGTCTGTAAAATTTTATAGTTTGATTTTTGAATGACTGATTCAAATAGTTTAAAAATATATTTATATGAATTTAAATTGATTCTTCATTTAAAAACAAACTCTACGTATTACTTTTTCAATAAACTACATTCGGTTACGGAAAATATACTGTGAGTGTAGATATATTTTTGATTTGCCATTTTTTAGATCTTAATATATTGTTGGATATAATGCTATCCACCATATTTCGGATCAAATGATATCAGTTAATTTTTTTTTTTATTGTTACTCGGGTGGTAATGATCTTCTACCCTGACTCATATATGATCAAAGATGTCCACACACGATTCCATATTCAACTGCAAAGTGACAATTTGTACCCTTTCTTGAACAATCTAAAAATTTTAAATAAATTTCCAATTACATTGGAGTAATATTTTCAACAATCCCAAACTTTGTTCAATCCAAGGTTAACTACAAGAAACTTTTTTATTATTTTATTAATTAAAAAATTAATTTTATTTAATTATTACTCCATAAGATTGTGAGCTTTAAAATATTTAAAACAAAGATAATCTAACAATTGACCTTATGTCAAGACAAAAACAAAAAACAAAACAAAACATAATATTCACACCATAAAAAATTATGAATGAATAAAATTTTATCAGAATTGTGATAAAAGTAAATAATGGTTTTATAAATTTTATATTAACATAGGCTTTAATTTTCATAGTATTTTGCATATTCAAATACAATTGTTATGATGATGTTTTTTTTACTAAATTAGATATGAATTAACACTATTTCAACCATAAAGATTGAATTTGCAAAATTTGGAAAAATATTTTCATGTAGGGGCACATTTTTAATTGTGTGACTTGAATAACTTAAAACCAAAATTTCAAAATATGTATTTGTAAGCCGTCAACATAAAGGGATTCCTAAAGGAGGAAATTTATTTTTAAAAGTTTGCCTAACGGTTTTATTCAACGTTTTAAACCAAAACACTGTTTCTTGTAGTATAATGGAAATGTAGAGTTTTAAGATTCGCTTAAACCCAGTTACTTTGAAGTTTTAGGGGACGCTAAATAAAAATCTGATATTAGAATTTCAAAATTCATTCAATATAAAAAATAATTTTTTAAATATAGGATTCGACTTGTTACTTAAAAGTCTTAGATTGAGTATATGTTTCTTTTACTTGTCTGACATTTTCTTATGTTTTGTAAACAAATACAATTTGAACATTTGGGGCCGCCTTTTTGTGGGGCCGCCCTACTTTTACTAACAAATATAATTCATTTGTTAGCGTTTGTTTTTTTTTTAATATTTCATCAAATTTAAAATAAAAAATTTCAAATATTTTTATGACAAATATTTTGGTTTACATTTAAAAGAGAAAAGCCAAGAATTTCCAAGATTTGGTAGCATTTTTATAAATTTTTATTTATTGATTTTTAAGCAACTATAATTATAATTACTCAGCAAGTCTATATCAATTTAAATTTTAATTAAATACACTCACAATATATTTTCCGTTACCGACTGTACACTCACTAAAAAAAGTCAGTATTGGCAACTGAAAATGTTGCTGTTATTATAGGAAATTATGCTAATTTAAGCGCAGCGGTATTTTTTGTTAATCTTAGCAACACATGTCTACTAACGGGTAGTACAATCACATTAGTAGAAAAGTTAGTAGCCGCTACTAATATTTAGTAAACTTTATGTAAAGTGAAATTTAAAATCGGTTTGCTAAAATCAGCAAGAAAATTTACTAAATATTATTAATATTAGTACAACCTAATTAGTATAAATAATTAGTAACCTCTACTAAATTTTAGTAAATTTCTGTAAACTCACTGAATTTTTAAATATGGCCAAATTTTAATTAATAAAAAAATATTATTAAAATGCACAAATTAACTTAAATATGTTTACATACACTTGTTACACTTTAAAGCTGTTATTTTTTTTAATTGCCTTACGAATTCAAATATACAAATTTACATATTTTTTATTGAACATTTAGTTATTTCTTTTTTTTCCAAAAATATTTAAAAAAAAATTAAAAAAAATCAAAGGCTTAAAAATAGTTAAAACATAAACGAATTTACTAATTTTTGTTTTGAAAAATATTTTTAGTAATTTTTTTTTGGATTAAAAGGCCAAATTTTAATTGTTTAGGGGCTGATTTTTAGGAATAAAAAAGTTTTTAGTGCTATATTGAGTCGGTTGTGAATAGTATTTTCACTTCCGATCCTTTCTTAAAATTGCAGCATTTTAAGGCAATATAAGTTTGTAAGTATGTTTTATTTATTAGAAATATAAATTACTTTAATATCATCTTTTTTTAAAATTAGTAAATTTTTTTGTTACTTTTAGCAAATCGGTTTTCAAAAATTTGTAAAATGATTTCCAAAATTAGCAACAAAAATTCGTAAATATGCTGTAAAAATTGTGTTATTTATAAAATGTAACTAGCAAAAAAGTTTACCAAATAATATTTTTTTTACTAAAAATCAGTACAAAAATAGTAAAGTGGGATTCAATAACGTTTACAAATTTTTCTACTAACTTTTTTTTCTGAATGTAGTTTATTTAAAAAGTAATACGTAGAGTTTGTTTTTAGATGAAGAATCAGTTGAAATTCATAGAAATATATTTTTAACTGACTGATTGAAATAGTTAATCAGTCATTCAAAAAACAAACTATACAAATTTACAGACATTCAGTAGGATTTGATATTTTCTGTTAAACGTAATATTTTTTGTTTTCTGTTTTTAAAAATAGAAATTCACATAATTCCTTTTTGGTTTTTTTTACCAAAATAGTTTGTTTATATACAAAATTATTTCAATAAAAATTACAAAAAATTATTCAAATATACAAACATAGAAAAATAAAATATATATACATCTGTGTGTGTTTTGCAAAATTAAAAAATCAATTTGAAAAACAAACCACAAAAATATTTTTTTTACGTTTTGTCAGTTAAAAATTGTTGGTTATTTTAAACGAATTTCGATGGCTTTTACCTCCTTTTGTCGATTATTAAACAGTGATCAAAAATAAACAACAAAATGGGCTGAATATAATGAAAAATCAGTAGTCCTCTTTTTGATTGTATATTCGATTAATTTAATATGTATTTTTATAAAATTCGAAAAAAATAACTTGAAAAATAACTTGAGCGCCCCGGTAGGCTAGTTGGTAGCGTGCTAGCTTATCAGTGCGGTGGTCGTGGGTTCGATTCCTACCCGAGGCTCTGGTCTGTTTTCATACAACGAGCCGATAGCCATTCTTGCTAGTGCTCGGTTAGGTTATTAAGATGTAATTTGTAATTATATGTTTAATAATAATAAAATAAAATATAATAAAATAAATTAAAATAATATAAAATAAAATATAATATAATAAAATAAAATAAAATAAAATAAAATAAAATAAAATAAAATAAAATAAAATAAAATCAAATCAAATCAAATCAAATCAAATCAAATCAAATCAAATTAAATCAAATCAAGTCAAATCAAATCAAATCAAATCAAATCAAATCAAATAAAATAAAATATAATAAAATAAAATAAAAATAACTTGAAACGATAAAAGAATCACAATGTAACAAAATTTATTTTTTTTTTAAGTTCGGCCTCAATAGTGTTAATTAAAATTATCACTCGTGTATGGGAATAGGGTCATTAGCAAAACTAATAAAAATCAAACTACAAATAAATAATCATCTTATTATTCTATCTCTAAAATTTACCCTTTATGAAACCCTTTCATTAATGAATTCTCTTAAAATGCAAGGTCTTCTGCATACAAGCATAAAATAAAATAAAATAATTTTAATTAAATCTAAAGATAAATGTTTAACAAAAACAATTATACAAATCTATGAAGAAACAATTAAGTAAAATTTGTGTTAAAACTAATTGTTGTATTTAATTGAAAATACAAATTCATAATAAGTACTCCGCCGAGCTGTATTTAATAAATCGGCAAAATATGCCTTTATTAACTCATATTGGACACACTGAATTAATGTATCAGCTTCAATAAAATTGTTAGCATGGAGTAATTTCAAAGAAAAGATTCTTAACAGGTGTTTGGTGATCTTATTTGATCCGACACATCAACAGATCAAATTAGATTCAGTATTGTATATAGGAATTTAGTAAATGGCAGATCAGATCCAGTAACATATTTTGTTATTTAGTAAGATCTAGATTGAACCAAAAAAAATTAAATCAGATTAGATCAAATTAGATCAAATAAAATTCTAAAAAAAAACTAATCAATGCCCTCGGCAGATTTGGAACTCGGAATGCCAAAGTTGTAGTCTACCGTTTAAATCGTAATTATATACAGGTTGGTTGAAAAGTTCCTGCGCTCGAAATGAAAGAATACTGTTTTTGTTAGGAAATATATTTTTTTATTCAATATAATCTTCTAGAAGCTCAATACACTTGTTCCAATGATCTTCCAATAATTTTATCCCATCCTTATAATGGTTTTCCGGAAGCTCTGCAAAATAACCGTCTACGGCTGCTATGGCCTCTTTATTCGACGAAAAATGCTTTCCACGAAGGAATTGTTTGAGATTTCTGAAGAGATAGTATTCACTCGGAGCCAAATCTGGTGAATACGGTGGATGTTCAAGCAATTCGTACTTTAATTCTTTGAATTTAGCCATCGTCAAAACACTTTTGTGAGCAGGTGCATTGTCTTGATGAAAAATGATTTTTTTTTTCTTTAAACCAGGTCTTTTCTCACGAATTTTTTCTTCCAGCTGATCCAAAAGGCTGCAATAATATTCAGAGTTGATTGTTTTACCTTTCTGAAAATAATCAATCAACAAAATTCCTTTTGCATCACAAAAAACTGATGCCATAACCTTCTTTGCTAATCGTTGTGACTTCACCTGCTTTGGAGCTGAACAACCAGCTTCAGTCCACTGTAAACGTACTTGTTTCAATTTAGGATCATGGTGGTAGATCCAAGTCTCATCCATAGTTTAAAAACGACGCAAGAAGTCGGTTTTATTCGGCTTTAAACGCTCCAAATTACGCTGAGAAATTTGTTTTCGATCTAGTTTTTGTTGAATTGTTAATGTGTGCGGCACTAACTTTCCAAACAGTTTTTTCATACGTAATACTTCATGTAAAATATGGAGTACATGTTCGTCTGAGATGCCTATGGCATTAGCAATTTCACGCTTAGTCAAACTTGGATCTTCACTAACCATATTATGTACCTGCTCAATGATTTCTGCTGTGGTTGCACTTTTTGGTCGTCCTTCGCGTGGATCGTCTTTAAGGGTGGTACGACCACGTTTAAATTCACCAGCCCAAAATTCAACGGTGCGTTTTGAAGGTGAGGACTCCTTATACACTTCTAACAGTTGTTCATAAATTTCCTTTGCTTTTAAACCCTTCAAAACAAAGAATCTAATGACTGCACGATATTCAATTTTTTCCATATTAAAAAAAATCAATGACACGTCAACTTCAAATGGCTTGTAAACAAAGAAAGAATGGACAGAATGACTTGCAACTTTGCATGTGTTCTCAGGACAGTTATACCAACTTGAGAAAAAAAGTTTGGAGCTAGCAGTGCCATCTCTTGGTGAGCGCAGGAACTTTTCAACCAACCTCTATATACTCATATAATTATATCTTCGGATCTATGACGTGTCCGTAATGTGTTAAATAAAATTTAATCATATCTTCAGGCTGATATTATAAAGATGTTACAAAAGAAACTATAATTTATGAATAACTTTTGAAATTAACTTAAACCCATTTAGGTTTTAAAACCAAAAATATATATAAAAAAAAAATTAAAAGAAATATCTTTGCACAGTAGGTGTTTATTATCATCACTCGACAACAAATTCCACAATATACATTAGGGTACTTAAAATTTTAATATCCCACCCAGATAAATACACTGTTAACAGACTTTGAGATATTATATTGTTTGAAAGAAAGAAATAAGTTAAAAAATAAAATTCATTTAGAAATGTTCATTTCAATGCAACAGACTACAATTGAATAGACAAGACTCTTTAATGTAAACCGCAAAAAATGTAAAAATCAAATTTGTTTAAACAAATATCATAATTAGGGAGGAAACTTATTTGTAGATTAATTAATTTTTAAGTAAAAAATCATTAATTTTAAAAGATGCTATTTTTCACTAAATATCAAAAATTTGTCTCTGTTAAATTACTGATTTATTTTTTTTTTAAGTGTAAACGCGTCTATATTTTTACTAATAAATTTTTCAATCCCTCCATATATTTTGTTTATTTTCAATACCAAATTGCTTAGAATAATAAGAAGAAGAATATATTGGTTTATTTTAATATATTTTCTCAAATAAAAAACAAAATTTCAAAACTAATTTCCACCTTAATTAATGAGAAAGTTTAAACACTGTTATAAGTTTTAAAAGAAAAAGAAATTTATAGTTGTTGCAATTAGGGGATTCATGAAGCTCCCCCGTATAAATATACAATACCTACACACAAAAAATAAATTAGTGGGAATTCTATCGCAGCTCCCATAATTGTATTGTTATTTAAAACTTTTAATTGTATGTACTTCAAATTCTTCATCAGAATAGTTTAATTTAATTATAAACAGAAAATGTATTAAATTAACTGAAACAATGTCACATAATCCAAAATATTGTTTTTTTTTATCTTCTACATTATTACCCACAACCAACAATTTTTCGAAGATTTTGTCATTTGAATAGAATATTTGCAGCAAACATCTGAAATGCATCACTGTGCTGCATCTGATGCACATCGCGTTCGTAAAAGCATAACTAAAGCAGATGATGCACAAACAAATGTCAAACTCGCATCACAAAAATGCCTGATGCAATTCAAGAGTAAGTTCAAAATTTGCTATTTATTTGCTATTGTTTGAATGCGTTTGAAAGCATTTCCTTGTGTATTTAAGCTTTTAATAAAATTTGATAATGGCTGCTGGTAGCACGTGAATCCCATTTACAAAGAAAGCACATATATTTTGTGTATCCTATTTGCATTCCATTTATAGTATTCAATTTTATTTAAGAGCTTTATTTACAACATTGGTGTCTTTAGTGACCCCCACTGAAATTTTCCGGCAAACATTTTCTAGAATATTTTAATACTTAAATGTCCTTTTTTAAAGGATATTTTTTGATTTTCTCGAAAAAAGGGTCAAATTGACCCATAAAGAGACCAGTTAGAAGGTTAAGATCTTACACAAAAATAATCCTCATACAATTCCACAATACAACTCTGACCATAAGAATTCTCTTAGACATTAACTTACAACATTTTTTTCATATAGTATAATGCTCCCTTCGACCAAAAAATGAAAACTTTGACCCACTGTAAAAAAATACTCAGACGTGCTGGACCATAAGTTTATTCTACAAAAATGATCTACTCAACATACCCTTTCAAAAATGCTGTTGGACAGTGTTATTAATTAGTGTTCGATTTGACATGGAGGAGGTCCATATATTTTTCAACAATAAATTAATTTTTTGTACTTTAAAAAAAGTTTTTTTTTTTGTAAATTGCTCAATTTACAATCAATTTTACTTTCATCCAACTCACAAAACAAATTTATTATTAACTTTTCCATTTTAATGCTAATGCGTTCGGAATTGTATACAAACTGCGCAACAAACTAAGCATCAACATCAGCTGATTCGCATCAGCATCACAAACTAATCACCCCTGCGCATCAGATGCAGAGCGGTGATGCATTTCCTAACATGCCCATTAGTTCTGTTTCAATAAAAACTATTGCTATAACCAAAATATTAGTTTTTCCAATCAATTTAAGTATAAATGTCAAATTCATTATCAATATTAGTGCACTCAGAATGTTATGTAGTTAACTGTTTGTAGTTAAATAAAAAAGTTTTCCGTTCCATTTAAAAATAAAGGAAGATACATTTATTTTTCAAAGAATTATTAACTATATTAACTTTTTTGAGCGCCCCGGTAAGCTAGTTGGTAGCGTGCTAGCTTATCAGTTCGGGGGTCGTGGGTTCGATTTCCACCAGAGGCTGTGGTCTGTTTTCGCTACAACGAGCCGAAAGCCTTCGTTGCTAGCGCTCGGTTAGGGTATTAAGATATAATTTGTAATTATATGATTAATAAAATAAATTAATAAATAAAATAAATAAACTATATTGTTCTTTAAAATCGAGTTCAAGATCCTTTTTATAAAAAATAATAATAATGATTATTTATTATTTCTTTCTTTCCAATATTTCGTCACCACATTGGGTGACTTCTTCAGGAAAAAAATTTTTTTCCTGAAGAAGTCACCCATAAATCATTATTATTATTTTTTATAAAAAGGATCTTGAACTCGATTTTAAAGAACAATATAGTATAATATAAAGGAAGATAAATTTAGATAAAATAAATAAACTTTTTTAAACATTTATTCGAAATGATTTACAATCATTTACCGATATTCTTTAGTTTAATTTGTTTTTTTTTTGTTTTTTAATAAAAATTTACCCACAAAACGGAAATTTATGGTTTACAAATTTAAATTTTGTTTCAAAAAAAAAAATATATTAAAAAAATTCAAATTTGTTTTATATTTAAATTGTTTGTTTATATACATAATTATTTCAATTTAAATTACAAGAACCACAAATACATTCACACAAACATTGTCTACACTCAGAAAAAAAAGTTAGTAGAAAAATTTGTAAACGGTTTTCAATTCCTACTATTTTTGTACTGATTTTGAGTAAAAAAATTATTATTTAGCAAATCTTTTTGCTATTTACATTTTACAAATTACCGATTTTTATAGAATATTTACAAATTTTTGTTGCTAATTTCAGAAATCATTTTAAAAATTTTTGAAAACCGATTTGCTAAAATTGGCAAAAAAAAAATTACAAATTTAATAAAAGTGGATATTAAAGGAAATGTTGTTACATAGTTTACAAAAAGGGATCGAAAGTGAATAAACCGACTCATGTCTGAAAATAGGACATCCACTTAAAATATCCCAAAAAGTTTTTTTAGTTCTAAAAATCAGCCCTAAAAACAAATTAAAATTTCACCTTAAAAGTAAAAAAAAAAATTAACTAAAATTTTTTATAAAATAGAAATTACCAAATTAAAACAAAATGATGAATTTGTTTATGTTTTAACAATTTTTAAGATTTTTACGCCTTTGACTTTTTTTTTGAATTTTTTATAAAAATAAATAAAATAAAAAACTGTTGATGCTCGATAAAAAAAAATAAATTTAAAATTTTTTACTAAATATTTGTAATTTTTTTTTTGCTGATTTTAGCATTTTAGATTTTAAATTTCACTTTACAAAAAGTATGCTAAAATTTAGTAGCGGCTGCTTATGTTTCTACTAATTTCATTGTACTACACATCAGCAGACATGTGTTGCTAAGATTAGCAAAAAATACCGCTGGGCTCAAATTAGAAAAATTTCCCTCAATAACAGCAAAATTTTTAGTTATCATTACAGACATTTTTTGGTTAGTGTATAGACATACATACACTTTGTAGATTAAAAAGCAAACAAAAAATACAAAAACGTAAACAATTTTAAATAAATGATAAAATCATTTATTTTTTGAGGAATTGGTAGATAAAATTTTATCATTTATTTTAACTGATTACGGATTTGTCAGTTGTTTCAACAGCATTTAAAAATAAATAACAAAAGCCATTTTATTTAAATGAAAATAAAGTAGACTGGGTTTTAAATGGTATTTTCTGTTATTTTAACTTACAAACTATTTTTAGTGTGCAATCAATCATTAATTTTCACAATGTTGGCAATTATAATAAAATATTATGATTAGCAACCGAAATTTTTATTAATATAACAATATTTTGAAATGTATTATATTTTTGCTTTATATTTAAAATTAAACATCAACTAGAAACGTAGCCTGCAAATCTATGGCTTCTGAGTCCAAACCCAAAGAAAATTTTTAAAACTTCTTTTTAAACTTCTTAAATTTTTGAGCTTAAGACTGTTTTTTTTTTAATATTTTTTATTTAATAAAATTAAGACACAATTTATTTTCTCATGTGGCTACTATGTTATTTTTAAACAAAAATATTAAAATTTCAAACCTGAAAAATATTCATGTTTGAAATTTGACTAGAAAAAATTTAATACAGTTTAGCCTAGAAAAAAGCAACGGCCTGGCAAACGAAAGATTGCCGTTTCTAGCCCAGTTTGCGGCATAAAAAATTTTAATTTTTAAAATAAATTTTGAGGAACACAAATCAATTAGTAGAATATCTAATTATAGAATATTATAATAATTAATTTAAATATTGAATAATTCATTTGTTGCTTCTTTAATATCACTATAATTTCTGTAAAAAAATATTAAAAACATTTATAGAATAAATTTTACGCAGTTGGTAAAAAAAATGTTCATGCAAATGTACTAAAATACGATATTGGAACCGTATACGATATTACATGAATCCGCTTAATAGTTATATATATAAGTACTTTCATTGTTATTAAAAAGATAGGCACGAGTTTATTTACAATTAATGATGATGATGATGATGGAACTGATGATGTGTGTTTTATTTTACAACTTCTGTAGTAAAAATATGTTGAGGGTGAATAATGTTTGTTAATATTTATTGTGTTTTCAAATATAAGTAAAAAGTTCAATTTATCATTATCATAAAAAAAAAACCTAAAGTTCATAGATCATATGTTTATTTATATTGTTGATGTAAACATTATTGCAGTTTATGTGCAAAATATTGTTACAAATACAAAAGACTTAAGACACAAACTTTGTAGGCTTTGAATATAATTTTTTAATTTCGAGCTGCAAATTAAAAATTTAATATCACAATGTCACATGTAGAGTATTCAAAAAAAACCGGAATTTTCAAAAAACCGGATTTCGGTTTATTAAAAAAATGTCTATTTAACCCGGTTTTCCAGAAAAACCGGTTTTTTATTTTACATTAAAAACAAAACATCTTAGTAAAATTAACTACATTTTAGAAAGCCATTTCTAAATTCAGTTTTTAAGTCTTTCATTTTCTAATTTTTAAGAATTTTTTTTTAAAAATTAGTTCAGGCAATAAATAATAAATTTTTTCCTATGTAATAATACAAATTTATTTGATTTTATAAACTGATGAAAATGATTTCTAGGGAAACTTAGTTCAGATAATTTTTAATAAAATATTATTTTTTTCTATTAAAAGTTTTATAATTTCTGAGAAATAATAACCTTAGGTATAGGATTTTTTGTTGGAAAACGTTTAACTTATTTTTAATATATTTTTTCAAAAAATAAAAAAAACAATATATTAAAAGAAAACTATTTAGTTTTCTTAATTTTTAGGAAAAAATGTTAATAAAGGAAACAAATTAAATTAACTAATTAAAAAAAATTATCGTGCATGATTGTAATTTTTGGTTCGTGATCGTGCGTCAAAAATCACTCACGTGGCCACCTCTAATCTTAACAGCCTTAAATATTGAACTTAAAGTAGCTTAAAATATATTTTAAAATTTTGTTAGCGGTTCAAAAGTAATGAGTGAAAATTGGTGTATTTTAGTAAAAAAAATTTTCTGTATCTATTTTTTCTGTTATTTTCCATTGACAAGGTTTGTTGGTTTATCGTTACATTTCATAAAATGTATTTTTGTTTTTGTAAAACTTATATTTTTGTTTTGTCAATAGGTGGCGCATGAGATGTGTTAAGCATTTTTTTCACTTATTTTTACTTAATAATAAAAAAAGGGAAAATTTGTGTATATCAATAAAAATCTAAGCTAAAAATGCACAAAACAAACTTAACCATTTTTTAATAATAACAAAAACTGTAACTGTGATATTTTGTTAATTTAAGAAGACAAAGGACCCCCAGTGCTCCTTAGCGATAGATGCCGTGTGTCACTTAGGGCGTCCCTTTTTGTAGTTCTCCCAAGGAAAACCATCAATTAACTACATAAAGAATCTGACTTTGCCAGAATTTATTACGTTTCACAATATCCTGCAGTACATTTGCTTAATTTGTTTACCTTTTTGCCAATTAAATTTCATTTATATTTTAAATACACAAGCTTAGTATAATTCAATTCAATTTAAAGATAAAGATGTTTAGCAAAATGTTTGTTAAAAGCAGTTTCGCCACAAAGTGGAAGTCCTCCGAAAGTGGAAATATGCTTACACAATGAGTGTAAAGTACAGGGTGACCGCCAAAAAGGTATACTACTTTGTTTGTTTATAATTTTTGATTGAATGAAAGAGAATAGATGTTATATTGATAAATGTTTTATTAAATGTCGGCAATTACAGGTTGGTTGTAAAGTTCCTGCGCTCGAAATGAAAGAATACGGTTTTTGTTACGAAATATATTTTTTTATTAAATATAATCTCCTAGAAGCTCAATACACTTGTTCCAATGATCTTCCAATAATTTTATCCCATCCTTATAATGGTTTTCCGAAAGCTCTGCAAAATAACCGTCTACGGCTGCTATGGCCTCTTCATTCGACGAAAAATGCTTTCCACGAAGGAATTGTTTGAGATTTCTGAAGAGATAGTAGTCACTGGGAGCCAAATCTGGTGAATACGGTGGATGTTCAAGCAATTCGTACTTTAACTCTTTGAATTTAGCCATCGTCAAAACACTTTTGTGAGCAGGTGCATTGTCTTGATGAAAAATGATTTTTTTTTCTTCTTTAAACCGGGTCTTTTCTCACGAATTTTATCATCCAGCTGATCCAAAAGGCTGCAATAATATTCAGAGTTGATTGTTTTACCTTTCTGAAGATAATCAATCAACAAAATTCCTTTTGCATCTCAAAAAAATGATGCCATAACCTTCTTTGCTGATCGTTGTGACTTCACCTGCTTTGGAGCTGAACAACCAGCTTCAGTCCACTGTAAACGTTCTTGTTTCAAATTAGGATCATGGTGGTAGATACAAGTCTCATCCATAGTTATAAAACGGCACAAGAAGTCGGTTTTATTCGGCTTGAAGCGCTTCAAATTACGCTGAGAAATTTGTTTTCGATCCAGTTTTTGTTGAATTGTTAATGTGTGCGGCACTAACTTTCCAAACAGTTTTTTCACACGTAATTCTTCATGTAAAATATGGAGTACTCGTTCGTCTGAGATGTCTATGGCATTAGCAATTTCACGCTTAGTCAAACTTGGATCTTCACTAACCATATTATGTACCTGCTCAATGATTTCTGCTGTGGTTGCAGTTTTTGGTCGTCCTTCGCGTGGATCGTCTTCAAGGCTGGTACGACCACGTTTAAATTCACCAGCCCAAAATTCAACGGTGCGTTTTGAAGGTGAGGACTACTTATACACTTCTAACAATTGTTCATAAATTTCCTTTGCTTTTAAACCCTTCAAAACAAACAATCTAATGAGTGCACGATATTCAATTTTTTCCATATTAAAAAAAAAAATCAATGACATGTCAACTTCAAATGGCTTGTAAACAAAGAAAGAATTGACAGAATGACTTGCAACTTTGCATGTGTTCTCAGGACAGTTATACCAACTTGAGAAAAAAAGTTTGGAGCTAGCAGTGCCATCTCTTGGTGAGCGCAGGAACTTTTCAATCAACCTGTATGTATGGAATACAATATCAGATAAATGTCCGCCTCTTTTAGCCTCACAAATACGAGCCCTTTTGAGCACATTTTTCATTACATTCTCACAAAATTCACGCGGTATTTCATTAATTTCATCAGGAACATTTTGATTGAGTTGCTCAAGCGTTTCTGGTTTGTTTGCATTAACCTTGCTTTTCAAATATCCCCACAAAAAGAAGTCCGGAACAGTGAAATCAGGCGACCGTGGAGGCCAATCAATATCACCATTTCTTGAAATAACTTGTTGTGGAAAGAGGTCTCGCAGTGATTCCATTGTAATCCTGGCTGTATGCGATGTGGCACCGTCTTGTGGATACCACATGTTAATAAAGCCCAAAGCATGAAGTTGTGGCTCCCCATTCACAGTTACCGTTACGCCGTTTTCATTTTCAAAGAAGTAAGGTCCAATGATTCCTCCTGACCAAATTGCACACCAAACTGTCACTTTTAATGGATGCAAAGGTGACTGATGAATAATTTGAGGGTTTTCCATTGCCCAGAACCGACTATTCTGTTTTTTCACATATCCATTCAAATGAAAATGTGCCTCGAAACTCATTATGATTTTTTCATGAAAATCGGGGTTGTCTTTTAACGATTACAACACATTGATTCATCGAATATTTTTCTATAATAAATTTGCCACGTGTCTACTTCACGACTGCCAAATATAAACTGTCAAGACTAATGTTTACCAAAATGGCGGCAAAAATGTCCCGGCGGACACTCTGTACTTACAAATATATGATAAAATATATAACCTTTACCATTGAAACAGTTTCATATTTATTAGAAAGTTTTTATTAAATTTAAGGATAAATTTCACTTAACTTTATGTTAGAAAATATTTTCTGATTTTTAGTGAGTTAAGTCCTAGATTTTAGTAAAAAAAAATTATCTAATTTACTTTCAAAATTTTTCTTAAAACCAAGGAAACATTTCCTAACTAAACAGTAAAATTTAAGATGCTATATGAACTAATTAGAAGGAAATTTTATTGTTTTCTAATAAAAATTTAGGTCTCAGTAGTAAAATTTTTCTATAATTTAGAAATTTTGACTAAATTTTAGGTAAAATTTGTTTCTTAATTTCAAGAAGAATATTATTTAATATTGGTAAAAGAAAAAAGTGTCTTTGGCGCCGTTTTTATTACAATTTTTTCTCCAAATAAATTAATTTTTCTAAATTCTAATTCATTTTTTTTATTTGTGAACAAAGTAGATTTTATTTCTTTCTACCTGGCACTTTTAAACTGATAATCCAAACTTTAGTGTAAAATACTGTAATGCATATTGTGGATAGAACCTAAAAAAAAACAAAAGACTTAAGAAACAAACTTTGTTTAATGTTACATAGTTGAAGCATTACATTGTAACTATTGCTTCATTTAGAACTTACAAAATAGAGTTTGAAACCACAAACAAAATCAGTGATTTTCATATGGTTAATGGCAATTTTCGTTTTTGTTTCTTACACTGATCATATACACTGTGTAATGTATAAAATTACAACATTAAAAAATGCAACGAATTAAAACATAAATTCATAAAATTTTTAAATTAATTTTTCATTATTTTCAAGTTTTCGTAATTTGGAATTCAGTATGAATGGGGTATAAATTAAATAGAGAAAATTCATAGATTTTTGAAATTAATTTTTAACAAATTCTTGTGAAAATCAAAGAATTACTTTTTTTTAGAGAATTCTTTTAAAATGCTGACAACAACATTATTGTTGCTGCCCAGAGCAATCATGAATGAAAAACTATGTATGCACAACTAACATGAAGCATTAGCAGAAGGGCTAATAACCCCAGTTGTCTAATCTTCGTTGAGGAAATTGTCTTCAACGATGTCTTGAAGAGATCTAAAAATATTTCGTGCACGCTACATATTTGTCACTTATAATGTCTTTAACGACAATGTAATTGAAAGCTGAACTTACGACGTGATGAGCGAAAAAATAATATGATTGATTGTTTTCAATCAAAGTACGTAAGCGACAGGTTTAGGCACGAAATCATTAATTTGTAGTATATGAAACTCCGTTGATGAAACAATAAACGAAACTCTTTTCAAGTTGTCGTCACTCCAAGTTCATTGAAGACAATATAAGCGAAAATCCCCTGTAGTTTCATCGACTACAATTTGGAGTATATTGTCGCAAACATGATCGTCAACGACAATATGAGCGATAGTGCCGTCCAATTGGTCGTGCACGATTTAGCGGTCATATGTATAAAAATGTCCTTGACGATTTGTATGGGCTGTCACCAATTGGTCGTCATGCACCCATCATCGATGTTGTCTTCAAGACGTGGACAACAGGGACATTACTGTAACTAATACAAAGCAACGCACTTTGTCAAAAGGTAACAAACAAAAGTGTTAAAACTTTAGACTCATATGCCTGTTGAGGTTTATTTCAGTTTCAGTTTCAGTTTTGTGTTTTTTTTTTATTTATTTCTTTTTGGCACGACATCAAGTGTTAACGTGATGTGATTTTGCCGACACATTATTAACGCCTTCTTTCTCACATGCTTCAGGTTGACATGCCACATACAAATTGTTAGCAATTTTAAACCTTTGAGGGAAGTTAAACTTTATGTTACTTTGTAGTTATTTATGTCGGTGGTTATTATGTATAACACAGATTGTTAAGACAATTGATGTTCATGCCAGATATTTTATTACATAAATAAGAAAAGAAAATATAATAACTATGTAGTGGTAGCACCAGTGAGTGTGACAAAGAAAGAAATTTTTGCAGTTATATAAAATGAATGTTGTTATATATTTTTCTATAAATACCATCCAAAATGTGGGCCAAATTTAATTATACAAAAAAAAATATATTTTTTTTGTTCATACAACATTTGGTTCAGAAATTCTTTTCGTTTAATACGCACATGCGTAAAATTTGCTTTAAGCATTTCCTTACTTGAAGCATTTACCAAAAAAAAAAAAAAACATTGAATGCAATAGCAACAATTTATTAACAATTTAGAAATTTCTGTTTATTTACAAATAAACATTTTCCTTAATGTTTGTTTCTTAAGTCTTTTGTATTATCGTTTATTATATTACACTATAAACTTAATTAAAAGTGTTTCGTGATGCCACATATAGCACTATCTTAATGATTACTGAAATTTTAGGTCCCCCATCTGGTAAAAAAAAAAGTAAGACTTCCTGGTTTCTGATGAGTTTTATTATAAGAAATGTTCAAGATTAAACGATATCTTTCTGCATAAACGCATAATAAAAGTCATAACTGCTATATTTTCGAACGACATTGTCGAATAAAGTTATTGGACTTAAGAGATTTCTCTTCTGGTGTTAGACTTATACACCGGCTTTTCCTACTAAAGATTTTATGTGCAGCCGGCCTTTGGTCACGCCTAAGCTATTCCTCCTCAGGGATATGATCAACATCGACTTCGCTAACGAAATATTTTCTGTTTTTAAAACAAATTACTTTTCGGTAATAATCCCATTAAAAATATTCATAACACTCATTGGCTATTATAAGATTATTTGCAAAAGGTCATAAGCAAAAGACATAATTCCAAATCCGGATATTGGTATAATATACGTTGGAGTAATGTTCGGTCACTAAAGGCTGGTTAAAAAAAAAAATATTTCTTAATTTTTAAGTAAAATAAAAATGTGTAGTGTTACACATAAGGTTGGAGGGTTTAATCCCCGGCGACGACAACAATAATTTAGAAAAATAATATGTATAAGTTTTCTATCCCTCATATATATCACTTAAACCACACTGAAGTAAAATAACATATTTGGGCTACGAACTACAAAAATTCAACAATTTCGTCAACTCTCCATCAGATGACGAGCAACAATTATTCTAAGATTTATCATTTCGCTCAATAACAGTGTTGCCATATTTAAAGCCCTTTACCTTTTACCAACTTTTAACTCTCCTCAATTCCCTTTCCAAAGAAAGCAACACATTAATTAGTAGCAAAAATTTCCTGAGTGTTGCTTCCCTTTCAAAAAAATACCCAAAAATAGAAAATTCCTATACTTAGAGAAAATATTGTTTGTAATTTGATCAAAACCATTATTTGTAAAGATTTTATTTTATTTGGAATAACCTATAATCCCTTGTTATACCAAAAATAAGGCATTGGGAAATAAAAAGAGTGAAAAGGAACCAAAAAAGTATACTATTATCCAATTATTGATATTTCCAATCAACTTTACGAAAAAAAATTCATTTAGAAATTACATACAGTAGAACCAACCATTTACTTAGTGAATGTACTATCAAATTTTTTAAAAAAAATTGTCGTTATTCGAAAGTGGTAACTACAAATACGATTAAACTAGTATTTCAGTTGAACCAACCGAATTGTGGATTGTATTGATTATAGAAGCCACAAACGATTGGTATTTGTAAACAAATTTTCTGTTATATTTATTTTCCTTTAAAAAAAATTATTTAAATTCAAGATTTGTCATTCAAATTTTTAAGTGTTTGTGGGTTGGTGGGTAGAGATCTAGCCTAGTACTCCTGGTTTCCGAAGTCAAATCCCCGTAAAGGCAAACATTTAAAAAATATATTTTTTAATTAAAATAAAATATAAAAATGTTTAAATAACAAATATATCAAAGAAAATTAAATTAAATTATGGCGCAGAAAGTTAGAAGTGGGAATTGTGAATCGGAATGACTAGGTTCAATACCGAAAAATCCGAGAATAAAATTTTTTGGAACGTAATAATATTTATGTGGAATATAAATATTAAATTAGACAACTGAATATTGGCTTTCACAACTAAAAATATAATTTAATATGAAGATAGTTGTCGTAACCGCCAGAATTCGATTGACAACAAATACGGTGGCCACAACTGATACTATTTTAATATCATGCCTGGGGCAGATTTTAGCGGATCCAAATTCAGAAAATTCAAAAAAAGTCAATATAGTAGCACTGAAATGTCTCTAGAAAATAGGAATGGGTGGGGGGGAGTATTCTTTAAAGCTATTCGACCCAAAATTGTTATCTAATAGCACTACACCCAAAAAAAAAAGTTAACTAAAATTAAGAAAAATTAATTAAAAAATTGAAATGAATACGGAGCCTTGAAATTAACAAACAAATTTTAACTTAAATTTAATCAAAATTTCTAAATTGTAGAAAAATTTTTCTATTGAGAACTAAATTTTTATTAGAAAACAGTAAAATTTCCTCCTATTTAGTTCATATACTATCTTAAATTTTACTGTTAGTTAGGAAATGTTTCCTTGGTTTTAAGAAAAATTTTATTTTATTTAAGTTCATTAAATAATTTTTTTTACTAAAAAGTAGAATTTAACTCCCTAAATATAAATAAATATTTTCTAACATCAAGTGAAATAGCACTTCTGTTAAGTGAAAATTATCTATAAATTTGATAAAAATTTTCTAATATATTTTAAAGTACTTAACACTCATTGTGTAAGTATTTTTCCACTTTCGGAGGACTTCTGCTTTGTGAGGACACTGGTTTTAACAAACATTTTGATATACATGCTTATCTTAAAATTAAAATGAATTATACTAAACTCGTGTATTTAAAATATAAACAAATTTACTTCAGAATATTCTGAAACGTAATAAATTGTGGCAAAATCAGTTCCATTTCGTAGTTAATTAATGGTTCTCCTTGAGAGAACTACAAAAAGTGACGCCCTAAGTGAGACACGGCATTTATTGCTAAGGAACACTGGGGGTCCTTTGTCTCCTTAAATTAAATAATTTAAGGAAATTGTTGCAAAAATACAAAATATGACAGTTATATTTCTTGTTATTATTGGAAAATGGAAAAAATTCATACACTCAAAAAAAAAGTTAGTATAAAAATTTTTTATTTTCGTACTGATTTTTAGTAAAAAAAAATATTATTTAGTAAATTTTTTTGCTATTTACTTCTTATAAATTACACAACTTTTACATAATATTTACAAATTTTTGTTGCTAACTTCAGAAATTATTTTACAGATTTTTGAAAACCAATTTGCTAATATTAGCAAAGAAAATACTAATTTTAAAAAAATTAAGATGGAAGGATATGTTATTTCTATAAACTTAAATTGGATTAAAATATTACATAGATGAAAAAAATAGATCGGAACTGAAGATACTTTTCACAACTGACTCATGTCCAAAAATAGGATATTCAATTAAAATATCACTAAAAACTTTTTAGTTTTAAAAATCAGCCCTTAAAATAATTAAAATTTAATCTTAAAATCCCAAAAAATTTACTAAAAATATTTTTCAAAATAAAAATTAATTAATTAAAACAAAATGAGAAATTCGTGAATTTTTTTGTTAATTTTGTATAAAATATTTTTCGATAAATATAAATAAAATTTTTTATTTGAATTCGTAAGGCAATTTCAAAAGAATTTAGCAGCTTTAAAGTGTAACAAGTGTACTATATCTAAATATAATAAGGTTAATTTGTGCATAATAATAATTCTTTTTTGATAAATTAAAATTTTGCTATATTTTACAATTCATTGAGTTTACAGCAATTTACTAAAATTTATTAGCGCTTACAATTTTTTTTTTTTTTTACTAATTTGATTGTAATAATATTAAGAATATTTAGTATTTATTAAATATTAAGAATATTTAGTATTTATTCCACTTTACAAAAGGTTTACTAAAATTTAGTAGCGGGTACTGGGCTCAAATTAGCAAAATTTGAAAATCATGTCATCTTTGCAATGCCATCTTTTCAGATGAAGCTCATTTTGATATTGGCGGGTATGTAAACAAGCAAAATTGTCGCATTTGGGGCACAGAAAACCCGCACGCATACATTGAAAAGCCGATGCACCTAAAACGAGTCGCTGTTTGGTGCGGATTTTGGTCCAGAGGCATAATTGGGCCACTTTTCTTCGAAAATGAGCAAGGACTGGCCGTTACAGTCAATAGCGATCGTTATCTGGCCATGTTGAACGAATTTTTGTTCACAAAAATTGAAGAGGAGGATATTGGCAACATTTGGTTTCAACAGGACGGCGCTACGTGCCACACAGCCGAAGCTACACTCGATTTTTTGCGCCCTATTTTTGAAGATCGCATTATCAGCCGCAGAGCTGATGTCGTTTGGCCACCTGCGATTTGACACCGTTGGACTATTATTTGTGGGGTGCTGTCAAAGATAAGTGTTCGTGAAGCCATTGGTGAAATACAGCTGCACACAATCGATAATGTGCTTAAAAATTCGACCGATCGTGTAAGCTACTACATGGCAAGCCGAGGCAGCCATTTGAATGAAATTATTTTCCATTATTAACCAGAAGGATTGTACTTTCAAATAAAAAAAGAAATTTGAGAAAATATTTAGTAGTTTTTTATAGCATTTTCAAAAAAAAAAAAGTTATTTGGCGGACCCTGTACTTTAAGTCCAATATTTAAGACCAAAAATTAAAATCAGGCACGATAATTTTTTTTAATGGATACTTCAATTTGTTTCCTTTAAAAACAAATTTACTTTAGGAAATAACTAGTTTGTTTTTAATTTATTGTTTCTTTTGTTGAAAAAAAAAATATTGAAAAGAAGTTAAACAAAGTTAAGCAAAGTTTACTAAATTTTTTTCTTATTTATCTGAAGAAATTTTTAGTAAAAAAAATATTTATAAAAAAAATATTTATATAAAAAGTTTTAATTGTTGAAAAAATTATATAATTTCCCTGAAGAAGTCATCCAATCTGGAGACGAAATATTGGAAGGAAATAATAAATAATCATTATTATTTTTTATAAAAAGATCTTCAACTCGATTTGAAGGAATAATATAATATAATATAATATTGAAGATCAAATAAAGGAAGGAATTTTTAATATTTGTCTGAACTAAGTTACTTGAAAATTTTCCCTAGAAATAGTTCATCAGTTTCTAAAATCAAATAAATTTTTATTATTACATAGGAAAAAATTTATTACTTTTTGTTTTTAATTTTCTGAACTAATTTTTAGAAAGTAATTCTTAAAAATTAGAAAGTGATAGACCTAAAAACTGAATTTAGAAATGGCTTTTTAAAATTTAGTTAATTTTACTACTAGCGGAAAAAAAATGAACTAACATTAAGTTCAAGTACTTTCTTATTTTAAGTTAGACACATTTTTTGAACTAAAAACTAAACTTAATTTTATTATATGTGTTATAGTTGCAAATTTCTTAAAACTAATATGTTTTTCTTGAAAATTTATAAAATTAAGAAATATTACTTAGGAAAGTTATGAACTATTTCTGAGTATAAACACTAGTTCGTTTTTACCTAAATATACGAATTTTTATTCATTCTAAGAAAATTTTTCTAAGTTTTAATAAAATTTGAGTTAAATTGAGGAAAATTTTTTAACTCCAATTTAAAGGAAATTTTGGATTAATATTTAGTTCATGTCTATATTTAGTTCATCCTACAATATAATATTTGCCCGTATGGTAAAACCCACCATGACAACAGGTATGATTTTATGAATGTGAAAGCGTACATACTTGCAGTTTTATGGAATACCAAGATTTGAAATATGGAAAATATTAAAAATAAATAATTTAAACATTTTGGTATAATTTATTACGAACTAATTATGAAGAGTGATTTTAGAAAAGAAACTAAAACTTTTCGCAAGACGACACATTTTGAGTAAGAAAAATTTCAATAAATAATTTCAAAATATTTTTCGTAGACTACTAATCCCTTTTCACACGATGTTCAATTAATCTAGCACTGGCCAATTTAATTTGTTTACGATTCGGTATTAATTGATAAGCTTTTACTTCTTCGATTAGATCTATTTCTGCATCAGATTTCTTAACTGTTTCAATTTTGGCTTGAGTATCTAATGTAGATAACAAGTCCTCCTCGTTAACACTTCGCATTTCACAACAGTAGGATTGTTTAAGTTTATCTATGGTGCTGTGTCTTAAATTGTTGTCAAAAATATTCATCAAAAGCTTAAGTTTATGTTGTACTACATTAAGTAAAGTGGGTACTATAAATACAAAAAAAATTTATCACGTCTATTTATATATTTTTATTATTTAAAAGAAAAATAAAAAAAAAACACTTACAATTTTGCTCAAATGGATCGGGAGGACAGGATGTCATATCTAACATTTCATATTTCAATAATGGTAATTTTAAATAATCTACTGGGTATTTGATAAAAGGCATTCTTTTAGGTCCCACATGATGCATTATATCATGTATATTCCATAAAGCAAAACGAAGTAATACAAAAATATCTGAATGACTTTTAATATGTAGCAAAGTTTTCTCTTGAATATCATCCTCTACTTTAAGGGCATTTTTAAGTTGTTTAATTTTTTCTAATCTCCTGTAATATAAAATAAAATTAATATTGAATATTTTATTGAAAAAAAAAATACAATTATTTACATACATGAGACTCTCTTCAGTTACATTATTTGTTAAAACTCCTTCCAAGACCGTGGCAAATTTCATTTTTGTTTCCAAAGCTTCGTGAATCAACATATCATTATCCATTTTTGTTATCAATTTTAAATTGTTAACCATTTGTGATTTGATTCTGAAAAATATGAATATTAGGTGATTGTAATAAAAAGATATTGATAATTCATTTTTCATTGTGAGTTCTTAGCAACAACCAAAATATAGTATTTCCAGTGAATATATTTATCCACGTCAAGTTTTCAATATAGTCGTGTATGATAACGATTTAATTTAAATTGGTTTTAGGAACTATAAATAGTCATCTAACAACATATTCAAAAAATTTACGGCTACATTTTCTTTGAACCTACTGACTCTGCTGAGTGCAATAAATAGTTGTTTTTTTTCTATACTCTTCTAGCAAAAATGCCTGGAATATGAATTTTTGTAATTATTTAAAGAACTCTTTAGTCTAATGTAATGAGTAAGGTGATCCTTCGCTCACATACACCATAACTTTTTTCTCTGATTTTGCCCTCTCATTGTTTTTTTTTAGTAAAAATGTAGTAATTTAAAAAAATATAATAATGAAGAAATAATTTTTATTAAAATTAAAAAGGGGTAAAATTTACCATCACCTCACTGAACATGTCCAAAATTTTCACCTCCATATTTATAGCTTAAGAGAGAGAGAGAAAATTTAATAAATTATATTTTAAAAAACTAACCAGTGATGCCGTTTTAACCAAATTTGGTTATTTTTTTTTTCAATGTGGTGATGTGAACTTTTTTTTTTTTTTTGTAATTTTTGTTACTTTTTTGGCAATCAAAAATATTAATTGTTTTTTTTCTGTGTTTTTAAATTTTATCTAACAGTAAAGATTTTTATATACGCGTTTTTATTACGTTGATTTGAAAACACTGTTAATTTTTTTTTTTCTAAAAGTGCAATTCGTTGTACAAAATATGTTAATCAGCTCTGGATTACCAAAATTGCTAAGTAAACTTAAGTGTTGGTGGTAAAAAAAGCTAAAAGCATTAAATAAATGCACAATGGATAAGTATTTGAATTTACATGTTTGAATCTATGTTCATTCAAGAAAATTTTTTAACTTCACAAGAAACATTTTTACGAACTCTCCAACACATACGGAATCATGAATCCGGATTTTGCGAGACATTTACGTCCGTAAAACACGTATCCGTCAAAGCTTGTACGTAAACGGAATATTAACGGACCACATAATCGGGTCTTATGGCCCTATGCTCCCTCGAGGAGTTTTCGAAAACAGTACGTTTTTACTCCGTTTGCTGTAACCGTTGCCGTGCCGTTAAAACGGACTTCACCGTTTTTTATCAGTCTTGATTTCGTAACAAACGGTGTTGTTTATTGCTTTTATAAAAATATAAATATGCAGCCAAACAGAAAAGAATATATATCTAAAGTCCCGCAACTCTTCTGTTAAATTTAAAATTGCATGAATGCAATCTAAGGTGCAGAACTAGTGACTTGAAGTACTTTTATGCGGCTAATCGAAAAGTACTTTTTATATTGAAAATATTATCAGCTGAACATAAACTTATTTGTTTTTTTATTTCTATCAGGTATTAATCTTTATAAAAGGCCAAAATTAAAACGTGGTAATGGATGGTAATTGCTTTTTTCAAATGTTTTCTTTGTGTTGTTTATTTTTTATTTATTTTTTTGTTTTAAGAAATGTAAAAAAAATAATAGGACTAAGAACTCAAGATCGTTTTTACACGACACAACTGTCCGTTACCGGTAATTCAACTCCGGTTTTTACGCCACACAAAGGCACGAATTCCTTTAAATCCGTTTTCTGGTAAGTTTACGGATGCAGAAAACGGTACATAACCGGAGTGGGATTCCGTTTATAACGTACTGAAAACGGTACGTAAGCGGAACTTTTTTTTGTTGGGTTGTTTTGGATTTTGAATAAAAAGGCTGCAGTCAATACAAATAGTGAATCCGAATTTTTATCATTTGAATGCGACAATCAAAGCAGGTTATTTAATTTTTTAAAAATTTTTGCTATAAAATAATGTTTCCAGTACAAATTTAATGGTTTAAAATACGAGTATTTAAATAAAAATATAAAACCTTATATTTTAGTTATATTATTTCTCATTTGGTAACTTTTTTCAAAATTTTGGTTACAAAAAATTTTTGTCCGTGACAACACTGAAACTAACACCTTGATGAATTTACCTTACATGTTTTCACATCTACACCCATTTCTATGAATTTTTATGATTAAAAGCTTCATAGATCATCTTCGTTCAAGGTAAAACTTCATATGGTGAAGAATTAAAAAAAAAATATTAAATAAGAATTACCCCACAAAAACAGACATTACCAAATAATTAAGCGAGTAGGTATCACACGAGGGGTTTCACTAGTTACCAGGCTATTTACTTGCTTAATTACTTTTATTCGCGAAAAATGCTTACAAAAAAGTGAGAATAATAGATTATCAGCATGGTTTCATATAGTGAAGAAATAAGTGCTTACTTACAATAGTAAAGTAAGTAGTTAATCTTAGTCAAACAATAAGTAGTTATACGGGATGATGGAATATATAGTAGATTATAAAATTTAATATTAAAATGCAAAGCGAAATATGAAATTGGTACTTATTTAACCAATTACCAGTATGCCATTATTTTGCAAGCACATATAACAACTTTTTTAACCAATTATCAATAGTCATTATTTTGTGTCTTAGAGTAATGTAAAAGGTAATGTCCTATCATTACATGGTAATCTATACTGTAATGATCATTTATTACCATGTTTTTGCTGGGTAAAAATAAACTTTTTCATATATGTATATGAAGAAGTTTCATCAATATTTATGAAGAAGTTTCATCAAAAAAATTAAGCTTTTTTAATTTTTAATTTTTATTTATAGGATTGGGTGACATTATCCGTTATCTCAATCTTTTACGGTTGGGTATAGTTCTACGGATATCAGCTCTCTGTGGATGGTGTGATCTTTTTAAACGAAGTCGCTTTTTGACTCTACTTCCCAGCAAAAGCTTTCATTACCAAATAAGTGATTATATAATGAAACTAAAATTGTTTACTGCTAATAATCCAGATAACCCGTGACTAATTATTAAATCGCATAAATATTGTAATATAATATTGGCAACTACTTATGAGTAAGCCTTATTATTAACAAACATATAAGCACTTATTTTTTATTTTATTTATTAGCCCAGGAATAAGTATTTATTTTGGTAACTACTCACCTTGTATACTTTTGTTATGTAGCGGGTAAGTAGGTGCCAAAATTTTGTGTGTTTTTTTCCTGCAGCGAATATGCATATGAAATTACCTTGTCAAACAACAATAATAAGTGTTGACACTAAATTTTATGCAGTAAACGGTACTGCTTATTATTTACATATTAGTATTGAGCACTCATTACTAATATTTGTCTGAGTTGATGCTTACGGGGGCGTGAGCTGTTACTTGAACCAACTGCCATTAAATTAATAGGTTAGTTTTTTCGAATTTTATGTCTATATCTGTAACTAAATACTTGTAATAAAACGACTATCCCTACTTTACCTGACTTTATTTGTAAGCTTTTGTTATTTTTAATATTTTATCAAATAAAAAATTAAAAAAAAATTTCAAATATTTTTATGACAAATATTTTTGTTTACATTTAAAAGAGAAAAGACAATAATTTCTAATACTTGGCAGGATTTTTATACATACTTAATTTTTAAGTAGCTATATCTTTAACTACTAAGCAAGTCTATATCTACTTAAATTTGTATGCAATATTTATATAAAATTCTAAAAAACAAACCAACTGAAACAGTAAGATTTATTCGCATGTTATCCATCCCTGCCCCCTAAAATGTACCAGAAAAAAGGTCACCGTACACCTTCGAATCTAACTTATTTTTGCAAGGCAGTTTCGGGAGAAAATATTTTTTTTTGCCGAACGTAGGGTTAGCTTTGTTACATTTTTCATTATAACTTTGGCATGTACAGGGTGGCGCAAAAATAACCTTCCGATGTTTTTTGGCTGTAATTTAAAAAAAAAATTAAAAACTCTGATTCTTCTTGTGGACTATTTTTATTTGGTCTTTTAATTTTTTTACATCAAGTCGAGAATATGATGTCATGTAAATGGCCGCCGCCACAGTTGATTGTCATTTGAGCCCTTTTTATGGCATTTTCCATCACTTTGGCCAAAACTTCCGGCGATAGGTCCTCACATTCTTGACGGATATTGTCTTTAAGAGTTGCAGGAGTCTGAGGCATGTTGACATAAACCCGCGACTTGCTGGCCAGTGCAAATCGCCAAAACGGGAGATTAGGCGCCCGGGAAATGCATCCTTCAGCATATCGGTTGTGGCACGTGCAGTGTGTGGCGTTGCACCGTCCTGTTGGAACCACATGTTTTCCAATCCCAATTCATCAAGTTGCGGCAAAAAGAACTCGTTGATCATTGCTCTGTAGCGCTCACCATTCACAGTAACCGTTTGGCCCGCGACGTCTTCGAAGAAAAAATGTCCGATGACTCCTCCAGCGAAAACAGCACACCATACAGTGACTTTGAGCGGGTGTAATGGCTCTTCGTGGGCTACACGCGGATTTTCAGTGCCCCAGAAGCGTAAATTTTGCTTATTTACGTACCCGCTAAGATGGAAATGGGCCTCATCACTCATGATTATTTTTGATGAAAAATCATCTTCATTATTGCTCAAATAAATATTCACCAATATTCCGCGTTTTGGAGCGGTGTAGCGTAACATTGTTTATTAACGTGTATTTCGCATGTGTTTACTACACAAATGTCAAAACAGAACTGACATTAGGGGCCAATCGCAAAATTTATAGCATTTTCTGATAGGAGAATTACTTTTGCGCCACCTTGTAGAGTCGCATCTTACAGTGTAATAATGTAAACTTTTAATTATACTTTTGCGAAGGAGATATTTTGATATATCCAGCAAAATAATTTTAATTTCTTTTTGCCGAACGTAGGGGTCGCCTTTTTAAATTTTTGAGCCATTGGTCTCAACAAACAATTGCCTTTAATCATGTTAAATATTTAAACATTAACCAACCTTGCTTAAAAATTATGTATGGATAGATAGTTCGTTCTTTCAATGCCTGAAGGCTTAAGATGATAATGCTTTTTTCAAAAGAATTTTTTTCATAATTACCTTGGATATATATCTTTTTCCCGTGAACACAGCGTAGCAAATTTAATTTTCTTGATAGTTTCTTCAATTCCTTCAAGTTGTGTTTTCAAATCTTGCATACCTTTAGTTTCTCGAACATAACGCCCAACTTTATACAATATATCGCCAGATGGTTTAGCCTCTTGTTGATGGTGTTTCACATCGATTTTACGATAACTGGAACATTGTTGTATACTTAAATGAATACTTTTACGTGTTTTATCATCGATAGTCTGCAAGAAAATTAGATTTATATACCAGCAGTGGTTTTTATTCTAATTAAACCAACCCACCCTATATTGTTCACTTAATTCCTTAAAGCGCTTTAAAGCTGGAGATCCTATAAAAAGTATATGTTTAATAAATTGTGCCTGATCTTCAATATCTCTATCCAATGATTTTAAAATAGGTTCATAAAATATTTCATCATGACGCAGAATTTGTATAATTTTCTTATAAGTGGAATTTATTGTTAAAATAGCTTCTAAACGCGTATTAGAATCTGATATTTTCTTTTTTAAATCGAATGACTTAACATCTTCATTTAATACAAATTCATTTTGATATTTAATACGATTTTCCATATTACATTTCTGTAACAATTTTTTACTGTAAATCTTTTCCAATTGTTCTAAACGACATCTTAAACGATCTCGCTCTCTACGCATTCCAAATGTTCGTTGATCTAAGTTTTCATCGACCATATGTATTGGCATTTTTTTAAATAAACGCTGCAGGGGTCGATGATTTTTAAGAAGGTTGCGTACAGCTTGAGTATCACCAGTTTTAATACGATTTAAATGGCTGCGTCCATCGTGACACTGTTTTCTCAAGGTATGATAATGTTTAAAGCATTTTTTCAGTTCAATTTCCTTTTCCAAATTATTGAATTGCAAACGTTTTTTTAATAATTCTGTCATTTTTCCAAATTCATCCGTTAAGGAATTTGTAGTCCATCGATCATCCCACATCATGTGTTGTTTTACATATGTTCTACCAAGAAATCCATGATGTCGTATTGCTTTTGGATGTACTGGTCTGGGTGTCTGAATTGTATTTACGTTAGATTTTGCCTTAACTCTCATGATCGCTTGTAGTTATTTTCAAATTACTTTTAGCAGTGTTTAACTCACGTAAATTTTTTGCAATTGGTTTTCATAGGTTGCCAAAATTTTGGTTTTATTTATTTTATATAAAAAAATATAAAAAATATATAAAAAAAAACATGTATAAAAAAATACGTCTTTATATAATTTCAAGCACCATTTATTTGTAAATTTATTGAAATCAATTTATTTTGACATTGAAGAAAAAAATATAATTTCTGGGTTTATACATAAATTTTATACATCAATTAACCACTGTAGCCCCACTGTTGCCTAGGGGCATTATTATACCCTCCACCATATATCAGGTTGTTATTCCGTTTTTAACATGTCGAAATATAGGTCTAGGACCCCATAAAGTATATATATTCGTGATCCTTATGCAATGTCTGTCTGTTCAAATGGCGATTACGATACGCTTAGATTATTGGGCATCCTCTCGAGCAGTTTGGTATTGAAAATGAGCAAAATCGTTCTAGCGGTTAAATTCCATACAAATTTGTGTGTTTTAGTACAATCTCATAATAGCGACTGGTACATTATATTTTCTCATATTTTTTCACCAGTCGCTTAGAAATGAATAATATTTTGTATTCAACTCAAATATTTTTCGACTGAAAAAATTTTTTTCACCACCAAAATTTTTTTCACCACAAATAATTTTTTACGAAAAAAAAAATTTTTTACCTCAAATTTTTTTTTTTCACCAAAAAATTTGTTATGGCATCTAAAAAATTTTTTTACCTCAAAAAATATTTTTCACCTACATAATTTTGATTCAAAAGTTTTTTACATCATTTGTATCAAAAACAATAGAGAACATTTTTTTAGTATATTGGTGGAGGCTAATTTAAGCCTTTTTTTAACTTGTTATAATCTAATTTCAAATATGATATTAAGGCTGTATGTTTGAAGCGGCTAATTTTGAACTAAACTAAATTTCACATAAAATTTCCAGTTTTCAAAAATTTTGACATTATATTTAGTTTGACAAGTTTTTTCTTAAATAGCTCTTCTAAAAAATCCAAAATTTACAGAAATTTTTTAGCATTTTTTTAAAAAATATTTTGAATGTATCTGTAAAAAACTTTGCTACTATAAAAGATATTATGCCAGTGTTGCCTTTACAAAAATGGAAATAATTACGGGTTGGTTGAAAAGTTCCTGCGCTCACCAAGAGATGGCACTGCTAGCTCCAACTTTTTTTTCTCAAGTTAGTATAACTGTCCTGAGAACACATGCAAAGTTGCAAGTCATTCTGTCAATTCTTTCTTTGTTTACAAGCCATTTGAAGTTGACGTGTCATTGATTTTTTTTAATATAGAAAAAATTGAATATCGTGCAGTCATTAGATTCTTTGTTTTGAAGGGTTTAAAAGCAAAGCAAAGGTAATTTATGAACAATTGTTAGAAGTGTATAAGGGGTCCTCACCTTCAAAACACACCGTTGAATTTTGGGCTGGTGAATTTAAACGTGGTCGTACCAGCCTTAAAGACGATCCACGCGAAGCACGACCAACAACTTCAACCACAGCAGAAATCATTGAGCAGGTACATAATATGATTAGTGAAGATCCAAGTTTGACTAAGCGTGAAATTGCTATTGCCATAGGCATCTCAGACGAACGAGTACTCCATATTTTACATGAAGAATTACGTATGAAAAAACTGTTTGGAAAGTTAGTGCCGCACACATTAACAATTCAACAAAAACTGGATCGAAAACAAATTTCTCAGCGTATTTTGGAGCGTTTTAAGCCGAATAAAACCGACTTCTTGAGTCGTTTTACAACTATGGATAAGACTTGGATCTACCACCATGATCCTAAATTGAAACAAGAACATTTACAGTGGACTGATGCTGGTTGTTCAGCTCCAAAGCAGGTGAAGTCACAACGATCAGCAAAGAAGGTTATGGCATCAGTTTTTTGGGATGCAAAAGGAATTTTGTTGATTGATTATCTTCAGAAAGGTAAAACAATCAACTCTGAATATTATTGCAGCCTTCTGGATCAGCTGGATGAAAAAATTCGTGAGAAAAGACCCGGTTTTAAGAAGAAAGAAATCATTTTTCATCAAGACAATGCACCTGCTCACAAAAGTGTTTTGACGATGGCTAAATTCAAAGAATTAAAGTACGAATTGCTTGAACATCCACCGTATTCACCAGATTCGGGTTCCAGTGACTAATATCTCTTCAGAAATCTCAAACAATTCCTTCGTGGAAAGCATTTTTCGTCGAATAAAGAGGTCATAGCAGCCGTAGACGGTTATTTTGCAGAGCTTCCGGAAAACCATTATAAGGATAGGATAAAATTATTGGAAGATCATTGGAACAAGTGTATTGAGCTTCTAGAAGATTATATTGAATAAAAAAATATATTTCCTAACAAAAACAGTATTCTTTCATTTCGAGCGCAGGAACTTTTCAACCATGGTCATATTATCCATGCATGGTTTAATATATGACCATACATGATCTTATTTTTTTCCTTCCAAAAATTAAATTTTTTAACAGCTCCCATGTAAAAATCGCAATATATATGAACATACATGATCATACATGGACTGGTATATGATCATATATGTGCATAAATGGTCATATATGTACATGCATGGTTTAATATATGACCATACATGATCTCATATATGCTCATATATCTTCGTATCCGAAATTTGAGGGTATATGGTCATATGTGTTCATATATTAACATATATGAATGATATATGAGCATATATGACCATATATAACCATATACGGCAATATACCCTTAAATTTCGGATCCGAAGATATATGAGCATATAAGAGATCATATATCGTCATATATTGAACCATGCATGGACATATATTACCATTTATGCCCATATATGATCATACGCAAGTCCATGTATGATCATGTATGTTCATAGATATTTCTATTTTTACATGGGAGCTGTTAAAAAATATAATTTTTGAAAGGAAATAAAATATATTCGATCAGAATAAATGAATGAACGATCAGACTCGAATTTTTCAAAACATTTCAACTTTTATATTAAAAAAATGGGTTTTTTTTGTATTAAGTCTATTAAAGATTTTTATAGATCTTGTAGTATCACAAAATATTTTTCCTACATTGCTATTAACGGCAAAAAAGTTGAATACGAAACGTTTAATGAAATGTCAGATTCATTTGGAGTGGATGAGCAAACGCCTTAAAGCCATGGGATTGATTCAAAAGCAAAGAATCTGGGTACCATACGAGTTGAAGCCCCTGCACGTCGAAAGGCCATTTTTCGCTTATGAACAGTTCCTCGAACGCCAAAAAAAAGCATGGGTTTTTTGCATCGCATTGTGACTGGCGACAACCCCAAGCGCAAAAACTCATGGGTTTTGCCCAAACAGCCATCAACATCCTTTGCTAAGCCGAATACTCGTATTCATGGCATAAAGCTTATACTCTGTACATATTTGGTGGGACCAACGCGGCGTGAGCTGCCCAAAGCGAGTAAAACGATCACGAGGGAACGCTATCGGACACAAAGCCGCGCACCAAATTCAAAATGGACGGAACATGAAGATCACGCTCGGCCACATGTTGCCAGATCGGTCAAGACTTACACGCAGAAAAAATATTCGTGCTGGAAACTGAATTTTGTTGCCAATCGAATGGTTTAGTTACAGCAACCGAATGTTGCGGTTGTGACTACCAAATTATTATTAAGGCAAACGAAATACTATTATCACAGTCAAATTACTCATGTCTCAATTAGGTAACCACAACCGTACCATTCGATTGGCTACAAATTCGGTTGTCAGAACGAATCTGTTTGCTGTGTACTTAGCAACGCTAAACTGGGAAGTCCTACCGCATCATCCGTATTCTGTAGACATCGCTCCTTCCGACTGCTAGTTGTTCCGATCGATGACACACGGCTTGTCCCAGCAGAAGTTCACTTTATATAAACAATGCAAAAAATGAGTCGATAATTGGATTGTCTCAAAAGACGAGTAGTCCGTCCTGGTATCCAAAAATTGCCAGAAAGATGGGAAAATCTTATTTGTTATATTTTTGTTCTGTATGAATCTAGTACTATGGTTAACAGCCTCTTAAGAGTGTCGCTTGTAATTCTACTGGATAATCATTGTTAGTCATTGAAAAAGTACACAAAGCTCGTTTCTATAAAATGAATATATTTGCTTATAAAAAAAAAACGTTAAAAATAGTTAAACGCAAATTGTCCTTTATAGATTACTCTTCCTTTTTCGAAAGTTCTTCAACAATTTTAGAACTTTGCATTTTAATTTGTTTACGATTTGGTACATTTTGTGTTATTTTAGTATCTTCCAACAACTCCTCGTCAGGTTGTTGTTCGGCCATATCCTCTTGTGTTTCATCGGCTTCCTTTAGTAATAAGAAATTTTTATGGTATTCTTCCCACAGACTCTCGATTGTATCCTTCTTAGGTACTGTAGTTTGTTCCTTGCCAGATAAATTATCTGTCAAGCTTTTATAAGCTTTCATTATAGTGCGAACTTTTTTTTCCACTGTGGTTAAAAGTAATTTAGCTAAAAAGTAAATGAAATAGGTTATTAATAAAATTTTTGATGAAAAATCTCTTTTACTATTTTGTTCAAATAATTCAGGAGCACAGGCACGCATTGTTAGCATTTCAAATTTTAATAGCGGCAATTTTAAATAAGAATTGGGATATTGTACTGGATATATTTTGGAGGAGCGATCCACATATCGAAGTATATCCGATAAATTCCACAAAGTATATCTTAATATAACAAAAATATTGGAACGATTTTTAATATGTTGTAAGGTTTTTTCCTCCAAATCATCTTGGTCTTTAATTTGTTCTTCCAACTGCTGAATTCGTAGAATACGTCTACAATCAATTTGAATTTAGATAAATTTGTATTTATAATTATTTCAATTGTTAGTTACTTATATTTAGATGCGTTTCCATTACGATCGAAATTTAGTTTAAACTGGATTGCGTGTGTAATGTAAATACAATCTAAGGATAATTTTTGTTCCACTTACCTTTCTTCCTCTTCTGAATAGTTATGAAGTAAAACACTTTGTTGTTCCTCAGCTACTTTTTCTTTATAGGCCAAAAAATCATTTTGTATTTGTCCAATATCATTTTGCTTTATTAATTTAAAATTACTGTCAATTTGACTTTTTATTCTGAAATAAAAATCGAATTTATAATAAGTGAACTTAAGCATATGCCTAATTTTGAAGATACGAGGGCGGAACAATAAGTCCGTTACTTTTCGAACTTCCCTCGTAGTTATATGAAATGCAACACTGCTGCCATCAGGTACCACCTGTTAATAGACTACCGTCAAATTTTAAGCAAGTTCCGTCATTTACTTTGCGTTTAATTGCTGTTCAAAACATACAACCTCGTGGATTTTTTTTAAAAATGAAAAAAAGTGAATTTCGAGTTCTCATCAAACAGTATTTCTTGCGAAAAAACCGCCAATCAAACCAAGGAAAAGCTTGATAAATACTATGGGGACTCTGCACCATCGATTTCAATGGTAAAAAAGTGGTTTACTGACTTTCGTTGTGGCCTTACAAGCACGGAAGATGCCGAACGTTCTGGACGCCCAATTGAGGTCAATATGGTGTTGGCCGATCGAAGAGTAAAATTGCGTGAGATTTTTGATGCCATAGGCATTTCATATGGCAGTGTGGTTTCGATTTTAAATGATCAGTTGGATTAAAGAAAGCTGTCTGCAAATGCCGCGCTTGATTTCAATTGACCATAAACGAAATCGTGTAACGTGTGTAGTCTCAATGGCAAAATCCCATGAATTTGGCTACGAGTTGGTACCTCATCCGCCATATTCTCCGGACTTAGCCCCTAGTGACGACATCCTATTTCCAAACCTAAAGAAATTGCTCGGTGGAAAGAGATTTAGCTCCAACAATGAAATTATTGATCTAACAAATGCCTATTTTATGGACCTCGAAAAGTCCTATTTTTGGTGAGGGATACAAAAATTGGAGAAGTGTATTGAGCTAAAAGCAGATTATGTTGAAAAATATTTTTTTTTTACAAAAAAAAAACTGTGTTTCATTCAAAAAGTCACAGACTTATTGATCCGCCCTCGTAACATTTTAATCAGAACCGTAGCCAGGTATTTATTTTTGGAGGGCATTTATTCTCATCGGGTATTCAACAAATTCCGAATGGGACATGCGGACTAAGTGACTTATAGAGCCTTCAGGGAGGATGACGAGATCTTAGAACACTATCTTTGTGGCTGTCCGGTCTTTGCCGTTCCTTATTGGAACGGGATGAAGGACTGAGGAATTTCGTGGGCGGAGTTCCTGGATAGAGAATACAACCATAAGAGCGCACAACAATCCGGCTTGCGGGTTCAAGTAAATGTACTATATTTTAAGGCGTGGGTCGATTGTAAGAGTATCTTCACTTCCGATTCCTCTTTCTCAACCTAACCTACACTCAGAAAAAAAAGTTAGTAGAAAAATTTGTAAACAGTTTTCAATCCCACTTTACTATATTTGTACTGATTTTTAGTAAAAAAAATTATTATTTAGCAAATCTTTTTTCTATTTACATTTTACAAATTACAGAATTTTTACAGAATATCTACAAATTTTCGTTGCTAATTTCAGAAATCATTTTACAAATTTTTGAAAACCGATTTGCTAAAGATAGCAAAAAAAAATACTAATTTTAAAAAAGTCGATATTGAAGAAAATGTTATTTCTAATAATTTAAACTTATACATACAAACTTAAATTGCCCTAAAATGTTACATAGGATTAAAAAAGGGATCGGAAGTGAAGATACCGACTCATGTCTAAAAAGAGGACATCCACTTAAAATAGCACTAAAAAGGGGTTTTTAGTTCTAAAAATCAGCCCTAAAAACAATTAAATTTAACCTTTTAGATTTTTAAGCCTTTGATTTTTTTTTTCATTTTGTATAAAACATCTTTTAAAAAATATAATCAAAATTTTTGATGCTCGATAAAAAAAATAAATCTAAAACTTTGTACTAATATTAATAGTATTTAGTAATTTTCTTTGCTGATTTTAGCAAACAGATTTTAAATTCCACTTTACAAAAAGTCTACTAAAATTTAGTAGCGGCTACTAATTTTTCTACTAATTTTATTGTACTACACGTCAGCAGACATGTGTTGCTAAGATTAGCTAAAAATACCGCTGCCATTACAGACTTTTTTTGGTGAGTGTATATGACTCCTCGAAATCTGTTGCGTTTCTCTTTTCGGGATAAAGATTACTTTGTCCTATTGACTATTTTGAACCTAATTATATTTTATTATAATTAGACCTAATGAAATCTGATCGGGTCTGATCTTTTTTTACACGGGTATTTAAAAATTCACCATCATTGTACTTTAGTAATCGATCGATAAATGCTCTTCCCTTGCAGTTTTAAAGCCTTTTTTGTAAATTTAGAATTTAAATATTTCATTTCAAATCAAAACAATGAAAATGTCTTAAATATATTGCGAATATACATTTTTTTTTTTGTGAATTTAAATAATGTGTGGTATACCACGTTGGGCGCCATCTTACCTTGGAAATATTTCTTTAGCCTTTGAACACAATGTTGCCACCTTAATTTGCTTTATAACCGATTCAATATTCTCCAGTTGATTTTTTAATTTTAACATACTCTTGGTCTCGCGTGTATAACGTTTGCTAATATTTACCACCAATTCGGCTGCTTTGGGAGTTTTGGCTTGCATTTGATTGGCCTGTTTTGGACTTAACTTTTTAAAACCAGCAACAGTTTGTATTTTTAATTGGCTACCTCTATGTGATTTTTGCTCCATTTGCTAAAGTAAAAGTCAATAGATTTTTGAATCTTTTTAAGCTGTAAAATCATTACAATACTCACCCTATATTCTTCACTTAATTGCTTAAATTTTCCAATCGCTGGTATGCCCAAATATAAAATATGTTTTATAAAACTTGCCTGATCATCGATGTCTTTGCATAGTGATCTTAAAATTGGTTCATAGAATATTTCATCATTACTTAAGATTTGTATAATATTCTGATATGTGGCATTTATTGTTTTAACAGCCTTTAAACGTATATTAGAATTTTCAATTTTTTTCATAAATTCTCGAATTTTAATTTCTTCATCTAACACAAATTCATCTTGAAATTTAATACGATTCTCTATTTCGGCACGCTCTAACAATTTTGTGGCATACTCCCGCTTGAGTGTATCCAAACGACAAGTTAAACGATCACGTTCCTTGCGCATTATAAATGTACGCTGATTGATATTGTCCACCACCATATGTATGGGCATTTTTTGATACAAACGCTGCATATCCTTGTGATTGATGAGATAATTTCTTATGGCCAGTATATTATTTTTAAACAGGACATTTTGTAATTTTGTACGACCATCCCGACATTGGGTACGTAAACGTCTGGTGGATTTATGCAATTGCTTGCGATAGGCTTTATTTTCCAAATTCTTAAATTCCAAACGTTTGCCTAAAGAATTTTATGTAAAATCATATCATATGTTATCTTTTGATTGTATTTTATCTTACTCAGTAAATTTGCCATTCCATGAAACTCATCTATTATTGATCCCGCTGACCATCTTTCGTCTATCACCATATGCTGTTTAACGAATGTTGCTCCGAATAATCCGTGATGTCGTATTGCTGTGGGATGTACTGGTCTTGGCGCCAATATATCAGTTGTATGTTGTTGTGCTTTCATTATGCAAGTGTCCTATTTGTAATAACTTTTTTTTTTAATTTATTTTTCAAATCTAGAATTTTTCAATTGATTTTACGTCTTTCCTTATTATCAAGCTTAAGTTCTTTATATAAATCGCGCTTCTTCCTATTATTTTCCCTGATCAAAAATCCCTAGTAATAGATAAATATATATTTGACTGTTTTGAAAAAATTATTGAAGTTTCAAAAAATGTCAAAAACCTCATTTTTTACTTTTAGTGTTGTAATTTTTTTTTAATTTTACTTAACTTGTCGCTTAGACGAAACATAAAATCAATGTTAAAACTTCGTTCTTTTTTGTTAGTTTTAACATACAAACAACGACATATCCACACACTAGGCGTGGATTAGTTCAGTTCAAGGCGTTCTACCGTCTTTTAAACTGCGTAATCACATACACAAGCAGTTTTGCACGAACACGTTTGAAAACGGTTGCGATAGATATTTTTGAATGAGTTCAAGAAGAACGATTTTTGGCCTCACACCGATAGTTTTACCCGTACGGTTAAAGCTAACAAAAATGAACGAAGTGTATGGCCGCCTTAACATTGATTTTATCCCAAGAAACATTTTTACGGACTCTCCGATACGTGCGGATTTATGAATCCGGCTTTTACTGTACGTTTACGGTCCGAAAATACGTATCCGCCGAAGCTTGTACATAAACGGAACATTAACGTACCGGTTTATTGAATTTTCGAAAACAATACGTTTTGACTCCGTTTTTTTTTTTTTTTTTTTTTTTTAAGTTTATTAGTAGTATTTTAATACTTTTAAATTACAATTTAAAAATTCGTTTTGCACAATTGCATTTACAAGCTCTGATTTATATTAACATTTCTAATAAAATTAACAGTTTTTTTCCTAAAATTGTTAGTGTTACTTTCATTCTTAACGTCATTTGGCATCTTGTTGTACAGATTTAATCCTTTATAAAACAGTGACCTTTGCCTTGCATTAGTATCTGCTCGTTGAAGTCTAAAGTCTAGAGCGTTCCTCAGGTTATACGGTTGTACCTCCCCAACATAATGTAGTTGTTCGACCAGATAATCGGGTGCATCTCCTGTTTTCATTTTTCGGATTAAGTTTATTGTATTAAGCTCTAATCTTTGGTGTATATTTAGCCATTTCAGAGTGTCCAACATAAATTTTATTGATGTAAATCGGTTGCATTTTAATATTGCGCGCATAGCTTTATTTTGTAGTTTTTGTAGTCTCATTATTTGCTGATCTGAACAGCATGTATATATCACAGTTGATCCATACTCAAAATGTGGTTTAATAATTGTATTGTATATATTTATTGCCGTAATAATTGATACTTTATTTCTTAAACGTTTAAAAAATCCGATTTTTTTCCCGATTTTTTTACATATATATTCAATATGTTCTTTGAATTTCAAGTCTTTGTCTATTACAAAACCCAGATATTTAATATTATTAACTTTTTCTATTATTATATTATTTATTTTGAATGTTATATCAGTGTTCATATTTATTTCCATTATTTTGGTTTTACTTTCGTTTAATTTTAATTTGTTCATTTTTAACCATTTATTTATATTATCCATATCTCTTGTTAGATTCGTTTATGTATATGATAAATAGAAGAGCTCCTAAAATTGAACCTTGCGGTACGCCAAAATCGTTCTCTATTGCATTAGATTTTACATTGTTAACTTTTGTTGTTTGCCTGCGATTATTTAAGTAAGATTGGAACCATTTTAATTCAGTATCTTGGATTCCGTATTTATATAGTTTTTTTATTAGGATATCTCGATCAATAGTTTCAAATGCCCTTTTGAAATCTATAAAAATTGCGATTATTTTATTATTTCTCTTGATGTATTTCCACTTGTTTATAATATAATTTACTGCAGTTTCGCACAAGTGTTTTCTTCTAAAACCTGACTGGTATTTTGATAATAATTTGTGTTGTTCCATGTAGTTTTCTAATTGTGTTTTCACTACCTTTTCAATAATTTTTTCACATGTTTTGAGGGTGTTAATTGGCCGGTATTCTTCACACTTCACAGTATTTTTTACTTTTTCGATAGGTGTAATCATTGATTCTTTCCAATTGTTAGGGAAAATTCCTGTTTCTAAAGATTTATTTATAATGTTAAGCATAATATTGCCTGTCGTGTCCCAGTTATCTAAAATTATATTATTCGATATTCTATTATAGTCAGGTTTTTTTTTGATGTTCTTACATATAATTTTTAGCTCTTCTAAAGATATTGCACGGAATTTCAACTTTGTATTTATCACAGTTATTTTATTTTCATATTGCACTTCATTAATGGAAATTCTTATTTCTTTAATGCTATCCACGAAATAATTATTAAAATTTTCAGATATTTGAAAATTGTCCTTATACTCTATTTGTTTAAATATCACAGTTTTTATTGTATTTCTGGGTTTTTTTAGAACTAGTTCTTTTATTTTACTCCACATTTCTTTTTGATTGTTCGTGCTGTTTATTTTATTATTTATATATTTATTTTTTTCATTTTCAATTTTTACTTTATATGTATTTCTTATTGATTTATAACTATTCCAGGCCTCAATAGTATTTTCAGTAATTGCATTTTGATATTTAAATACTTTTTCCCGTTTTAGTGTTCTGAGTTCGTTATTAAACCATGTGTTATTGCTTTTGTATTTAATTTTCTTATTAACAGTAAATTTTTTAATTGTATTTTCCAAACATTTGTCATAGTTTTCGACATAATCATTTAAATCTGTTATTACATTACAATTTAGTATTGCATTTATTTCATTGCTAAATCTGTTTTTGTTATATTTAAAGATTTCTATTTCCTTATTTTGGTTTTCTTCATCACTATCGTCATATTCTATAAAAATGTCAATAGATTCGTGATCTGCTATTTTATTATTTGTATTATTTTTTGCTATAATATTTTCATTGTTTGTTATAATATAGTCTATTAGAGTTGTTGAAATTTGTGTTATTCTTGTATATTCATTCATTATTTGTTTTAGACCGTTATCATTAAGTACACTTTCTAATTTATTGCTATAAAAATCTTTATTCCAGTCTATATTGAAATCTCCAGCTATTATAATATCACAGTTTTTCTCACATAATTCATCTATAAAGTTTTCAAATGCTTCACAAAATTCTGCCTTTCCACTACTCGGTGATCTGTATAATATTACTATTATAAATGATGTTCTTTTACATTTTGCCATATATGCACTAATCCAATATTTTGAGTCTTGACATTTATCTCCAATTTTTTTGATATTCCATTGTTTTTTGAAATACATAATTACCCCACCAGTTTTTGAAGAATTCGATAATGTAATATAGTGGTCGTATTGTTTTATTTCAAGGTAAGGTGATAAACTTTACCGCATACACCATTGCATCTTATACCAGTTTGACCTCTAATCGATGATCTGCATTTATTGCAGCTCTCTGCCATAGCTGAGTGATCTTCACAACACTTCCCTCAGGTAAACAAAAAAAAAAACAAAAACTTAATATTCATCAAGTATTTATTATTCACTTGAAATTTATTAATTATTTTATGTTTTTAATAGTCTCTATCTATTTTAAAAACTTTTTTATACTTTTATTTTAAAAATTTATACGGAGCTTTTTATTTTTGCTTGTTATTACAGCAGGGTTGCCTGCTACGGACTAATGTTTTTTATCTGTTTTTCTTTTTTTACGATGATGTGTGCAAAATTATGAAGATTTGCAAATTAAAATATTGCCCGACAGCTTAAAATAGATTTTGTGAAAAAATTTCAAAATTTGCATTGTTTGCTTCATCATATCGTAAGTACTACTATTTAAACCGAAATCAAATTTTTCTTTTATTTTTTTCATGATTTTTAATGGGCTGCAATCGCAGTGATTGATGGATGCTAATTGTGCTGGAAATAAATATGGTATTTGTTTGTAATTTTGTTTGGTATTTCTGGTCCCTATACGGATCCAGAAATTGGTACGGAAACTGAGTTGGATTCCGATTATGATGGAGCGAAAACGGAACGTATTGTTTGTTGGGAGGTTTCCGAAATTTTATGAAATTTGTTTTAAAACATTTTTCAATGCAATTGAAAACCTTTCCTGCGGGAAAAGATTCTATCCCAGGACACGTCACGTGACCGGTTCATGGTGGCCGGTCACTTTAACATGGACCGGTCACTTTAACATGGGCTTGTCCTAGGAGGTTGTCAATTGCCCTTTGTGGCATGTCACAGGACTGGTCTAAAAGAACATGTCATGACTTTCAATCGGTCACGTGGTAGGTACTTTAGGATTCGGTCCACTTTTCAATTAACCTTAAGATCTAAACACCTCCCTTTGAGAGCATTGGGTATTAGGGTTTAATACGAAGTTCTTAATAGTGATAATAAACTCCTGTCTATCTTAACCTATCTTTGGCCGCCCGTGTAAATAATCAGCTTATCGAAAGTAACCCTATCCATAATCCTGTGTTGATTTTACACATACATGGGACTAATGCATTGATTGTACTAATTAATTGATGATTTCATTACCATTACATTGATTACAATTTTAATGAAATAAATTTCAATACCATTGTTTGAATTAATGATAGTGATTTAAGAATCTGATTTCATTGATTAATGACAATTTTTTTAAATTTCATTACAAATACAAATGCATCAATTAAAAGAAAACATTAGCATTATTAACCGACATTTTATGTGTTAATATTTATGTTAATATTTATTTATGCGAGTTAATATTTTTATATTTTATATTTTGTTTTATTATTTTTTGTATAAAGCTACTTTGATAATTTTCAAATCTTATAAGATTTATTATAAACAAATGATTTTTCAATCAATTATAATTAGTTTTTTTAAGGCATTTGTGTTATTTCAGTACCATTAGTAATGTAATTTTTAATGGAAAAAAATTACATTATCATTAAATGGTAATGCATTTTTTTTTTCATTTACATTAGTGTCAATAATGGTAATAAAAGTTCAATGGAAATGAAAAATTCCCAATTAAAATTCTTACATTACATATGTATACAGTGAAACCTCTCAAAAGTGAGTAGCGACGGTTCACTGCAACCGTTTGTCCGTTACCAGAAAGTGTCCGCTGTTGGGAGGTAAATTTATCGAAAATTTTAAATTAGTTTTCAGAAAAATTGTCCGTTATATGAAAAGGTCAACTGTTGACGCTACTACATTTGCAAATAACATCAAATGTCTGTTTTGTTTTAAGATTTGTGAAGTAAATAGATATAGAATTCACCTCGACTTCAAATTACGCTCAAGCTCTAACGACGCAATGGACTATTTTCTGTCCAAATTTATCATGAGCGAAGGTACCGATTTTCATCTGAATGCACACGTAAAGGAACAAAATTTGCACTTCTGGGGAGTCATCGAGCCTTATTATTTCGAGGATACCGTGGATAACGCAAATACTGTGACTGGTGAACGATACAGAACCGAGTTTTTATTGCTGCAAATTGATAAGTTGTAAATGTAGGATATTTGTGGATGACGCACAGTGGGTTCGATGCTATCCAAAATGGCGGTTAATTCAGAGAAGCCGTAGTTTTAAAATATTATAATATTTTATTTTTGAGTTATCATAAGCACATAAAACTACAGCATTTCGAAAAAAAAATTTAAATAAAAAAATTTGTTTAACCTGTTAGACGCTTTATTGTTTTACGGAAAAAAAAGATTTTAGTTAACAATTTTTGCAGTAACTTTAGAAAGAAAAGCGATAAATTAATATATAAAATTGGAAATTAGAGAGTACTTAATGTGCTATTAAAAAATGTATATTTAAATTTTTGTTTTTCACTAAATCTCATAAATGTACAAATTTATCTCAAAAAATTCACCAAAGAAAATATAATAAATTTTTTTATGAACAATCAAAAATACATAAAAAAAAACACAGCATTTAAAAAAAATTACAAGAAAAAAGTTGTTTTAACCTGTTAGGCGCTTTATTGTTTTTCGGGGAAAAAATCATGATCCACAATTTTTGCTGTAACTTTGAAATCAAAATATATTTAAAGAATGAATAAATAATATGTATTCTTATTAGTATAAATTCAATTTTAAGCCAATTTTTGTTTTCCCTAAATTCAGTGAATGTAAAAATTTTTCTCAAAAAGTCACGGAAGAATATTATTACCAGATTAATTCAAGGAAGTATCTAATTGATGAGGTTATATTTTTTTGGGAATAACTACACATGGTTTACTAAAAAACACAAATTTTAAACTTTTGGGGGAAGTAAAAAAAGGCTTAAATTCGGCTGTGCCGAAACTTTGAATACCCTCCACCAATATCCTAAAAAAAGTGTTTTCTACTGTTTTTGATACAAATAATGTAAAAAACTTTTGAAGTAAAATTATGGAGGTGAAAAAAATTTTTGAGGTGAAAAACTTTTTTGGATGCGAAAACAAATTTTTTGTTGTCAAAAAAAAATTTTAAGGTGAAAAAAATTTTTGAGGTGAAAAAATTTTTTGTGGTGAAAAAAAATTTTAGTGGTGAAAAAATTTTTTGAGATGAAAAATATTTGAGGTGAATACAAAATATTATTAATTTCTAAGCGACTGGTGAAAAAATATGAAAAAATATTTTATACCGCTGGGCCGATTTTGCTCATTTTCAATACCAAACTGCTCGGGAGGATGTACAATAATCTGGATAAAAATAGGCACCCCGGCTTGCGTGTTGGCGTCGTGATCGCCATTTCAACAGCCAGACAGACGGACATCGTTAAATCGACTTAAAATTGCATAAGGATCACGAATATACAGGTTGGTTGAAAAGTTCCTGCGCTCGAAATGAAAGAATACTGTTTTTGTTACGAAATATATTTTTTTATTCAATATAATCTCCTAGAAGCTCAATACACTTGTTCCCATCCTTATAATGGATTTCCGGAAGCTCTGCAAAATAACCGTCTACGGCTGCTACGGCCTCTTCATTCGACGAAAAATGCTTTCCACGAAGGAATTGTTTGAGATTTCTGAAGAGATAGTAGACACTGGAAGCCAAATCTGGTGAATACGGTGGATGTTTAAGCAATTCGTACTTTAATTCTTTGAATTTAGCCATCGTCAAAACACTTTTGTGAGCAGGTGCATTGTCTTGATGAAAAATGATTTTTTTCTTCTTTAAACCAGGTCTTTTCTCACGAATGTTTTCATCCAGCTGATCCAAAAGGCTGCAATAATATTCAGAGTTGATTGTTTTACCTTTCTAAAGATAATCAATCAACAAAATTCCTTTTGCATCCCAAAAAACTGATGCCATAACCTTCTTTGCTGATCGTTGTGACTTCACCTGCTTTGGAGCTGAACAACCAGCTTCAGTCCACTGTAAACGTTCTTGTTTCAATTTAATATCATGGTGGTAGATCCAAGTCTCATCCATAGTTATAAAACGACGCAAGGAGTCGGTTTTATTCGGCTTAAAACGCTCCCAATTACGCTGAGAAATTTGTTTTCGATCCAGTTTTTGTTGAATTGTTAATGTGTGCGGCACTAACTTTCCAAACAGTTTTTTCATACGTAATTCTTCATGTAAAATATGGAGTACTGGTTCGTCTGAGACGCCTATGGCATTAGCAATTTCACGCTTAGTCAAATTTGGATCTTCACTAACCATATTATGTACCTGCTCAATGATTTCTGCTGTGGTTGCAGTTTTTGGTCGTCCTTCGCGTGGATCGTCTTCAAGGCTGGTGCGACCGCGTTTGAATTCACCAGCCTAAAATTCAATGGTGCGCTTTGAAGGTGAGGACTCCTTATACACTTCTAACAATTGTTCATAAATTTCCTTTGCTTTTAAACCCTCAAAACAGAGAATCTAATGACTGCACGATACTCAATTTTTTCCATATTAAAAAAAATCAATGACACGTCAACTTCAAATGGCTTGTAAACAAAGAAAGAATTGACAGAATGACTTGCAACTTTGCATGTGTTCTCGGGACAGTTATACCAACTTGAGAAAAAAAAGTTTGGAGCTAGCAGTGCCATCCCTTGGTGAGCGCAGGAACTTTTCAACCAACCTGTATGTATATACTTTATGGGGTCTTAGACCTATATTTCGACATGTTACAAACGAAATGACAAACTGATATATACCCTCACCATATATGGTGGAGGGACTTAAAAAATACTTAAATAATTGTATTTTTTTGCATTTTCAAATTCATCATAAATATCTCAATTTTCATAATCTTCGTCATCATAATCTTCATCATCTTCAACGCTTTAATCATTATCATCTTTATCACCATCTTCATTACCATCATCTTTACCATAATTTTTATTAGAAATATTTAGTTAACACAATTTTAAGTTTAATTAATTTATTTTATTTTTTTATTTTTATTTCATATATTTTTTTGTTTGTTTTGTAATACATCAACATAAATGCTATTTTTAGTGTATTTATAAATTTTTGTTTGCTAATTTTTATATATGTACGTTCATTCAAATTTTTAATGATTTTTGTATATTTTTTATAACAATTCTTCAATACATTTCCAGTGTTACTTAAAGCCCTTAAAATCTTTTTATCTAATATTTCAACAATTTGGTCATTATATTTTTTGTAAATGTTTTTCCATGTCTTTTGTATGTTTATATGTGTGCTGATTTTTAAAAAAAACAAACATTTTACATTTTTTTTTTGCAATATTAACGTGTAAAGTATAGTACAGAATTGTTTTATTTAAATAAATATTTTTTTTCTTATTAATTATTAACATTTAAGCACTTATAATTATTGAACAAAAAAATATATATGAAATTATTTAATAAATAGTTGTTAAGTATATTTTTTTATTTATGAATTTGTTAGTTAATTAAAAATATATTAAATAAAAATAACATCCAGGGCATTTTGTTTAAATATATTGTCATAGATTTTCATTTTTTTTTTTTTTTTGTTTGTCTTTGTTTTCTGTACAAGGGGTTAAGAAGAGGTTTTCAACAGTACGTTTTTTGTTATATAAAGTTTAATTTTTTATTATTATTTTTTTTTTTTTTTTGTCTACAAAAGCATTTAATTATTGATTTGCAATGATTGTAATTGTTAATGAATTTACAACGAATTTTAATTATTTATTTTATATATATATTTTTTTTTACTCAGTGCTTAGCAGAAATTTTTTTCTAATTATATATTTTATGGTGTTAATTTTGTGAGTGTATGCATTTTATAGTTAAATCCCTAAACTTTTTTTTGTTTTTAATACAGGCATAATAGTTGTTATGGAAATTAAACTTTTTAACTTATTAAAAGTAATTATTACAAAATTATGGTCCCTATTTGTATTATAATAGAGATAAACAAATATGCAAAAAAAAAATTTACCCCCACCGCGTATGAGTAATAAGTTCATATAAACAAAATTACTCATACGCAGTGAGGGTTATTTTGCTTCTCTCTATTGACACAAATTGAGACCATAATTTGTGTTATTAATTTGCAAAAATAATCATTTTAACTTATTGAAAATTAAACTTTAAATGAATGTCATACCTATAGAGAAAGAAGATAAATAGAAAAAACAAAATTTTTACAGGTGAAAACAGGACCAGTTTGAAAGTGCCTTCGCCTGACTGGTGAAATAAGGACGATCTAAATGTGCCTAGACAAGAACACTGGACTGAGGAAACCTATCTTGCGGCTGGTGAAAACAAAACAGATCAAGTACATATCAATGAAGTGGGAAAATTTGTTGGTTATTTACAAATAAATTGAAAGTTTGTACACTAATCAGAATTTTTGGTTTTCAATTTCATATTTATTCAAATCGTAAGTAAAGAAACAGAACAACTACGTATTTTACACTCAGAAAAAAAGTTAGTAGAAAAATTTGTAAACGGTTTCAATCCCACTTTACTATTTTTGTACTGATTTTTTGTAAAAAAAAAATATTATTTAGCAAATCTTTTTGCTTTTTACATTTTAAAAATAACAGAACTTTTACAGAAAATACTTTAAAATAATTGTCAAAATATATGTTCACTCGGGCATACATTATTAATTATAACAAAAGTAGTTTAGAGTCTTTGCCTGTAAAATGAGTTACTATTTTTGCTCCAGAGCTCATAGGCCAACGTCAGGACAAAAATACATTCATATTCTCTCTTTCTGCCGACCACTAGTCTATAACCGGCCAATAGTGTTATCATTTCTATGTTGAAGAAGAAGGCAATGTGTGTGAAGAGTTCAACTATATAAAGGGTGGTTAAATTTAAAGGGCCGATGTTGAATGTGAACCACACCTAAACGTCAAGTTTTTTTCTGCATTTCCTTTGACATTTCTTAATTTCAGACTAACTCAATTTGATCCATGGAAAGATACGCAATCGAGCAACGCGTTAAAGTTATTCAGGCTTATTATGAAAATGGGCGTTCAAATCAAAATGCATTTCGTACACTTTGTGATTTTTTTTGGTCAGCATAATCGACCAAATGTGTTCACAATTGGGAGAATTGTGGGCAAATTTCAACAAACCGGCTCTGTGAAAACACCTGTGCATGCTCGCCCAGTTCGTTCTGCGGAAAACATTGCTGTTGTTCGCGATAGTGTGTCATGGGGTCGGCCAAGCATTTACCGTGAATTGTGTTCGGTATCGCGAGATGATACCGAACTTATTGTGGCCAGGAATTGAGGATATAACCCTTAACGATATGTGGTTTCAACAGGACGGCGCCACTTGCCACACAGCTAACGAAACAATGGCTCTTATGCGCGACAAATTGAATGACCGTATATAACCTCACTTATGCCTCTGCGTCACGAAAATTTTGACCATCGGTTGGAGGTGTGCCGCCGAGGTCGCGGCGGCCATTTGGCCGATATTTTGTTCCATACATAATCGAACCATGCCATATTATTATAATAAAAAGAAATGACAATAATTTGTGTTTTATTCAAAATCAACATCGGCCCTTAAAATTTAACCACCCTTTGGAACAACTCAGTAACTAACAAATGGATGATGGATGAATGTTTGTAAGGAAGGATGTTTCTTAAACAACTTGGCATATTACTTTGAATTTATGAAAATGAGAATTAACTAAAATTTTTCACTACACCCCACCCTCGCCTAACATTTAATAAATGTATAAGTGTAGATGAAGACCAATTTTGCTACATTTTCAAAACATATTTGAATTTTAAACGGTCTACACAAGTGTTGGCATTTCTGACAGCTAAGATTTTCAATTCATCACAACTAACATAAATTAAAAAAAAAAATAAATGATGAAAATAGAACAATAAAACAATTTTTACTATAACATAATTAGAACTTTATTTAAACATAATCAGTTTAGAGAGTTTATAATAATATTTCAGTGATTGTATTTACAAAATATATAAAAATTAAAGACAAAAAGAATAATAATAATAATAAACAAAAAAATAATATAATATAATTTTTTTTTTGTTAATAAAACAACGCTATAACTTTATGATTTTCTTTTCTTTCTTTTTTTTAAATAATTTTTAAAAAATATAAACAAATTAATTGGAATGCTTAACAATTTTAAATTTTTTTCTAACGAAATATTTAAGTAATTAAATCGCTTTAGATTTGAAACAAATTTTACTAAGAACACAGAAAATGACACTTTACAAAATTAAAAAAAAAAAAATATTGTATATATAAAACCAAAAAATTCTAACAAATATAAATTACGAAATTAAAAAATTAATATATTAAGTTACCATTTTCCAACTATTGTTTTTCCTGAATGTTTTTTTGTTTTTTATTATTATTTCTATTTTTTTGTTTTCTTTTGCTTTTCTATTTAATTTTTTTTTTAAGTATTTTCAACATTGGACAATTGTATTATTAATTAATTTATATTATTTTTTATAGCATTTACACATTATTTTGTGATCATATTTTATATGTATGTATATATGTGTATGTTATATATATATTTATTTTCTAATATACATTTATTTATATAAGATTTTTATTTTATATATAACTATGTATTACATAAGTAAAGCGATTTTTTACTACACATTTGTTATAATTTTTGTTGGTATTTTTTGAAAGATTTTGGTTGTTAACTAAATATTATAAAATGCTTTATGTATATTAACTTTATTTGTTTAAAACGAAAGCCTTAAAATATGCTACAAAAAATTGTTCAATATGCCGCAGGTGATTATGCTACAACATTTGTGTTATTTTGTTGGATGACTTTTTGTATAAGTTCTGAACGCAATTTTTACCCTTTTTTAAAATGAAAAATTGAAGTAAACTTTTGTAAAATTATGGCACAACAAATGGGCTGAAATACAAAAATGATCTTCATGTAGGTTTCTCTATAAGATGTTCGTCGTCAAGCAAATAAGTGATTGCATGTTTATTATTATTTTTACATTAGCCTGGCACGAAGCTTGACATGGAAACATCACTTTAATTTTTCGAATATTTTAAATTTTCAAAGGAAATTTCTCCTTATCTGTTCTTTTCATTTCGAACATAGTTTTAAAACCTAATGCTGACTTAATTTTTAAATATCTCTCTGACATTTACTACCGATATTACTTATCTATTATATTAGCGAAAAAAAAAATAAAACGCAGTTATTGACTTTTAGGTCCTACATTTCAGAACACAGACCTTAAAACAGATAATTTTTATTAAATCAATTTGCATGAAAATTGATCAATTTTATGAATCAGTGTATAATTTATAATTAATTCAAGTCAATGGTTTTGGTATTGACTAAAATTTAGTTATGATTTAGTATAATTTATTTTTGAAAATTCTGTTAGTTTTCTTTGATCTTTTTGATTTGTATATTAGTTTAAAAGATCTCTTTTTTGGATAAATAAATAATTATAATTAATTTTTTTAAATAAAAAAGAGATCTTAAGCTCATTTTAAACTAATATAATTTATTTTTATTTTTTATTTAATTTTGAGTCAATTTGTTTTGTGATTTGATTCGAGAACTATAAATCAACGCAATGGTTTTTAAAATTAATTAAATTCGTTTGATTCTATGAAAACATTCGACAAAAAAAAAACAAATTGATTATGAAAAGAAGATATTGATTGAATAAGGTAAATAGATAATAAATCCAGCGATGAGTTTTGCGAGTAGAATCGAATTAAAAAATTATATTTTTAAAGGTAGGTCGGAACCCATGGGCAACTAGTCTACTGCCTTTCAGTCAAAGATTCAAGTCATTAATTCGTATGGAAGTGTGTTTTTTTAGGCGCATATATTGCTATTGCATTAACATCTCCGACCTTTAACTCAAGGAATGTCATAGAGTGAATACATTATTTACAAGATAACTCTTTTTCTAAAAACGCTTCGTTTTTTGTTCCATTGGATTACTGAAAGTGATATAAATAACGTAGCAAACAAAGTTTGCTTAAGAATACACCTTCTACGGATGACATCAGGCTTCTTCGGATACTTCAGGTTGAAGTAAGGGATTATTCACACGTTGATTATCATCTACCATTTCTCAGCATTGGGGTAGGAGTCATTTTAAAAAGAAAATTTGTCAATAAATGATTATTACATTTCAATGATTACAGATAAAAAATTATTTCGAGTCAAATCTTGACCAAAAAAAAAATCGAATTATTGTTTTTTTCAACAACAAATTTTATATGTAAAATCAATGCTTTTGTTTATTTTTCAAAAATATTCAATCAAACATTATAATTTGCTAATTTTATTTTTTATCTCAGGCATGAAACTATCTACACGCAAAGGAAAAAATATAGTTGGGAATACGTAATGGGAAGAATATGATCCTTATAACAATAAATAAGATTCTGATCTTTTTATAAACACTGAGGACGATTTTATCATAATTTATGATCATATGATCATAACATTATGCTAACAACATGTATTGTCCTAAATCAAGGGTGCCCAAGCCCTATGCGCTTGGTGCTCATTTGATTTTGTAAAAGCGCTTAGCTATAGGCTGTGTATTCTAATACACATAGAGCACTCAGCACTCAGCACTAGCAATACGAAATACACAAACAACTTTGCCTTATTAGTTTTTTTGTCGTTCTTCACTGTATACACGCAAGTGCAAAGCAACAACACTTTCGTATGCTTTGCTGGTGAACATTGACGACAGCGATCATCAATGTAGATTTTGTATTTGTTTAACCTATGATATGAAATATTTTTTTTTTCTATTTTCTTTGTATGTATTGGTTTTTACAATAAAAAATATTGAATCAAAATTACCCTACAAGAAATTGATGACTGAAACTAACACATAAACAAAATAAAATATCTGTCATTTCACTCTTGTATATATGCAAGAGTGAAACAACTAATATAAATTGCATTTTTTGTTGTTAAAAAAAATAAAGTTTCGGTCAAGTTTTTCATATTTTCTTTAAGAACTTGATGGAAACTTTGTTCTACGCATTGACGGGTATTTCCGTCAACACTACCAGTCAAATGACCGGTCATATAACCGGTCGTATTCTTGTAGGGTAGTTATTCTATAAATGTATTGGTGTTTGCTCTTCCATAAGGAGCTTTTGGGCACCCCTATCCTAAATGGACTAAAAAATTTTATCATGAAAACGGGACATATTTTTCGATATCACCAAAGAGAATTATAGGTTCTCAGTTATCTCAGCAGAAATATGAATTGGCTCAAAGAGACTACCATCCAGCATCTGTAATGAAGTGATGGGGGATCACCAATGACGGGGTCCAAAACATTATGAAAATGATGTAACAATTCGACGTTTTGGAGAAAGTTAAGCCTTTTAACTAGAACTGTAAAAGTATTGAGTATTTGGGTACTCTATATTCAAAAGTACCTACTCAATATTACCAGAATTGAAGCGGAGCCGCGAATAACGTTGTAAGCTACAAAATTAAAATTTTTGAGAAATCGAAAAAAAACGTTTTAGAACTTGTAGGTGTATCCCATTGACTGACTTCTTTAGATTGCATTTTGATAACGAAATGCTGAATAATTTTGCTAAAGGGAGTTATTCTAACGGTAATCTGGAAAAAACCAGGTTTTATAAAAATTGTCGCTTAAAACGTTATTCGCGGCTCCGCTTCAATTGTATTTTGGAAAAAGGTATCGAGTGAATACTTGACAAATATTGTGTAGTAACAGCACATTGTTCGAAAACAAACTGGAACGAAACATTTCCCAAATTAATATCTCCACTGGTTTACATCCTGCTTGAGGGAATTGTTAAGCTTATTGTCATCAACTCCTTCATTCTGCTAAGTATAAGAATCGTTTTAAAAGAATTTAAACGTGATTGTATTGTATGCTTTCAAACTCTTCTCTTTGAAAAGCTATTTTTTTTAAATAGTGTTATTTTTGAAAAATTTTATTTTCAAAAAAAATTCATGCTACTTTATGGAATAATTATTCTCGTTTCATTTTCTATTCAATTCCTTTCTGGATTTCATAAAGATGACAAATATCAATTATAGAATTAGAAACAATTTTTAAAAAGGCTCTTTGTTTTAAATAAAGTTTATATAAATTTAACACTTACAATATTTTAAAAAGCATTAATATAAATAATTTATTTTGCTATAGCACATTGAAATATAACAAACAAAATAGAAACATTTTAGTAGTGACAATATTTATACAATAATGAGTTTAAAAGATATTATCTGAAGAATATATAAATCTATATAAAATATTATAAATCTATTTTCTTATACAACATAAAATGATAATATATGAAAATGATTAATAGGATTTATTATATAAAGCGTTGCAATTTATGAAAGTACTCATTTTCAGATTATGCTCCATATAAGACCTATAAAAATTTGCATGTATTTCATAGAGATTTTCGTGACAATTCAAGATCTAAAAACCAGGGATTATTAAGATAATGGTTTATACAGAATTTATAAGTTGTGAAATTATTATAATAATGGAAAAATGTCATCTTTTCTAATGTTGGAAATTGTTATAAAAGTTTTATTTTAAATAAGTTTTTTTTATTGTATTATAATTGAATATATCAAAAATAAAGTAAGGGCAACATTACAGACTACTCAGATAGAAAACAGCTGATTGAATTAAAATGGCGGTTAGAAAATGACTAAAAGTGCAGTAATACACAGAAAGGGATAGATATACAATAATATATATGCCCTACAATTTATATGGAGTTTATGTTTTCTATTTCATTTTGCAAATCGAGAATTTTAATGTTTTCTATTTCATTTTGCCATTGGTAACTTGTCTGTGTAATCTGTGGACAACATATTAGGTCTATACGAGGTAATTTTGGGTAAAGTCTGGTTAAATGAGAGTAAGCAAAAAATTCTCTCACAAAACCATAAAAATGCCCAAAATATTGCGAACGCACAAAACCACATTTCATACCCAGAAAACGGCTTAATAAATAAATAAATTTGAAATGGCAAATAATTATTTACATATTCAAATGTATTTTTGATTATTAAGAAGGAAAAGTTCTTTATAGTAAATTTTAATTTAACTTTAATTTTTTTCAAAAATACAAAACAGCTAATTTGTAAGCAACAGCTGATGATTTGACAATTTTACCATTTTACCCAAACAAAAAGTACGGGTAAGTTCTGGTAAAATGAGAAACACAATTACTCTCTCATGAACGCTTTCTGGTAAGATTGAATTCCCGCGAGGACCCGCGGTAACGTACGTCGAACACACCTATTGTTATAGTGACGTCTATCAAGGGTCATTTATGAGCCTATAAAAATGTAAGTTAAAAGCCGCTTATACGTCACAAACAACAAACTGCTTTCTAGAATTATTTTATCCGTATTATAATGCTAGTACAGAGTTTACTCAAAATAATTTTTAAAATATTCCGTCTAAATGCTTAAACACGTCGAATGAATTGTCAGTTTTTTCCATATATTTTAAATGGCGAGCAAAATGATGCCAAGGTAACAGGCTGCTGCCAACGAATATCAGCGGTTATATTTTAATTCATATTAAAATATATGGGAAAACTAGTTATGCTGCTGGCAACAGTTTTATTGTATGTGTTCCAGCACTTAGGGCAGACCTGTTTTTAAAAATTAGACGTTTAATGTGGTTACAGAATATGAAAGCTTAGTATTGCCCCATAGGCGGGTTATCAATCATACAAGCATAGTTTTATTAACTCCCAAATAGCAACAATAATACTTTTAAAGCTTTAATTTTTTTTTGCAGATATTGATTAATTTCAAAGCTAGCTGTGTTTATGGGACGAAAATCTTAAATAAATTTGATATTAATTCACTCTTAACTTATTATTATACGCATGAAATTATTAACGTTATTCTCAAAACACTTTTACATGGGTGTTATCAGTTTACAGTGAATGATGCTATTAAAACAATGCCACTGCAAGCAGAATAAGATGAAAACTTGAAACAACCTGTTTTCATGCAGTGGCACCCTGAAGATCAGAAATAATATAAAAAACTTTGTTGTTTATAACTTTTGCAAATTTCGATGGATTTGAAAGATATTTATAGATTGACTTATTTACAGCTGAGGTGGTCAAAGTTGGCACGAGGTAGCACATTCTTCTGGACAACTAATGTCCCATTTTTAATTTTTGTTATATTAATCACATTATTCAAATGATAATTCCGAAAGTGATTTGTATAGATAAAGGATAGTTGTAGCTTTTAGATAATACCAATCACAGAGGCCAAAAAAATACGTTTTTTTCGAAATAAATAAATATTTTCTCGAAAGCACAATATGTCATACGCTATAAAACTTCAATAGGACACAATTTTTTAAAAGAACACCTAGAAAACAGATTCGTGCTGACAACCGAAATCCTTGCCAATCGAATGGTTCCGTTGCAGAAAACGAATTTTTTGGTTGTGACTACGGAATTGTTATTGAAGCAACCGAAATACTATTGTCACAGTCAAATTACTTATGTCTCAACCGAACCATTCGATGGGCTACAAATTCGGTTGTCAGCACGAATCTCTTTTCTCTGTGAAATTCATATCCAAGTTTCAACTTTGACACACCGCAAACCACCGTGTATTGCATCGAAACAGGGTGCTTGTAAATAAATTAGCCCAATTCTTCCTGCCATAATCATTTCAATCAGCCTTCACAATAAGTCATTTTACTTTATATAGTAAAAATTTGTTGTTTTTTGCGGTACAGTTAGTGTTAATACTGTCATAAATAATTTATTATATAACTTTTGCCCTTTGGCGCCCAACGCTGGATCATTAACCATTTAATCTGGCGTACAAATAAATGGCGCCCAACATAATACAAATATTTTTATATTGGCTTTGGGACAGCAATCACATATTTTTGATCGGTATACATTTTGTTTTAAAAAAGAAAAAAAAAAGAAAGCTGAGATTTTTACATTTATGTAGAAATTCCACAAACGGGAAAATTTAAACTAATTTGAAAATGGAACTATAAATGGCTTTACTCATTTAAAATGAGTTGGGATTTGATTATAAAAGATTTTTGTTTTTTTTTTTTAACAGTTTCACTACAATTTTTACACATACTGTTTTGTTTAAAAAGACATTATTTTATAACACACAAAGGAAAAAAGTACAAAGAATTTTATATAAAGACGCATTTAAAACGAGGAAGAAGAGGGTTCATCTTTTTCTCATAAAAGTAATATATGAATATATATAATTTTCATTTAATTTTATATAATTATGTTTGTTGTATTTTTGTTGTTATTTTATGTATATATATAAATATATGTATGCATGTATGTTTGTATATAATATAATTAAATGTAAACTAATGAATTATAGTTTAATTTTTGTTGTTTGTTTTTTTTTTTTTGCTTTGTTGTATTGTATAATATAGTTAAATATAAATATATTCCTTTTTTAAAGATTTGTATTATTTTCAACATATTTTTATGTAATTTTTTCGTTTTTTTTTTAAATAGAATTCTTTGCATTTTAATAGTTTTGTTTTGTGTAGTAAATTATTTTTTTTTGTTTAATAATAACATTTCTTATGGGAGTTTTTCATTTTTTTTAATTTAATTTCTAAGAAAATATTTATAACGCTCCAAAAGGATCTAAAGGTTTATTACCACCATTTGTTTGCATCATTGTTTGCATTTGTGGTTGTGTATTTTGCATCATGCCAGCTGAATTACTTTGCATCACCATCGGTTGTTGCATCATCTGTGGTACGCCAGTCGAAGGGGCTTGTCCCATCATAGGTTGTCCCATCACCGGCATTCCCTGCTGATGATAAAGATATAAAAAGTAAATGTGTAGGAGTTAATAAAATTTTTCTTCAGGTTTTATGTATTATGTTCTCCAAAATATAGAACACATGCAGTTCAAACAAGTTGTACTAGCTTATTATTTTTTTTGTTTTGCAGCTACATTTCTAAATAATACTGGCACAATACTATTTTATTTTAAGATAATTAAACAAACAAAAAAAAACTATTGTATTTCTTTTTTATTTTCAATTAACATATTTTTTTATTTAAACAAAAACTAAAAACTTAAATAAAAACCAAAAACCAGCAGGAAATAATTTTTTTTTAGAAGTTTTTAAAACACTTTTTTTGACAGAAATTAAACTGCCAGTTCAACGGCATCAATATTAAAGATAGGGTATGCCGTGGAACCGCAAAGGGAGGTATTCTTTAACCACTCCTATAGGTCCACAGTCTTCTTTTTTAACATATGAGGGGTTTGAAAACGTGCCGTTACAAATCTACTTATTTTCATACCCAGTGCTACTACTTTTACTCATACCCAATTTTATGCTTATAGCAACACCTTATATAATTCTCATTAAGATGAGAAAATTATTTACATATAGTGTGAGAGTAAAAGGCTGTAAGGCGACCTAGAGCCGAGGGACGGATCTAGTAATATTTCGACTCTTGAACGGGGTATTACCTAAATTCTCTACCGATTCCTGCCTGCCTACACGAGAACCGTTCTTTATTCTCGCTGTTAGCCAGTAGTATTATTGGAACACGAGAATCGTTGTTTATTCTCGTCGTTAGCGAAACGTATTATTTGAACACGAGAACCGCTGTTTATTTTACGTTTGTAGTTAATCGTATTATTCAAGTACGGGAACTACTGTTTATACCCGTTGGTTGCTAATCTATCCAACTAGCCGAGCCGAAACTCTTTCTAGAGTTCGGTATATATTACCTTCGGGTAGTGCCGATCATATGCGATTAAACTCGCACAAAAATCTCGCTATTCGAACACCAAAACGTGGTTTCCCCTAAATACGAGTCGTTTTGTCGGCCATCTTTTTAAAGGGTTGGGTTATCATCTATTATTTTATAATTACCTCAAAGGAAGCAGACCTTTGGCGAATCTGGACAGCTGAGCTAAACCCCAGCTTGAAAATAAACTGCATCACAGGTTCCCCAAGGGGGGCAAATCTTGAGCGTTTGCGATACAGTGAAGTATCTAGGAGTAATTTTTGACAAGAAATTATATTAGAAACATCACATAGAGAGCGGAACCACTTTTACAAAGCGCGGCCGCTTTGTCTATGCTTCAGCTGAATGCAAGTGATATAATATCACAGAACTGAGTAGTGGGATATCCAATCTTTTACTTCTTACGGATGATTCGAAAGGACTGGGTGTGGGTTCTATAGCTCCAACCTTTCTATTTGCTAATGCTTTCGCTTCCAGATCATAATACCATCTTTCAGGCGGAGATCAGGACAATCACCGGAAATATAAGGATCTTTACGCATAGCATAAGCGTGTATCCAGGCAATCTCTTTGAACTCTGTAAGATCATCCAATTGGCCAGGAAGGACTCTTCTCTGAGCGCACTTAATTTGGAGAATGCGAAACCATTTCGTTTAGGGATGAACTACGTGATGTTATGCTCATAGAACAATATCGGATACCGCTACAGTAGATGAGACCATTAGAATTCTATGGGAAGGTCCATGTAACTTGGTATGATAGTATGTATTGCAGGACTGAAGTTGAAAAAGAGGAATTGGAAGTGAAGATAATCTTTACAACCAACTCATGTCTAAAAATACGAGGGGTACTATTTATATTTTGGGAATAGCAAATAATAAGAAACATTTTTAAATGAAAATAGCTTTATTGTTTTTGGAAATATTCCCCTTGATGATCAATATACTTTGCAATCGTTCAAACCATTTGTCATAGCAGTTTTTCCATTCCACCTCCAGAATATGCTTTTTGAACGCTTCTTCGGCACTCGTAAATCGTTGACCACGCATTTTACTTTTCATATTTGGTAACAAGAAGAAGTAATTGGGTGCCAAATCAGGCACGAACAACTTTTATTGGATTTAGCTCGTCTTGGAATACCCACACGATCAGTTGCTGTTTTGTTTCCGGCTCAAACGCATATATCAATGATTCGTCACCTGTCCCGTCTTTTGAAACACTACGTTCGATCTTTTTAATAATTTTCTTACACCAATTGACGCGAGCCTTGTTTTTGAGCGATTGATAAATTATGGGGTATCCAACGAGAACAAATTTTTTTATAACTAAGTGTTCATGTAAAATCGGATGTATTGAAGTGAAACTAATGTGCAAGGATGCCTCTATCTCACATGACGATCTTGCATTATCAGTTCACGCACAGCATCGATGCTTTTTGGCACAACAACCGATTTTGGACGACCTTCAGGGAATTCGTCGACAAATGAATTACGACCACGAATGAATTCACTATACCAACGATATACTATACCAGCCATACAAAGAACTGAGTTCAGACACATTCATTTACGTCGAAAGTTGTGAAAAATAATCCAACGAAAACCTTCTCCTGAAATTTTCATTTTTTGGCGAAATTGTTGTCTTAATTCACTGTGAACAAAACATATAGCACTTGTACATCAAAACGTTGTACGTTTGTGCTAAAAAAAAAATCAAAATTTATTATGGTGTTGCCTGATCTTAGCTATTGACATTAGTGTTGCCAGTTCCCAAAATATAAAAAGTACCCCTCGTACGACATACACTTAAGCCCGAACGTTGGCTTGTTGTGTGCTTTCATGTAGGTTCGAACCTCAAACACTTACCATTTTTCCCGAGCTTGCGTTCCGTCGACTCAAGACAAGACTTCTTAAGAAAACCTTTTGCTCTTTTACGAGGGCAGATTAATAAGTCCGTGACTTTTCGAACTTCCCTCGTAGTTATATGAAATGCAACACTGCTCCCATCAAGTACCACCTATTAATAGACTACTGTCAAATTTTGAGCAAGTTCCGTCATTTAATTTGCGTTTAACAGCTGTTTAAAATATACAACCTCGTGGCTTTTTTTAAAAATGGAAAAAAGTGAATTTCGAGTGCTCATTAAACATTATTTTTTGCGAAAAAAAACCGTCAATCAAACCAAGGAAAATCTTGATAAATAATATGGAGACTCTGCACCATCGATTTCAATGGTAAAAAAGTGGTTTACTGACTTTCGTTGTGGCTTCACAAGCACGAAAGATGCCGAACGTTCTGGATGCCCAGTTAAGGTCTCTACACCCAAAACAATTGAAAAAATTCACGATATTGTGTTGGCCGATCGGAGATTGAATGTGCGATAGATTGTGGAAGACATATGCATCTCACATGGCTCAGCGGTTTCAATTTTGAACGAACACTTGGGTATGAGAAGCTTTCCGCAAGATGGCTGCCAAGTTTGCTCACAATCGACCACCAACGAAATCGTGTGACAGCTTAGTTTCCATGGCAAAATTCCATGAATTGGGCTAAGAATTGCTCCCTCATTCGCCTTATTCTCCGGATTTAGCCCCCAGTGACTATTTCCTATTTCTAAACCTAAATAAATGGAGCGGTGAAAAGAGATTTAACTCCAACGATGAAATTATTGATCAAACAAATGCCTATTTTATGGACCTCGAAAAATCCTGCTGTTAAACGCAAAGTAAATGACTGAACTTGCTCAAAATTTGACAGTAGTCTAGTGACAGGTGGTATTTGATGGGAACAGTGTTGCATTTCATATAGCTACGAGGGAAGTTCGAAAAGTCACGAACTTATTGATATGCCTTCGTAAGTATCAAGCAAGTCTCTAACCAGACAACTGTTACGAAATACAATACTTTTCGTTAGTGTTTTTTTCTTAAAATTATGTTTCATCAGGACAAGGCACTATCCACCTTCTTCTTGTGATTCAGCTTCCTGTGAATTCTAGCTGTTCCCAAATCTAAAAAAAAACACTTGCTGGCAAACGCTTCACCTCGAATGAAGATACAATTGCAGCTACAAACGATTATTTTTCAGAGCTTTCGGAAAACTATTTTAATCAAGGCATATAATTGCTAAAAGAGTGGGACTAAGTGTATTGAAGTTTTAGGAGATTATATTGAAAAAATTAATCTGTTTCCACAATGAATATGTTTTCATTTATGTTAACACACATTTTGTTTGATTTGTTAAGAAAATTTTATTTTCTTTTTTGGTTGAATCGGTCGAAAATTCTCTCTGCGTAATAAATGTAATTAAAAATTTGTCATTCTAAACTTTTTTATTATTTCCTGCTGCGCTTAAACAATTTACTTAAATTATATAAAAAAAAATATATTAAAATCAATAATTTTAAAAATATAAATTTACAAACTACATACAGGTACTTAAAAGACAATACAGTATAGGATTTCAATTAACAGAGTATTAAAAGAGTCAATGTTAGTGGAGGAAATACGCGTTTTGTTTCAACAACTATTAAGGAAGAAAATGTATTACATTTTTTACTAATGTTGATAAATTACAATTTATTCAAACAAAACTTAAAATAAAAAACTAAAATTTTTAATTAAAAACAATAATAAAAAAATTCATAAAAAAATAAATGAAAAAAAACTCAAAATAATAATAAAAGAAAAACTAAAATTAAAAGAAAAAATAACGAAATTAATCTTACCTGCATATAATTTGGTATTACAGGATAACTAGCATGTATATACGGATGATTAATTGTGATTGGCGCAGGACTTACAGTCATGCCATGTGCCTAATACAATCAATTTTTAAAGTTTGAATTTTTATTATTTTACAAATTGTTGTTTTAGGAAAATTATAATTATTTTAATAAACTCAATTAATGTTTTTATTTTTTAGTTTTTAAGGTGGCAGTTATTAGTTGGTTGGTTGGTTGGGTTGTTTGTTTGTTTATTTAATTAATAAAAAATGATTTGTATTATTAATTGTTACGTAGGAGAGTTTACATTTTTTTTTTTTTGTTTGTAATTTTTGGAGGTGGTTGGTTGATTGATTTGATTGTTGGAATGGTAGATTTGATTTGATTTGATTTTGATAGTGGTTGATTGATTGATTGATTTGTTGGTTGGTTTTGGTAGATATAGACAGTTTTTTTAAATCAAATTTAAATTAAACCAAAATGATTACAAATCATAAATAAAATGAAAACAAACATAAAAAAGAAAAATAAAAAAAAAATGTTAGTTGGAAATAAAGACTTACAACAACAACAAAAAAAATTATAAATACAATAGAGTAAAGATTCAAATAAATATTAGCTTTTGTTTAGCCTCATACCTAAGTACTATGTGAAAACTTAGATATAAACTAAAGAAATTTGTGCAATTTATATTAAAAATGTTTAGCATTAAAAACAAACTTAAAATGAAATCGAATGTATTTGAAATTAAACAAAAATAATTCATATTAAATGAAAACATTCCGAAAATTATTTAAAATGATTCAAGATTTGTAACTGTATGTTTAATTATTTTGTTAAATGAAAACTGAAATTTTAACGTTAAAAAAATCTGGTATACTAATATTTTTTCCTACACAACATATAACATAGGGCACGATGTAATTTATAATATAATAAAAGAAACAGCACTCAAATATGTTGTGTACGAAAAAATATTAGTATGCCAGATTCCCAATTCGTTCCCAGAATTGCTAACATTACCATTTGGAATGGCAACCCTATCAATTTGTGCTTCGAGAATCAAATATGGCTGCCAAGGGTAATCATTCACTAACTGAAAAAAGGAATTTCATATAATCATTTTCCTTACAGTGTGTGATATATAAGCCTGTTTAAAACCATGAGTTGTTTGTGGGTTGGGTAGTTCATAAGGAGGCTGACGATGACCTGGTCGCTCGGGTCGAAAGTGTGCAGTCCCTCTAGCACGGATCCTTACAAATTTTTCCATTTAATAAAAAAATTAGTGTTTACTATTCGTTAGTAACATTAAATTATGATCTCGAGCCAGATAAAATTTAAAAATATATAACGAAAAATCATACTTCATAAATCATACTCTTATTTAATAATAAAATACTTTTTCTTATACGCACTCCATACATTTTAAATATATGGCGAAATAAAGAATATCAGAATTTTTGAGAATGAAGTGAACTAATGTAAGGAAGATACTATTGGGACCTTGAATTAATAACACTGTCCAACAAATTAAGACTTTTTGAATGGAACAGAATAGCAACCCTATAATTCTGAAAGGGTATGTTGAGTAGATCATTTTTGTAGAACAAACTTATGGTCCAGCACGTCTGAGTTTTTACATTGGGTCAAAGTTTTAATTTTTTGGTCGAAGGAAGCATTTTACTATATGAAAAAATGTTGTAAGTTAATGTCTGAGAGAATTTTTATGGTCAGAGTTGTATTGTGGAATTGTATAAGGATTATTTTTGTGGAAGATCTTAACCCTCTAACTGGTCTCTTTATGGGTCAATTTTACCCTTTTTTCGAGAAAATCAAAAAATATCCTTTAAAAAAGGACATTTAAGGATTAAAATATTCTACGAAAATGTTTGCCGGAAAATTTCAGTGGGGGTCACCAAAGACACCAATGTTATAAAAAAATCAGAATTGAATATACCGACTCGTGTATGAAAATAGGACATCCACTTAAAATAGCACTAAAAAGTTTTTTTAGTTCTAAAAATCAGCCCTAAAAACAATTAAAATTTGACTTTAAAAGTAAAAAAAAAATTAAGTTAAATATTTTTCAAAACAGAAATTACTAAATAAAAACAAAATGATTATGTTTTAACAATTATGTTTTAACAATTTTTAAGCCTTTAATTTTGTTTTTATTTTTGTATAAAATATTTTTTGAAAAAAATAAATAAAATAAAAAAAGTTTGATGCTCGATAAAAAAAATAAATTTAAAATTTTGTACTAATATTTAGTAATTTTTTTTTTTGCTGATTTTGGCAAACAGATTTTAAATTACACTTTACAAAAAGTATACTAAAATTTAGTAGCGGCTACTAATTTTTCTACTAATTTTAATTGTACTACACGTCAGCAGACATGTGTTGCTAAGATTAGCAAAAAAAACCGCTGGGCTCAAATAAGTAAAATTTCTCGTTATAACAGTTGCCATTACAGACTTTTTTTGGTGAGTGAAGCGATGAAAAATGGATCTATTACGACATCTCCAATTGAAAAAGTCATGGGTTTCGCCCGGACAGCCATCAAGATTTTTCGCAAAACCGAATATTTATGGCATAAAGCTTATGCTCTGTATTTGGTGGGACCAGAGCTGTGTGATTTACTACTAGCTGCTCAAACCGAATTAAACCATCATGACGGAACTCTATCGGACTTATCTCATGCGTTTGAGCCGCGCACTGAAGCAAAAACCGCTGAAATACGAAGAAAGGCACGATAAAGTGATTTTGCAGCATGACAACGCTTGGCCACATGTTGCAAGACCGGTCAGGACCTACTTCGAAACGCTGAAATGGGAAATCCTACCCCACCCGCCGTATTCTTCAGACATCCCTCCTTCGGACTACTACTTGGCCTGTCCCAGCAAAAGTTCAACTCATATAAACAATGCCATAAATAAGTCGATGATTGGATTACCTTAAAACCCTAGTCATTTTTCCGAGCTGGTATCCGAAAATTGCCAGAAAGATGGGAAAATATTTTGGCCAGCGATGGACCTTAAATTATGTTTGTAAACATTTTTGCAAAATAAATCTGTAAATTTTCAAAAAAAAAACTAGGCTCGGGCATTTAAGTTCTTTTTAAAGAGCACTTTTTATAGTTCAGCTCTTATCTGTGACCTAGTTTGCTCTTCTACTTCAACCGGTTCTTTCAGCTCAATCGCTCTTCTAGTTCAAAAGCTCTTTTAGTTCAATTGTTCTTTTAGCTCAATCGATCTTCTTGATCAATAGCTTTTCTAGTTCAGTTGTTATTTTAGCTCAATCGCTCTTCTAGTTCAATAGCTCTTCTAGTTCAATCTTTCTTTTAGCTCAATCGCTCTACTAGTTCAATGGCTCTTCAAGTTTAATAGCTCTCCTAGTTAATTGTTATTTTAATTAAATTTAATAGCTTAACAAGAACTGCAACATGTAAACACAGTAAAAAAAAAGACATTTTTTAAAATTATGATTGATTTTTTTATAAATATTGAGAAATGTTTATTTTTTCAAGGAACTACCCAATAAACAATACGTTCCGTTTACGTACCGTTTTCGGTCCATCATAAACAGAATCCAACTCCATTTACGGATTTTAAGGAACATCAAAACTGATTCGAATCCGTTTAAAAGCCGTCAATGACGGACCGTTTACGGGCCGGATATATCGGATGAAAAACGGAATTGTCCGTCAAAAATCCGTCAATGACGGACCATTTACGGACCGGATATATCGGATGAAAAACGGAGTAATCCTTTGAAAGTCCGTCAATGGCGAACCGTTTACAGATCCGTATTCCTACCGTTTTTTTAACAAAAAACGGATTTATGTAAATGCCTAAATTTTTTAATTTTGAATATCAAATTATAGTTTTTTTTTCTTTAAATTTATTTATATACTGTAGATATGTAATAAAATAACAAAATAAAACTTTTATAAATTTAATTAAATGAAATATTCATCTCCAGCATAACTAGCACCTCTATCCATCACTGCGGTCATGGCCCATAAAATGTCATGAAAAAATAAAACAAAATTTAAATTTTGGTAAATTTAGAGGCGTTTACGAAATAATGTAGCATACAACGCAAATTTGCACATTTTTTAACAAAATCTTTTATGAATTGGCAGACAATATTTTTATTTGCAAAATTGCATAAATTTTCACACATCACCGTAAAACTTCTTTTAAATTTCATAAATATTTATTTTCGCGTGATCCGTATAATGATCATACACATGTTTCAATTATTCGTTTTTGACACCAAAACGAATTCAAAAGCAAAGGAAGAAAAACTAATGAAATTCGAGGAAGTCCGTATTTGACGATACAGAAACGGATGCACCAAAACGGAGTCAAAACGTATTGTTTTCGAAAATTTAATTATACGGTCCGTTAATGTTCCGTTTACGTACATCCTTTGACAGATACGTATTTACGGTCCGTAAACGTGCAGTAGAACCGGATTCATGAGTCCGTATGTGTCGGAGAGCAAGTAAAAATGTTTCTTGGGTAGGTTGAAATTTCTCAAAAGAAAGAAGAAATGAATAACGTCATCATTTCAAATATAGCAGGATGTCTAAAAAAATTTTAATCTGGCAATTATGAACAAGAACGATTATAGCTTAATGATTGAACATAAACAGTTAAGCTGGAAACAAAAACTGCTGATTATGGGAATGAAAAAAATAACACAAAAAGAACTAAAAGAGCGAAAGACCTAAAAGAGCTGAATATCTAAAGGAGCTGAAAACCTAAAAGAGTTGAAGTACTAGATCAATAGTTCATAGTAGTTCAATTGAACTAAAATCTAAAATGGTTTAGATTTTAGTTCAATTGAACAAGATTAAAAAATTCATGTTTTATTAATATTTTCTGTAGAATCGAATGATGAAGTCAAATTTAATTTTTATTTTACTGTTTTTGTTGCTAGAGGAAATGCCCTAAAACCCGGAAAAAGAGTTGAAGTTTTTTTTTTTTGAATGCAAAAACATTATAAAAGGTGGTGATATCGCAAAAAAAATAAAAAATTTATAGTCCCCAAAACCAACTTTAATATATAATTGAAGCGGAGCCGCGAATAACGTTTTAAGCGACAATTTTTACAAAACCTGTTTTTTCCAGATTACCGTTAGAATAACTCTCTTTTATGACTTAAAAATGAAATTAGGCAAAATTATGTTATCAAAATGCAACCTCGAACTTTTTTTTCGATTTCTCAACAACTTTAATTTTGTCGCTTACAACGTTATTCGTGGCTCTGCTTCAATTTTCTAAAACACTTTGTGGAAAAACCGCTAAACAAAAATTAAACATACAATAACAAACTAAAAGCAAATAAAATAATTATTTAAATAAGAAAAAGTAGCAAACAAAATTAAAACTACGGTGAAGTAAAAAAAAAGTATTTAAAATAATTGCGAAAAAATTGTGATGTTTACAAAAACAAAAAAATATCAAAGACCTAAACCTTATTTGGCACAAATTTCAATTAAACAAATTATTAAAATTTAAAAAAAATATATCCTTAAATTTTAACGCATATTTCTTGATTTGTATTTATTTTTGTATCTGTTTTTGTTAAATAACTATGCATTTTTTTTTTCTATAAAAATAATTTGTTTTATTTGATGAAAAACAAAAAACAAATTAAAATTATTTCGTTTCAAAAAAAAAGCAAAGTAGTAGAAGAGTTGAAGTTTTTTTTTTGTATTCTTATTTCCTATTAGACAAAGACAAAGACACTCACCATTGGACGATAGCCAGCACCCGTAGTAGCAGCCATAGGTTGAGGTGTCCAATTAGCACCAGGTTTCGCAGTATTTTTAGGTGAATTCCATTGCACAGGTCTATGGAATGAATATAATGGGAAGAAGTTTTCGTTTTCTGCATTGATTTAATTTTTTTTTGTTGGTTGGTTTAGTGATTGATGGGATATATGGAATGGATGGATAATAATTTAATTTACTAAGGGAAACAGAGCTTTAAAGGATGAATGCATCTGAGAATTAATTGCTTATAATCATATAAATATTTCAACATTTTTAACTCATGCATATTTATCTAATTCACTTTATAGCGAGGAATATTCGACTTGTTAATCATGTTCTTGCCAGGAACTGAAATCGCGCATATTACGAGTAGCTTTGCATTTGTTTCGATATGGTATACGTTGCCACTATTTTAATTTACAGATATAATCACGTCTAAAGTCGAAACTACAATTTGTGAAAACTGGCAGAGTTGGCAAAGATCCTATAGTACACAGAGAAAACAGATTCATTGTGACAACCGAATTCTTTGCCAAATAAATAATTTGGTTACAGCATCTGAGTTACTTGGTTGTGGTAATCAAATGTATTCTGACAATTAAAATATTTTGCTTTAACCGAATTTCTGTTGCCACAAAAAAATATATCGGTGGCCCCAACCGAATCGTTCGGTTGGCAAAAAATTTGGTTGTCGCAATGAATCTGTTTTTTTTTTTTGTGTATGCAAAACTGTCGAGGACACATTCAATCAGGACCTATTGTAAACCTCTGAGTGGGGTCGTGAGAATAGGGTGAATTTTAATGACGGATATTTTTCTTGTTCCCCTTTGGGTCATACAATTTACATTGCTACTATTTCATTTTTCATATTGCATCTCGCCTTGAGACGAACCTAAGAATTGCAAAAACTGGCAGAGTTGTCAAAGATTCCGTGGTGACTAATACTATAGAGACTGCCCGAATCCAAAATCGACCCAATGTCAATCTTTGAGTGGGGTCGTGTGAAAAGGTCCGATTTTAATGCATACAAAACACAATATTCTTTGTTGACCGATAGGGCGATCGGGTCCTCGATGTTATCTGTTTACACGGGTGGTTTCAATATTGAGGAATATGAAGTTATTGTCAATCACGTCAGCACTTATTACTGACATTAGAATTTCCGGTTTGAGTCAATAGAATTAGACATTTTGCCATCGTCGTATTACCATGGGAAGTGTTGTGCTGAGATAAATGAATTTATCTCTATCGTTCATTTGTGGCCGGTGGATCGCACAACGCATTGCAAGGAAATTTTAGTTTATAAATCGAAGTAACCGTATGTGGACTTAACTCCCTGTGAATATTTTTCCTGACACTTGTGGAGAGATTCAAATCAAATATCCACAAACATTACTCCCTCTCTTTAAGCATCGAAATTGAAAGTTTAAAAGGTTGTCTGATATTACTCATGAAATCAAGAAGAAGGTAAGATGGAATCATAATGGACTACATGTTGTTTTTGCTTCGAAATGTCGATTTTTGTGCCAACAAATCATCATTTGCCAGAAGTTTTGCTTTCCTATTTTAATTTGAAAAAAAAGTGCAGTCGACGTACACTGATTGCTCACCGAAGCTTATCCTAAAGCTTATCCATCTATTTCACCATGTGAGAAGTGCGGTTCAGAAGTAGTGATTTTGTTACGGAATACAAAGATCGCCCAGGTCAGCAAACAAAAAGTTCGAAGATGATAAATTGGAGGCGTTACGCGATGAAGATTGTTGTCAAGCAGCAATTTCAAAACATTTGCAAGCAGCAGAATTCATCCAAAAGCAAAGAAATTGGGTATCACACGAGTTCAACCCGAGAGACGTTGAAAAACGATTTTTCATGTCCGAAATGCTGCTTGTACGCCATAAAAAGAAATCAGTTTTGCATCGAAACATTCCTGGCGATGAATAATGGATCCATTACAACAACCCGAAGCGCAAGAAATCGTATGTGAAACCTGGCCAACAAGATAAACTAACGTAAAAGCCGAATATCCCTGGCTCCAAGGTAATGCTTTGTATTTCCCATCTATAATGAGCTACTGAAATCGGGCTAGACAATGGCAGGAGACCTGTATCGAACATAATATGCGACCAGACATGAAGCCGTATTATTCTACCGGCTAAAAACTATTTAGAAAATGGTGGTTGGGAAGTTTTTCCAAACTCGCCCCACTACCATTTGTTTAATCATAGCTAAATAATAGTTCGAACAAAATTTATATTGTACCAATGTTTTACCACAAACGCTAAGCACCCAATAAAAAAAATTAAATTTCAGAAATTTCAGGCTTCCACACAAAATCATACTTATTTTTATTCCGCTATATTACTAATTATATTTCATCTCAATTGGAGTTCACACTTCGAAGCGTCTCTTTGTCAAATAAAATAGATACGCTATGGCAACCGAAATTCTTGACAACTAAAGCGGGGTTTACATTACACCACAAGTCATATGAACAGTCAAAAAAACGAGTCAGATAGCAAAAATCTTATGGTGTTAACTCATTTTGTTTGATAGGTACAGAAAATCCGATTACATATTTTGACAGATTACATATTTTGACAGAGAATCAAATGATACCATTGCATTTTTAAACAAAACAGTTGTGAGCAACAAGTGTTTTCATCTGATTGCATAAGATTTGCATCTGAAGTTGTAAACCCAATGCGGTTTGCCAAAGAGATTTTTTTGACAAGCGCATCATTTCATTAGATTTTTAATTTGATTTTCTTTAGGTAAAATTAAATGGAAAATCAGATTATATAAACTCAGCTTAAATGGTTTTGTCAAGTGGGGAGTTTTAAAGCACTTGTACAAAGAAACATTTAGCGCAAATAAAAAGATATTCGGACATGTTCTGGAATTTGTGCGAATTTAAATTCTCGTGAAATTGAAATTTATGGCACCTATTTTACAGTATTTCTTAATTTAAATAAATTTATACTTTACCGCCTTCCAGCCCTGTTTGAGTGGTCTGACAGCGATTTGGTTTTCATTTGCTGCTGCCCGAGTTGATGAACAAATATAACGAGAGAGGTTTGAGCGAGGCGACTACCATTGAAATTATTTCTATTTTTATTTTCAATTTATAATTATAAGCACAGACTACACAGACAGGAAACAGCTTATTAAATAAAAATTGTGGTGATATACAGAAAGGGATAGATATAGAAGAAAATATGTACCACACAATTTATATGGTATCTCATTTTGCATATGGTTCAGGGATTCTCGTTTGGCATATGTCATTGGTAACCTGTCTGTGTAGTCTGTGTTTATAAGATTCCAAAAACTTTGGGAAATTAATTACCCAGTTATAAAAGTCAAATAATGAAATCAATTCTTTTAAAGCTCTGTTAGTGAGTAAAAAATTGTGATAAATAAAAGAGCGTCTTATTTACATTTATAATATAAAGAATGACTTTTGATCTGGAACTAAGGAAAAGGAAAATGATTTTTTTTTTTTTGTACAAAATGACTTTAAAACATCGACTGACCTTTAAATTCATTTTCTTAGAAGCCAATTATAACAATCAACAGTGATACATTAAAATGATCATCAATAATGTGATGATTGTTATGAAGTGATATTGATTTGTAACAGAGAGAAAGAGAGAGAGAGTGTGTGTCTAATGTAATATTACTCACTTTGTTGTAGCTGATTTATTTATATTTAAATTTTCAACTAGAGACATTAGAGAACTATCCAAATCACCAGTTAAGAGTTTTCCAGTGCTGGGTGGTTGCTGTTGTTGTTGTTGCTGCTGCAGCTGCTGTTGTTGTTGGTGGTGGTGGTGAAGTAGTTGATCTTGTGAGGCAATACCTGTAGTATTAATATTTGTTTGATTTCCTGCTGGTAATTTGCCAACAGTTGTTGTTGTAGAAGAAGTTATGCCGGGTTTTAATACATCACCCAAAGCATCAAAACCTTTTTCATTTTATGTATGTATTGTGTTTTATTTGTTGGTTATTATTATATAATGGTGTTGTGGTTGAATACATATACAGTTTGGACAATTATTTGTGATTTTTGTGTTATAAAAATATGGTGGATTTTATTTGTTTATATTTTTAAAATAAATTATACATTTTCAGCCATTTCATGTTAAAAAAAATTATTTACATACACGCACACACACACATATATACATAAAAAATTAAGATACCAAAAAAAATATGAGAGAGAAAATGAAATGAGAGCGATTTAAACCAAAACCATAATGAGTATATCATACACACGCATTTAAAGGATTAATAATTATTGAAAGCCATTTTGTTATTTTATAAGATTCCACCATTTTTTTTACACATAATTTTATATAATTTGTTTATGATTATTTTCATACGATTTTGTTTTTTTTTTTTACATTTGTGCCACCACAATTTTATTTTTAAGACAAATAAATGGGATGTATTTTTATTTTGTTCGAAAAAAAAATATAAAACATAAAAAGAGAAGAAGAAAAAAATATATTTGCAAATAAATATTGATGAATTGTTGTTGAACAATATTATTTTTAGTAAAAATATTTAAAGAAACAAAAAACAAAGAAGATAACAAAATGAAAGATGTGTGGATAAACAATAATACAAATAAAACAAAATATTTTACAAGGGAAGACGATACACTACCACCAAGTAGCACAATTTCAAATCGATCACAGCTGGAAAGCAGGTACCTTTAAATACCGTTGTGGGAATATTTAAATAATAACGATTTTAATTTTAAATAGTCAAACAAAAAAACTTCAAGTACAGTTAACCTTAAAATATGCTACCAAGATTTTTTTTATAAAAGTACATTTTTTTCTATAGAAAAATTCAAGGGCCCTCAGACATATTTGGCAAAAGAAAAACTTTCAGAGTAAGTTCCTGATTCTGAAGCAATTTTCCTATAAAAAAAATCTCAAATCCATTACCATAGTTTTTTTCTAATAGAAAAATTTTTAGATTTTTATTAATTTGTTTTATAAAAAAATTATCAGATTTGGAAGCATTATCATTTTCTTTGAAAATATTTCGAATTTTTAATTATTTCTACAGTAGAAAAATTACTGAATTTTGTCATTTTCTAAGATAAATCCCTGTTCTGAGTTTAGAAACTTTTTAATTATTGGGACCTTGAATTTATAATAAATCAATATCAGTCTCCAATGTCTTGCCGCTTAAACCTATTGTGAATGAGCGTCTTCGAACATGTCGAATTTCGTACCAGATAAAGTATTTTTACTGTGAGTTCTTCTTCATTACTTTAATATGGAGAAAAGTGAGAATCTTAGTGGAAGTTTACGGCGAGCATACTCCATCTGTACAGAGTTGGTGTGGTCGCTTTAAATGTGGTGATTTTGAGCTCGAAGACAAGGAACGGCCGAGTCAACGTAAAAAGTTTGAAGAGGAAGAATTAGAATCATTGCTCTATGTGGACGAATTTCAAACGCATCAGGAGATATCAGAATAATGGGAAGTGAATGAGTCGACAGTCAGAAAACGCCTTAAAGCCATGAGATTAATTCAAAAGGAAGAAAACTGGATACCATACGAGTTGAAGCCGCGCGTGTCGAAAGGCGATTTTTCCGCTTGTGAACGCTCTTTAAACACCAAAAAAGGAAAGGATTTTTGCATCCTATTGTGACTGGCGATAAAAAGTGGATCCATTACGACAACCCTAAACACAAAGTCATTGGATTTGCCCGGACAGCCACCAACATCCTTTACAAAGCGCGGGACCAGAGCGTTGTGATCCACTACAAGCTGCTTAAACCAAATAAAACGATAATGGGGGAACCCTATTAGACTCAACTCATACGTTTGAGCCGCGTAAAAGCGCGCAAAAACGGCCGGAATACGATTCGTAAATTTTTCCTTAAACAAAATGGATACTGCACATTACCTTCACCTCCTCCAATTTAGAATAAGCCTTTTTTGCACTCTGAACTTTTAGCCTGCTACACTCAAACCCCACTTTTAAAAATTGTTTATGAATTAAGTCTATGTGAACCCAAGCAGACAAATTCCGTTGGTTATGCGATGACATAACGTGGGATTAACAATCTTGGCAATATTGATCTATTACCAGTTGATTGGAGCGAACATGTCACCTTTGGCATGAAGCTGGCGTACATTAGGTTATAAAATGTATGCTTTCCAAAATGAAGCCTTTAGCTCATATGAAATAACATGAAATGAAATAACACACAAAAATAATGGAAAAAATGCAAAAACTTGGGAATATTTTCAAAATTTTTTGTTAGGTTTATCATTGCATCAACTGTTTGTTTTACAATTTACCAACAAAGTTGGCTGGGTAGTTTTGTGTAAAAAGATCAACGCAAATACAAGGTGGGGCAGTATGTATTACCCATTTTTTCAAATGGCATCGATTTGCAGTTTAATTTTGACATTTGAGAAGTAGACACGTGCGAAATTTAAAGTAAATAAGAATACGCTATACGCCTAAGCCATAAGATTTTGGAACTCAACAACGAAGTGGAGGATCATACGTAACGAAGAAGCCGACGCTAAAATTTTCACGGTGAACGCTTTACACAACTGTAGACAGGCGCGAATGCGCCAACAGACTTTCGGGTGTGAAATGTTTTTAAACTAATTTAGTTCTTTAAAATGTTAAGTGCCATCTTAATGGTAATAGTGACAACTTTTAATAAGACTACATTTGGTTTGGGAATACGTAAACCTCTTACTATCATCTAGTAGTTAAATTCTAAAGTCGCAAAAATAATAAACATGACGAAGCTTTTAGTTCGATAACTTGCTATTCCGCGGAAATTCTTCTCTGATTAGATATTTTTAAAATACAAATGGGATTTGAATTTGAAAATGATTTTTGTATTGATGATGTCACTCACGATGCAAAAAAACGTGGTCTTGGTTTTCTTGGTGTAGATTACAAAGGTTCAGCATTTTTATATATTTTTATACCCTCCACCATATATGGTGAGGGTATATATCAGTTTGTCATTCCGTTTGTAACATGTCGAAATATAGGTTTAAGACCCCATAAAGTATATATATTCGTGATCCTTATGCAATTTTAAGTCGATTTAGCGATGTCCGTCTGTCTGTCTGTCTGTCTGTTGAAATGGCGATCACGACGCGAAGACGCAAGCGGGGGTGCCTATTTTTACCCAGATTATTGAGCATCCTCCCGAGCAGTTTGGTATTTAAAATGAGCAAAATCGGTTAAGCGGTTCAAGAGTTATGAGTGAAAATGTGAAGGTACCTCTAAATTTTCCATACAAATTTGTACAATTTTTCTGTATCTATTTTTTTTTCTGTTAAGTAAGTAAAAATGTTATTAAGTCTTCTTATTGTTCGATTAACATTCTTAGAGCTTATATGTGTGTTACTCTGATAACTAAGTTAACGTAAAAATCAACAATGTTAAAGTCGCTAACAGAGCAGACCTCTGTAAATAACATTGCTAAAACTAAATAAATAACATTACTAAAACTAAATAACAAAAGTTCGTTACATAAATTGACAAAACATATTCATATTACAGTTCATGCAAAATTTAGTATATACGTATATCATCTTCAGCCCCTATGGTGGAGGGTATTCAAAGATTCGGCACAGCCGAATTTGAAATTAATAGAAAAAGAGGTTTAACCATTTCGCCCCTACTTGGATCATATATCCAAGCAATGTTTCTTACATTTAATGACGTAAAAAACCGAATGGAGCTCTGAAAGACTATTACATATCTGAATTTGAAGCTTGTGTAAAGAAACGTTTTCGGAGGCTAGAAGTGAAAGTCCTTCCCAATCAATAGGTAAGTGCATGACGAATTTCAAGGGCCGTTCCTTGCTAAAGCAGTACATGGCAATGCAGCCGACAAAACGTGAAGTGAGAATGTGGCTGCGGTATAATGCGGATATACTAATGACTAAAAATTAAATCTTGTTAGTGGTAAAGTTAAAAGTTACTTTTAACTGTAAACATAGTTGTTTTAATTGTAAAAAACAGATGTTTTTGCTGACTTTTTTCTGTTATTTCAAGATGATTATAGTAAAATTTTGTCAGTTATTTTTACGACATACACCCAATTCACACGACGATTTTAAAATCACGACGTTTTTTAATTCTCCGTTAAAGTAACTTTCAAAAACTTAACGCTTTCATACAATGATTTTGTCCCCATGATTTTAGGATTGATTTAATCGTTTATTCAGTGCTTTTGTATTGTAGAGCAGGGATGGAAAAGTTGATACAAAATAAATAAAATAAAGTTGCTCGATAAAAAAATATAAAGTTGTATATTCGAATTCGTAATTTTATGTAAAAACGAAATTTATATACGTTTTGTGTTCATTTTTATTTTTATGTATATTAATTTTATGTAATTTTTTTGTTCAAAAAAATTTAGTACTCTGAGCGTCAAAAAAGTACTTTTAAATTTTTTTTAGATACCGAAAAAAATTCAATTTTCCATCCCTGTTGTAGAGTTGTTAACACATTGAAAGAGAAAACCAAATGCAGCAACAAAAAAAAAACGAATGTGTGTTAAGAAATATATGAAAACAATCACCGAGAACAGAAAACGTGATTTTTTCTCTACCCCGATCGCTTCTCTACACCGTTCGCCAACAAACTCAGACAATCATGATTTTCAAACATGGTGGAAAGTCATCATGTGAATTAGGTGATACGTTATTATTACTGCATTTTTATTCTTACTGCATTTGTTAGTTATTTTAAGATATATACATTTATCGTCTTTTTAACTGTTAAACCGACAAACTTTCTTGAGCGTGTTTGATGCCCACGTAAGCCGAATTTATAGCGGACCTTTCTTTGAACTTACATTTGAGATCATTAATGTCCAATTTAAAGAAATTGAACATGAAACGATTTTATCCGATTTCAATAGGGTCCGTGTTGTACCAATACAAACATATCATTCATCTTAATATTCCTAACTTTTCGACCCGCAGTAAATTTCCAAAATTTCAACTATACGAAATTTTTCCGAAAACAGTATTCCATTTTGCATTGATTTAAGTATAATCTACTCAAAACCTTAGAACGACAGTGTTAACAATTTTTTTTAAAGAAATCTATGTATACTGTGCAGTTTGGCAATCTTCCCTTGTAAGTAAAATACATAATTTTTAATTAGTTGAAAATTTTTAATAACAAAAATAGTAATTTAAGCAAGCAAAATTAGTCAATGTTGTGTTTATATACAGGAATTATAACCACCACCATAATAACTTTACACAAAATTTTAATAAGATTTTTTTTTTTAGAATTTTACAATTTAACCTAAAAAAAATAGATCTGGGAATATAAAAAAAATACTCTAGAAGAAAAAAAATTTACTACAAAAAATTCTAAATATTTTATTACTTTCCGAAGAGCCGGATTAAAATTCAAAATGCCTTAGAAAAGCAAGGAGTTATCCGGCCCCAAAAGCTAGACAGCTAGTCAGGGGTGTCATGTCAAATTTGGTAGATAGTGGAATTCCAAGAGGTAAACATAGTTACTTGTAAACATGTCTATAATAAATTTTATTAATTAATAAAAACTTAATTTTTTTACGTATGAGTAATATGCATTAATCATACGCATGTATTACTTTTAATGGAAGGAAACAATATTATTTTCAATTTCAAATGAGGATTCATATAAAACTTTAAAATATTGACATTAACAAAAAATCTTAGTCTTCTGCTGATGTTAAGAAAGGCGTATATTATGTCTCCAAAAAAATTTTCCTTTATGCACAGGGAAAACACTTTTATTGTCGATTCGTTTGCTGTCATGAATAGTTTCGTTGGTTAATAAAGGGTGATTCAAGTAGAGATACTTTTTTCAAAAGCCTTTTTTTTTACAGATCACGTGTGAGTCGTGTCATGCTGTCATCTTACTTTTGTTTAGTACTGTTTGGCATTTCATAATGAAAAGACCTACGCCTGAACAACGTTTACAAATCGTTCAACCTTATTACGAAATTTCACGTTCTGTGAGGAATGTTTTCGAGACAAATTTTGTTCAGCGATGAGGCCCATTTCTGGCGCAATGGGTATGTAAACAAACAAAATTGCCGCATTTGGGACGAAGAGTAACCTGAAGAGATTCAAGAACTGCCACTTCATCCAGAAAAAACAACGGTTTGGTGTGGTTTGTGGGCCGGTGGAATCATCGGTCTATATTTCTTCAAAAATTATGCCGGTGCGAACGTAACCGTCAATGGCGACCGTTATCGTGCCATGATAACCAACTATTTGATGCCTGAAATTGAAGCTCGTGATGTGGGCAACATTTGGTTTCAACAAGATGGCGCCACTTCCCACACATCGCATCCATTAATGGATTTATTGAGAGAACACTTGTGATATCACACCGTTAGACTTTTTCCTGTGGGGATATGTAAAAGACTAATGTTTATGCGGACAAACACGCTTCGATTCAGGCATTGGAGGAAAGTATCACGCGTGTCATTCGCCAGTTACCAGTCGAAATGCTTGAACGAGTCATCGAAAATTGGACTCAACGGATGGACCATCTGCGACGTAGTAACGGCCAACATTTGATAGACATAATCTTCAAAAAATAAATGCCAAAGAATGTTCTTTCAAATGATTATAAACATTCCCCATTAAATTTGAATTTTCTGTGTTTTTTTCTTTAAAAAAGTAGGCAACCTCGAAATGGATCACCCATTACAACAGATTTTTCATTGAAACATTATATATCAATTGCCACAAATAGTTTTGTTGCTGTAACCAAACTATTTAGTTGGCAAGAAATTCGGTGGTTACAATAAATCGTTTTTCTCTGTGTACAAGGTAAAAATGTTTAAAAAATGTAAAACTTTACTTAAAAACATTGTTTTTATTGTAGTTAAATTAACTTAACAAGTTTAGAAATAATATGCCCCAAGTTGGGCGCCATTTTTTATGACTTTTGTTACTACACCGTTACCTCAATGATTCCAAATTAACTATCAAACCGGGCATATTCAGAGCCATGGATGGAATATTGTCCGACTAAAGTAAAATATTCCCGGTTTTACAAAAAAAACTAGGAATATGTTAATTAAAAATTGCAATTACTTTAATTCGGGATGTGATTTATCAGAGCTAATTCCAGATAAAATAAGGGATCATTGTAGAATAAAACAACTAATAATAAGTTGGACATCTGAATAAATATACAAAAGAGAACCTTAAAACCTATTGAAAATAAGATTTGTTGTATTAAAGACAAGAAAGAAAAAATCTCCTTTTTGAAACATTAAAAAAATTCCAAACATGATTGGATCTATATTAAAGACATAAACAAAAATATTTATTTTATACCATACTAGGCACACGCGCACAATCAATATGATAAGATATCTAGTAGATAAATCAATAGATATCACAAAGCCAAATTAACACAAAACAACATAAATTACAAACAAAATTAATTGTACTAAAAGAAATTTGAAAAATCAAAGTATATTCGGACAAAACATTTTGATTTTGAGCTACAAATTAAAAACAAAAAATTATAATGGAAGCAGCAACACAAACTTAAAATAGTTGTAGTATGTAAAATGTTCAGGGATCAAGGATAATATCTGTGGACATCCATTCACAGTTAGTTCAATGTATGCCCAACAAATATGACAAGCGTACAAACTAGTTTAGAATACTTTGATTATAACACAAGTACGAAAAACTACAAAATGTTTTACGAATTTACAAAAGTGTTGAAGTAAGTGTTTTGGGGAGAGAGAGAGAGAGCGAGAAAGTGTACGCTCAAAAAAATAAAAGCAATTTGGCCTAAGTTTTGCAAACAAAATACAACCTTGAATACATTTGGCATAAATTATGCAAAAAAGAACTGAGGAAAATATTACAAGCAGGCTTCGGATTGCGATTCTGTGTTTCACTAAAAACTAATAAAAGAAATGTCAAAATTTGTCACTTAATCACAGAACCGGAGTTCAGGGCCAGCTTGAAATACTTTATTTAAATACTTATTTTTGTGTTTACCCAAGTTTTTTTTACTTATAATTTAGGCAAACAAGGTTTTAACGATTGATTTTGTGCAAGTCTTGGTTTAAATTTACTTTGTAAATCTATTTGTGTGTACGAATGGTACGCTTAAAAGCAAGTAAAAATTGCAATTGATTTATTTTTTTTTTTGTTTTCTTTTTTTATTTCAATAAATCACCTGATTGCAAAGAAGTTGGTTGAGATGACGTCATAAAGAAATTTGTATTGGAGTTAATGGAAGTCGGGTTGTTCGATACGTTGGCATTATTGATTGTTGATGGTAACGATGATGAATCGAATAAATTTTGAGGTTCCATAGAATCAAAAAATGGATTTTCTAATGCTGCTCCAGTTGCTAAATTATACAAAAAAAAGTTTCACACAGAGAAGGTTTTTTTTTTGTTTGATTTTTGAGGATTTTACATAATATGAAAGAAATAAAAAGAAAATGAGGAAGGATAAATAAAATTTAATTTTAATTTATCAGTAAAAAAAATATAGAAAATCAATTGTTTCTTTATACCCTACACCACTAAGCAAAGTATTCGTTTTTCAGCATAGCAAATTGTTTTTCCTGTGAAAAAATTTCACTCGATATTAATAAGTCTCAAAGCGTTATTTAAATTGTGAAAGTGAACAATTTTGTTTATAAAAAAGACACAATCATAATAAATTTATTGCCATTTTTGACCAGAAAAAATAATAATATGAGTATTTTATATTAAGCTAGCGGATCCCGGCGTGCTACGCATGAATATTCACATTAAATCAAATTTATTGTTTTTTTTTTTTATTTGGAAATTCAATTCAATACAAATGTGTATGCGTGTATGCGCTACAACGTGTGTTTACCGTGTGTTCAAAGTCAGCACACAGTATACGCTCATGGGCGCCTACGTATTTCTTGTTGTTTTTTTTATATGGACAAAATCACATGTTGATATGAAAAGTCATAACTCACGAACGCGTCGACCGATTTAGATAAACCATCTACACTACCATACGAACAAACCCTTAACATTTAATCGAATTCGGTTTGACCGTTCGTGAGTTATAAAGTCACAACACACTTGCAACAATTTGTTATAAAGGGTGATCCATTTCGAGATACTTTTTTCAATAGCCTTTTTTTTTTGACAGATCACGTGTGAGTCGTGTAATGGTGTCATGTTATTTTTGTTTAGTATTGTTTGGCATTTCATAAAGGAAAAACTTACGCCTGAACAACGTTTACAAATTGTTCAACTTTATTACGAAAATCCACGTTCTGTGAGGAATGTGTTTCGTGCACTTCGCTTAACTTATGGTCAACATAATCAACTGAGCGTACTATTCGCAACACCATCACCCATTTTGAGACCCAGCATTCATTATTGGATAATATTCGACCGAATAGACCACGTCCAGCACGCTGTGAAGAAAATATAGCGGCCGTAGCTGAGAGTGTACACAAAGACCGTGGAGTGTCGATTCGGCGCTATCGTGCCATGATAACCGACTATTTGATGCCTGAAATTGAAGCTCGTGATCTCGGCGACATTTGGTTTTAACAAGACGGCGCCACTTCCCACACATCGCATCAATCAATGGATTTATTGAGAGAACACTTTAGTGAGCACATAATTTCACGTTTTGGGGCGGCCTATTGGCCACCAAGATCGTGTGATAGATATCACACCCTTAGACTTTTTCCTGTGGGGATATGTGAAGTCTAAAGTTTATGCCGACAAACCCGCATCGATTCAGGCCTTGGAGGAAAGCATCACCCGTGTCATTCGCCAGTTACCAGTCGAAATGCTTGAACGAGTCATCGAAAATTGGACTCAACGGATAGACCATCTGCGACGTAGCAACGGCCAACATTTGATAGATATAATCTTCCAAAAATAAATGCCAAAGAATATTCCTTCAAATGATAATAAACATTCCCCATTAAATTTGAATTTTCTGTGTTTTTTTTTTTTTTTTCTTTAAAAAAGTAGGGAACCTCGAAATGGATCACCCTATATTTATATAGATATAGATTTGCTGCAAAACCAATTCTCTAGAATTTTCACTTGAAGTTCATTATCGTTACTCTTGTTAAATTAAAAAAAAAAAACTTAATAAATTTTATTATAAAAATTGATGAAGTTGTTTCATACAAATATTTACTACATGATTTGGTTCGGAATCTTAACTGGACCTAGTCTATTCTTACTAACGGAGTTTTGCTCTGTCTCACTTACAGTCCATTTTATAAAATGTCCTTGGTCCCTAGCAAAATTAATTTTTAACAATATATAACACTCTCACAGAGATAGAATTGAGTTAGGGATAGGCCAAATTTTAGTCCACTTTGCTCTATCCTAGAAAAATGATCTGTTCCAAACTACCGGTTGAGGAACACCTTACTCTACTCTATTCTACATTTTGTTCTACAATTGGTTTTATTGTATGGAGTTTTCTACATTATCTAGAGGTTCTTTCCCTCCTGAAGGAACTGATTGCTTTTGGGGGGAATAAGTTTATGCCATTTTTCCATTAAATGATGGAAAAGATAAAAAAAAAAAACTTGTTTTATAAAATTTTATGAAAATGTTTATCTTATTAATATGATAAATCGTTTTTCTCTGAGTGTATTTTGATGTAAAAAAATTCCGCTAGGAGTTGTCAACACACAAACCTCAATATGATGGTCATATGATAATAGAACCACATTGGACGCCACTAAAATTATGTAACGACATATTTTCAGTGACACATGTTGGGCGCCAATATATTTGTCATTAATAATGTACTGTGCATACAAATAATTAAGAATGTCAAAACTTGTATTGGATTAACATTGATTAATTGTTGTTGTAGCAGGAGTACCTGCAACAATAAGGGTATGTGTTTAATTTCCTTATTATTTTCTTCTTGTTCTGTCGACGAATCTAAATCCAGACGGATGAATCCCGATGAGTTGGGTTTGCCGTGCAGAGCAAATGTTAGATGTAGTGGAATTTACTCTCAAACTATACGAGTTCAATGGACTTTACCATCCAGATTTTAATTGAGCCAGGATGACTTGGGTAGACTCCATTCGTCGTCTTCCATTGGTGGGCGACACAGCTTCCAAGAGTAATATTATCACCATAGCTTCTCCATTGCTGGATCCCCATTTTATCATGCGTCAGGGTAGGAATCTAATTAAGTTAGATCGTGATTAGGAGTTTTGCAAACATGTGAATGTGTTCCATTAATGTAAGAACATTTACTTGCTCGTGTAGATGTTGTTCCGTGGGCATTTGAATAAATCCCATGATGGGTATTAGGGCTGCGTGTTAGCAACTCTGAGGGTTCTTCCACTGCGTATCACTTACATTCAAGATCCACCACTGACCAGTTAATTATAGTGGATGTAGCCAACAAAGATTCTTTCTTTGTAACCCCAAGTTCTAGCGGCAGGGAATTTGTGCAACTTGTTTTTACTTTACATCTTAAACAAATTGCAGTGGCATGTACTGACGACTAAAAATCCAGTCCAATGTAACCTCCTATATTTTAAGAAGGTTTAATGAGGGATTTTTTTGTTTAATTTTCTTTTTTTTAATTTTTTAAGAGAAGCATTAATTAGTAGGAAATTTTTCCTACTAATGAATGTGTTGCTTTCTTTTTGGAAATAAGTTGGAGGAGATATAAAAGGTGGTGAAAGATGATGGGCTCCGATAAGTAGCAAAACTGTAATTGTGTGAGAAGATAAATCTTAGAACATTTGTTGCCTGTCATCTGATGAAGAGTTGGCGAAATTGTTGAAGCTTTGTAGTTCATATCCCTGTTATGTTGAATTACTTCGGTGGGGATAAGCGCTATGGGAACACCGAAGGAGGATATATATATGAGAGATATCAAACTACTGATAAAAATTATTTTCTAAATTTATGTTACCATCGCTGGGCATCGAACCCGCAACTTTCTAACGCGCTAACCATTACACCACAACGCCAACAGTGAAAAAAAATTGATGAAAGCTTCGAGAAGCAGAAGTCAGTGGTGCAAGGAAATTTGAAAGGTAGAAATTAAACAGTATCGAGGAGAAAACATCACCCTGTAGGATCGCCTATTAAATTCTGCGCGATTTCGTCTTCTTGTTTTGAAACTTTTACAGATAATTCACAATCCATCACTTCATATTGTAAGGGAGACTGGATGTTATGTGATGTGATGTCTCTGTAGTGGGCAGTGTAGTTGGCCGTGACAAATAGCTTTAGCAGAACCTGAGACTCGAGGACCTTTCTTTTACAAGGAACTAACGACTTATCTGAGTGGTACTAGCGGTTAAAGCTTTTGCTTTACTGTGTTGCTTACGGAAGCTATGTTAATGCGCAATTTTAAAGTGATGTGTGAGAGGGGGGGAGGGAGAGAAAAGCCTCCAGTGTATTGGCTACTGGTGTAAAAGGGATATCGATCCGTTGGATTCTTTATCCCTGATCGGCACACATCTGTAATCCCGCTCAACGTAAAAGCCTGTGGTTCATTACTGACTTTAAGGCCGGAAACTTTACTCACGACGATTATGTTAAGGTGAGCTCTTAAATGAATCAAGCACCTTTTTGGGTACGCAATCGTTTTGTTGGCAAATAAAATTGAGACCCTGTCATATTATGTAGATGAATTCAAAAGTGGTTTGACAGTTGACTATAGCTTGCTGCCTCCGAGGCTTTGGATATGTGATTTTCTATTTATTCCATTTATATTTATTCACCAACTAGTTGATCTCCCGCATTAGTTGACTTATCCTACGGTCGCTAGTGTTGATGTTACCAAGTTCGCTCTTCGCGAACATCACTACCCCTGCCCGTAAATTTGTTAACAGTCTAGATTTCTTTGATTTACGCAGCGACTACAAAGTCTATTGGTGTCAATAATATTATGAACCGTCGGGTAGCATTTATATACAATTGTAAGTATTTAACTCTAATTATTTTTTATATAAGTTATCTGCCATAAGCGGTTAATATACAATTTTACTCCTCGTTCTTAAAAGAAAGCTGTATTTTTTCCTTATCAGAAGAATTTCATTGGTTAGCCTTCAAAAGGTCGAGTGTTCATGATGGATCGTATAATAAAATAAATAATATAAAAAATTATTATAAGAAATTTCAGACATGTTTCTAATATTTTTAACGTTTGTAATCTCTCCTTTTTACCTCCTAAATTTACGATAAGGGTCCATTATAATTTTCTCTTTCGTTAGTTTTGTTTATGATTTACTTGACGACTTATCTAGACTTATCTGATTAGGGTCCTGCAGTACAGTATCTGCGATAATTTAGAATTATGACTCATTTGTGCACTCAGAATTGAATGCTTTAAAAATGATCACTCAGGGTTATTCTGGAAAACGGTATTTGCTACTACGTAAAATTATTTTGTCTTATCTGGTTATGCTTTTTTAAATAAAATTACGGGTTTTTGGACTCGTTTGAAAAATCAGAGAAGACATATAAATGTGTTGATGCCTTAAAGTTAAAGATTATTCAATAATTCTTAAATAACATGTAAAAGTAAAATTATGTTTGCAAATATTTTCCTTGTGGTGTAGGATATTTATAATCGATACTAAAAACAAAATTTGTATAATTTAAAAAAACTCAACAGAAATTGTAACAAAATATAATTTAATAATTAATAAAACATAAAGTAAACAAAATTGAAGCAATAACACAAACTCAACGTTTCAAAAGCTAAAAATCTTTGTTAAAACAAAGATTTTGCACTGATATTTTGTTTAAAAGGTGTTAGTAAAATATATTGTAACTATAGTTTTAATGGATTAAATTTAGGGGGGGGGGGGGGGGGGCAATGCATGCTATAATATTTAATAAAAAAAAAACAAACAAAATTAGTAATAAAAAAGTTAGTTCCTAAAAAAACTGTTATTTTTTAGTGGATAATTTTAATTAAAAAATATTTTAAGATATTTTTTTTTGTTTTTATAAAAAAACACGGTTAGTATAGTTATTAAAAAAAAGGCTTAATAAGGTTTTATAAATATAGATTTTGTACAATTTGGTTATAAGTTAAAGTTAAGTGAGTGGCTAATAAGGGGTATTTTTTATTTTTTTTATTTAATTTTTCTTTCGAAAGGAAAATAAAACAAGAACCATATAAACTGAATTATAAAACAAAAGAAAGAAAAACATACCGTCAAACATTGACTTACCGGTTGGTTCTGTATTACCAAATACCGATGAAAAATTGCTGTCGGAAACAAAAGCGTTTGCCGCAGCAGAAGGTACAGAAGATCCATTGAAACCTAAATTAGGGAATATAACAAGAAATTAGAATTTAAATATATAATTATTATTTTATATTATTATATAACTACAAGCTATAATTAAAATTTAAGTGCAATATTTTTAAGAAAATCTACATAATACAAGTACAAATTAAAAGTAAATCTAAAATTGTTTTCAAGAATCTGATAAGTTATTGTAATATAAAAATTTCTATAAAGAACAACGCAAGGATGGAAAATATAGACTGCAATGAGAACTCATAAAGTATCCAAAAACTCACACGTAAATCGAAGAAGAGCAGCTGAAAAAAGTGAAGTGTAGTAGGCGCAAAATAATAAGACGTGAAATATTTTTCCAAAAATAAATGTGGTTTTTTATTCTCTTATTTTATATATCTCATAATCTCACCATAAATGTACAGGTTGGTTGAAAAGTTCCTGTGCTCACTAAGAGATGGCACTGCTAGCTCCAAACTTGTTTTTCTCAAGTTGGTATAACTGTCCTGAGAACACATGCAAAGTTGCAAGTCATTCTGTCAATTCTTTCTTTGTTTACAAGCCATTTGAAGTTGACGTGTCATTGATTTTTTTTAATATGGAAAAAATTGAATATCGTGCAGTCATTAGATTCTTTGTTTTGAAGGGTTTAAAAGCAAAAGAAATTTATGAACAATTGTTAGAAGTGTATAAGGAGTCCTCACCTTCAAAACACACCGTTGGATTTTGGGCTGGTGAATTTAAACGTGGTCGTACCAGCCATAAAGACGATCCACGCGAAGCACGACCAAAAACTTCAACCACAGCAGAAATCACTGAGCAGGTACATAATATGGTTAGTGAAGATCCAAGTTTGACTAAGCGTGAAATTGCTAATGCCATAGGCATCCCAGACGAACGAGTACTCCATATTTTACATGAAGAATTACGTATGAAAAAACTGTTTGGAAAGTTAATGCCGCACACATTAACAATTCAACAAAAACTGGATCGAAAACAAATTTCTCAGCGTAATTTGGAGCGGTTTAAGCAGAAAAAACCGACTTTTTGCGTCGTTTTATAACTATGGATGAGACTTGGATCTACCACCATGATCCTAAATTGAAACAAGAACGTTTACAGTGGACTGATGCTGTTTGTTCTGCTCCAAAGCAGGTGTAGTCACAACGATCAGCAAAGAAGGTTATGGCATCAGTTTTTTGGGATGCAAAAGGAATTTTGTTGATTGGATATCTTCAGAAAGGTAAAACAATCAACTCTGAATGTTATTGCAGCCTTTTGGATCAGCTGGATGAAAAAATTCGTGAAAAAAGACCTGGTTTAAAGAAGAAAAAAATCATTTTTCATCAAGACAATGCACCTGCTCACAAAAGTGTTTTGACGATGGCTAAATTCAAAGAATTAAAGTACGAATTCCTTGAACATCCACCGTATTCACCAGATTCGGGTTCCAGTGACTAATATCTCTTTAGAAATCTCAAACAATTCCTTCATGGAAAGCATTTTTCGTCGAATGAATAGGCCATATCAGCCGTAGACGGTTATTTTGCAGAGCTTCCGGAAAACCATTATAAGGATGGGATAAAATTATTGGAAGATCATTGGAACAAGTGTATTGAGCTTCTAGGAGATAATATTGAATAAAAAAATATATTTCGTAACAAAAACAGTATTCTTTCATTTCGAGCGCAGGAACTTTTCAACCAACCTGTAATGTTACTTTTTCTTTGAGTACACTTCATCATATCCATGAATCTGTTTCATAAACCTTTTGTCATTAATTCTTCATTATATTTAGGAAGTTTTTATAAATATTATGATAATTCATTAAAATTTTTATTAAATATTTCGAAAATCTTCATAATTTTTTGTCCAATGTAATACTTCAAAAATATGATGAAACAATTTCATAATAATAAAAGTAACATGTTCTGTTTTGGAATGTCACTCTGACCTGGCCAAATTTTATTAGTGAAGTATGTAGTAAAGCGTGGTTAAATTTTAAGGGCCGATGTTGAATGTGAACCACAGCTAAACGTCAAGTTTTTTTCTTGAACCATGGAAAGATACACAATCGAGCAACGCGTTAAAGTTATTTAGGCTTATTATGAAAATGGGCGTTCAAATCAAATTGATCTTTGTGATCTATCGGTCAATTTAATCGTCCAAATGTGCGTACAATCGGAAAAATCGTGCAAAAATTTGAGCAAACCGGGTCTGTAGGATATGTGAAAACACCAGTGCATGCTCGTACAGCTCGTACTGCAGAAAATATTGCTGCAGTTCGCGATAGTGTGGCTGAAGAGCCGTCCGCCTCAACTCGTCGGCGTGCCCAACAATTGCGCCTCTCATACTCGTCGTTGATGAACATTATGCATAAAGACTTGCATTTACACGCTTACAAGGTGCAATTGACTCAAGAACAAAAGCCTCTTGACAATTCTAAACGTCGTCAATGGTCAGAATGGTGGCAAGAAATGGCAACAGTGGATGATCAATTTTCGAAGAAAATCAACTTCAGTGATGAGTCACATTTTCACCTCAGTGGATTCGTCAATAAGCAGAATTGCCGCATTTGGACCAATGCACCCACAAAGAGTGACTGTTTGGTGCGGTTTATGGGCTGGCGGCATCATCGGGCCTTATTTTTTCCAAAATGAGGCCGGTCAGGCAGTTACTGTGAATGGTGTTCGCTATCGTGAGATGATAACGAACTTTCTATGGCCCGAATTGGAAGATATGGATGTGCACGATATGTAGTTTCAACAGGACGGTGCCACTTGCCACACAGCTAACGAAACAATGGCTCTTTTGCGCGACAAATTCAATGGCCTTGTTATCTCACGTGGTGGCGATGTCAATTGGCCGCCAAGATCATGTGATTTGACACCGTTGGACTTCTTTCTTTGGGGTTATTTGAAAGAAAAGGTGTATGTCGATAAGCCAGCAACAATTCAAGAGCTAAAGGATGAGATAATTTGGCACATTAACGGCATAGAGCCTCAATTATGCCTCAGTGTCATCAAAAATTTGGACCATCCGATGAAGGTGTGCCGCCGAGGTCGCCGCGGCCATTTGGCCGATATTTTGTGTTTTATTCAAAATCGACATCGGACTTTAAATTTAACCACCCTTTACTTCACAAGACGAAAAAATTTCTTAATTTTCAAGATATAAAAGTTATGAAACCTGTTTCATAAAATTTTATGAAAAGTTTCATAATACATATTTTTGTAAACTTCATGAAAATTATGAAAAATTGATGACAAACGATTTATGAAAGTGATTTATTAATATGATATGTGGAAGTTCCGCCATTAATTTTGTGTTTGACAGCTAGGCTTGGGCATTTTAGTTCTATTTATAGAGCGCTAAACTATAAATCAGCTCATTTCTATGACCTAGTTCGCTCTTCTAGCACAATCGATCTTCTAGTTCAATCGCTCTTCTAGTTTTATCGTTACTCTAGTTCAATCGATTGTCTATTTGAATAGCTCTTCTAGTTCAATCGTTATTTTACTTTAATTGAATTGCGAGACACAAACTGCATGATGCTGTAAACATAATTTTATGCAATAAAAATAAGAAAATATATCGCGGTCTTAAAAAATCGAATGCAAAAATTTATTTTACCGTTTTCAAAGTCTTTTTTAAAGCATTTTATCTTGTTTTGCAGTATTTGCATCAGTAAAATGAAGATGTTTTATTTAGATATGTGTCAACGAACTAGGTTAAAATTTTTCAAATGAAAGAAGAAATAGATAACATCTTCATTTAAAATAAATGAAGATGTTATCTATTTCTGTCAATTATGAAGTAGAACAACTTCGGTTTAATGATTTAACATAATAAACTTGAGCTAGCAACATGAGAAAACAGCTGATTATGAGAATTAAAAGAAATGATAAAATAGAACGAAATATCTCACAGCTGAGGACATAAAAGGGCTGAAGACTTAAAAAACATAAGATTGCTAACTAGCTCACAAGTTCAAGGTAAAGAGTAGTTCAATTGAACTAGTTCGTTCACGAACAACACAATTCTCTTGACAGCTATTTAAAGCATACAACACAGTGATTTTTTGCAAAAATGGAAAAAGTGAATTTCGAGTGCTTATAAACATTATTTTTTGGGAAAAAACCCTTCACTGAAAAATTAAAACGGTTGATAAGTACAGGATAGCGCAGAATGAACTTTTTTAATTGTTTTTTTTTTCGTGAGCATTTTGTAAAGAAGACTTGGAGAATTTAATATGGAACACTATACTATCGAACAACATACTAAAATAATTAAATTTTAGTAAGAGTTTAAGGTTACTAAATTTGAAAATACATATTAATTATAACTGTCTTTGTCATTAACAAAAAAAAGCAATAAATCAGGAACATACTCGGCGAACGCATTATTTCGTACACAAACGATTACAACTGTCCTCCACGTTTACTTGATTTAATAGCTCTTCGCCCAAATAAAAACCAATATTCGTAATGAAATCATGAGCATTACACCCAAAATTTTTGCGAAAAGAGGAAAATGTGTTACAGGATATTATTTTCCATAGTTAATGAAAAAAATTCCCAATAACATACAATATATAATAAAGGATTATAGGGTCCCTATGAGCGTTAGTTTATATTTTCAGGACTGGCATCGTTCTAAATAACCTTACCTAATCTTCTATTTATATACAAAAATTGTAATTGTCCTTATATTTAACTGTTTTTAGGCAAATTACCGTTGCTTAAATGACAAAACATAAATATATAACGGTAATTTGCAGATAATAAGAAAGTAAATCGGTAAACCAAGAATGATATCGAGGATCTAAAATGTTCAATTCGGTTTTGCTTTTTCCATGGTAGACAATTACCGTTATTTTAAAACTGAAACGGTAACAACCTTAAAAAATACTGATCTTTTCTATTGAGAAATTCATGAAAATCCAAAAGGGTTTTTATAGGAAAATTTTAAACTTGAAATCATATGGAAGGATTTTCAAAACACTTTCTTGGATTTAATTTAGTTTTTGATTTAAACTAAATTTATTCAAATGGACATGATTATGTTATAAACTTAAAAATAAAATTTAATAATAAAAATAAAAACAAAAAATGTCTACCATTATTATTCATCCAAATATTATTTGAATTATGAGCACCTGTAGCTACGCCACCAGCACCACCAGCTCCTCCACCTAGAGGAGCATCGAACATATCAGCAAATGGATTACCCAATTGTAATAAATCATCTGAAGCTTTAGTGGTACCAGCAGCAGCGGTGGAGCCAGAGACTGGCTGTGCTGAGGCAGCACCAAACAAATCAACTATCGGTTGACCAGCTGCTGAAGCTGGTGGAGACGATAAGAAAGGATTTGTTAATGCGGCGTTAGCAGCAGCACCGCCGCTGGTGGGTGAAGAAACTTTATGTTGCTTAAATATTGAAAAAGAAAAATTAAATGATCAGCATCAGCATATGAAAGAATGTTTAATCAAAATATGTATTTAAAACCTACATACCTTATACTGATTCATGGCAGCTTCTTCCTCAGCCAATGCTTGGGCCTTGAGTTGTTCATCAATACCATTGGTGTTATCAAATTTACTTGAGGCAGCCGCTGTACCAAATGAAGAGCTAGTAGAAGATAGGGCAGAAACAGCGGATTTTACGTTCTTTTGGTTGCTACTATATGTTTTTTTTTTTTTCAATTGTTATTATAATTTATTTAAATAATAAATTAAATTGATAAAAGCAACCAAAATCACAAGGGGTGTCAAGGGGGAAAAAATTAAGTTTGTTGAATTTGGGATAGGATTTTAAATATTAGTATGAAAATGAAAATATTAGTAAGGATTTAAGAAAGAAAAGAAATAAAACATACAAACAAAATATAATAAAATTATAATAAAATGATACACAAAAATTAACTTACATTAATAAAAAAAAAACTAAAAAGTTTTGTAAAGAAAATAATTTTTCGCCTAAAATGGGCAACAAAACAAAATTTTTTCTAAATCAAGGTTTCTAAAATACTTATAGATTTTTCAATTAGAAAATTTTTTACTACTGCTAATTTCATAATTTTTTTTTTTGAAATTCTTTAGATTGTGATTATTTTTAATAGAAATCTTTTTAAGAGTCTGAAAATTATTCTTTAGAAAAGCTTTTGAAATTCTGTGGAATTTTTCTACAGAAAAATTTCCCAAGATTGTGATGAAATTGTTTAGATTTTGATGAATTTAATTCAATATATTTTTCTTGAAATTAACCTATTAAAGACTTGCTCACTCATATTTTAAAGAAAAGATTTTATTTTTAATAAATTTTTATAGAAAAGTTCTTTAGATTCAGAAGAAGTTTTCTACAGAAACATTTATCAAGTTCTAATGAATTCTTCAGATTCACATAAATTTTTAAGAGATAAGTTTATCAGATTCAGATAATATTTTTTGAAAGAAATTTTTTTTATATACTTTTCATAAATTTTATCAGATTTTAATGATTTATTTAAAGAGAAAAAAGATTTCCAATATAGCCTACCGGGGCGCTCTGTTTTTTATATTCTGATAAATTTTTCTATATTTGGTTAGGTTGACAATCGATTTTTAACAAAATTAATTTTTTAATGTTTTTAGCAAAAAAAAATAAACTTTAAAAATACAAAATATTTTCTTTAACAAGAAACAAAAAAAAATACAGTTATTCTATATTTCATAAATTTTTTTTTTTTAATTTTTCTGAATTCTGAATATTTTTTTTTATAATAAAATTACAGATTCTGAGGGATTTTTTTTTGCGAAGTTTTTTTTAGATTTTTTTCTCAAAAATCTGATTTATAAGTATAGAATATACTGAGGAATTTTTCTACAGATATTTCGAATACAAGTTTTCACATTCTGATGAATTTTTCCAAAGATATGCTCTTTTAAGATTCTGATAATTTTGCTGTAAAAAGAAGGAATTCAGACAAATTTTTCAACAAAAAATATGTGCGGATTTTTTCATAGAAAACTAATTCACATACGAGTACTATATTATTTTTCCATCAAAACTTGTTTAGTTTCTGTTTAGTTTCATAGGCTTTACATATATTTATTTATTAATTCTGAAAATTTTTTGAGATTCGAATAATTTAAAAAAAACAAAATTTTAAAATATTTATCAATTTGTAATTGAAATTATAATCAAAATTGTGACAAATTTTTCTACAGAAATTTTTCACAGAATACGAGTCATATTTTTAAACATTTCATCAGATTATAATACATTTTCTATCGAAAATATCATTTATTTCGAACTACCCAGTAAAACTTTGGTAATGGGTGCCATATTCTTATGCGTTACCTTGTAATGATAGCTCGTTACCTTTTTCATTATTTGCAAGCATAATGAATTAATTTGTAATAAGTTACTCATTATTGATTACGTAATATATGATTTAAAAATGTAAAGTAATAATTGAAATATTTTTGAAAATCTATTTTTAGATACATTCTGTTTTTTTGTAAGCAAAAAAACCCCTTACATTATCACCTCTAAAGTAATGGGTATATACAGCTGCTGTCAAAATAATAGCACCACCTACATTGCTCATTTTATAAAAGTTATAAAAACAAATTTATTCAAAAAAACTATTAAAATATTTTTTTAATTAAATGGATAATAAATGTAAAAAATTTTACAAAAGAAAAAGAGATCACTTAAGTTCATGTTATTATAAAAAAATCGACTTTTTCTTAAAAAGTAGAAAAATTGTCTGTCAAAATAATAGCACTGCTCATATTTAGCTGAAAGTATATATAAAAAAATTAATTTTATTTTTGGAATACGAGTAGTTTTCTGTTGAAATATCCTTACATATTGGCACACATTAGTGTTTAGTTGCGTTTCCCTTGTTCGAAATAACGGCTGAGCATCGTCTCCCCATGGAGTTAACCAAATGCTGACACCTTTCTATAGGAATGTACTCCACAGATCATTATTATTGATCGCTTTGATTTTGGAAACTTTCTTTTTTACATCAGCCCATAAATTTTCAATAGGGTTTAAATCTGGCGACTGAGCAGGCCACTCCATGACTAATTTGGTTGTCCTGAAACCATTTTTTAGCTGCTTTTTTACTGGTGTGTTTTGGGTCATTATCTTGTTGCATGACCCAAATCAGTGGCATTTCCTCGGATGCATATGGGAGCATAATATCTTCGAGTATTCTAACGTATTCGGATGCATCCATGATGGTATTTATACGGTGAATAGGTCCAACTCCATAGTACGAAAAACATCCCCACACCATGATACTGGCACCTCCGTTCTTGACTGTCTTTGCGGTAAATTTTGGGTTATATTCAGAGTTAGGTGGCCTTGTTACATATGATCGAGAACCCTTACCACCGAATAAGACTATTTTGGACTCATCAGTACAAAGAATATTGCGCCACTTTTCAATTGACCAGTCAAGGTGGTTCTTAGCAAACAATAATCTTTTTTGCCAGATGCTTCTTTGTCAGGAGTGGAACTTTTCTTGGACTATGAGCTTTGAGGTTATGTTCTCTTAGTCTCCGGCATATGGTTTCAGTGCTTACCGGCAGATTTAATTCATTTTTTACTTCTACAGCCGACATAAACGGTGCGTTTTTGATTTGCCGTACTATGCATTTGACCGTTAAAGGTGGAGTGACCGTTTTCCTTCCACGTTTTTTGGCTTTGAATTTGTAGGTTATTGCGTTTCTTATCATTTTATTTGAACAGCCAATAATATCTCTTACTTGGGAGTACGTTTTTCCTTCTGAAATTAGTTTTTTTAATGAGATCACGTTTCTCAAAAGTACAGTGCTTAGCACGACCCATTGTTTACAATATAATGCAAAATTTTTTAAATTTTAATGTGAATATTATTATCACAAATAACTAATGACCGTTATATATTGTTAAAAATAAAAACTTCTGCTTCACGTGGGTTTTTAACAGAACTTAGAAAATTGGTGCTTTTATTTTGACAGGTCTTTTTACGACTCATTATGCTGTTCTCCATATTTCTGAAAATACACTCTTTAGTTTAGCTGAAAATTATTTACTCAGAGTCAACACATACTATTTGTAACGGAACTGCGAAGCTACAGACAAAAACCGAAATGCAAAAAAAAAAAACAGAATTGCCAAATGAAGTTTATTTATTTTGGTGGTGCTATTATTTTGACAGCAGCTGTACATTATTTTGAGGCTCATCGCCTGTAAAATTCATCAGTGAAGTAAGGTGTAAAGTAAGGTGTAAAGTAATCCATGAGCCCCTATGGCTACACATTACTTTACACATTATTTGGTAATATGTGGTTTTGCTGGGTATTTAAAATTTGCTACAAATTTTAGTAAATATAATGCAGTTCGAATACAAAAACTGTCATGTCTTAAATTCCAAAGAATTTTTCCAA